>JAKGUB010000348.1:13950000-15165000 GCA_026261675.1 Hippocampus mohnikei
CATGTTAGGAAATAAAGTAGAAAAGAGAAATACAGGCAAAATAAATGTGAATGTGAAACGTCCACCACAGTGATGAGATGAGAAATGCTCATTCTTACCTCGCTCCAAACTAACATGCTTCCAAACACCACCTGCAGTCCATCAAAAAGTTCTCCCCAATGACAATGACCATGGCCCCACCTGTAGTCCAGCCCTCACTGGGACTGATGGCTTTGATGCAAGGGGTGGCTGAAAAGAAAGGCAAAAAAAGGAATTCTTCAACGGTGAGGGAGTGTACATTTTGCAAACAAAATGTGGGACCAATGTCAATGAATTTACACAGTATGAACACAATTGAGACTATATTGGACCGCATAGATCTAATGGGATGCCAGTGTATCTGGGATGCAGTACGTTCAAAAGGTTTTAATTAAGTTTCACATGGCTCTTCTGACTCGTAGGTTACCTGGCATCCATTCAGCTCTGCTTTAAGCTACCAAATATGGAACTGCACCTCATAAAGGGTGACAGTATACTTCTTGTCAAATACACTGCAGCAAATGAAAACATCGCAGACAAATAATAGCTCAGCTACTTTATTTTGGACTGTAGGAATCAAAGTATTATGACAGAAAATTAACCGTACGATATGGATAGACTCAGTGTCAAAACTAATCTATTTCGTACATAATTAGGAATGACAGATGAGTAACTTAAGCATATGTCATGACACCGTTCTGTTTCTGGACACGAAAGCAAACATAGACGTTAACGTAACACAGTATTGGCTTACCATACTCCATGGTATTCTCCGCAGACTCTCCTGGCTCCAGTCTGCGAGCCCTCCGACCGTGTTTGGAGTTGTTGTGAACGAACATGTTGTCAGACACTGCTAGGACGTGGCCGTCCACGCTCACAGTGCTGGACAGGACCACCTGACACAGAGGAAATGAAGCATGAGCATCCGTGCATGACTTGGACCGCATGCTGAGAGTTAGAATCTCTGGTTTCAAGCAGCAAATGCCTCAAGTGAAACAATTTGTTTCGGCACGGAGGTGACGCTATATGATTTCTCAGTCTGCAATGTGACATCGGTGGGAACTTGATAAAATATCTGCATTGACTCTTTTGGGTCTCCATATGGGCTCCCCTAAGTTTGTGATTGATATAGCATGCAGCCAGCTCATCATCGCTGCGTGATCCTTCAATGACACCAAACATATGGAGCAAATCTCCCACTTTTGCTGGCTGTTAAATCAGGGCATGATATAGTGCGTCCCTAATTTCATCTGGACACACCATGTGTGGGTTTCTCTCACACATCTGCCATGCAAGAATGACACGGACGTAGTAAATGAGAGGACACAGTTTCGGAATGCGTTCATTCATTTAAAAAAAAAAAAAAGTTTAAGTCGAGTTGATATATTTGTATCTAATACTTATTTATTCATTCATTTTGGAAACTCATTCCACTGTTTGAAAATAAACACATGGTAATAATTTTGCACGTGGAAAAAAAAAATGCAACGGAAAGAAAAAGAGACAAAAAACACATGCTTAGGTGGTAGAAAGGGCGGGTAGCTCTAAGAAAAATAACTGTAAATTATCGATCAAGCAGCTGACTTGTATCCAGCCTTGAGCACCTTTTAACCCAGAGATGAGAGTCTTTGCGGGCTCATAACTTCTCAGCATGTGTCACATCCCAGGAGTTAAAGCAAACACCGAGGAACGCGTAAGACGGAAAAGGGGACAAGGTTAGCCGGGAGAAACAGAATGCCAGACAGGGGCCGCTGGTGCTGAAAGATGGCAATGGAAGTGAGGCAGGAGTGTCCCCGGTGACCACTTCCTGGGTCACAGAGTGTGACCTTTTCCATCTGGAGCCAATCATTCAATTCTTGACAACTTCCTGAAACACCTCAACCTATTTCCTGCATCCCAGCAGCCTCTCTTAAACATATAAATACTTTCTTTTGTCTTTTTTTTTTTTTAACTGCAGGAGCCATCCTTATTGATTTCACCTTAATTCCGCCTCACTAGTCTTTTGCAAATACTTAATTGTGAGTCGTGTTTTGACAAACAAGGATAAGATAAAAACCAGAAACCTAAAGTTGTTCACAAGTGCGTTGATTTCTGCATCTCATCATAAGCCCTCATCCTACAACAATGCATTTGTTCTTCATCTGCTGATACCTGGAATCTCCTCATGTCCCTGGGGTTTCCTGCTGTCTTCAGACAATTCTGGTTGCATTTCAAGAAAAACTTCAAGAAGAACCTGCAGAGGTAAATATAAGGACACGTGTTTGCGGAACGACAACAAATAAGAAATAACATGAAAAAGAGCATGTATATGATTACTTTGCTCACAAACAACACTTGAACAGTCAAACAAGACATTCATTATTTTCAGAAACGGTCGCGGTGGGTGCGGATTCACGTGGGTGTTGATGCATATCTGTCTGATTATAACTCTGACATCAATCCCAGCAGTTAAGTTTATAGTCTGTTAAGTCAATGCTATTAAAGTCGAAACCAAAGTGATGAGAATGAGAAGTAGAGTCCGGTGAAAAGCTTTGTTGTATTTCAAAGTCAACTACAGCCAGTGATGTGTGCCTGCAGACCCAAGGGAACGCTACATCCCACAACGCCCTACTCGAACCGCCACATGGGAATGAACTGGGATATGAAATACAGAGAAAGCGCAAAGTACTGATGGAGACCGAGGCAGTGGCATGGACATGAATTTTGTTGGCAGGTACATGTGTTTCATTATGCATGTGAGTTTATTTTGAGTGGGGAAGGCTGCATAGAGGCATCGGGAAGGTTGCTGATAGCCTCTCCACCACCAAAGAAAACCAGAGTAAAAGACGGGATAAATAGGGGAGAGGGAGACTACGCAGAGACTCCAAATCCCAGGTGTACGCAGTTCGGCAACATAGCTCGCTGCCATGGCAACGCGGCTCTGCCGCAATCCCAAAGTCCCCACGCTGAGAGGCGAAGACAGCCATGCGAAAGAGAAGCTAACAACGTGAACACATCCTGTATCACTCAAACACAGGAAAAAGAGATGCCTTGCAAGGTGAGATGTAGGGGAATTACATGTTTGTGTGTGTGGGGGGTGGGGGGTAAAAAAGACATTCGTCTCTCAGTGATATGAGTCACATTATGTGAGCAAAAGCAAACTAAAATAACTTAAAACGGCAATTGGCCTGTAGAAGTCCATTCCTTCCACGGAACAACTTGCCGATGAAAAACAACCATTAATGCTCCAATAAAACAAGCAACAATGGTTTAGAGAGTTTTTTCCCCCACCCACACTGTGCTCTGTGCAAATATAAATTATCTTCAGGGAGAGCGGAGTGGAAACTTCACTTTAACCCCTGAGCTTCGAACACACCCATCAAAATCTAATCTCTCCTTCATTTTTTTTTTTTTACAAATAATTCTTCAATCTCTCTCGCCAACTTCCTCTTTTGTGAGAACAACCAGGTTGGCATCTCTCTGGCTCCATTTGCGTGTCGAATATATCCTCATTTGCGCTGTTAAATCAAAGGACAATCAATACTGTTGTTGGCAGAAAGTGATCATATTTATGATTAAGAGGTTGGTCATCCAATTTGAGAATAACACTGTAAATCTGACTTTTGGGTTGAGCTAAGTGCAAAGTTCACATCTGTGAGTCTGCAGCTTGATCTTTTTCTGAAGCATGAGTGAGCCTGTCAGTCCTGCTAATATCTGCCTATGGGAAATTGTCATGGCAGTTGCATGAAGGAGTATTAGGGCCACAGTGAAAAGAAAAAAAGTTGTAAAGTTCACCCAAGTAGCGACTGCCACTCATGTCGTCAACTCGGCCACTGATGGAATGATCGCTTCCAACCTCCGGCTTTGCACACTTTATGAGGGCCCTTGACCTTGTTTGTTGACTTCTTCTCATCATTCTTTGTTTGTATGACACCAGATGCCTCACACACAAACACATATTCACATGCGTGCATGCACACTCTAATTCATTGACACCCCCACCTTTGTCTCCACCCCCAGCCCTTCCCAAAAAACCCATTGAGTCAACTTTTCACCCCCCTCAGTTCGGACGCACACAGCTGCAAATGCTGAAATTAAAGCGAGACATTGAGGCATATATTAGCATATATTAGCTGCCTTCCCCTGCCCACTTAACATGCAAATCTCCAGCGCCGTCGCCTCGCACCTTCTGCCACACATTCATTTGCTGAATTATAATTAGACTAATCTTGCATAATTAATAAGAAGTCGAGGACCCTCTGCTTTTTTTTATATCCCCTTCTCTATTGTGGTTGCAAAAGTTTAATATTGCTGTTGTTTGTTTTTGTTTTGGTATTGTAATACACCCACACACCTCCCCATCCTCAAAGAGGAGATGAAGAGGAGAAGATACAAGGAAGTGGAAATGATCTTCATGCCATGGGGTGGGGGTTCAGAAAAGGGAGATTTAAAAAAAAGGGTGTTTGTGTTTATTATGTGTATTAGGCCATGACATATTCTAGTATAGTAAGCCTATGGTAAACAACAATTTCAGTCACATTGAGGAAACTGTATATGATATCATGACACAGAAAAGGGTGAAAAATGTGAAAGTAATGCCTCGCGGTGAATATGACAACCAATTCATGAGCTTCATCGAGAAATAAAATCAAGTTCGATCTTCTTCAGCATCTACTCTGCCCAGGCAGACTTAAAGCAGTGGACACAAAGCAAAGACAAAAGTCTTAAAGCGAGGGATCACATTCCACACTGAAACCACAGGGAGCCAGTTTTTTTTTTCTTTTCTGTCTTCACTTCTACATCTCTGTTAACCCCTTTTGTCTGCATCTGTTTCACTTCCCAAGACTAAACATGGGCCTCGCAGCATGCGGTCACGATCCAAATGGTGACAACTTGCTCAACTTAAATATCAACAATCACCCAATACATGTAAATTTGCTATTCTTCTTTCCTCTGGGACTCTCTGGTCAAAGCATTTTTGACCACCAGCGCATCTGTTGCACATAATGGCAACCCGCTCAGCTTTACATATGGGCTTAATAACGAAGGCTACACCTGAGCATCACAAGACCTCGGAGAAAATTTTCATAGGCATTCATCAACACTAATGATTGTTGACACAAGTGGCTTTTCACCTCGGCATTAAAGATATCACCCTCTTTGTACATTGTAAATGCACGTTTACCGGTTGCAGCAACTGTTGAGGCATGTGATGCAAAAGATTTATAAGAAACCTTACTTTACTCCTTACTGGGGTCTTAGCTCCTTGGTTGCGATCCACACTTAAGTATATACGGCCTAAAGGGAAAAAAATAGAACAGCACTGTGCAGCACGCAGACTACCGACAAATTTGCAATGTTCACAAAAGTGGGAACAAAATAGTGAAGCACTATATTTGTGGTGGTTACTGGGCCACTGCCTCCTTCATGGAGGAAAACATAAGATGTTATAAATGGATAGGTAGCTGAGGCCTTGCTGGGGGGTTTCTTTTTTTTTCTATGGACCAAAAGAAGTTACAGATAATTATTCCTAAACGGGTGGGAAAATGTATTAAAAGTTATCAATCTGTTTGTTAGCTATTGCCCAAAGACAGCTGGGAAAGGCTCCATCATGCCCACGACCCTTCTGAGGATAAGCGGTTCAGGAAATGGGTGGATGAATGTGATGAAAAGGGCAAAAATAAATATGATATAAATTCCTCATACGTTTATTTACCAGTGAATAAAAGTGCATTTTATTTGGATTGTTTTCTATTCTCACAAAGTGCTTTAAATAATTAAAATTCACGTACACAGACAATATACAGCTAATATGTAGATCCAATTAATAATCTAAACATGTTTTGAACTGCTTTTAAAAAATGTCCGCAATGGAGGCCACACTTTGCGCAAATAGTTCCTCAATTTGGGGGCAAAGACCTGCAAGATTATACTGTATCGCCTTTAGTTTTTAATCTTGTGATAGTGTAATAACTTTCAGGCTATATTAGAAAAGGATAGAACTAGAAGTAAAGATCTTTAGCACTCATGGTTAGGGTTACGCTTTTGAAGCCTCTGCACTTGCAACCTGCGGCTGGTGCTCATTCAGCAGTTGGACTGGGCTCATTTTTACAATCACCCTCTTCTTCTTTCGCCCTATGGGAGATTTCTGTTGGGGTAATCTGGATCTTTTTTTAATTATTATTATTAGAAAGTAATCCATTGCTGAGCTGGACATCAAGCTAACTAACTCTAACTTGTGGTGCATTCAGAAATTCACGCTGATGCCCGTGCACTACTCTGAAAGCGGATGTGATCAGAGAGATCGAGTGCGCTCCGATCTCATTAATTTCTGAATTTAGCCAGCACTGGTGCGCTGTGTCCCCAGTCGAAGCACCGAGTGCATAGCGCCGTTTTTTTATGCACTAAATAGCCAAACTACACATTTCAGCAACGCTCGAAGTTTCCAAGCTGTTGCCGTGAACCAATGCACGCTCGAAGATGATTTCCAAACGTGCCCTAATGCGCAAGTAACTGAATTTAAATATTCGAAACTATCTCGATGTGTGACAGGATTAACAAATTTAGCGTTCACTCAGTAATTTTGTAACATTTGACAGTTCTGCGTTTTGCCACATAAACGCGAATCGGTTCACAGTTTTGCGTGTCAGTGGGTTCATTTTGAGGGTCAAAATACACATTTTATATTGCAAACAACGATGCAAAGTCCTGTATTTCAAGCCTTGAAACCTCCATCCCTTTCGACGGTAAAAAAAGAGAAAGAAATGAAATCACAGAAAAATAGAAAAGCAGTAAAGACGGAGGAAGAGAGATGGAGATTTATTGATGTCCTGTATTCAGGGCTATCACTCATTCAATATCCACCACCCCTACACACACACACACACACACACACACACACACACACACATACAAAACCGACACACCACCCAGAAAAAAAAAAAAAAACAGTGTCCTGACATGGTGGGGGGAAAATTAGGAAACCAGATGTGAAGCATTAAAACATACTGACATGCTGAGGGCCTTCCTCTGCCACACTCACACACTGGGAGCACTAAGTCATACACCAGGCCCACAAATGCATGTATGCATCATGCCTGTGTCACACATGAGTAAAGGCCGCGTAGACCTCATACACGTGTGCATTTGCTTGGAAAAATATACAAGACTAAACGTGGCTTGCAAGCAATAAATGTACACACAATTTATGACAGCTTGTCAATTACTCAGAAGCAAAACCAAATGACCAAATTGCATCCAATGGCTTTGGGTGAGAATTATGACAAAGCCATTTTGACCGAGGATATGTTTCACACAGAGACACAAGTCTACAGATGGCTCGTCATGCATCGGTGTATGAATATGCATCCAATTAGTACATGTGCCCAGGCCGAAGACCGGCCAAGGGGGAGGATTGGAGATGTTTTGTTTTCCTCTGTGGGGAGAGCTATGTTTGGGGGGTTGGAGGGGGATCGGTAATAAATACCCCTGGACCTGGGTCCCCTGGCAGACTGGAAGCTAGACTGGTCACCAGGGTTAACACCCGGGGCACATGACCTTTGACACTGCTAATGGGGCACAGAAAACCCTCAATGAACTGATACACCCTCTGTCGCATACCACCACAGGACCTTTCACACCAGCCTTCCAGTCAACCCCCCCCCCCAACACACACACACACACACACACACACACACACACACTAACCTCCCCTCTTAAAACATACAGCCGTATCACTGGCATCAGCTTCTCACAGCCAAACTGACTCCTTGTTGGTTATTTTTTCTTTTTGCTCATTTCCAATGAGTTCTGCATAAAATCAAATGTGTGTTTTATTGACTTGGATGTTAATGTCTGAAACTGCCATCATTTCAACAGCATCCTGGGTATTTTTTGCTGGAAAGCCATATGACATTGGGCTATTATGAAGGGTTGCCCTGAACAAATTAACAAGGCTCTTGTACATATGTACACTCTAATTCGCACCTATTGGAAATTTTGAGTTGCCAGTGAACCAAATTTGCCTGTTTTGACCCACGCAGGCTCGCCAAGAACATGCAAAAACCAAAACAGAAAGAGATTTGAACTCAGGAATGTGGAAACCACTGAACACCTATGCATGGCAGTGGAATCATTAGGAAGAATTCAGGAGAAAGGAAAAAAAAAAGTGTGAAATAATAAATGCCATTTTTAGGAGGGTTTAAATTACAAGGTATTTGTATGCATGCAGTGTCTGGTTTGACTTAATTTTAAATTTCCAAATAACTATACAGCACGACATGCAGGTTTGTCTTGTCTTGTGTTTCTTGGTACTTAACTGAACCTTCCAGTGATTTTGACTTGTTTAAAAGTGATTTGTGTTGAATGGACTGCATGATGCCTTGGGTCGGCTCTCCCTCCGCCCAAATCACAATGCCCGAGAAAACATTTGTGTTGGGAATCTCATGGTTTTGTTTTAAAAATCGAAGGTCGGCTAGCTAAACGACGTTGGCATTCCCAAAAGCCCGGTTTGACCGTGTCCCTCCAAATTCACTACTCGAATTGTTCCACCCACCTCTAAACTTGAGAACTGTGACAAAAGCGAACATTTAGCACGTTAGTCCTGATTTATAGAGTTTAGTGGGGTTGTAAAACTTTCATGTGTAGCAGAGGCTGCGAGAGGGGACAAAACAAGAGGTACTCAGGTGTTTCATCAAGTTAATTCATGTCCTTACTTGCTGTAAATATACTTTTAATTTAACTTGAATTCAATTTGAAGTCTCCCTAGCTTAACCAAAAGAATGCCACCAAATGGGACAGCGGTCAGTCTGCCAAAAAGATGGATATGAAAAGATATTCAGAGTCTGGAGAACATGCATTCACAACCAGGACAGGGAATAGAAGTCCCATCAGTGGCCTGACCTCTCCCAGAATGTTTGCTTCCTCCTGAGGGACAAGCATTCAAAATATACTCTCATAACTGTCAAATGGTGACATGGAGCCTCCTTTGCAGCTGAACAGATTTGAACATGCCACAAGGTCATGCGCAATACGCTAACACTAATCGGGCTTTTTCAGTTTCAATCAGACACGAATCAGTTTCACCGCCACAACGTGTAAATCAAAGATTGACCCAAACATTTCTCCAAGAGGAAGCGTGGATCGGGGATGGATGCCGCCAAGTGAGAGAAGAGAGGAAAGAGAAGAGTCGAAGCGACAGAAGAAGAGATGTCTTCTTAATTAGCCAGTAATGATAAGATCTGACAAACAACATCTGTTTCCTGAAAGCCAGAGAAGGGGGAGGGCCAGGGTGGGGGGGGGGTCTAGGATGGGAAACCTGTGAAGTCTCCACAACAGGGACCTGCTTGTAAGAAAGTAAAGGGGGAGACGTGTGAGGGAGGGAATGCCGTGTAGCGTGACACAATAGAAGGGTGGAGGATGAGGAGGAAGACAGACAGACAGGGGAGAGAAATCTGACAGGGTTGAAAGCATCTAAAAAACCAGGATGAGTTTGACAGACAGAGGAGAGGAAAACAGATCAAAATGAGAGGAAAGTCGGGGAGGTAGACGCACACACACACACACACACACACACACACACACACTGCGAGGATAATGGTCCTGCAGGGAGGTGAAGGAACGTGTGAAGAGACGCGAATGGAATCGCTCAGCGGTCCAGGGTGCTGTAATTTACTGTCTGTGGCTAATACGCAGCAAATGTGTGGAGTCCGGGACGATGAGAGGTAAAGAGGAGCCGAGAGCTGGTTGGACTTGCCTGGTGTTGTTGGGGGGAGCAAGCCGACTTTTGGGGCTCACAGCATGCCTGCTGGGAGCCTGTCAGCAGTCACATGCCCCCCCCTGTCCTCGGCACTGACAGATTCATCAGGGCTGCTACCAACTCATGCACACACCCAGAGGTTTATTGTGACATTGAAATAGTTAATACTTGACTCTTATTTTGTTTCTCCTCCTTGAAGAGCAATCTGCTGTGCGAATGATGAAACGCAAGACAGACGATGAGAGCACACGAGTATGCATTTTAGGCTTATTTACTTCTTCTATCTATAAAATGACAGCATGATATAGTCTGCAACAAAAAAGAAAGAAGTCACTCGGCCAAAGTCGTATTAGAATTTGTTGATTGGAATACACACTCTAGTACACACAGCAAAATGAAAACTGAAAAAATATATATATATATATATATATATATATATATATATATATATATATATATATATATATATATATATATATATATATATATATATATATATATATAGAGCATTTTCATTGGCATTAATTTAAATGAATTTTATCGGGATCAAAAATTTTCTCGCGAGATTAACGCGGCAGACGTCACAGCGGATGTTACGTTGCTCTATAAATAAACCAGAAACAAAACATCAAGCGCGCTTTGCACAGGTCCACGCACGTTTGTTTTGCCAGCCACGGCAGCGCGAGACACCGAAAACGGATACTTAAATAGTTTATGAATGGAAAGTTTACTTTTAAAAAGTTGCCAGATTGTTCCACTGACAAGACCAAAGTTACCTGCATGTTTTGCAGTCGTAAACTGAGCTATCATCATAGCACGTTGAGTCTGAAATACCACTTAATGGCCAAGCACATAGATGACGTGGTACTCCACCCCCTCGTCTCAGACAGACAGCTGTGGATCATTTCAAAGCGAAGAAAATGGATGACACGACGAAGAACAAATTTGCTGAAGCCATAGCTAAATATTTGGCTACTGCATGCAAGCCTGTCAACATTGTCCACAGCTCCACTCAAGCTGAAATCATTCGCATTGCATCGAACGACTCCTGTTGGATTGACCTGGCGCTTTAAGAGGGGCGTGGCTGCCACTGACAGGTGACCGTTCGCGCAATGTATAAATAGCGTTTTGTTTCGTGAGTGAATACACTCGCTTCGTCGTCGGCATGGCTCAATGTTAAGCTACGCGTGTGCTTCTTATCAAGTCAGATGTGTAAAGTTAGCTTTTAGATTCGGTCACGATCTGTTGCTTTGTTTGTCTGCTTTGCATTGTGTCACAATCACAGTCAGTTACCGTTCGCAATCGGCAATTTAAACAGCGTGGGCTAAAATGTTGCTAGAACAGGGCTGTCTTTATTTAGCTCATTTGTGCATAGTTGTCATGTTTGTCCGTCTGCAATATGACGTTTAAACGAAGTAAATTGCATTGCAGCTGGGGTTATTCATGCCGGCGCTCCACTTCCGGGATTGACTATTGGGACTTGTAGTTCTTTTGTTCGATTCGACTTGATATGTTTGTGTTGTATGGTTTCTTACGTTTAAAACAATGAATAATGATGACGATAATGATACATAGTGAAATCAGGGTTGATTACATTATTTATTAAACATATTGTTAAATAAAGGTATTAATGTCAATTATATACATATTTACATTGTGATGCAGAAAGATATATATATATTAATTTTTTACTGCATTTATGTGTAGTTTAGGTTATTACCTGCTTCTGATACTTCTGTTACAACAACTACTACTACTACTACTTCTGCTGCAAAGTGCTCCAATAAATGATCAAAAAGTACAGAACAAGAGATCCTTCCATGCTGACCGACAATCCCTATTCAGGGGGCCGTGAAAAACGGAATTAACTGAACAACTCCACTACGGATTGCCAGCGAGAGCCTCCATTACAAGCATCCGAAATGATGTCGACACAAAACCGTAGAGAGACTTCCGAGCAAGAAGGACCAACAGAATCAGCATAGCCTGACTGCTGTGTTCAAAGCAAATTTGAGAAAAACGAAGTATGCAACCATTGCTTAAATCCATTATAGGCTGAGTGTACTAGTTTACCTTAGA
Organism: Hippocampus mohnikei; assembly: GCA_026261675.1. Classification (NCBI taxonomy): domain Eukaryota; kingdom Metazoa; phylum Chordata; class Actinopteri; order Syngnathiformes; family Syngnathidae; genus Hippocampus; species Hippocampus mohnikei. The sequence goes on from JAKGUB010000348.1 coordinate 13,961,834, forward strand.
TGTGCACTTTATAATGTTATATTGCATTGTTTTGATTCCATAAAAAGAGCTGTTCAAGCAGCTGTTGTGTGACAAAATGTTTTTTTCACTGTTGTTGATGGACAGTAATATTGTGTGAGAGATAATGTGTGAATAACTGCTCCAAGTGAAAAATGTTCATGTAAAATTGAAAATCGAAATTGTTATTTCAGTAAATATTTGCATTTTGCACATAGAAAACTGATTCATGATTCCATGTTGATGAGAGCATTAAAATGGGGGAAAATAGGACAAAAGATATAAAAGGAAATTCAGAAACGATAAAAAATGCGTGAGTAATCACAATTAATTTTACGTTAATTTGAGTTAATTATGACAGTTGAGTTTTTAATTAGATTAAATATTTTAATCGTTTGACAGCTCTAATATATATATATATATATATATATATATATATATATTAGAGCTGTCAAACGATTAAAATATTTAATCTAATTAAATATATATATATATATATATATATATATATATATATATATATATATATATATATATATATATGTATATATATAAAATCAAAATACATACAATTTTGATGTTCTAATAAAAAAGTTAACTACTTTTTAAATGTTTAACTAAGGATGAAATTGTGGAGCAAAATTCAGCAAGAAAAAAAACCCATATTTTTCAATTGTTATTTCAGGGGGAGTGCATAGATAAAGAACAGCGATACCTTCTGGCATTAGCCGACAAGAATCCTGAGGATAAAACTGTTTTAGGTTTATTAAAGTGTAAATATTAGCATTCCTGAATGTTTTTCTTTAAAAATGCCAAATCCAACTCCGGTGAGACTATCGGCTGTCCAGATTGCAGCTAAACAGACAAACAAACAAACTTGGGAGGCTTGCTGGGCTTGCGCAGCACCAGGGGGCATTGTTAAGTCATTAGTGAAATTTAAGACCTTTACACAGGAGGATGACCAGGCTCCATCATGCTCATGCGCCCCGCACACACACACACACACACACACACACACACACACACACACACACACACACACACACACACACACACACACACACGCACTCCAACAACACTTGTGTCCAAGTAAAGAAAACAGCCGTTGTTCCTGAATACCATTACTGACTGGCCTATGACTTTGCAAAACACACACACACACACACTAGGGCACTCACAAAAGCCTGATTATGCTATACGTATGACAAAATAAATGATGATGCTGAGAACTTTCCCTTCAAAGCCAAGCCCGCAGAAGGGAAAGTCACGTCTACGCCCGCATCACAACACCGCTCACTTGCTTGCAACCTGAATTGCCCTCCAAATCATGCTAATCTGTCCTCTTCTGATCCTCTCAGCCCCACCAGTTAATCTCCACACTGTTCAAGCAAAAGTGAACCCTATTAGGAGTCAGATAAATGGGAGTCCTTGCCCCTGCTACTTGGGAAGCTCCACAAGATTCACGCAATATTTACACAACATCAGGGAATCCTTTTATTCTTTTGACTGTTTTTAAGTACGTTACTTTTAACTTTTTCTCCCTATGTTTGAAAACCAAAAAAATCTCTTTTATTGTAACTATTTTCTTGTAACTATTTTCAACAACGGTAGTTGGCAACACAATGTAGGAACATGAAGGAACATGAACCACAGAGCACAAATCATGGCAATAACAGATTCGGTGAATAAGATATTCCTCATTCATGACAATAAAATTTCCTAACTTTAATTTTGCTTTTACTTAAGAGTTGAGCCAGTATTTCTACTTTTACCTGAGTCTTTCTTCTTAAATACGTGTCTGTGTGTACTTAAGTACAGTATGTATAATGCAAGTAGTTTTGCCATCTCTGCGCAGCATCAATTTCAATTGGACTGAAGAATAAAAACACTTTTGTTTTGAATGGGTGATAACCTGATGTGGACCTCAAAGTGGAATTTTTCAAAACCAACATCATAATTTCTCTTTTCATTGTAAATGGTAACATAGCCCTTAAAAACAACCAAGCCGGTCACATGTGTTTATAGTGTCCAGTCTGGGCATATGCAGACATGTCACTACAACAAGAACAACCACAGAGTTCTTGGTTTTCATGGATTCATCGTAACGGCTCCATTTACTTGCAACAACAGTTGGCACATCATTCGGTCAAATTGAACACACAAATAACACCAACTCAACTTCAAAGCTTCCCACATCGCAGTATTTCTCTCATCAAAACCTTCCCCTGTGCTCTCGCTTGAGCCTGACATGAGGTCGGTAAACTTTTAGCAATCTGACTGACCGAGGCTCTCAGGCAGTACCTGTCAAGAAAAGCGGTATTTTGTGGACTATGCATGGTCTCTCCCTGTCTGTCTTTGTCTCCTTCTTCTCTTTGCATCGCCCCCCCAGGGAGGAAGCATCCCATGGTCCTGTGCCAGCTGCTCAGTGGTCCAGCCTGTGTGAGTGAGGTGGTGTGCACTGGAGCCTCAGGGCCCTGTCGCCGGGCTGCATCCCCCCCGACCACCACCACACCACCCCACACACCAAGCCTTGTCTGATGGACTTACTGACAGGGGGTGTGAAGAGTGTGTCCAAGGTTTGACCACCAGGGAGAGATCGTGACAGCGGACCGGAGGGACTTGTGGACCTAACTTTATATGTGCATAGAAATATGTGCATGTTTGTCTTCTACTACCAACACTGTAGGTCAAGCAAGACAATACTCCTGTCTAGACACAATTAGAAAGATATAACTGCAAACCTTTACTGAGGCAGACTGAACAACAAGTTCCAACCAAATGTAATGGGCTTTTTTTTTTTATTCTCGACTCGCGCCAGATACTGCGCACCATGTTTGGTGAGAATCAGCGCAGCAGTTTTTTTTTTTTGTAATCCCACCAGCAGACAAACACGCACACTAATAATGGTGAAAACAAGACCTCCATAGTGGAGGTAAAAATACTTTTTCCATTGACTATTTTTAAACTCTCCAGTGAGTAATACAATGAATAGCTGAAATGCCAAGCAGACATAAATTCAACAGAATAAGCATCTCTTGATTGATTATGAAGCCATTATATTTGTGTTCTAAAAAACTGTGCCTGAAATTTGAAAACATAAATTATATTTGTCTGTTCAAAGCGGTTGTGATAACAATTGGTTGCGAGTATGAAATATCAGCAAAAACTTATTCCGTTCAAAAAAAAAAACATAGTCAGAAAATGAAAATAGAAATGCATGTCGATGGTTATGAACCGTACACACGCTGCAGTCTTGCAGTCGATGTATCCAAAAGACTAAAATGTCAGTTTTCGTGTTTTATTACTATTTTGGATTAACCGCGCAGAACAAATTCCATTAATCTGTTAAATGTGTGTCAATGATCAAGTCTGAATAAAAATAATAATAATAAAAATAATAGTGATATTAAAAATTGCTCAGCTTCTTCTTTTTTCATATCTATCTATCTACATACACTTCGTTGTTTGAAGCGACTTTAGTGAAGCGATTCGGAGTCTCCTTTCAGCAGTTGATCAGAGATGTCACGTCTGCTCCACTCACACGACACATCTGATACAATGATATTGTTGTCTCACACGTTCAGCTTTGGAGTGCTTGTACTATGATGACCTAACAGGGCTTTGTGGTACATCAAGTATACATCTGGGAAATGGGAGGAATGTGACCTCCGACACGGTCCAAAAGTGTTGCTGCATTTATTCTTTGGATGAAAGTTTAATGTTCTTTCCCAAAGAGTGATTGGATTTTCCTATGAAACGGAAGTAAGCGTTCAGGAAGCTGTGTCCCCCCCCTACTGTTCCAAGCCCAGGGGTACGCCATCGTGGCTGCTGGGAAAACAGCCGTGTTCAGAAGCAACACTTTACATCATGCGTAGTTTGTTTCTTAAATGGGTTTAAGTTGGCCGTGCTCAAGCAGGTGGAGCCACAATCATTGAAACAGATGGTCTCCGAGACACCGCAAGACATTTACATATAACAATAGGTGATATCTGAATAGTTTTTTGTCAAACTACCCAGACAGTGTTAATCCATTCAAAGAAATGTTGGCTACAGATTTACTGCATTATACCAAAGAGACCTACGTTTATATTGTGACCATATACCCATGATTTGGTCAACACTATCGGCATTAATCAACATCCCACTTGGGTAGTTTGTCAAAGAGATTCACTATGTGGAAAGAAAAGAAAAAAAACCCAAGAGCTGGACTAGTTGAAAACACCCACACACGGCGGTGCATGTACATAACTAGAACTAGAAGACAACAAACGGATCAATACAACCCACAAACCCAGATTAAGACTAATGGATTCCACTCGCAGTCCAGAATCTGAAGTCAAGCCGTGACACACATAATGAATGCTTTACAAGGAAAGCAAAAATCTTAAAAAGCACAACTAGCTTCTCTAAAGATCACCCCAAAAAATCCCACCACATGTCCCCTGTTGAGTACTGTTTTCTCACTTTTAAAATGTCGACTTTAAGAATTGCTGACCTTCCACCAGCTTTGGTGAGCTCATTTTGAGTCCGGGGGAGGACACAACAATATTGACAGCATTGGAAAATTCCTATTGATTATTCTTCTTTTCTCCGAGTGCCGGCTTGTTAAAAAAGACCGCTCTTAGGAACACGATCAATTAGTGAGATAGTGCTTGCCATTGATCACCCGCCCACCCCCACACCACAAGGCCGCTGCCTCGCGATGGATCCCTGCGCACACTCCTTATGACCAACTATTGATTTCCGCTTCTTAGCCCAATATAAAAGCACCCACACCCACCCAGTGAATGCTGACCTCTTCAATCCAAAGCACACAGTCCGTTCTTACTAATACTAATACTGACATCTGCTTGTCTCCATTCGAAAGCCACCACAGCGCTCATAAATACAGAGGTCATCTTGGGCTCACAACCATTATAACTTTGAGCTTAGAGGTCATCACGTCAATAATGCTGCCATATTAAAAAAAAAAAAAAAAGCTTGGTGGTTTGAATCCATGGAGCCTTTCACAGGAGGAGCAAAAAATGTCGCTTTGATATTTTACTTTTTAATTGGTATGAGCTTTTAACTGGGTGTGATGCCTTTCATTTAAAAACTGGCAAAATTCTGAAGGAATAAAATTTTCGCCAGCAGTCTTTCTAGCAGACTTCTGAAGTTTTCAAGCCAAAAGAAACGGGTGTTCCTCCATCTTGACAAAAGCAGTGGTTTCAGCTACCGTGTCACTATGCTTCATCTTCTGTAACTGCTACAGGAAGTGTTAGTTGCGTGCCAAACATGCCTTTTGGAATTGTAGGCAAAAGTTCCAGCTTTGGCTTTATTGCACCATAACATAATCGCCCTGCAAGTGCTTTTAGGAGGCCTGAGAATTTTGGCACAAAGTAGATGGCGCTAGATATTTTCCTTTGTAAGAAAAATCTGAGTGAGATTTGTCTTTAGCTGAAACTGTGACTTTAGTCAAAGTGGAAGGGGTGATGAAACCTTCCAAATAGCAGTCACTTTTGACTCTGAAAAAAGATGAACATCATTCTAAGCTCCCATCCAAATCAACAAAAGAATAACGTCACCAGAAAAACACTTTTTGATTGGTCAAAAGTCAATCAAAGTCCAGACCTGAATCCAATTGAAAATGTGTGGCTGGGGGGGGATATGAATCTGGCTGTTGAAAAACAATTAGAAAGATTTGCAGCACTTTTACAAAGTGGTGTCAAATATTGTCAAGTATATCGTGTCAACATGCCATGAAAAAAAATACTGCTGTCATTAAAATTAACGGTGCAGTGCCAATGAGATTTTTTTTTTTTTGCACACCTGTACAGCCAAAAACCTTTCGTATATTTTCTATATGTTATATTCCTTGTCTGACAGATCTTTTAAAGCCTTTACTATTTTCACTTGATGATTTATGTCTTCTTTTTTTACGTTTTGAAACAATTTATGATGATGCACACAGGGACGTGCTGGGACCAAAATTCTGCCCGCTTTGGTATAGGGGATGCTGGCCTGCTGCCGTCATGCGCAGAAAAGTTGTCATGGATGGGCCGTGATGCACCGAAAGGCAGTCGGCAGCGAGGTGCAGCCGTCACGCGCTGAAACTTAATTGCTGACGGGGGGAAGTGGACGGCTGCCGGCGGCCACGATGGCCAGGACCGCCCAGGAATACACCGGCCGTTTGGGGAAATTCACATAGTTTTCCGAAATTCCCGATGGCCACCCCGCCCCTGAATGCACATCGGAGCAATCAGGCTTTTTAACAAACATCTGTTCTGTTTCTATATCCACTCTACATGTGTAGTTTCAGGAACTCAAATCCAGCAGTCAATTAAGAACGAAAAGATGTGAAGAATGATTCGTTTTTCGAACACGCAGTGAGAAGAGTTAGCAAAGATTTATGGTGATGTGCCCCAAGGAGTCAATCTATCTTTCTATCGATCAGCCGTCGGACCAATCAGTGGGCAACAGTGTCTATCGGTCAAAGATAAGTGCCGCGCTCCAAACAGAGACGTCACACCGGGCCTAGAAGCGTATCGAAGAGTTGGCTCGAGTTAAGATTAGACAATTGTAAAATTATTCGACACAGCAGGCAAGCGCCCTATTAAATCATCTTCTCCCTCGGACAAGTCGAGAGTCATCGCTTTGTGCCTTCTTCTTCCCCGCAACCCCTATCCGTCCTTTCACCCCTCCTCATGGATCAGATGTGATCTCGTTCTCTTTTCACTCAACTCGGGATTAGGGGGAGAAGGGGGCGGGAGGTGTGGTGGCGGCCGCAGCAGGAGAAGGGGGAGAGGGAAAACTGAAACAATATGGAAAGGAGATTAGAAAAGTGGGGGTTTGGGGCCATTTGGGGAATTGCAAACTACCTTGTGCTTGGTTAGTTGTCCTCATGACACTGCCTAATTATGGCAAAATTAGACAGGCCAACGGAAAAGGGAGGGGTGTTTACTGAGATGCTTACTCAATTGAAAAAAAAGTGAAAAGGAATTAGGTACTAGAGGGTGAAGCGCTATGTAAACGCGTGTTGGGGTGAAGACGTGCAGGAGATAAGAAGAGTGGATGGCAGAAGATGAAAACAAGGGAAACGGAGGAAGAAATGGGTGGAAAGCATCATGGGCAATGGACGTGAGCGGGCCCCTGCGCGCTGCATGTTAATTGGAGAACAGGTGTTGGGGCTGGAAGCAGGAGGCTGATTACTGGAACCACAGAAACAGACTATCCTCCCCCCTTCCCACACGAACACACACACACACACACACACACACACACACACACATGAATTATTTAAGATCCACGCGGTGACTGGGGAAAAAGGTCAGAGTAGGGGTCACTGAGACACATATACAATTGCACATACATTCATATACATAAATAAACGTGTGTGTTTCCAAAAACACTCACATGAGAACATACCTATATACCTGTGCATGCAAATGCTCCCTATTTTTTTTTCTTTCGACCAAGCATGCGGTGTGCCGACATACAGCGGAATGAGAAAATGCACAGGGGGGGGATATCAAATGGAACACACCAAATTCGCTGGGCTTATCAGAAATTAACTATAGCGCCTAATGGGCTGCTCCCAGAGGAGAGGATTTTGCAGGGTAGTCAAGAGGGAGAGACCCCCGCCAGGATGGGATGTTCCCCGTGCGATTAGAAAGGAGCAGAGGTCAACGATTCAGCTGGAATCAGTCATAAAATCCCGCAACCCTCGCAATGGAAATACTGTATACATGATTCGCTCTCTCCGCAGCAGGCTGTGGAGTCACTTAAATTGAGGTTAAAGGCATGTAAGGAGGAAGTGTATATGGGATGGGACATCGAGAGAGAATAATGTGCAAATGAGAAAAGCAGCTGCTCCGAGGCATTCTGGGAACACTGCAAAGACAACAGCCTAGTTTTTCCATGATATGAAAAATATCCTGAGCAGAATTCCTGGGAGACACACTGTCAACAGGCAGCCAGCTTGAACTGAGAAGGGGAAGAAAAGGGTCCTTGACATAAATGAAGTGAGTGTTTTCTCCACAATTGTTATGAAAGTGGGACTGAAGGGAAGACGGAAGGAGAGGAGGTGTGGCAGGAGGGACGGCCAATGAAGGTTGCACCGATGACATCACAGCCAAAGTATTCTTGCTTATGACCATTCATCACTCTGCTGACAGAGCCCGTGAAAACCCCAAATCGCTCGAATGCGAGGGCCTTCACACACTCTGATTACTGTGGCGGTTAAAGTGTGATAAGTGGCGGTCAGGGTGAGACACAGACTACATGTGTGAGTCGGCGCGCAGATATGAAAGATACACATGCTTCTCCTATGAAGATTAATGTGTTTTTGGTGGGGGGGTCTCAGGTGCAACTGGTCTTGTTTGAGATCTGAGCAGACATCCATCATGATTCAACACTCACTGGACACTTTATTAGGTACACCTGGGCAATCTAATAAGATCCAAAGCAAGTGATGCATTAAAAAACGCTGAATTTGAATTGCCGCTGTAAAGATACACATAGCAAATGTCGACCACTCGTCTTGGCATGAAAACATTTTTGAAGCACCTCTGATTCGTCACTGTGCTCATAACTCAAAACAATTGAATCTCAAGTCATCTTTTCTCATTGAAACGAATGGTAAGGACATTAATCCATTCCAGTCTTCTCGCCCAGGAAAAATAAACAAACCAAAAAAAATGTCAGCGTGATTTGATAAGGAAAAATAGCCCTCCACAATATTGTACTGAGATACATTTAAAAATAAACAGTTTTTTGTGACACTGCATCAAATGAATGGCTTTTGTGCTCTTTTTTCAGGTGTGCCTTGCTTTGGCCACCTGTGGCATTAAAAGACAGACAGATATACTGTCCATTGAGTCATCTCAACTCTTCTGAGCACAACAATTTGGCAATATTAGTAATTCTTTGCAGAATATGACTGAGTATTTTTATTGTCTCTCTACATGTATTGTTGCACCATATGTGTTGCGTCCATCGCCCAAAGCGTTAAAGCACGGCAACATAGATGCTATTTAGGGGTAGGGTCTCAAAATTGGCCATTGGGCCATGTTTAGCCTGCAGAATGATATTTTGCCATCCCCCCCCACTTGACATCAAAGTTTAATGTTGGTGCAACCCCCACGTTTTTGCGATGTCGTTGCCTCGGGCATTTTGTGTGCCTATGTGAGTGTTTTTTGTTTTGTTTTTTATCACGTACAGGCTGTAGCTCAGGCTCATGGCAGCTTTAGGTGTAAAGTAATTCTGAAGGGACACAAATTGGAAGCAAAAAGATATCCTGTGAAATAGTCCCAGTCATGTCTATTTGAAAATCTACCGCGAAGAGAAAGGTTGGCGACAAGAACAGCCAAGTTCATGAAAAACAGGACATTGGAATGTTTTTTTGTTGAGCACAGGGGAACCCTGACATCTTGAATACATAGAGAAAGTTGTGCTGCTCAAGAAATCAGATGTCATGACTCAACTAGATATGCTGAGGACTATGCAAAGTAAGACTGTGTCACCATCAGCCATAAATGTTCTGAACTGTTATCAAGAGAGAAGATTGGATTAGGTGCACTTTTTTTGTAGACTGGAACCACTTTTTGTCGGATATTTCTTGTGGCCCCAGCTGCCCCCACATCAGTGAAGTTTGAGAAGCCGGACTTAAGGCATTTAGCTGCCTGAAAAGCTATGTAGTTGTTTTAAATACACAAAGTATAATTATATTGGTTTTATGTTTATTGTGACAGTAAACTTGAACTTGGTGTGGCAATAAACAGTTTGAGGAATCTTTTTTTTTCCCAGAATGAGTCACGATTTGCCAAACTGCTGCTTAGTGTGAAGTGAGTTGAGATCACTGCCACCATATAGTGCTTGCATATCAAGTCTCCACTCGCAAGTCAAAGCAAAAAAATAAAATAAAATATGTCTCGCAACTTGTATCTCAAGGCACCACTGTAATGGAATGATGTTGTTCTCCCAACCAATACACAATGTGAAAGTCACAAATTCTTGTTTTCGTACTCAACTGGATGTCTAGGATTGAAACATGACTTTTCCAAGTATTTAGAGCTGCACTGTAACAGACTGTTATTAACACTCACATTTACAATGAATCATGTGGCGCAAATTACACCACTGCAAATTACCACCACAATAAAAAACATTGTTGAATTGATACCTCACATGCCGTGTCAAGCAATAGGCTTGAGGAGCAATTTTAATCTTTGTAATGACCTCTTGTGCTGGATCTATTTTTATAGTCACGATGCAATCGTCGCTTTGCATTGGGACTAACTGACATGGCCAAAGGGCTGCTTCTAATGCATCAACATTGACTGCTTCGTCCAGCCTGTACAACTATACAGAGAGCCCAAACCAGATGAAGTGTAACGGGGTGGAAATGCAAAAGTGGCTTGTGAGCGATTAAATTCACCCAAAAGCGCAATCTTTCTCAGTGCGCGTGTTGTATGAACCGATGCTTTGTATACTGTATTGGAGCTCCTTACCTGTCAATGATGACTGGGTCAGAGGGCGTCTCATTTCGGTTACCGCAACTCTTCTTCTCACAACAGCGGCTGAGTGGGCAATTAAAGGGACAGAAAAGACAACAAGAGGGAAAAGTCAGCGAGGAAAATAAGCAATTTAAACAGCAGCAGCCGTCATTTGTTCACAGGCCCAGACTCTGCAGTCCACCAACATCCAGCGGAACACAAAGGAGGCATGAGAGGGAAGGGGAGGAGGGGATAAAAGAATAGAGGAGGAAGAAAAGGTACAACAACATACCCTACAAACAGTGAGAGACCATTCAAAAGTGAAAAGGCAGCCAGCCAATCTGTCACATTGATTCCGAAATCAAATTCGACCCCCATGCGCGCACACACACACACACACACACACACACACACACACACGCACGCACACAACCATTCGTCAGCAGTCTTGTCCGAGGAGCCTGCTGGTCACCCCCCCCCCCCAAAGTCCCCTTTGCTGCATAACAAAAGTGCCCCCACCCTTTACCATCTGCCACCCCTACACCTCGCCTCACCCCTCTCGTGTCCCAGCTTGGCCCTGCCCTGCCCCCCTCCACCCCCCTGTCAGACGGCCTCACTCCCCAGCTGTGACGCTTGCCCTCTGCCTCTTCGGCTCTGTTATTAGCCAGCTGTGAGTCACATTCGGGCATCTGCTGGCAACACAATGGCACAGCCCACTCCATCTAAGTCCCCCATCCTTTCCCCGCTGCTGCCCTCCAACTCTGGGTCAGTGGCCCACTCATCTCTCCGTTTCCTCTCCCTGCGCACACCCGTGTTTACCCATTTACCTTTAGAAAGCACGCTATTATTATATCGTTATTTTCCAAACCAAGTCATATGGAGCACACGGGGTCTTCAAGCTGCCCCCTCTCCTAGAACAGCTACATTTGCGCAATGTGTCCCTCATCACACGCTGACAAAGTTCAAACATGCTGTCTCGGTTCATTCCTGCAGTGTCAATTTGATGAAGGAATTATAATAACAGTCCACTTAAGCACTTCTGGTTATGTCAGCTGTCGTCTCTCCGCGCAACTACAGTGCACTGGTTGGCGACACGCTGCTTAAAGTTACTTGAGGTGGGGAGGGGGTTGTTATTACATGGCATTTACAGTGTGAAAAACAGAAGACGAAAATGCACATTGAGAGTGATGGTTAGGGAAATCTATTTGGATATATTGTTAGATTCAAGATTTAGCACATCATACCTGAGTTTGTGTGAAGCTTTCATTGACTTTCTCTTTCTAAATTCTAATTGATTGAAATGTTTTAGATCTGGCGTGTCCAATGTATTTTTGCTGTGCGCCACATTAGTTATAACGTCCTTTTGAGGGACATTATGACTGTACGACCATGTACTCTAAATGTACGCTTCATCATATTATTACATAATGTGCAACAACACAAAACAAAATGATGGATAACTCGTTTGAATGTAGAAGTCAATGTTATTTTAGGTGTTTGGTATTAAAAAAAAAAAAATCCTGCAATATATCTCAGTTTGCAAATGTTGGCACTGTAGAACATGTCCACTGTCAATGCTCATGGGCTCCATATTCGAAGACGGCACAGCTGTGCTCTCGCGTAAAAACTGGTGTGTCCTGATTTTCGTGCTCTACCAAAGATGTTCCCTTTGACATTGCCCCGGTGCACCTGACAATTTGGTGCCTGAAACTTGACTAAACTTAATGCCTGCTGGGATCACGTCTAAGTATTGGCGCAGGTTATGTAACGTGATTTGGGGGGGGGATTTGATCGGGGTCCAGGCAGACAGATTCTCTGCTCCGGAGACATGTGTAGTGGATGCCATCATGTCAGCGGGGAGGAATGTGGTCTCCAGGTAGCCACTTCACAGCGGAGATATGTGATCTCCCTGGCCAACATTACATCGTCCCCAGTGGAGCTCTGTTTGCACTTCCTTCTGAACATACTTGGCATGCTTTGAACTTCCGCATTGACTCCGGCAAACCAGTTTCTTTTTCTCCCATCAAGAACTTTGCTCATCTCGTATGCCGATTTTAAAGGCGACGAGAGGGTCCACTTTGACTGACGGAAAAACAAGTTGGCTGTGTTTGCCGTCACAATGGCGGAAAACGCCGGCCTGTATCGACTTCAAGCCACATGCGCCTTTCAAAAATATCAAAACCTGCCCTTGCACAGATTCAGACCACAAAATTGTACAAAAATAGAGCCCATGATTTGCAGTGAAGGGCCACATGAATTACTGTGGTGGGCTTGATGTGGCCCCTTGGCCTTAAGTTTGACACCGGTGCTATAGCTCATGCTAGACGTTACCAGGATGTTGTCAAAGAGTTACCTTGTAAAAACATAAGGAAAACATCATGTCTCAGCGCAATTCCGTACTGACTTTGGACCCTCCCTCGAATACAAAATCCTCCTTCACACTGATCACTGTGTAGCCCCCACAGACCTCACTGAACTCCTCCACCCACACACATCAGCTAGAATGCACTGCCAAATGCACTGTCTGCGCCCACCCAAAACTCAAGATCAGGGGTGACAGGGCCTTCAAGGCTGCTGGTCCCTGTCTGTGAAATGCCCTCCTCGATCACCTCAGGGTGCTTTTAAGAAAGAACTCAAGACCTTCCTTTATTAAAAAAAAAAAGCTTTTCCTGACTGATTTTATGTAATTTTATCCGTTGACTGTTCTATTGATTACACTCCACCCCCCATCCCCTTATCTGTTTGTTAGTATTACATTTTATTGTTGCTGGTGCTGTGCACTTTGAGATTTTTTTCACCAAATGTAAAGTGTGTTATGAATAAAATATCTTATTATTATTATTATTATTATTATCATTATTATCCATCCATCCATCCATTATCCGAACCGCTTGATCCTCACTAGGGTCGCGGGGGGTGCTGGAGCCTATCCCAGCTGTCTTCGGGCAGTAGGCGGGGGGACACCCTGAATCGGTTGCCAGCCAATCGCAGGGCACACAGAGACGAACAACCATCCACGCTCACATTCACACCTAGGGACAATTTAGAGTGTTCAATCGGCCTGCCATGCATGTTTTTGGAATGTGGGAGGAAACCGAGTACTCGGAGATGCAAACTCCACACGGGGAGGCCGGAGCTGGAATCGAACCCGGTGCCTCAGCACTGTGAAGTCGACGTGCTAACCACCGGACTACCGGGCCACCCATCATTATTATTATTATTATTATTATTGCTCCTGCTTTTGTGCCTACTTCAGCCACAAAAATTCAGATTCAGCATAATAACCTCAGAGGATGCCTTATGTGGTCCTGATTGTATGTATATAAACCAACTAAACTATGGTAAAAATCAACTAATAATCAATGTACAGGGAACAGTGAGATATAAAATGTGTCCAAACATACAAATAACAGTATTCAGGATTAAAGCAAGGGCATGAATCTATAGTGTTTTCTTTTTAAGTATACAGCATTTCTCCGAGGAGGTCTGACTGACTGGCAACTAGTTTGGGGTATAGTCCGCCCCTCCACCCGAAGTGAGCTGGGATAGGCTCCAGCCAGCGACCCTGTTCAGGATGAGCGATGTTGAAAATGGATTTTCTTTTTACCTTTTTTGAATATTTTTTTCAGCTGTTTTTCTGTAACTTTACCTCTACACCAGGCTGTTACCACCAGAGGGTATGCCTGTGTGTGTGTGTGTGTGTGTGTGTGTGTGTGTGTGTGTGTGTGTGTGTGTGTGTGTGTGTGTGTGCTAGAGATATAGCATGAGGTGCATACCACCCACCTGCACATGACCTCATGAGTGAGCAGAACCCTGCACATTTCAGGATTTTTGTTTTGGCCCTCGTATGATATTGGCTGTGGGGGGGCAAACAGGATATGTCAGTTTCATGTCAAATCACATCATTCCTTTGAAAGCTGAAATTCATTCGGAAATCGGAGCTCACCGACCTGTTTTGTGACCGAGTCGATCAGTCGTGCATAGAGATCTTGCTCCGTACGGACCCCTGCACAAAAAGAGAAGATGTTTGTTTTCGATATGTTGGCATGGCAGACCTCTTTTACTCATACCTATAGATGTTGTAATAAGCACGTGTGACAATTACTCACCACAGAAGGGATTCATCTGCAAAAAAAATTGTCACTCAATTGTAAAGTGTCCTTGGGTGTCTTGAAAGGAGCTTATAAATAAAATTTATTATTATTATTATTATTATTATTATTATTATTATTATTATAGATTTAATACACTCTATGGACAGGAAAACAACTCTGAATCGTTTAACATTTCGATTTGCACATGAACTCAACATAGCCTGCATGAGATGACAATATATCTAGCGTCTTCCAGTTGATCCCAAGTGTACAAAACAATTATAAAATTTGTTTCTGTTCAGATATAATGAAGTGGAAACTGGAAGGGGAACAAAACAGTTCCAGAAATACGATGACATGGGGCTTTTTATCTGTGTGCCGCCATATAATAAGACTTCAGCTGGCCCAAACAGTGATATAAAACATCAACGCTTCAATTCTTTGAACTGTACTGGGGGTGGTTCGAAATTAAAGATTGATGATCAAACTCTTATCCCCCATGGTCAACCCCTCAATAGAAAAAAAAATACACAAGATTGAACTCCCTCCAAGCAACATGGAGAAATACGATTGGCATGCACCTCATATTTTCTCTCTGATGGTTTCCGAGGGATTTTGGAAGTTATTTCATGTTTGATAATTATTAGCTCTCTTCCTTTTGAGGACAGAATTTACAGCCACGCTCTCACAATCTATCAACTGCGATGACATATTCCCAAGACTTGTTGGAGACTTTGTGTAACTACAATGCGCACAGCAACAGGTAAAACAACAACAACCAGCTTGACCAGTTTTATTTCATTGGAGGCGAAAGAGAGTTATCTGTTTCTTCAAATTTCATCTCTCTCTATCTATCTATACATATATATATCTATACATATATACACACACACATATACACACATATATATATATATATATATATATATATATATATATATATATATATATATATATATATATATATATATATATACATACACACACACAAACAGCAAATCACAGAGATGAAATAGAGGTGTAATAAATTGCTTCTTGATGGAAGATTTTTTTTTAATATACATATTTAAGCAACTTTAGAGAGTATTGCTTTTTAAAAGATGTTCCCCCATCAAAGTCTCTATTGAGATGCCTTTGATATCGCATGGGGGAAGGGGATGAAGAGGAAGTGATCTTGGTGTGTGTGTGTGTGTGTGTGTGTGTGTGTGTGTGTCTGGATGCTGTACAAGGGGGTTGCCGGAGAACATGTCTTTTATCTTCTCTCCCATGGGTGCCACTGTGATGGCAGAGCAGGGGCAGCGGTTGCTCATGGGAACCAAATTTCTGCCTGTATCCTTCATGTGATGTGGGAAACACAATTGAAGTGTGGTTGGAGTGTTCTTTATATGACTGATCTTTGAGTTCTGGAGTGTCCAGAATGGCAATATATGTCATATCCAGGCTCCCCCAAAAAAATTCAACACTTTTAACTGTTTCTGTTTCACTTGTGCTTTTGTTGTATTTGAAGACAGACTTGTATATTTTGCAAGTGGTTGTGTTTCATTTTTGTGTATGTCGTACCATTGTCAAGTCAACTCAAGTACAATTTTATTGTCAAATTGTTGACAAGTGTTATGAGATAAAAAGTGACATAATTGTGATGATGGTCGGTGCATATTGTGATATAAATAACGTTTTTGTTATTGGTGCCTACACTGATAAAAAAAAAAATGATGTGTTGAATTCCCTCAGTTTGATTTTGTCAAGTGGTTTCATGAAATAACATTATCTGGATCCAGGTATAATTCTTAAAAAATGACTCCAGATGATTTTATTGTGTGGAACCACAAGAGGAAATAAAATTAAGTAAATTCAACACACCTTTTTTTCAGAGTACACATTATTGACAAAACATTGGGGCTTTTCTCCAGGCCGCTGCTCCCACTCTTTACCACTATTAATCTTTTAATAAGACAAGCGTCAATCAGAATAACCAAAGCTATTGACGTTGCCTGCTATTCTCATCTGCAACCATTTTATTTTCACACTGCTGGACTTGCGCAGACATTTGTAGACTGCATCGCCAAGTTGATCGGATATTTCACTGCTCCTCAGAGCCATCCGGTGATGGCAGCAAAATGGTGAGATGTAAGTCCTCAGTCAATTGGATGCCAAAAAAAGGTGAATAGCGATTAGTTGATTTTGAGCTTTAAACGTCACTGCGGAAGAGTAAAGCCGACTTGTTGACTCATTGCTCCAGGCCCTATATCTGTGAGGTGCATGAGTACAGAATGGATGCTCTGGCTTGTCAGTTGGGTTGCCCTCAAAAGTGTTGATTTGTGCACCCTTGTGACAGAAACTTGTCCCGTTGGTTTGGGTGTGAGCCTCTGGGTGTGAGTTTTGGCTTCCTGTTTAGTTCCCAGCAAGAGTTCTCCTTTGGTATTTTTTTGTTTGACTGTTTGTCACATTCAGTAGACATCTAAAAGTGAAATGCGACTGTGGCTCTCTTTTTTTTTTCCACTTCACCTGAGTGGCAGTTTATCTGAAACTCAACAGGACCGCAAATTTTGGCAATGAAAAATGAAAATTGACCGAGCATCAGCTAACTTGAAAAACATGAGTAAGTTGGGGCCCTTGTAATTCAAGGTGGAGTGGAACCCTGCATATTTGCAATTAGGGGCATATTTGCAATTAGGGGCCAACAACCTTTTTGGGAGGGCAGGGGGGAGGCAGAGTGTAAAGCACTCATCAACAAAGGGCTCCTACTGTACTTCCTTCACCGTTTAAACATTCCTATCTGATCAATTGAAAAGTATGTGTTCAATTTCTCTTACCGTTGCTGTAGAGGAGCTGGAGCTTGTAGTGAGTGCCATTGTTGGTCTTTTCTCCCGTCTGCTCCTTGGAAAGACACGCACACACAACACAGAGCATGTGGTTAAGCACATTAGGGACACAGTTAAACACAAAGCCAATCTCTCCAAATCCTGCAGTTCGACCTTCTCTGGGAGCGGCGTTGAGATCACAGGGCTCAACATTATGTGCGTTGTTGCCATAAGCTCAATGCTTAACCTTGGGTCACATCTCCTCATCGGAGACGCTGAGCCATCATGTCTCATACAAACACCAAAAGCCTTGAGAGTGGCTGGCGGAGAAGTTGGGAGTGCGACAAGTGTGTTTGACCATAGTGCATGTTAGAATGAGCAGCGGTCGACCTTGACGGGAAAACTTCCTTTGCGCTATGCTTCTACTTGCCTCCAGCCCCCCCACCTCCTCTCTTGCACCCCCTTTCTTTCTCGTCTTCTACCTCTACTGGTCTTTCTAAGTGGTCTCAAAGGAATGCTCTCTGGTCCAATAACCCAGGAGGCATCTCAAAGATGAGAGCAAGGGGAGAAGAACAAGAAGGCTGGGGGAGTAGAGAAACTGGGAAAAGGGGAAGAGGAAGAGGGCAAATTAAGATGCATGAAGATAAGTTGGGGAAGTGGGAAAGCTTCCGTTTGTAACATCAGGAGATAGATTGATGACTGCCTTTGTAGGTTTTATCAATATCAACAGAGGATTGTTTATTTTGTCATGCCATCGCTCTACCTCGGCATAATTACAAAGCCAAAACAGATGCCAGGGTAACCATGCAGAAAATGAACCCACTGGCACACACTGACAGCTTTCAACCCTGGAATTAACACACACACACACACACACACACACACACACACACACACACACACACCCTGACATTCTCAGCAAACTGGACTTGACAAGATGTTGGGAGCCATGATGGGCTCACACACGGCACAAGTGTCTGTCAACAGTGGACTCTCAACTGCGCTTGGTCCAAGTGCATGTCCCACTTGGCCAACCTGAGGAATTTGCCCCCTGCCCCACCCAGTGCTGTTTTGAGAAGAGACTTTGATGATTAGCTCTCTACGGATAACTTAACAGGAGTGGGAATCATTTGCATTTAATAAATAAATAAATAAATAAATACATAGTGGTGGCCTCCTCCTTCTAATGAGGCACGCTGCTAATTAGTCATTAGATATTCTTTTTCAATCCCACATCATCAGCTCACTGAGGGGATACAGAGCTTGTGTAAGCATGAAGCCGTCAGCTGTTCCATGCGGGCGCCGAACATCAAGAGGAGCAACTGGTTTCTATTGCTGAGATCTGTTAGCGCGTATTCTTGCTGCCATTTGAGGGGAGCGCATATCTTTCGTGGAGAGTGGTGGGCAAATGTACTTGTAGAGCGAAGCCCTCACACACCTTGTCGTGTTCCACAAAGTCCACAAAGGCGGTCCTCTCCACCTCCACAGGCTGCCCGTGTCTGTCGTAGAGCGCCAGCACAAAGTGGAAGAAGTTGGACTTGCGCAGATTGGAAGGAGGCTGCTTCTCAAAGTGAGCTCTGGAAAGGGCCACTCCACTGGGGATACACATGCAGGTGCACTCCATTAGACTGACATGACAACTTTTTCTGGGGGTCATCATGTCACACTGTGGTGTTTGCACAAAACCAAAGGTGGGCTTTACAATTAAATTGAAGTCAGGGTTCCTCATACTGTAATTCTTCAAAAATCTTTAATAAAAGCTATTATTTAAACCTCAAAGTTTCTTTCAAGATGCATAACAAATTGTCACTATTTTTAGTATTAAAATATTACAAATATGTCATCATAAGGTAGTTCTCACTTTAAGATTTAGTTCCACTTTATTAAATGCATATTTCTCCAAATGAAGTTTTAAAGTATAGCAGTACAGCATTGCAGCTTTCACAAATGTATGTCCAAATCCCGCTGAAGCATACAAAATAATAAAACCAGTTTCATAATAATGATAATAATAATAATAATAATATGGACAAATAAAGTGGAAGATGAAGAAGAAAAAGAAGAAGAAGAAGAAAAGGAGAAGGGTGCAGAAAACTTAAAAGAAAAATATTCCTTGCAGAATGTAATCCTTTTATTTATCAAGACAAAGTGAATTAATTACATAATGCCAAATAAAGGGGAACAAACCTGCACACTTAATGTATTTCTGTTTACTTACATTTCATTCAAATACATTTTCTCTCCTGCAACATTCTAACAGTAGGCCTATATTATATTTTTTCACACTAAAAATACGCAAATACACACACATAAAATATTATATATATATATATATAAACAAAATATATAAACAAACTACCGGTTGGTCTGTACTATAAATTGTAAGCAACCCGTCAGTGCATTACCTCCACTCTCACTTTTAGTGTATTTTCTTCAGCACAAGGTTTTATTTTGAGAGAACCTGTCGTTTCTTCTCTAAACTTTTCAATCATGGAACGAGAATGTACAAAATTCATTTTCAGACCAATTAAAATATGATGCAACCAACACAGATTCAAAATGTTGTGACTGTTTTTTGTTTGTTTATTTTTCAATCAAACAAACGGGTGCGTCTGTTGAAAAAGTCCCCAAAACATTCCGTATTTGGGCTTCATTTTCCAGTTTATGGCGTGGGTAAACTTTAGGTTCATGTGACGCTATAGTTTTGTTAATGACCAGTTCCCTTTTATGCCCACATTATGTGCACATTACCCATAAAATCGATCGTCTTTTTTCCGATACTATTTTGTGTGTTTTTACTTTTAAAAACTATTTTCATTCAGGCTTTTGGTCCATCGCTTTGAGAAAAGAGGAGTTATGTTGCACAACACGTTTGCAGCGCTTTTTCAATCGAAAGATATAACAAATTGCTCTATATCCACATCTGATAATTAAGCACACGATATAAATGACAACAGATGAACAGTACCTTTGCGCAGCGACGTTGGCATCCACCACGCCGACATTACGCACCCAAGAGCGGACTGGATCCATCTCTTCTCCAAGACTTCTCTCTTTTAATCCGCTCACTTCTCGCATCAAATGCTCCTGGATCCCGAACATTTAAACCCTGTCCTGAGCGGTGGGTGCACTTTTTTGAAACTCAACAAAAAGTCAGCCGGGGAGCCAAAGCCCTATAGAGGGAACACACTCCGAAATAGGCGCCGCGCTCCTCCAAAGCGCAGCAAGAAAGGCAGGGGAGAGAAAAAGAGCTTTGGGAGCTAAAGTTGCTGATAAAGTGAGAGATTTTGGAAAGTGTCTCGATGTGAATCCACTCGCAATTGAGTTTAAAGGTGCGAAGATGTGAATAAATAGATCCCGCCACCGTTTTCAATCATGGTCCAAGTACAGCAACAGCAATCGTTTGTTCGGTTCAACTAACTCCTGCCGCACAAAATTGTGTGCAAGTCTGTTTGGATGTCAGTGCAACCGAGCAGCTCGCATCCAAACAGTTGGTCCGAGGGCCAGGGGGCTAACAGCGAACCACTGTCGTGAGGCATGAATGAGGATGCAGCGTGGAGAAGGAGGGGCCTCGGTGCCATATGTTACGATGGATGCTCTCATTGGTGTAAAGTGCGTCCCGTTATTTGGATCACAGCCACGTTCAGCATCCACTGCCTGATATTTACACTAACTTTACACGCTCAAAACACATCCGGGCACATCACATTTGGCATCGTTTGTACCTGTAGACGGATAGCAATCGCGCTATTGCGCATAGTTACTACTTAAATTTAATTTGAAAATATACCCTGTACTCGTTAAAATACAGCAGCGAGCACTGAACGTGGTGTCATCGGCAACACGGAAGGTCCATCAACCTCACACGGTATGTCAGTTACCTCTTAAAACTCTTCACGCGTCCCTCATAGAACCAGATCAGAACCTGATGAAAAGAGCAGCAAAATAACAACACGCGTATATATCACATTTCCTTACTTTTTTTTTTTTTTCCTTGTTCAAATCATCAAGTTTTGCCCAACCCTGATTCTTTCCCCCTCAACCTATTGTCGTCTTATTGGCCGGGACAATGTCACAATGACAGTGTAAATCTCCCCCCCCCCCCCCTTTCTGGTCCCGCCGCAGCCCACCATCTGCTGCCAGCGCGGGACAAAGTCAGATGTTCCCCCCAATTATGAGAGCCGTCCCGGGGAGTCGTGCTGCCTCGCCGCCCCCTCCAGCCCCTCCCCACTCACCTCCGCCCAGCTTTGTCGCCTTGTCCACAGCACAGGTCAGCTCACATGACAGCTCCATTGTACCTTAAGTCTGCACACTTAAAGGACATTCCTTCACTGTTCCTGAAATATGATGTTAAAGATAATGCAATCAGCAGAAAACTGGTTATTTTTATTTTGTAGAGTTAGTCAACATAAACTGCGACATAAGCAACAAAATCAATTAATATTGAAAAATACAACAAGGAACAAATTATTCTGAATGGCAGTGTCAGTAAAGGGGCCCAATGCATTTAGATTTAAACAAGGCAGTCCATGTAACTTATATAGCCTATTCAGCAACTTTTTTTCAACTTTAAAAAAACGTTTTAGTACGACTACTACGTGGTGGTAGTGGTAGTGGTGGTGGTGGTGGTGGTGCACTCGCCTGACTTGTGTGCAGGCAGCATGGAATCGGTTCTCACTCAGTGACGGTGTGGATGCGGCTGTGAATGGTCATTTGTCTCTATATGTGCCCTGCGACTGACTGGCGACCAATTCAGGGTGTAGTCTGCCAACTGCCCGCCGTCAGCCGGGGTAGGCTCAAACAACTCCCCGTAACCCTCTTCAGGATAAGCAGTGTTGAAAATGGATGGATGGATGGATGGATGGATTAATATCAATAGTAGTATTGCTAACTGTGCAAGCATTATACTTGTGGTTACAAAAATAATAATAAGAATAATAATTATAATATTTGTGTACAGCATTGCAGTTAGCTGAAGAATATTGAATAAAGACATTCTACAATTCTGATGTTGAGGAAGGCATGAGAGATCAGACGTGATGATCAGCATTGTTTCCAGGTTTCTTCACAGCTTGCTAATGAGCTGATCGTTTGAACCAGGTGTGTTGAATTTTTTATCTTGTCGGGTTGTCGCACAAAATAGTCATCTGGATCCAGACGCGTTTATCTACCTAAAAAATTGTTTGTAAAGCCGGATGATTCTATTGTGTGCAGCTACTTGAAAAAATAAAATGGAGTCAATTCAAAACAATTTTTTTTCAGTGTGGTACTTTGGTTCGACTCTCACCTCGATCATGGTGCTGCTCTGAGCCAACTTTTACTAATCAACGAGTGGACTTCACTACCACGCATTCATGATTAAAACATGAAGTCAGCAAATCACTAAATGGGAGTTTTTGACACCTCCAGTATGCCAGTTTACAATTTACAGAGGACTTTGTACTCACCCATTTGCCGCCATTGCAGGACTTTGTTCAAAGACGAAATGTTCAGCCAAATATTGTTTGTCTGCAGGGGGGGTCCAAGAGAACAAAAATTAGGGGTTTGTGGATGACAATAATGGCTAGCCACATTAGCTTTGAACAAAGATTCAAAGGTAGCCCTAAAATATTTAAACCATCAACAATGGAACCACTAAAATGGCAGCGAGGAACAAGTGAAGACCACAAACTTCAATTGTGTGCGAACGAGAACTTTATTTGTCACAGAAGTTACATGATACACGACACACCAACAGAGCAAGTTGTTTAGCTATGCGTAAATGAGACCAGGGGCTCGTGCCTTTGTAAAACAGGTTTAATCAACTTATCGAATATGACTTGACTTTCTTTGAATCATCTATAAATAATCTCTATGGACGTTCAACCCCTTGTGTGTGTTGTCGTTGTTGTGCATGTGTGTGTGTGTGAGTGTGTGTGTGTTGGAGGTAGCAGCTGGTTCCCGTCCCTCTCCTCTAATAGCAGAACTAATGTAAGCCACCATCACCATCTACCATTGACTGCCAGTGTATTGAGCTGTTTTTTTGTTAGGTTTCCTTTACTTATTAAGATGCATATCCCCTGTGAGCATGCTCAATTTACCATAGAGGCAAAGTTACTTGAGCTTTTTCCGGAATATCAGAAAATGAGTCAAATTCATGTGATCAATGTAACAGTGATTCAGTTTGTTCATATGAACGAGGCACATTACTAATTTCATTCAGCAAAGGAGATCTGAAAGTCCTGTCTTGAACCTGTTCTTTCTGCAGATCTGTCATTACTCTAAAGGCTTGAATTTGAGACTTTAAATATACTGCAGTCAAATCTTTCAAATCTGTGAATATGCATTCCTAACCAGGCCATTCCTTAATGTATTTTTTGGTAATACAATAGGTGAATTTAAGCAGTCCAGTGAGAGACTGAATGAATGCAGCGATGATGCAACAGTCAATGATGCAGCGATGCACTTAAATCACTTTTCCTTTTCATTTCACTCTAGGAAAAAAGGTTTGAAATGTAAAGAGCTTTTTACCTGGTTAAATAAAGGATACGTAATTAGCCAAAACATAAGGCACACCAGCACAAGTGAATGAGATCACTACATTTTGACTGATGAAGGAAAACTAATATAACAGGATGTACATTTCCTGTTTAATCACAAATAATCATTTCCTTTTGACATTAAACTTAAGATTATATTGATGAATATTTGTTTGAAAAATTCACAAATATTGTCCTGTTGCTGTTATACATTTTCCTCACGGTGATGACGACTGCCTTAAAGCTTTATTTTATTGTTAGCAAGGTCAACAATTCAAACTTTACAGTCATTTCATTGTATGTACTGTTTTAAACATTTAAAACTGTAAATCACATTTTCAAAGCAATTCTTTTTTTTTTTTCTATTAATTAGTCACAGCAGCAGATGTTACACATTTATTCAGATCACATTATTAATATTGATGTATACTGTAGTAAATGTTTTGGTCATCCAAGTTTTAAATGTTTGTGTGATCCCTGCGTGTTGAAGACATACAATTCAACAGGAGAGTTGAAAATCAAAACAAAAAAAATACTAACAAATATGACATTAAAGCAAAGGGAGAACGCAAACTATGACAATACTAAACTCTTTCTCATGCTTTTATGGAGAATTTAGATTTCTCCTAACTGGATTTTGGAAAGTAAAATTCCACAGGTTGTAGCCCTGCCTATACTGTACCTTGTATATTAGCGCCATCCACTGGTCAATAGAAGAAAATGTCATTTTATTTGTTTAACCTCCAGAGAGGATTGTGGCAGAAGTATGAGTGTAATTAACGAAAGATAGCGCAATATGCAAAATTGTACCAGAACCCAAACGTTTAATGTTTACTATATTACTGTGGTAATGGCAATTTGAAGTCAATTTTGTAGGGTCTTGCATACGAAAATTCATTTTGGTGGCTGAGGTTTTAGACAAGTAATGGTGATTTTAAGAAAATATTTCTAGAAAATACTATTTGCAATTTTCAGCTTTTGGTGGTGGGGCCCAAAGTGATATTTCACAGCTCAAAGGGCCCCAAATCTTTGGTGGCACCCATGGCTGGTACCAATTTCTAATATGCAAATACTGTACTGCATTGGGATGCTGTGTGTGTGTGCGCGCTTTTAAAGTGTATTTAGATAACTTAGGATCATATTCATCAATCTTGTGAAATATTAGAATCAACCCTTTGAGCAAAAGAATGATAATTCTGTTATCTATCTTAGAAGTTTGATATGATTGATCTTGTAGAGACACATGCTGTATTCATATATTTATTGGCATATTCAATTTAATTATGGCAACAAAGCAGAAAAGAATAGCTTTTCGCTTAAGATGATTCAGTTGTGCTCCTGTCAAAAATATCCAATGACATGTGGGAAGTCATTGTTTCGGAAGAAGGGGGAAAAGGAAAATATTTTAAAATGAATTCTTTTCAAAGGAGGAGAACACAATATCACATAGCACAAATAATATGCAGCTGTAAGATATATAGACATGTATGTATACACGCACACACACACACACACACACACGCGCACACACACTCACGCACGCACACGCACACACACACACACACACACGCACGCACGCACGCACACAAAACAAGCGCAACATTTGTACACGCACTGGATGAATGCAGTATGTATGTCTCTATCTGTCTGTCTAACTAGCTAGCTAGCTATCCGTGAAATTAAACCAAACTTTAAAAAAACGGGGGTCAATGCAGATGCAACAGTATTTTGGCGTTTGTATTGAACAGGACCAAACGTTAGCACATGAGCGTTTCCATTTGTAACTATTCTTCAAGATGTTTTGTACTAGTGATTAGTCCTCAGTAAAGAGCAAATGCCCATTGAAGTAGCTGTCTCTTGTCAGACCATTGCCACCAAAGTTAGCTATAAGCCATACTTTGTCTCCCTTTTTCAGCTTAATGTATGTGCTTCCACTGGCTGAGATGTAACCTTCCTGCTTGGTGGTGAATGAGTGCAAAATTATTTCTCCATTACGCATCAGATCCACACTTGCCGCATGCTCAAAGATGGTGCAGGAGAACTGAAATTCATACACTCCTGGATACATGCAAGTAAATATGCCTGTGTTGATGTCATAGCTGTTCTGCCCATTATAGATGACCTCTTGGAATGGGATAGGAATACCGGGTCTGGGGAAATTATTGCTCAGCCGTACAGAGAAAGCCATTTTCTCAGAGCTAAAGGACCCCGGGGCACCTGGAGTTCCTGGAAAAGGAAAAACATAGATAGGTAACAACCTTAAAACTGCTGGGTAATTTTTTACCCGCCAGTTTTAAGGGTATACAGGTACCTGTGTGTTGTGAAAAGAAAAGCCATCAATATGTTTACCTGGGGGTCCAGGCGGTCCAGGATGACCATATCCGGCAGGTTCAGGATGTCCATATCCTCCAGGTGTCATGCCTGACCAGGGTGACCAGGATGACCAGCCCGCCCATGCTGACCAGGGAGCTGGAATCAATCAATGGGTGATAGCAGTCAGTCAAAATCCAATTTTTAGTCAAGCATCCCAAGAGAGTTTTGAAATTACTCAATTCCGATTGCAAAGTATTTGCAATGAATTTGCAATTGAAATTGTTATTATTCTTTCATAGATATATAGATCAGAAGGTCCAATCAACGTGTGTTTTATGTGTGTTTCACACACCTGGACTGGGCTTGGTGTCAGGAAATCCATACGCTAGAATACAAAGGGTGATGAAGTAAGTCATTCCAAAACACAAAGACAAACGGCAGTCTTTTTCTCAAGCTTTTTTTTTTCCATGGGACTCACGGGTGTCTTTCCATGGAGTGAGATCAAACTCCTGGATGTAACGGCAGTCAGTGTAACCGTCACCCCGTGGCCGGAACAGGAACGGTTGGTTTGGAATTTCTGTGATACCAGTGTTGTCACAGATAATGCGAGACATTGACGTCGTCAACAGAGATGCTCTCTGGGCCTTTGTGAATACTCCATCATTCTCCCACCAAAATCTGTAAAGAAGATTTTCGTCACCGAGTTTGTACGTGAAAGCAGCTTAACGGCATGTATTTGTTCATATCTCTTTACCTGTCTCCCTCTCTAGCTTTGCGGAATTGAATTCCAATCAGGCAGGCAAACAAGGGTCCAACTCTTCCTCCTTTCACCAGAGGCTCTGTAATTCCTCCGAGCCACGGGTCAATGTTATCAGGTGTGCCGTACAGATCCAGAAGCTTCATCGCCAATTCCTTATTTTTCAGCACTTCAGCCAGCTCCTCCAGATTTCTTGGTTGTGACAGACCACAGAACTTGCGCCATTGGTTATATCCTGAGAACACAGGTAGAAACCTAATAAAAATCCACTCTTGAGATAACTAACGGGTTGCGTATGCTGGAAGACAGCAAGAAACAGATACCAGGGAGACCGTGGTCACGTCCACGCTGCATATTGAGAGAGGCCAGATCCAGTGCCATTTCAAAAGAGAATCTAAACAGCAAATCTCTCAGCTGATCAGTAATGATGGCATCCTGAACGTTCAACTTGGCCTGCCGACCCACAAGGCCCCTCAAGATTGGGTCTATACCACCTGAAAACATTTTTGCATGTCCTGTAATCATATGCAAGGGCATGGAGTAGAAGGCAGCTGCAGACGGGCACGATACCTTCAAAGACAATCCTCCACGGTGTGTTCAAGGCGGTATGCAGCAATGGAGAGGGGTACAATGGGTGATCCTCATAAGACGCATCGAGACGGAAAACAAATGGCTGAATCATCGAGTGGCCATATCGATAGGCAGCTGTTGCGTAGACGTTGGAAATTGTGGCGTCGATGAATTTATCATAGCCAGGGTAGGTGGAGAGCTGCTTCGCTAAAACTTCAGGACCAACAATGTAGCCGATGTAGTCTCTGAATGTAATAATCTAAGAGACCACAAAGAATGTAAACAGGACAATTCATCAAACAAGATTATTGTTCATGAGAGGCCAGCTCTAACCTGGAGATAGGCTCCCACAATCTTGCGGGCTTCCTGGTACAGTCTCTCTCCATTCCAGTCAGGATTTAATTTCGCCAGGGCTCGAGCCAGACGGTTGTGCTCACGTAAAAAGAGCGTGTGCAGCGAAGTCAAAATAACGTTCTCGTTGGAACGCTCATCACCTTCAAAGTTTACATCAAGTAAAACAGTTGGAATACAGAATCTCCGAAGGAGAAGATAGCAAATGAGCTCGTTCAGCCTGTCACTCACCTGCCAAAAAGCAAAGCACTTCCTTGGCATTTTTGTCATTGGTGATGCGAGCTCGGGTTGCGCAC
Organism: Hippocampus mohnikei; assembly: GCA_026261675.1. Lineage (NCBI taxonomy): Eukaryota > Metazoa > Chordata > Actinopteri > Syngnathiformes > Syngnathidae > Hippocampus > Hippocampus mohnikei. Next base: position 13,990,003 of record JAKGUB010000348.1, read on the forward strand.
ACATTGGCCATCATCTTGGTAAAGGGTAGCAGCTCTCTGCCTTTGTCAGTAAACTCTTCATTAACCCTCAACAAGCCCAGATCTGTGGTGAGGTCACGGAGCTCCTGAGCTTTTTCGTCATCCGATCCGTACACCTGACTTGCGTCAATGTAGGACGTGAGGGAATTCAGCTGTTGCCGCACAGTGGCGCCGCCAAAGATGGCCCCTGCGGGGCCGGATCCACATGTTGCCGTTGATCGGAAAAAAGGGATGCACTCCTGCTTGCCAAAGCGCGGGCCATTCTTGGGAATCTGCACCGAGGGCGAGATGTGGTGAGTGTGTTTGTCGGTCTGCCGCGTGAGCCAGACAGTATGGAAGATTACTGACCAAAATAGGGAAGCAAGGCTCGGTGCGCTCACAGCTCTCGTCGCAATCCAGACCGTTGCTGAACGAACGGATTACCGGGGAATGTGGCGCTAAGGTCTGGTCGTGGTCTGTCCATTGTCCAAAGGAGGGCAACAGATGAGTAAAGACCGAGTCGCTCACTACATCGCTGTTGGGTGTGGTCAGGATACGATTGGACACTTCTCTTACCTGAAATGATAAAGACATCATTTTTATCAAAGATAGCAATTTCAACTCTATATGCTCGTTTGCATATCCTCGGTTGGATTTTACATAGAAGCAGAATTGGATGATCGTACCAAAGGAAGAAGGAAGCCATTAATTTTAATCGGGTCCCATCCTCGGGGCACCGAGATTCCGTCCTGGTACTCAGCAGGTAGCCAGCGTATGAATGGTATGTTAGAGGCTCCCCATCGAGGATTGTGCCTGCAGGCAAGTGGAATTAATCAGGGCCTCATCATGGGTGGTGCTCAATTTAGGGTGTAAAAGCTAAGAAATTCAATCAAATTGGGAAAGGGCCAAAAGCCAGGAAGCAAGAACGACCGTTGTCTTACTCGTTGTTACAGACGCCACTTATGGTACGAAAGACGTTCAGGTTGGGAGTTGTCTTGCAAGAGGGCACGCGCTGTCGAGGTGAGCAGCCTGTCAGTTCTGCAATGAACTCCAGATCTTCCTCGGAGAGCAAATCTAGCGACAAAATCATCACAAAATCAGTTATTGATGGTCTAGAAAGTCTTCTTTCTGCCCCTCATTGTGAAACCTGCACGAATGTGTCACCTGTGGCGAACTTTCTAAAGTATATACGTTTCAAGGGTCGGAACGCAAAGCCATTGAGGCAAATCCAATCTTGGAAAACCCCAAACGTTGAGTACTGCCTAATATTGAGATACTATTTTCACACACCTGTGGCATTGATGGAACGTCTTTGACGTCTTTCTGCCGACCTTTTGACGATATTCAGTGTGGCGTCCATGTAATCAGCAGATCGGGCCACCTCGCGGGTGAGTCCCATAGGTTGCTTGAAAAAGCGCAACACATCCTGAGGTCTGGCTGCATTGCGTCTGACACGATCAAGGCACCTGGAGCACCAAGAGGTCACATTCACGAACAGCAAGTCTCTTGTTCACAACACAATTGCAGTAATTCTCATTCGGTACATCTGCACAATGTAGGAGCCTGTTTTCGTAAACAGCGCATGCGCTTGGTGTAAAAAATGGTGCAGATACATCTTCCTGCAAGGGCAAGTCTCGTTTACCCTGTTTGAGAATTGCGCCTCGCTGGGCATTCCGGCCGAGCGAAGGCACTTTCTATTTCTATTGGTGACAGGAGGTAGGCTTTGGACCAACTTAAAGCAAGTGTACGGTAAGTTGTGGCGCAGGTGGTGTAACGCGATTTGGGTGGATTTGATCAAGGCGCAGGCAGACAGATTCTGAGATCTGCGGACATTTGTGTTGGATGTCATCGTATTTCACTCATAAATATGACAACAGTGTGCGTCAATCCCGCTGAATCAATGAATAAATCAACTAATTGAACTGACTGTCTTTTTGGTTATTATCTTAAAAATGTGATTTGACACCCCGCCCCCACCCGATCCCTGACTATGAGATAAAACTCTTGTCACACAAGGACACATGATAGCATGTCCTGTTAAATGTACTTTGCATGTGCCGATCCCCTGCGTGGACTCCAGAGAGTCCTTTCGCCATGTAGACTGCGCAGCGCTCCTGTGCTGAATTTAAAGGAAATGACGGGAGCCACATCCACTAGATGGCATACAAGTCAGCTGTGTTGCCTCTCACAATGGCGCACACACACCTTCATACTTGCGCCAGTCTATGTAAAAGTACCAAAGGAAAGAAAACGGAAAAAAAGAAAGCAAACAAATAAATTATCCAATTAATCTGATGTATTTACTACAAATCATCTTGTTTATCTAACTATGTCAGCGATGCATAGTGACAGGCAGAACAATTCCGCGCTCTTCCACTAGATGGCAGAATTCCAGTAACCAGTGCATCCATATTGCCATTTATGCAACGGAATAATAGTTTGTGGTTGAACTAAACGCACTCAGGTTTCACACTAAGTAAATTTGTGGGTAAATTGAGACACGGTCGTGTATTTCAGTATAGTCTACATTTGTGCCATTCTTTTTAATGACGTGCCGTAAGATTTTAGGCTCATTAAATTTGGGAGAAATTTCCCTCCACTGCTTGTCCTCATTTGAGTTGCCAGTTTTCTTGAAGTCAGGAACGAAGCCACGAACTAAAACAGTTGGAGAGGGCCAAGCTAACGCGTTTACGACCTAAACCGAGTCCATATTAATTTCATGTATTTACATATAGCAACAAATTGTCTTGGATGGCTTGAGCCTAGGTTTGCCCCGAGAACATTGTGAAGCCGATGAACTAGGCCGCAAGATGCCAAAGTTGTTTTTACTGAAAGAAATGTTTTGTTCTGTCCCCCTGTCGCCAAACATTATAACAAAGAATTGAAAAAAAAGTACCATCAATTAACATAAGTTTGCAGCTCTATTGAGCCCTAATATTTGTTTTCTCATCAAAATAATGGCTGCGAGTGTTCAACATTTCTCGGCTCCAGTGCAAAAAATCCTTTCATCAAATCTATGAACTCACTCTTGTCTTGAGTATTCATATGCCGAGTCCACCTTGGTGATTGCGGCGTTTACAGCCTGTTCAAGGCTCGCCCTGCTCAGAAATTCTGGAAGCAAATACAGAAATATAATCAAAACTAATCTGTTGAAAATGTCAAATCATATCCGATTAAAATGGTCAAGCTGTACTTACGGGCATTCACCTGCCACTGCGCGCAAAGGGCAGCAAGCAGCAGGCATGCACGCCGAAACATCTCTGGTGAGGAGAAAAAAACACCACGTCAAACTCATAGAATTAAAGCTAATATGATTAAATAACAATGCCAAATAAAAATGAACAAAACGTTTCTTTTTTTGCTTGCTTGTTTGTTTGTTTAAGGTTTAGGTATCGCAAGTGACCTGTAAGGAAGTGGCTCCAAGATGTTTAAATCAGCAGCGGCAGTCAGTGTACAGTAAGGGAGTTGCCAAGCTCGCAGCTTTTATAAAGGCGTGTCACTGGAAACACTTTTCGTCACCAAGAATTTGGAGCATTTTGTTTTCCTTGTTTTTCTTTTGTTTTGTTTTTTCTTTTCTTTGTTTCCGCCTTGGGCTCCCGGTTTAACCACTTCAACCAGGACCGAGATAATTATGAAAAGTATACACACTTTATACATCCGCTCATTCATTATTGCAATGAGACAAAGCGTTTTCATTTGCTTATTTTCATGCATTATTGTACAGAATATTTTTGGGGAGGATTTATGGTTATGATTTTTGGCGGCACAGCGTCGACTGGTGAACAGGTACACACCCCGGCGACCCTCGTGATGATAAAGCGGTTCAGATAATGCATTGAGGAATGGCCATGATCTTTAATTTAAATGTCTGCGCACCATTTGCATAGTGTGAAACGTCTTGATTCTGTGACATCGAGTAGGTAGGTACTTTTATGCCTACACGTAACGATTGTTACACAAAATATGCATGACAATGGAGACAAAAAAAAAAACGTTGACAGGTGATGTCAAACAACTTCCTGGAGAAGCGTTCGTGACAAGACGCAATGCTTGATTACCATTTCTTCCACGCCCACACGGAAAAAAAGATCCTTTGGATGTACTGTACTCAATTCGAACATGTACAGTATATCCTTTGCACATGAAAATGTGTTAAAACTTATGTCATTGTCACGTGTTTTCCTCAAAAAGAAAGAAATGATACATTTCTGTGTAAAACGTTTTAATCATGTACAACCGATTATCCAGTACTTTTTTCGGTGCATGTCACACGCACACGCGCGCTGGCCCACACACGTTTGCAATTTTTTTTTCCCACCAACGCAAGTTCCTTTATTTTGAAAATTTTCTTGTCAACCATTTGTATTGTACTGTTTTATCGATCATTTAAACCGTTATTTTAACAATTTCCATGATGCCAGTTTTTCTTTGTCCATTTTTTGTTAAGTTACAGTAAACGTTGTGCCCTTATATTTTAATCATTTGAAGTTACCCAGAATATTTATTTGTAAATATGTTTGTTTCAGAAGTATTTAGACAACGCAAGAGTTTTTATAAGTTTCTCTTTTCGCGCTCTTTGAGCACCTCAACAGATCTGAAATAAAAAAAAAATCAAAATGTGATTGAATTGTATCAACTTTCAGCTTTATTTTAAGTGATTTTACAAAATGTGACATTTAACATTTCGGCGAGACACCCATTTCATGGATAGACCTTTTCAGAAGCTCAATAAGCCATAATTTACTTGTTGTGAAATCCATTGCATCACTGATTAAAGTGTGAAGCCTGCATGACCAAATCCAAATTGTGTTGCCTGAAGATACATGACAGGCCTGCACTGCAACCTTTTTGGTCTTGATCATGCTTTGAAATTCGCCTTCAAGTAAGTGAAAGACTTGCTCTATTGTCTAAGCTTTCGATACTTTGCAGAGAACTACAACCACAACAATGCATTGTTGAATTAATGCATCTCAGTCCATCATAAGTGAGCTCTTACATTCAGTCTCATTTAATTTAAGTTAGTTAATTGCATGTCGCCCGGTAGTCAATCGGTTAGCACGTAGGCCTCACAGTGCAGAGGTGCAGGTTTCGATCCCAGCTGCGGCCTCCCCGTGGGGAGTTTGCGTGGGTACTCCGGTTTCCTACCACATTCCAAAAACATGTGTGGCAGGTTAATGCACCATGCTAAATTGGCCTCAAGTGTGATTGTGAGCAATTTGTTGTTTGTCTCTGTGTGCCCCGAGATTGGCTAGCAACTAGTTCAGGATGTCCTCGCCTACTGCCCAAAGATAGCTGGGATAGGATCCAGTACGCCCGTAACCCTTGTGAGAATAAGCGGATTAGAAAATGACTGAATGGAAGGTTCAATGGTTGATGAAAGTATTTCCAGTAATTCTTTGGTGTGGTCAAATAAATGAAAATAAGAGGGATAAGAGGCTAAAACTAATGCCTTAATATGACTAAGTTATGATAACAGTTACAGAATACAACTGGCTCGGGTGAGCTTCATGAATAGAAATGATTGCTCCAATCTAAAGGAAGCGACTCGTGTCATATGAAGAATTTTCCATGATGTTAACTCCCATGAGGATACTCCCCCTATAGGTAGAATTCAGTGGCAGTTTATGCGTTTCAAACCTGGGCATTCAGTGGAGACTTTGTGATTTAATTCACCTCTTAATGTCAGGTTTTGCTTGGTGGTAGTTGGTTGGAGGACCCCAAAAGGCAGGGAGGAGCAGGGTGGACTGACCAAGATGTATTTAACAAAAATACACTTGCAGGGTACACTGGAGAAAACTCACTCAAAAGTCCTGGAAAACCACAGGAAACCAAAAGTAGGAAAAAACCTATGACAGAAAACAAAACGTTACAGGGGGCACACAGACAACAGCAATGACCCAACCAAGACTGACAAAACCCAGGGAACTAAATACAAACCAAGTGACGAGACCACGAAAAACACCTGGACAAGACACGAGGGAAACTAAATCAAATGTAAACTAAACAAAAACATAACAGTACCCCTCCCAGATGTCCCAAAATGACCCAATGGCTTGACTCGGCAGAAACAAGGCAGGGGCGCAATACTTGCGCCGCCGGGAACAGGATCGGGTGGCAGTGGGACCAGGCCCCTGAGGGGTCCAGTCTTGGTTGGCTCATTCTGTCAAGGCTTTGCATGGTGGTAGGCGAACGACCCCCCACAAAAAAAGCAGGGAGTAGCAGGGTGGGCTGAACAAAATGTATTGAACAAAAATGTAAAGAGGAGTCCACTGGACAAAAAAAAACTAACTGAAAACCACAAGGAACCCAAATAGCAAAAACCTATGACACAGACACCCACAATGATCCAGCCAAGACTGACAGAACCCAGGGAACTAAATACAAGCCAAGTGACGAGACAACGAGAAACACCTGGACAACACACAAAGGTTTGAGGGAGCTAATTGGTTACACACAAGGGACACTGATAACGAGTACAGGTGGCGAAAAAAGGGCACATGAGGGAACAAAACCAAATGTAACCTAAACAAAAACATAACACTTAATACCACCGCTATCATGTCACAATCATAGAAGCCATCAATAATATTACAAAAATGTGATTATAACCACACACATATCCATGCCTCATTATCAGTTTAAAATTAAGAGTCTTCTACTAAAATGACAAACACATTTTGAGAAAATAAGCAAATATATCATCCTGATGAAATATGCTGATTCTAAACACAATGTGTCCAGATCCCTACGTATGTGTTTGGCTAGTCAAAGTTGGCTGGAACAAGTTATGCGCAAACCAACCAATCAGAAGAAACAAAAATGAATAACATCATCAAGGGCCAGAGCTGGCCCTGGCTAGCCCAGTGAGCACCAATTTGAAATCTGATCGGTTAAAAAACAACAACCCCATTGCTAGGAATTGAAATTTCTTTGCTTGTGGGCTCATTCTGAAGGCCATGGGAAAATTAGAGTGCCATGGCAGCTCGCAGGAGCTGAAATCTGATTACACACAAGGCTCGAAATATCCATCCATCCATTATCTAATCTTTCACGAGGGTTGCGGGCATGCTAGAGGCTATCCCTAAACAATCGTTCACCGTGCCACCTTTAGCTCGAGATAAGCAGTCGAAATTCTCATTTTGCGCCTCATAAAACCACATTAAATAGCAACACTTAGGATCAAAGATTTTAAAGATTTTACACAATAAATTACATTTGAGTAGATCTTTTTTCCTTTAAATTAATTTCACTTGGCTTAAAGCGGAAGTCAAACCCAATTTTCCAATGCTCAGGAAATGCTCAGGCTGTCACATGACCAAACTGAGCCCGGATCAACTTGTGATGTCTTTTCCAGTCAACAGCCAGTGGGAAAATGGCTGCCCAATGAGATGGACAAAAATTGGTGGATTTTACTACTTGACTCATATTCCACGTTCGCAATATTCATCAGAATGTGTTTAGATTAGTGGGGGGCGGTGGAATATATAATCGTAAGGACATTTTGGGGATTGGCATCACCTTTAAACCCGCATTTCATTGAGCCGTGAAGGTTTGCTACATATGTGCGCATGTAGGGAATGTTTTTTTTTTTTTTTTTTTTTATTGTTGGGTTTTTTTAGACAGAGTTCCTTGAATGCTGAAAACATTCGGCAGACATTTCCAAACAGTTTTTCATGGTTGCAAACAGTTTTTATTGTTGTCATAAAATTTCAAATATGTGCAAAATTTCCTTTATGGCAAGAAAAACTGTCTCAGATCATTCAAATTGTTGTCGAATGTCTTTGCAACCTTGAACGAACACTGATAAAAAAAAAAAACAACAACAACATTCGCTATATAAGATCCGTGAAATAGAAACCTATGTACGTGTTTGAAATTGCCCCACTGAAAGTGTTTCGAGACAAATATTTGCTATAATGCACAATGTGAATTATAAAGCTAAAAACATGATTGTATTAAAAAAAAAAAAAAAGAAACAAATTGTTCCTTTGTTAGACTGTCATATTTTTCTTGCTTAATAAAACACTTGCTTCAGGTCCCTCGGATTAACCGGCAAAAAAATGCTGCTCAACATTACAAAGTTGATCCTCAAATGAGGCTAATAAAACTGCTCCACAAAGAAAAAAAAATTCCAACCTCGAGACAAAAGACTCTAACATGCACATACACTTACTGGGAGAAGAAAATAGACTGTTGGGGTTAAATTAATACATTTTTATGGAACAAATATGAGAATTGAAGTTGTTGAAATAGTCCAACGCTTGTGATAGTATTTCAAACAGCAAAGTAGGACTTCCTGGCCGTGATGGTCTACCGCGGGTGGACCGAAACGATATTTGGTTTTGTCAAAGTTTTGCTTCATCTCTTTGTTGATTGACTGAGTTGAGCCAGAGAAGGAAGAGATCATATCCTGACTGCTTTTTATAAAGCGTTCGATTTATTTTTACTGTTGGATCTGCCATTTGGAGGAACTATAGCAGGGCTTGACTCCCTCACAGATCAGGTTATGCAACATGCTTTGGATGTCAGTGAAGAGGAGTCACTCAAGTGGAGCAGGGTTTTTTTTGTTTTTTTTTAAATGAACCTCAGCCTGTGAGTGAACAGTACAGGACTAATCTGACTCAAAAATGGAAATGATTCCATAATTTTTATGTACTTAATGATTTACTTGAAACTGGTCATTTAAAGGAACACATACTATACATGGTTAGTGTACTAAAAACATCATGGAATAGTACAAGCCTGTGAAATGTCACCATGGGTTTTGCTTTGGGTGTGTCTCCGAGAAGACACAGGTGTCTGCATGTGCATACCTTTTTAGCTTCACTTTTGGAAATTGTTCACTTCAGATCGCTGATGTCATTCGGCGCCAAGTTGTAAATTTCAACAATCAGAAGCATTGACGCGAGGCCCCTAAATGTACATGAATAAAAGAAATACATTGTACAGTACATGATCTTGTGACCCGGATTCAGCAACCGAAATCCAGCTGCTGACCGCCATCTGGTTCACAAGGCGCTGGACTCCTATCCTTTGATTGCCCCAAGGGTGTTGGACCCATGTACATTTTTGGGGTTCGGTTGGTGGCCTTACGTGACACAAGTGAATGTCAAACTAGAGAGTGGTAAAATGTTACATCTCTATTGCTTGAAAGCACATCACGTCTCCTAACGTCGAGTCTCACGGCTGAGTTTCTGTTATTGTGTCAACCATCGACCAGGAAATGGAAGTGATTTGAGCTTGAGAGAAGCACTCATTCTTTCTGTCTCTCAACATCTTACCCTGCGGCACCTGTTGCGGTAAAGAATTGCTCGACAACATACTGAAGTCTCATTTTGAACTTTCCAACCCACACAATTCGACACTTAAGCAACACACCCTTACAACAATAAGACCTTATTACTGCTAACAGGATTGGGAAAAAAAAACATACAGGATGTAATGATATAAAATCATTATCATATAATATGGATCCATCCATTTTCAACACCGCTAATTCTGATCAGGGTCAAGGGGAGCTGCTGGATCCGATCCCAGCTGACTATGGGCGGAAGCCAGACTACTTCTTGAAATGGTTGCCAGTCGTCAGTCACAGGGTATTACATAAAATAATAGAATAGATGATAGAAAAAGAAGATATTTGCACAAAGTTGAGAGCAGTTAAAACCGCACATTGTGCTACGCGAGCTACACCACTCACAAAATGGTCGGGAGTGAGGCTGACATTTTTGGATCAATTATGCACTCAAAACTTTACGTCACCTTCTCGAAACGGTAAAACCAATGGGTCAATATATCAGTGTGTATTATATATTTAAAAAAAAAAAAAAAAAAAAATATATATATATATATATATATATATATATATATATACACACACACACATATATACACATATATAAGCGGCTGGATAGCTCAGTTGGTAAGGCATCGGTTTGGGAGGCGGTGGTTCGAATCCCGCTTGGGGCGAAAATGAGCACATAACACCATCCAGTGTGGGTCCTTGGGCAAGATCCTTCACGCTAATGCCTACCTCATACAATGATGAGAGACAATAAAATGAATGACATGCCGGCTCAGACGTCGCCCGGCCAAACAAGGTCTGCGTCAGGTGCTGGGGAACCATGATGAAAAATGGGCTACTGGAACAAAGCGGAGATGGGCGAGATGCGATAACATGGCTCTGTTGGAATGCTACTACTCAAGCAACCCTAGTCAGAGGGGTTACATGCAGAGAATGCAGGCTGAATGGTTACTTCGAAACCCACAGTCACGGTTGACCACGAAACAACTAGTAGCTCAGTGTTCCAACATCCACAAACGGCAATTGCTGTCACAACTTGAGATTGATGAGGTACAACGCAGGTTCCATGGTGAAGGGCCCCAGGCTGCCAGATCAGAGGAGGAGGTCATACCAGAGATTGGGAGGCAAGCCCCAATGAATGCAGATGATGAGATTGGGAGGCCAGCCCCAATGAATGAAATGCTGAGCGAGGCAGCAACTGACCTGAAAGCTAAGATCATGGCGAGGATGAAAGCTGGGCAACCTAGAAACCGATTACAACGGCTATGTGAAGTACCACCTGAAAGTCTCATGGAAAGTGTGAATGCAGCACTGAGGGCGATTCCTACCATAACGATCACCGAAACCAATGAGCTGATATACGCTTCAGCATCAGTGATCCTAGAAATCCTTGGCTATCGGAGCAACTATGAGACACGTTACCCACCATGGAAAAGACGGTTGGAGGCTAAGATCAAGGCGGCTCAGAAAGATGTGAGTCAATTGACGGAGGCCCAGAGAGGTGTGATGAAAAGGCCGATATCTGAGAGGTACATCCAGATGACCATACCTGAAGCACTCGAAACTGCCAAACAAAAGCTCCAAGCCTTGTCCAGTCGCCTAAAGAGGTACACGAAAGAGAATGAGGCCAGGCGAATAAACAGGCTGTTCGCAACACAACCTGCGAAAGTGTACGCTCAGTGGCAGGGTCCTAACAGCAGAGCTGACCCACCAAGACTGGAAACTGAAAGGTACTGGAAAGGAATATGGGAGAGGGAGGTTGCACATAACAGCAGTGCACAATGGCTGGTGACCCTGAGAGAGAAGCACAGCAACCTCCCTGAGCAGAACCCAGTTACCATAATAGCGGCCGACATACAGGAAAGAGTCTCAGATATGAAAAACTGGACAGCACCAGGCCCGGACATGGTCCACACCTACTGGCTAAAGAAACTCAAAGCACTCCATGAGCGCCTAGCAACACAAATGAACCAGTTGCTGAAGGATGGGACTCACCCAGGATGGCTAACCGAAGGGCGAACTGTCCTGATCATGAAGGATCCCTCAAAGGGTACAGTCCCATCCAACTATCGGCCAATAACCTGTCTCTCCACAACATGGAAGCTCATGTCAGGCATCATTGCGGCTAAGATAAGTGGACACATGGATCAATACATGAGCGAAGCGCAGAAGGGCATTGGTAGAGATACCAGAGGAGCCAAACATCAGCTCCTGGTTGACAGAACAGTCGCACAAGACTGCAGGTCCCGACATACCAACCTGTGCACAGCCTGGATTGATTACAAGAAAGCCTACGACTCGATGCCACATACATGGATCACTGAATGCTTGGAGTTGTATAAGGTGAACAGGACCCTAAGAGCCTTCATTGCGAACTCGATGAGGATGTGGAAAACCACACTTGAAGCCAATGGCAAGCCACTTACCCAAGTGTCCATCAAATGTGGCATATACCAAGGTGATGCACTCTCCCCACTGCTGTTCTGCATAGGACTGAACTCCCTAAGCCAAGTAATCACCAAGACAGGCTACGGATACCGCCTCAAAAATGGAGCTACGATCAGTCACCTCCTCTACATGGATGACATAAAGCTGTATGCTAAGAGCGAAAGGGACATAGACTGCCTGATCCACACAACCAGGATCTACAGCAGCGACATCAGGATGTCATTCGGGCTTGAGAAATGTAGTCGGATGGTGACTAAGAGAGGAAAGGTAGTCCGCACTGAAGGGGTCTCACTCCCTGAAGGAACAATAGCAGACATTGAGGACAGCTAAAAGTACCTCGGTATACCACAAGCCAATGGCAACCTCGAACTGGCAACAAGGAAAGCGGCTACGGCCAAATACCTCCAGCGGGTGAGGCAAGTCCTAAGAAGCCAGCTCAATGGCAAGAATAAGACCCGGGCAATAAACAGCTATGCCCTGCCAGTGATCAGATACCCTGCAGGAATAATCAGGTGGCCAAAGGAAGAAATTCATACCACGGATGTTAAGACCCGAAAGCTCCTGGATGGATCTTTATTGTCATTACACTTTCGTGCAACGAAACATCACTTAACCACCTAACCATGCATGGAGGGTTCCATCCCAAATCCAGCACCCTGAGACTGTACGCAAGCCGAAAGGAAGGAGGCCGGGGACTAGTGAGTGTGAGAGCCACTGTCCAAGATGAAACATCCAAGCTCCATGAATACATCAAGGAGAAGGCTCCAACGGATGATGTACTCAGAGAATGTCTCAGACAATGGGGAACAGAGGATGAGGTGCTGGAAGAGGGACCATCATGGGAGGACAAGCCCCTACACGGGATGTACCACCGGACCATAAGTGAAGTGGCTGATCTCAAGAAGTCCTATCAGTGGCTAGAGAGGGCTGGCCTGAAGGACAGCACAGAGGCACTCATCCTGGCTACTCAGGAGCAGGCCCTGAGCACCAGAGCCATTGAGGCCCAGATATACCACACCAGACAAGACCCAAGGTGTAGGTTGTGCAAAGAGGCACCCGAGACGATCCAACACATAACTGCAGGGTGTAAGATGCTGGCAGGAAAGCCTACATGGAACGCCATAACCAGGTGGCTGGCATAGTCTACGAAACATCTGTGCCGAGTATGGACTGGAAACCCCAAGGTCAAAATGGGAAACACCTCCCAAGGTGGTGGAGAATGACCGAGCGAAGATCCTGTGGGACTTCCAGATCCAGACTGACAAGATGGTAATGGCGAACCAACCGGATATCGTGATCATAGATAAAGGGCAGAAGAAAGCCGTTGTAGTGGATGTAGCGGTCCCAAGTGATGGAAACATTAGAAAGAAGGAACACGAGAAACTCGAGAAATACCAAGGGCTCAGAGAAGAGCTGGAGAGAGCCTGGAAGGTAAAGGTTACAGTCGTGCCTGTGGTGGTCGGAGCACTCGGGGCAGTGACCTCCAAATTAGATGAGTGGTTGCAACAGATCCCGGGAACAACATCAGACATCTCAGAACCCTGCGCAGAACCCTCAAGCTTCCTGGCCTCTGGTAGAGGACCCGAGCTGAATGGGGGACGGACACCACCCGAGGGGTGAGATGAGGATTTTATATATATATATTCATTCATCTTCCGAACCGCTTGATCCTGACGAGGGTCGCGGGGGGTGCTGGAGCCTATCCCAGCTGTCTTCGGGCAGTAGACGGGGGACACCCTGAATCGGTTGCCAGCCAATCGCAGGGCACACAGAGACAAACAACCATCCACGCTCACACTCACACCTAGGGACAATTTAGGGTGCTCAATCAGCCTGCCATGCATGTCTTTGGAATGTGGGAGGAAACCGGAGCACCCGGAGAAAACCCACGCAAGCCCGGGGAGAACATGCAAACTCCACACAGGGAGGCCGGAGCTGGAATTGAACCCGGTACCTCTGAACTGTGAAGCCGACGTGCTCACCACTGGACTACCGGGCCGCCATATATATACAGACACTCCCCGAGTTACGAACAAACGGTACATACGAACATTTTCACGGGTCTGTCGAAAAAAAAAAAAGTTAGATTTTGTATTGCGCGCCTTTTTCCGAGTGCCGAACGGGGCGGAGGAGGACGGCGGAGGAGGACGGCGGAGGCGACGGCGGCGGCGACGTTCGAAGGCGGCTGCGGGGAGAGGCGTGGGGGGCGGGCGTGTGACGGTGGAACGGGCGGGGAGGCGTCCGCGCGCGCCGGTCGACGACCGGTCGTCTACTCTCCCCCGCTGAAGCTGCTAGTTTACCGGGCAGCTAACCCTCGAGCCCTGAAGAACGTGACGAAAAGCTCTCTCCCCGTTATATGGATGTCAATATAAGCCTTAAACATACATTCCAGACAAAATATAGCACTGAAGCAACTTATGAACGAATTCACCTTATGAACAATCGTCTGGAACGTAACTCGTTCGTAACCTGGGGAGCGTGTGTGTGTGTATATATATATATATATATATATATATATATATATATATATATATATATATATATATATATATATATACTGTTCCCATTTTGACATTGAGAAACTAACATTAAGGGAAGTGGCCACTGAGCCCATTAGCAGGCTGCAAAATAGAGAATGAAAGAGTCCCAGAGAGGCATAAAAGTAGGCCACCTTGGATTAATAAAAGTAAAAACAACCACAACAACACCTGTAATGAATCTTGCTCTTGAACTCTAACCGTGATTCTTGCAGTACTATTTCTAAACACTGCTAAATTTTGAATTTTGTAACACAAGGCATTGCTTTACACTCACATTTCCAAATGATCAACACACTCCTTGCAAACAATGCACGTTTGTGACTATTATCTACAAGAGAAAAATCCATCCATCCATCCATTTTCTGATCCACTTATCCTCACAAGGGTCACGGGACAATGCTGAAGCCTATCCCAGATGTCTTCGGGCAGTAGGCGGGGTACACCCTGAACTGGTTGCCTGCCAATCGCAGGGCACACAGAGACGAACAACTATTAAAGCTCACACTCACACCTAGGGACAATTTAGAGTGTCCATTAACCTGCCACGCATGTGTTTGGAATGTGGGAGGAAACCGGAGTTCATGGAGAAAAGCCACGCAGGCCCGGGAGAACATGCAAACTGCACACAGGGTGGCCGGAGCTGGAATTGAACCCAGTACCTCTGCACTGTGAGGTTGACACGCTATCCACTGCACCATCAGGCCGCCAAAAGTTACCATAAAGTAACAAAATATAACAGAATACATAATATAAAACATGGAGAGTCAATCAATCATAACAACTATTCTTGCACACGCCTTGTTGTGTGAAGCAGTTGTCCTTTCACAAGTGGATCAGAGACGTCATGCTCAAAACATGCATGACGTCCCACAAGTTGGCTATAAGCTAAATTTGAAAGTAAACAAGAAGCAGTCGCCTCCATTGACGATAAAAGAGATTGGTTCATATCTCCTGTCAATTTTAGATCGGCTTCAATTCCAAGTGGCGACTCTCAGTTCCAAATACGCATCTGCGCTCCATGCCGACGCTACTCTCTCTACTCATCCTTGGCTCCACCAGCCGTTTATCCAGCCGCACTAACGCACACTGTCCCAGAGCAGTACCCGGAGAAAACCCACGCAGGCACGGGGAGAACATGCAAACTCCACACAGGGAGGCCGGAGCCGGGATGGAACCCACGCCCTCTGCACTGTGAGGTCGACGCGCTAACCGGGCCGCCCAGAAGAAAACTCTTTTAGGTAATTAGTATTGTTTGCTATCAGCCTGAGAAGTACAAATAAGCCACAAGTAAGCTGTCGGTGGGGTGTACAATGGAGTGAGCAGGAAGAAGGAAGGAAAGATGTGGAGGTGAAGAAATAGGAGCAAGGGGAAGAAAAGGACACAAAGGTGAAGGAGGAAGAAGAGTAAGAAATAAAATTACTGATGGCAACACGATGTAGACTGAAAATAACTGGGGGGGCGGAGGTGGGTGGGGGTTGACGTGGAAAAACACTGTTATGTTTGTTTTGATGTTATATAGTAGACACACTGAATAAAAAAACTGAAAGGGGAAGTGAACCCCAAAAATGTCTTTGCAATAACATGTTCTATTGCAGCCCAGCCCCACTAGACTAAACATGGCAATCTGATCAATATTGCGCTTGTGGAATGTGAGTTAAGCATGTAAAATCCACCCGTTTTTTTTTTTTTGTCCATCTCAGGAGACGACCATTTTGCCTGTTGCTGTCGACTGTAATTGACATCACAAAGGTAACGAGCAATCATGGCTCAGCTTTAGAAAACAGGTGTAGTTGGGACACACCCTTCGGACCCTCTTCTTAAAAAAGGGGACCACCAACCTGGTCTGCCAATCCTAAGGCACTATCCCCGATGTCCACGCAATGTTGTAGAGACGTGTCAACCAGGACACCCCCACAACATCCGGCGCCTTTGGGAACTTTGGCTTTGCTATTATAGCCAACTCGGTGATATCAACCCCACAGATACTGTAGGAGAGCCCACTTCAGAGTCTCCAGGCTCTGTTTTCTCAGTGGAAGGTGTGTCGGTAGAATTTCTAAAAAAGTCTTTGAAATATTCTTCCCATAGGATTCATAACCTCCCGAGTCAAGGTCAGAAGCAGCTCATCTCAACTAGATACGGTGTTAATGGTGCACTTTGGGTCACCCACCCATGCTGCCGTCGGGAAGGAGATTGCAAAGTCTCCGTGCCAGAACCAGCAGGCTCAAAGACAGTTTCTTCCACCGGGCGGTCAGGAGACTCAACTCCCTCCCTGCTCTGCCCAAACTCCCCACCCTCTGCCTCTGCCCGACCCCTGCCTCCTGTCACAGACTATGACCCTCCCCTCATTATCATTATCCGACATCTGCATACTGTATTGCGTATTGCACAATGCACTACCTCACTTTTACCCACAATAGCCTCAAGTGCCATTGTTTATGCTGCTTGTATTGTATATATCGTCTATATGTTTATACTGTTCAGATTACATTATGTCTTTTACACAGTGAAGCTGCTATCTTCTTAGCCGTGTGCTTAATGCACAGCATGTTTGCATGCATATTTGCACTGAGGATTGAGAGAAAGACATTTCATCCATGCTGCATGTCAATGTATGCATATTTGACGATAAAGATGACCTTGACCTTGTCATGATTCCATTCCGTTTAGTTCCCAGCAGCCGAAAGCGCTTTTGGTTTCTATTGTTTTCTCCTGGTGTGTTGCCCAGCGTCATTATTCGTACTTTGTCGACTTTCGTTTCGTTTGCGTCACTTTTTCAATAAGTATACTCAACTCAACTGTATTTATAGAGCACTTTCAAACGGCCATCGCTGCATACAAAGTGAATAAAGCAATAAATCAGTAACAAAGATGGTAGAAAACACCAAAGAGTAAAACTAAGATCAAATCTGAGTCATGCTGAGTCAAAGGCCAAAGAATACAAGTGAGTTTTGAGGCGGGTTTTAAAGATGGACAGCGAGGGGGCTTGCCGAATGTTCAGTGGGAGGTCATTCCAGAGAGAGGGGCCAGCAACGGAAAAGGCTCGATCCCTTCTGAGCCTCCGTTTGGTCCTTGGTACTTCTAATAATGTCTGGTCCGCAGACCTGAGGCAGTGGAGGGGCGGATGAGCTCAGAGAGGTAAGGTGGCGCGAGGTCATTCAAAGATTTGAAAACAAATAATAGGATCTTAAAGAGAACTCTAAAATGTATCGGGAGCCAGTGAAGGGATGCCAGAGAAGGAGTTATGTGCTCCCTCTTACGAGTACCAGTCAAGAGGCGAGCTGCAGCATTCTGGACCAACTGGAGGTGCTTAATGGAGGACTGGCTGACTCCAAAGTAAAGTGCATTGCAGTAATTGAGCCGGGATACCCACACCTGCTCGGCGCCTCTCATCTTGGGCAACTCCCTGCCAGAGAGGTGACATTCCATGTCCCAAGAGCTAGAGTTTCTGTAGCTGGGGATCGGACCACCGAGGTTCCTGCCTTTTGCCGCCGAGCTCACAGGGCACCTGACCCCTTTGGTCCCTCGCACAGGTGGTGTACCCATGGGAAGGGGGACCCACGTTGCCTTTTCGAGCTGAGCCCGACCGGGCCCCCCATGTGTGCGGGCCAGCGAGCCCCTCCGCCAGTTCACCCGTTCACTCACGGAATACTCCAAACAGATGTTTTTTTTTAGCATTCCCCTATGTTGGTATTTTGTTGCCCAATCTCAACTGTTTTGGAACAAGCATCAAACACAAAATGAGAGAATATTTGTTTAAAATGAAAAAAATAAAAATAAAAAACAATGTCAATCGTTTGAACAAATATCTTGTCTTTGTAGTGTATTCAGTTAAACATAACTTGAAAAGGATTTGCAGATCATTGCAATCAGTTTTTATGTCTTAAACGACATTCCAACTTAATTGGAATTGCGCTTTCATTGTCAAATGGAATAGAAAATTATATGCAACCACACCAGATCTCAACCAGCTAAATGGGTTTTTGTCTGACATTTGGTGCCATACCACTATTTGTGCTGAGAATTAACCAATGTCAAAGCCACTTTGGTAAGATGATTAAATGATCATCTTCCTTGTTTCTGAAATTGCTGGCTGCTTTGTTTTAATGTCCTATGCATTCGTGTGAGTCGTGATAACTTACACACAGGTTGTTAAACAGACTCAGTGCTCACAGCATGGATTACACACTACCTCACAAACCGGCCGCAGCACGTGAGGGTACAGGGCTGTGAGTCGGACAGGCTTCTCTGCAGCACTGGAGCGCCGCAGGGGACTGTTCTGGCTCCATTCCTAATTCATCCTCTACACCTCGGACTTCAGACACACCACTCCAAATTGCCACCTTCAGAAGTTCTCCGATGACTCTGCGATTGTAGGCCTCATTACAGAGGGAGACGATCGGGAGTACAAGGGACTGACGAAGGACTTTGTGGACTGGTGCCAGCAGAATCACCTCCAGATCAACCCTAGGAAAACTAAGGAGTTGGTTGTGGATTTCTGCAGGAAACAGTCCTCACCTGCACCGTTGAACATCCAGGGTATGGACATAGAGAGGGTGACCTCCTACAAGTACCTTGGTGTTCTTCTAAACAATAAACTGGACTGGTCTAGTAACACGGACACCCTGATTAGGAAAGGACAGAGCCGAGTCTTCCTACTCAGGAAACTGAGGTCTTTTGGGGTTCAGGGGTCACTCCTTAAGACTTTCTATAACTCGGTGGTGGCCTCGGCCATCCATTATGGTATTGTCTGCTGGTCAGGCAGCATCTCGATCCGGGACAGAAAGAGACTGGAGCGACTGGTCAGGAGGGCCAGTTCTGTCCTGGGCTGCTCCCTAGACACTCTGGAGGAGGTGGGCAACAGGAGGATGCTAGCTAAGCTAAAAGATATGATGGACAGTCCCTCCCACCCCCTCCAGCCCGCCCTGGCAGCACTAGGTAGCTCCTTCAGCCAGAGACTGTTACACCCGCGCTGCAAGAAGGAATGATACCGCCGCTCGTTCCTACCAACTGCTGTCAGGCTGCTGAATAAAAAAATAAAATGACATGGAAAACAATTGTAAATAGCACAGCCACCTTATCTATCTATATCTATATTACAAACACTTTGTTTTTCTTCTTTCTACCTACAATCTTGCTGCTGTAGACTGTAAATTTCCCCAGTGTGGGACAA
Organism: Hippocampus mohnikei; assembly: GCA_026261675.1. NCBI lineage: Eukaryota > Metazoa > Chordata > Actinopteri > Syngnathiformes > Syngnathidae > Hippocampus > Hippocampus mohnikei. The sequence goes on from JAKGUB010000348.1 coordinate 14,009,462, forward strand.
ATGAAGGATATCTTATCTTATCTATGTCATGGCTGACTTTCTTTGAGATATAAAAGAAACATTATTCAAATTGAAGTGTAACCATCCTGACTAAAACTCACTTTAAAATACAAAATAATGAAAACTGGATGAACAAACAAATGCAAAGAGGATTACTGGCTTTGGATTTATCATATGGCATAAAGTACACTGAGAAAAATGATATCAGAAGGCAACATTTCACTAAGGTTTTTGTACTTTGTGCGCACTGATGCGGTGGAGTAGTTATGAGTCAAATGACGCTTCCTCGCGCAATTGGTTATCACCACTAGAACAATGGAAGTGGTTTTATAAAGTGTGAAGCTTATTATTAGCAGATGATATTCACCTGAAAAGCACTGAAAGGCAGATGGGGTGACTAATGTTGTCATACATTCTGAAACGTTAAACCTGACATTGTTAAGACCATATTTATTGAGAGCCACAAAACTTACAAAACAAATAATTTGCATCATTAAGATCATTTATATATTTTTTTCTCTTTTTAAATACGTTTTATTTGTGTAGCGCTGTACAGTTCAGTATGTGCCTTAATTACAGCATGCCTCTTATGTGGTAGGCAAAGCCACCAAACTAGAAAAGTCACTTGCTTTCTTCCTTCACATCTTTTCTGAAAGCAGAGCAAAAACAAAAACAGAAAAAACCCCAAAAAACCCTTCAGGCGAAGGAAATACTGCATTCATTTATGTCTGGTAACCATATATTTTACGATAGATTTTAATAGATTATTTGGATTCATTCATGCATGTGTATGACATTTATATTGTTACAAAAATATAGTTTCTTTTTATAGTAAAAAACAAAAGACAGGGAAGTCTGCTTGCGTGCCATTTCCGCATACATCCTACCTCAAAGTCACACCTTTAAATATTGCTGAACTGAGCTTTGATTTAAAGGTAAGGCAGTGTTGCCACACTGATAGTCCTTCAGGGTTACAATACCTTTATGCAAAAACCTTATCAAATGCTAAGCCCAAAGATTGCCATGTGGGGTAAATGATGTCTCAATCACTATTAAATCCGGGTATTCGACTGGTTAGCACGTCAGCTTCACGGTGCAGAGGTGCAGAGTTCAATTACGGCTGTAGCCTTTCCTGTGTGACATTTTCATGTTCTCCCCGTGCCTGCGTGGGTTTTCTCTGGGTACTCCGGTTTCCTCCCACATTCCAAAAACATACATGGCAGGTTAATGGAACACTCTAAATTGTCCCTGGTTGTGAGTGTGAGCGCGGATGGTTGTCCGTCTCTGTGTGCCCTGTGATTGGCTGGCAACCGGTTCAAGGTGTCCCCCGCCTACTGCCCGAAGACAGCTGGGATAGGCTCCAGTACGCCCGTAACCTTTGTGAGGATAAGCGGATTAGAAAATGGATGGATCACTATTAAATCTGAGAACCTGACAGTCATCAGGGAAGAAAAAGAAATCCACTGATGTGAATAACTGCCTCGGAATTGGACAGCTTGCCGTCAGTAGGGTCGCAGGTGAACTGGAAATTAGTAGATCTGACTTTAGGAGAGAGGAAGAGTAAACGATTAATTCATACTATAAGGCAGTGCGGGGATTCACAATGTGTGAGTGAGAACTGTATGTCACAAGAGAAAAGAGGTGCATGCAGAGAATGAAGGGCACATTGGGTGCAAACTCAGAATTATAACGGTGGACATAAATAAATCAGGGCACCCCTGGTCAAATGCCAGGCGTTTGTGGTTTGAAGAAACAAGACCAAGATAAAACACTTTAACAACCTTTCCACTATTATTGCTAAATCTGTAGAAGTCAATGTACAGTAAACACATTTTCCAATTCGCTTTATCCTCACAAGGGTCGTGGGGGGTGCTGGAGCCCAGCCGGCACTGTGAGGTCGACGCGCTAACCACTGGACTACCGGGCTGCCACCCACAAACATATATATATATATATATATATATATATATATATATATATATATATATATATATATATATATATATATATATATACGTGTGTGTGTGTATATATATATATATATATATATATATATATATATATATATATATATATATAATTGTTGTTTTTGTCTTTTGTTTTGTCACGTTAGTTGTTTCGTCATGTGGAACCGATGTGGACTGTTTTCAGCATTTTTTGGCCACGACCTTCGTCAAAGGAGAAGAATCTGTGCTTGGTGGTGGCGCCTTCTCGACAGCACGCCTGTCGGCGCCATTGACTGTCAGTGCTGGACAGCCCCGGGCGCTTGTGTTTTTTGCGCCTGTAATGGGCAGCATTTTTCACAGCCCCGTTTTGTTCAGTGGAGATGTCGGCGCTCTTGGACAGTCTGCGTTGGTGCGGCTAGATGGATGGCTGCTGAAGTGGAGGATGAGGAGAGAGAAGCGTCGGTGCAGAGTGCTGATGCGTATTTGGAACTGAGAGTCACCGCTTGGAATTGAAATGGATTTGCATGGGACAGGAGAAGTGAACCAATCTCTTTTTTCGTCAATGGATGCTACAGCTTCTTGTTGACTTTGAAACTTAGCTTGTAGCCGACGTGTGCACATTTTGAGCATGACGTCTCTGATCCACTGGTGAATGGACACTTTGATTCTCTCCTCTTTCATCTCAAACTGCTTTAACAACAAAGCGTATGAGGGGAAAAGTGGTTAGGACTGCACGACTGTCCGTGTTTTATGTTATGTGTTGTGTTTATTATTTTACTTTATGTTAACTGTTTTGTTAAGCGCTTTGTTACAGCTGCCGCTGTTGTGAAAGCTGATATAAATCAGCATGTATTGTATATATATATATATATATATATATATATATATATATATATACATATATATATATATATATATATATATATATATATATATATACATATATATATATATATATATATATATATATATACACACATATATACACACATATATATATATATATATATACATATATACATACATATATACATATATATATATATTATATATATATACATATATAAAGAGAGAGAGGGGACGGACAGACAGACAGACAGACAGACAGACAGACAGACATTTCTGGAGGGGATATGATAAAAGTATTTTTTTCGCCCCACTCAGGCCAGTCTGCACCTGATACTGGGGCACAGCTAATTAACTCCAGCAACCTCTCTATTTCCTCGTTTGTGGTGTGCTTGGAGGGGTTCCATCTGATTGGGAAACATTTGCAACAGGTTATTTTCCTTTCCGAGCATCGTGTATAATTTCCTTGTTAGACTTGGAGTTCCATTGCCCTTCAGCATCATGAGCATTCAGCATGCTAGCAACAAGGAAACAGCCAAAACAATATTTGGCGAGGTTTTACCTATGTTATTTATATGTATTTTATTTTTTAAAGTAAATTTACAACACTGGAGGATTGAGTCGATGATTTACATTAGCTGCTATTTAGTTCATAAACTCTTCTGCACTCATCCTATTGTGACTTAAAATTTCCTTGCCTTCTTCATAGAGCCTGATCGTCATTGAAATTCTGGAATCGAAGCCCATACCAATATTCAAGACAAAAAAACAACAACAATAACACAAAAAAACGTATGAAACGTAACAGTAGCAAACATTACTCCAGCAACTCCCCGCAACCCTATTCAGGAGAAGTGGTGTTGAAAATCAATGGATAGATGTGTCTTATTTTTTTTAATGCTACAAGAGCTACACCGACATTCTCTTTGCGAACTACTTGTAGTTCACAAGCTATCTAATGGGCACCACTGAGCTAAATATTAGCTGTGTATTTATTTCCATTTGTAGATGTCCAACTCCGCCGCCCAAATAAGAACAACTATCAAAGCTCACACTCACACCTAGGGACAATTTAGAGTGTCCCATTAACCTGTCACACATGTGTTTGGAATGTGGGAGGAAACCGGAGCACCCGGAGAAAACCCACACAAGCCCGGGGAGAACATGCAAACTCCACACAGGGAGGCCAGAGCTGGAATTGAACGCAGTACCTCTGCACTGTGAGGTCGACACACTAACCACTGGCTCACCGGGCCGCCAGAAGTTACCATAAAGTAACAAAATATCACAGAACACATAAGATAAAACATGGAGAGTCATACAACCATAACAACTATTCTTGCGTACGCCTTGTTGTGTGAAGCTGTTGTTCTTTCACAAGTGGATCAGAGACGTCATGCTCAAAATGTGCATGGCGTCCCACAAGTTGGCTACAAGATAAATTTGAAAGTAAACAAGAAGCAGTCGCCTCCATTGACGATAAAAGAAATTGGTTCATATCTCCTGTCAATTTTAGATCGGCTTCAATTCCAAGTGCCGACTGTCAGTTCCAAATAGCATTTGCGCTCCACACATCTGCGCTCTACTCATCCTTGGCTCCACCGGCCGTCTATCCAGCCGCACTACGCAGACTGTCCAACAGCACTGACATCTCTGCTGAACAAAACTGGACTGTGAAAAATGCTGCCCATTACAGGCACAAAAAAACTCCCTGAGGCTTTTCAAGCAGCGACAATCACATAGCGCCGACATGACCATCAAAATCAGTGCTGGTCCACACGTGTGGCCGAGAAGGCGCAACCATCAAACACAGAATGTTCTCCTTCAAATGTCCTGGCCAAAACGCTGAAAACATTCCACACAAAGGACAACAAACAACAACAACAACAACAAAGTAGAGCTCTTGAAGAGCTCTTGCAGATGGCTGCTAAGGCGCCATTTTTGACATTACTGTAGATCTGACCGTCATGATTGCCTCATGAATTGTTGGCCAAATAATTAAAGTTCATATAGATGAATTATGGCAGAACATAATGGGATCTAAGAATACTTGGTGAAAATGACCAGTGAGACACATTTATCAAAATATCCTCAACATTCTTGCCCTTACAAAAAAGTAGTATATCAGAAGTATGCTTTATAAAGGACACTTGAGTTTAAGTATATAAAGTGTACCTTTTTCACACTAAATTGGAATAAATTAAGTTTTAAAAAGTACACTATATATCTGCCTGTATACTTTTCGTTCGTCATGTACCTGAAGTATGATTTACCAAACACATACGAGGAAGTTTACTCCCTCTGCTGCCATCTAGTGATTGTTTAGCAAAAGGTTTACTGTACTGGTATCTTTGGGCTCGGCTCAGTGAGAGACACAGAGACAGACACAGAGAGAGAGACAGAGAGAGAGAGAGAGAGAGAGAGAGAGAGAGAGAGAGAGAGAGAGAGAGAGAGAGAGAGAGAGAGAGAGAGAGAAGCACACCCTACGTATTATTGTTGACTTGCCACATACAATATGGCGGATGCGCCGACGTGAAACATTAGCGCCTTCCCGCTCAATCAATATATTTAACTATCGTCTTGCTTCACTTTGGTGCGCTAAACTACACCGGGGCTTTGATAAACTACTCGTAGAAAATCTATAATCTGTTAAGATTTCGTTCTCATCATATGGGAAATGACGTAGTAGTTGTATTTGCGACCATTTTTTTATGCACGTTGAGACGGATAACTTCCGGAGCGTCAGACAAATAAATACAGTGCAAGTCATCTGGTTCTTATTGTGTCCAGTTCTTACATCATGTCGACTTTTGGGCTTGTCGTTGTTGTCCTAGCGGTGTCTCTACACCCTGGTAAGTTGAATGGACATTTTAATGTCGGCATCCATAATCACCTCACCTGCCTCCGGCGAGCACTGTTGATAAATGTATTGTTATTCTATACAAAATGGGATGCTGTTTTTTTTTAAATATAATTCGGAATGATTAATACACGAGTTAACAATTTGTCATCTTTGTCATTCTGTATGTTCATTTGATATTTTTCTTTTTTTTTAATGTATATTTTTTGTTTTGGGTTCTAAGGACACTCCATGTTCATCAAAGACCCTCTGGCATTGGAGAAACACAATTCTCTGGTAAGTCTTTTTTTTTTTAAAGAAAGAATGCTATTCGATTGCTTAACCTATGTGCATATTGAGTGTTACAGCAAAATACACCAATACTGTATAGTAGTTTGGCTTCCACATTTTATCATGTATCTGTAATAACAATTTCTGGTTTTGCCATCTTGTTGTCAGAAGGCTATCTGCTCAGAGTGCAGCCAGATCATCCAGCTATCTGCCAACATGATTCCCAGCAAAGATAGTAAGGTGATGATTGCTCAAATTACTCTTTTACCGAAAAATGACCAGATGAAAATGTGGCTTTTGCAACCAATTATTTTACACACATTCCAAGTAGTCTTGCTTGAGTGCTAATTGCATTTTTTCGTGATTTTCCAGGAGCGCGTGTATGAAACCTTGTATGCACTATGCCAGCAACTCCCGGGCAAACAAGCATTGGAATGTGACTCTCAGTTGAAGATGGATTTGCCCCAAATCCTGCTGCAACCACTTAATCACAGGGTATGTTTTGTCCTCTTATGAGAGAAGTGAACAATTTGAATTGAGTTTTACGATGAGGTGTGATTCCCTTTTCTAGGACGGGAGAGGTATCTGCTCGGCTTTCGGGCTGTGCGCTGTTAACAAGGATGAGGAGATTGCACTTCCCCAGCATGACAATGGGGAAGTCGTACCTGTGCTCACCAACACGCACGTGAGTATGAAAACGCAGAAGTGGAATGTATGCCAAACATTATAACCTCTTTGCACAATCTGACGAGAAACTATGGACAAGTGGGAGAACGGGTTTGCTAGGAAAGGATAAGCATGATAGAAAATAGAGGGATGGATGATGAACAAACCTTGAAGTCATGCTTAACCATGCTTTGCCCAAATTAAATGACAAACGCAAAAAAAACGCTTGGCAGTATAGCCTAGCTCAGCTGTCTATGATACAGGACAAGAAAAATTATTTTGCTGCTACACACAAAGTGAATTTCATAAATGAAAATTGATTGTTTTTTTGAAAGGGAAAAACTATTGTTCATTCATTGCACATGTCATATTTTTATCATTTAATAAAACTCTTGCTTCAGTTCCCTAGGATTAATTTACAAAATCTAAACAAAAAATGCTCCACAATGTTAGAAAGTTGCTCCGCAAATGAAATCATTGATTCGCAAAACTGCTCCGTAAAGAAGAAGAGAAAAAGCGCATTACTGTATCGTGTGGTTCGAATGTGTGGTTATGCCCTACATCGCGTCCTCAATGTATCTGAAAAAGTAGTGAACAGTGAACATTCTTTTCTACATATTTTCAACCAGGAGCAGTTCAACCCAGCTTGCACCCTGTGCCTGTTTGTCATTAAGAAACTGGAGACCCTGTTGCCTCAAAACATGACCGAGGTCTGTTTTAGTCTCTGTTTTTGCTGTCATCCTTTGTTGCATCTATTGTCTGTCACCATGTTTTTCTTCTTCCCGCAGGATGCGTTGATGAAGCTCTTGAGCGAGGTCTGCGATCTCCTCCCTCAGAGCTACAAGGATGAGTGCGATGACTTTGTTGACAAATATGGCGTACAGATAGTTGAGTTCCTGCTGTCATCGGCTGCCCCTCACACCATATGTGCACTGCTGCACATCTGTTTGTTCAGGGACTCTAATGCGCCGGGTCAGTAGCAGCTTCGTTGACAGGAATACTGTATTTCCAAGTTTCTCACCCAGTTATGATGCTGTGATAACTTCCCAGAGGTTCCGGTCCCCTCGGACTGCGATTCATGCCGTACGCTGGCTGTGCTGAGCCGACTTCAACTGGGTGTCAACGCCACAAAACCTGAGATGTTCTCCTTCCTGCGGTCTGTGTGTGGTCGTCACCCCAATGCCATCTCAAAGGTGTGACTCTTAGCTCACAAGATGTTTCAAATCTCCATTAGGCTTGGGTTCTAATGTTCTTACGTGGCTTATGCAGGTAAGCTGGCTACCTTCCAGGCTCCCCAAAAAATTATTGTTATAACAATTGGAGTCAAAACTGCCTGTCGGGGTCAATGTCGCATTATGTCAATAAGTTATTGTCTTTTTTTTGTTGTTGTTCAGTGTGAGGCGTTCACGAAAATCTATGGCACAAGACTGCAGGAGGTTTTGGAAAACCAGGTGGACCACATAGACATTTGTGAAGTAAGTGCAGAGTGCAAACCACCTCACGGGACTGAACTTACATTTGTATTGAAAAGTCAGTTATGATGCAAAAACTTAATCGACCATTTTTGTGCCATTGCGCAGTTTGTCATCACTTTTGTCTGTCCTTTTAGAGAGCTGATCTGTGCACTACAAAAAGTCAAAGCTGGTGGGAAGCAATCCGTGCACTTGGGGGCCAAGCTACTGGTGCAGAGACGCAAACACAGCTCAGAAGTGTGGTGTAAGTTATAGATGCACACGTGCACAAAGTGCAGAGAAAGAGATTAATTTGTAGATATGTTTGTTGCAAACACGATTCAACATATACTTCACCTATTCCTAAAGCTTATGGATGGGCACCATGGTAATGGAAGGCAGGGGGCTACCACTAGGTGGCAGTATTGTATAGTCCTCACAGAATAAGTGCAACTGTCCTCATTTAACATGCAACTCTTTTGAAGTGTATCCAATATTACATTCTTAAACTATGTTAAGTGGAAAACTGATTTGATCAAAGCTTATCTTTGTAAAGGTAGGCTTGGCTAATTGCTTGCCTCTTCTAAAATCCCTCTTGACAGATTGACTTGCACTTGAGTATTTTACTTGCATTATCACTATTTAACCTCCAACATTCCCATTGGTTTGCCACCTAGAAGCATGTACAGTATTTAGATTTCTCTTCTTCTTAATCAATGGTGTGCCTGTGTTCTCCTTTCAGAACGTGGCCTTCTGTGAGAAGCACTTGTGGAAGAAGTGAAAAGCTCTTAATCAACTACATGCACGTACACGCACAGCCACATAAATTATTTGCCTGATATTCTTAACATTTTTGTAATGTCGTTTTTTTCCCCTCACCTCCCTATGTTTGTCTGCATGAAAAATGTGACTTTCAGCTGGAATTGAATTACAGTCACCACTTGTTCAGTTGTCTTCTGATCCAAGATTGTAGAAATAGTCTGTGGCTAATATTAAATGTCTTCAGAAAGGCAATGGGAAGAGCTATATGGTTTTTGCCCAGCTGGGGCAGAAGAATGTTTATTTAGAAACATGAACATAAAAACACAAATACTGGAAAAAATACAAATGTCATTTTTTTCTCTTTTTTTTTGTGACCCAAAAAAATCCTGTTCCTTTTAACCACTACGCACCGGTGTGGTTGTTCATGTCCTTATCATTCTCCTGTCGTTTCCAAATCTACAAGACATGAAAATGAAATCTATCTGAATAGCACTGAAGAAAAAAAAATAAGCCCTCTTCCCGTCTGTGTTGATTTGTTTGTCTAGTGGAGCCACAAAGGTTGAACACAATGAATTTCAAAATGCCGGCGCCCAATTTGTCGTGATTTCAAAATATTTTTCCGTCTGTACCAGGGTCCAACTGAGTATTACAAACTGATCTTGTACAGGCCAAGTGTTAACAATAAAATTGTGTTTCATGATAAGGCTGGCTACTAAGGTCATTTGAATTATAGATGTAGCTTGGGATCTCACAATGCATTTTTAGAATTAATCCTTTAATCTCTGGCTGAGGTTTTGCAAGATTAGCCAATCTTTCCTGTCGCACATGATTTTTTTTCATGAAAATGTTACGGGCATTCAACTTGAGAGGTTCTACTGGACATGATATAATCTTCAGACATTTCCGTAAAAGTATAAATGAGTTGGATGAGGCTGTCACAGTCATCGCTTCTGTTCTATCGTGTACATTTGTATCTGTTGAAAAATATGTAATCTTGTCGCAGAATCTCAATGGTGACAATCTCTGAACTCAGTACTCACAATAAAAACGGTATGGATAACTATTATGTCATAGAACTTCAGCAACACCGACAGACAGACGGCTCACCTGGATATAGGCCTCCGATAGAGTGATCATCTGGGGGAGGATGTCTATCACCTGCAGATCCTGCATCTCATACCACTTCCCAGTTCCCTGATGGGACACAAACGGGTGGTCAGCAGAACCAAGACCAATCAAGGTTTGATACACAAAACACTGCTCGACCTGGTATAGTGAGTGCCGTTATGTATTCATAGCCCTTGAACTTTTGTCACACCTCACGACCACAATTAAAAAAAGACTATGTGACCAAACATTACAAAGTTGCACATAATTGTAGAACGGAAATGATACATAGTTTTCACAAGTTTAAGCATAAATCTGATCTGATTGTACTCAGCCCTCCTATCGCAATGGTTTGGCGAGCCACTTTTAGCTGCAATTACAGCTGCATGTCTTTTCACATGTGGACTGTGACATTTTTGCCCATTCTTCTTTGCAAAACAGCTCAAAATGGAGAACATCCGAGTCTTGACACAGACACTTTTCACAGTGGGGTGGTGCATTCAGGGTGATTAGCAACACAGCGCTTTGCATTTAGGCCAAGAAATTCAACTTTGGTCTAATCTGACCAAAGCATCTTCCTTCCCTATCATGTGTGCAGTGTGCCCGAAATGGCTTGAGGCAAAATGCAAAAGGGATTTCTTATACCTTTCTTTCAACAATGGGCATTATTCTTGCTGCTCTTTCATAAAGATCAGAGTAATTGTCCTGTTGACAAATTCCCCCATCAGAGCTGTGGATTACTGCATCTCTTGTAGTCCTGTCCATTAGTGGACAGCCATATATTGCTAGGTGTGCAGTCGTGGCATTGTTTTGCCATTGTTGGATCACATATTTATAACCTAAGCCTGCACTAAACTTCTCTACAACTTTATCCCTAACGTGTCTGGTGAGTGCCTTCGTCTTTTTAATGCTATTTTTACACTAATGTCCCGTATTAAGCTGCTATGGCCTTCATAGAACTTGTGTATTTATACTGAGGAAAACACTAGTCTATTGATTGCGGTGGATTGTATTTAAGGGTATCTGAGCTCAGGGGGCTGGTTACAAATACACGGCACACTTTTCAAGTTTACTGCATCTCTGCTGGTGTTTTTTTAATTGAAAAACGTATTTCAGTTTTTTGGTTCCACTTCACTATTACTGTAAGTGCTCGTTTGATTTGGTCCATCAAAGAAAATCTCAACAAGCACATTTAAGTTTGTGACGGTCCCAAAATGGGGGTTGGGAGGGGGGTCAAGGGGTAGGACTACTTTTCCATGGTACTGTACATCTTTAGGCTACACCTACGTGATGCAGGACGTGTATCCTGTAGGCTCCTTCAGTTGGCTTCCCATCATGCACCACATTGGCAACCAGGTCATACGTGGTGTTCTTCTCCGTGACCTGGGCTTCTTCTGTCAAGTACTCACGAAGATCTACATTCCTGATTGGGAGAACACAACACGAACATTTGAAACCACTCAGTGCAATGACGTCCTATGACTCACACGTTTGGTGATGGGCATGTCCGATTCCTTGACTCAACACCTAGGCCTGTACGCAAGGCTGGCAACACTTACGTGATGGGGAAGTTGACGATGGTTGGGTTCTTCTCCACAAAGAAGTTATTCTTTGTGAACCTTTTGATGCAAAAGATGAGGTACGGTGGGAGTTTGGTCAACTGGAACCTTTTCAGAAAATTCTCCTTATAGGTTTTGTACTCCTGGAAAAAACATCAAACGGAATGCTGCTTTTTAAACAAATATTGACCTTTTTCGAGTCAGTCAAATCTCCTTTGGAATTGCCTTTTTCTTCTGATCTCTTTTGGTCATTACACAAATATACATCACCTGATGTGCTCATATCTAATCAGCATGCCTTCTAGCTTGAAGTTATTCAATAATACAAATGGAGTGCAAACACTGGCCAAATTATTGTGCACACATTATATGTTAAACCACTGATGAACTGTTACCTTCTCTGTGCTGCCATTGAACTTGCCCAGAATGTTGAAGAGAGGGACTTGTGGGATGATAAGTTGCTCCTTCTCATCCTTGTACAATGGAGCCGTTGGGAGGTCAAGGGTCAGGAACAAAAACGTGGACTCTGACATCTGCTCCTGGTACTCGTCGGTCAGGAGCAGCGCCTCCTTCTCCTCTGGTGTCTGGAAGCATTTAATCATCATGAGAATTCATCAAATGACTAGAAAAGTAGCCGAAGTGGGGAAGTGGAGTGGTGCACTCTTTACAGATAATCATACACTTCAAGGGGAAATATTTAGTAACTATTGCATTTCTTTGTTTCTCGTATTTTGGCGGTTAAATCACGGTTGAGCAAAGTAGGGCCTGCTCTGTTCTTTTAATCAGGTCCACCGATCCCTTAATAAAAGTTGCCTTGTCCCCTAAAATGTGTTTGTGTGAGTGTGCAGTAATTTTCTATTCAAGTACTCATTTCTCTAATGCAGGGGTGTCAAACTCATTTTTGTCGTGGGCCGCATTGTAGTTATGGTTGGACTTGGAGGGCCGTTATGAATTTTGGGAAACCATAAGTTAGTAAGTCCGAAATAAATCTGCCCGTGTGAACGGGGCTAAAGACAAACAACCATTCGCGCTCACAATCACACTAACACAGAATCTTAGAGTGTTCACTGAAACCATCATGCATGTTTTTGGAATGTGGAATGAAACAGGAGTACCCAGAGAAAACCCACGCAGGCACATGGGGAACATGCAAACTCCATACAGGGTGGCCAGAGCGGGACACAAACCTATGGCCTCTGCACTGTGAGGCAGCTGCACTTACCAGTCAACCACTGTGCCGACAATTACTATTCAATCATTTCTAAATAACATTATAATGTGATTTATTGATTTAAATCGTGTATTTTACATACACCTTTTTAGTTGTATTTACCTCATTTACAATTACCTATTTGTTCATTTCAAAAATCAAATGCAGCCCTTGAGCACAAATGTTTGTCCCACAAGACTCACAAGATCTGGGTGTGGTAGCTTCTTTGAGAATATCCGCATGGAACCTTGGAACGCTTTTGTCAGGATTGCTATATGGCGAAGAAAAAAAAAGCAGGATTACATTTATGGTTTTGCAAAATTAGATATTTATGTATTGCCTCCCACTCACTTGGCTTTTTCTTTGTACCGCCAAGAGCACCATGCAGCGCATTCAAAAACCATGTCATGAAGTCCACAGCGTCTCCTACAGAACACACATCACAGGCCTGCAGTCATTGCCAGAGAAAAGCATCGCATTCAATCTGTATACTTCCCAACTGCAAGCACAAAATTGTGACCTTGCTTGGTGATTTGGAAGTTCTTCTTGCTGCACAGCACCACGGCCTGGAGCATCTCATGAGGAGACACGTGAGCCTTGAAGTTCCTCGGATTCCAAAGTTTGCGCATCAGCTCACCAAAACGCTGCACCAGGAGGAACATGATGTCCCCCGGTGGTCTGCGGATACCTCGATAGTTTTCCTCCTCTAGAAAGTAGTTCCGCAGTGGCGGGACGTTGGAAAAGGCCTTGAAGAGACAAAGCAGGTTAAGTACAACACTTCCCGGCAATCAATGTTCCATAAAATGAAGAAATGTCACTCATACCTGCAAGACCACATTCGCGTAGTCATTGGCTTTAATGTTGTTGAGGCCAACAATGCCTGGCAGATAAGTCGTGCCGTCATAGGCTCTGTAAAGTTTGCCCTGCTTGTCCAAACCCGAAATGTGCGGCTTGGTGAATGTTGGTTTCAGCACATACTGTGGAAGTAAATGAGAAGGAATTTCTGAACCACCTCAGTGAAAAGATGGTAGAGAACAAATGATCAAGCGCAAAGTCACAGAAATACATTTGCACTGAATACCCGCAGAAGATAATCACATACAAGATGAAAAATTATGAATTTACAAAGACAATAATGGCCAAGTATTGAGGTATTCATTGAAGATGTTTATTACGAGTTTTGAGTTGTAGTACTGCATAACTGTACTGTCTGATACACAGGTGAGTTTCATATTCTACACTGCTCAATGTATGAGTTTGACAAGTAAGCTTATCAATTTTGCAGTGAATAGCAATTACCAGACTTGATGGTGCAATGTACCTCTGTTGGAATTCTTGTGAATCAATTCCTCTTTTTGAGTGAGAATTTAGCTTTGTTAGTCATCTTTGCAACAGGAATGACTTTGTGGTCAAACCTAATTTGTAACTCACGGCCCATATTTGTGGCCGGGAAAAACATTTGCTAGGGGCAAGGTGGCCATGAGGAAAGTGAGGCTGTTGCTGTGGCGAATTCTGCATGAATTGACCACATCAGGTCTTGAGGAGAGCCACTTTCTGTGAGGCATCTATCTGTGGCATATTGTTCATCAAACTGACTCTCAGTCTGTTTAAACTAGCATTGTGTCATGTCATATGATTACTGGTAGAGTTGCGCATGTGGCATTTTTGCAACATGAAAATGGAATGCTGAAAATCTGTGATTCTGCCTGTAGGGTTCTTACTTTTTTCCCCCCTAAATCAGTTTTCTTAATTTTTCCTTGACTGGACAGGGGGGTTTCTACCTGCGGATGTTGATCATCTTTGTAAACTGGGGGCTTGCAAAGCTGACTTGTTTTGTGATTAAAGGCTGGACGTTATTCTGCCACAAAATGAACACATCCTTATCCTTGGTGAACAAACTGCTAACTCACCGTAATGTCTTCTAGTGAAGAGTCAATGATCTCATAGTTGTCAGGTAGACAATAAAACTTGAGTGTGTGCAAGTTGAGGAAGACATGGTGGGTGAACTGTACACTGTGGGTGTACGCGTGGGATTTCAAACCTCGACCTTCACAGGGAAGTAAGTGGCAAGTGAGTACAATTTAATAACTAGAAAGTGATGTTTCATTGAGATAATGTACATACCCTGAAAGTATTTGCCACATATGAGGCAGGCATAAACGTTGATGTGTGACAGGGAGATGGAGCAGAGCTTCTCAAAGTCGAAATCCAGCACACTCCTGAGGGACAAACAAAAAAAAAGTACGGGATGAGCTAGCGAACTTGCTAGCATTCAGCACTGAGATCTGTACACAATTGAATGCATCTTGCCTGTTAATGGTGTCAAGATACGGACAGTGACGGCTTCTTCTGTCCTCCGCAACACGACCTCTTCTTTTTATGACTGGCACTGCAGGTGAAGCAAACAGGTGTTGAATCGTTTCATTCGTTTCAAGGTTCACACTGGCTAGCCAAGTACGCTAGTATGCAATAGCAGATGGGAAACTAGCATGTAAATAAATGTCAGTGTTTTGTTTTGTTTAGAATATTAACAAGGATATTTGTTGATAAGGATGTGGGACTGGGCCAAACTGTATTAAAACTATCGCGAGTAACAAATGCGTTGACGTTAGCAGCGTGCTAATCCAAAGAGCAGAATGAATGCTGCAACTTATTTTCTCCCACCGTCCTCGTTATCCTCGTCGTCCACGTCGTCTTCTCTTTCTCGCTTCAGAGAATCCATTGCCGTTATCATAATGTAGGTTATTGTTGCAAGCAGAGTGATCTCACGACTAAAAACTTATTTCACACAAACCAATCGGTCGAACACGAAACGCGTCTAAGCCCGCCGTGCTACGTCATTAACTGCGACAAAAAAGATTCTGCCGGCATAAAAAAAAACAACGAATAGTTTACTAGAAATTATAAATCCCCATTATAAATAAAGGTATCTAATTTCGTAAAACAAATACATTATTACGGGTCATATTTAAAGCGTTAAAAGCAACACTCAGCAATAATAAACATTAATCGATTGAAAATTTAAAATTAATATAAATTTAAAATCTATATTCGGTCTGCCCTATGTTGTGACATTGTTTTATTCAAGTTCTATAAAATAATATATGTGTTTTTGTATTTAATTTTATTTAGAAAAGTGTTCCCGCTTAACTTTGCCCCCGGAAGTGTTTTTGTTGGCAATGAACTCACTCGCAGCTAGCCATGTAGCTTTTTGTCATACTCCTGTGGGTCCTTTTGCGTTACTGGCATAATCATACTGGCACATTTGTGGATTATGTCGACTGAAATGGATATTTTTAGAGACGAAGAAGCGCACGATCTGAAGTACAAACGGTGCGGGCGTTTGGACATGAGCCACGGTTTCCTGCACCATATCCGCAGGAACCAGATTGCCAGGTGGCTACATCTAATGCTAGCGGCTACAATGTTAGCAAACAACGATTATGGTCCTTACAGTCGATCCAGTCTCAACTAATTCACGGAGCAATGCAAATACTCTGGGGAGATTATTTCGACATGGTTGTGTTTTACATACAGCTAAATACAAGGACGCACATGATCTCGAGTCGTAGTTTTTGGTTCGCTATCGCGCACACACACACACACACACGTCTAAAGTTTGTGACATGTTTGTGAGGGAAGAGTTAGCATGTTACGCCAGTTCAGTATAAAGTTGGTGTAGGGGGGGAAATTGAATGCAAATACATTCACATGCATTTATTATTTGGGTGGTCTTACTTCAGGTGGCCAAAGTCAGTCCTCAAGGGCCGCTGTCCTGCCTGTTTTCCAGCTCTCTCCAGAGCAACACACCTGGTTCAAATAATCAGGATTGTTTTAATGCTGCTTCAGAGCTGGCTGATGAGCTGATCACCTGAATCAGGTGTGTTGCGGCCAGGAGAGCTGCAAAACAGGCAGGACAGTGGCCCTCCAGGCCCGGAGCTGGACATGCCGGTCTTACTTTCACAATTATCATAGCATGTACCGTTATAAGTTCTGCTTTTAAGCAAAATGCAGGGCTCCAGACTATTCCTAAATGCTAGCATTTTCTCTTACAGTTGAGCCAGGACATCTTTTTTTTTTTTAACATACGCATGTGCGATCAGCAAATTTGCTGGGTTATTTTCTTGAATAATTGTTGTTGCAGACAAACCTCTGCTCCACACGTCAGCATATTTATCAGTAATATAGTAAAAATGAGTAGGAATATGAATATTTACTTGGCAAATCAATATACAGTTTTCTAATTACAGTCCTAAATGTTCAGTTTGGGCCCACCGTGCTCATTGTAATGACAATTACAAGGAGCCCTGAAAGGCGACATAGTTGTTGAAGAACATGTAGTGTAACAAATGTATTCCAAATTAGGATTTTTAAATAAAATAACACGAGGAGCAATATTTTGAAAACCATCCTTTAGATGAACATATTTGTATTTCTACAAACTATAGCAAAAACTAGCTTGTTACAGTTGCTACTCGGAATTCAGTCGTCCATTGCCGAAATGTGTAGCACGATGTATAGTACTTTTAAATGAGTGGCTAGAACAGGCGTCACCAACTCCGTTCCTCAAGGGCCTATCCTGCATGTTTTAGATGTTTCCCTTGTTAATGAATCGTACCGAGTCTGTTGTTTTTATGTGCCCTGCTATTGAATGGCGACCCTCCAGGGTGGACAGTCTATTTATGACTATTGATGTTTTTCTTTGCCTCCAAGAGATGACTATGACAAAGAGGTGAAGTTAGCCAAAAAAGCTGAACGGAGGAGGCACACCACAACTCCTCAACGACCCAGGCGACCTGACATTCAGGTTTACCATCCCCGACAAAGACGTAAGGCCTTGTCATGATTGAGTCCTGTTAACTGTCATCAGTTTTCAAGGTCAAAGGGAAGTCACATTCTCTAATTGTAATGTTCTAGATGAATCTGAACCTCAGGCGAGCACCGAGGCAGAAGAGTGGAATGAGAGCAGCTCAAGCACTGAGACAGAAATGCAGGGAACCGAACTGTTCTGGCTCGACTATCAGGCGGACTCGGGGACCATAACATCCTTCATTGTGCACAAGGTGGCTGAACCGCCCTCTGTACTATTGCGTGCATGTTCAATTTTCATTTCTTAGTATTCTGTTTCTCTTTTCAACAAGGACGATAAGCCATCAAGGGTGGTAGAACGCGTCGCTGAAAAGAACGTCCTGGATGTAGCCATGAGGGCAGTCCTGGAGATCCGCATTCGAAAGGAGATGGACAAAAGGAGAGATAAACGCTGATGGAGGATTGTTAAGTGTGTAGTTTGCAACAGTCACACGGTAGGCACAGACCTGCCCACAACGTCAGCATCCTGGTTAGAAGGAAGCTCTGCAGACGGAGCTGGCGCGAAGAAGGACCCGGATAATTGTGTCAAGTAGGCAAGCACAGATCTGATCCGCATTCCTGTTGAGATTTAAAAACAAGGATGTATTATCGAGGGCAGTCATAGCTGCATTTCACCCACCTTGTGCTGTTGTCTCCTCTGATCCACATCATCGGGGAGCACTGTGCACGTTACATGTTCTATATGACCATGGAAAATAATACCCCTTTCCCACTGCCACAAAACCACGGGTAAACACGCTTTTTTGGGCAGTGGGAAAGGCTCACTGGCCAGTGTCGATCCATGTCCACCAGCACACCATCGGAGGCGGGTTGTGATCGCTTCCGCTTGCAGTTTGAAAGCCTAACACGGGACTTCCCGGTAATTACGTGATGACATAGTGCGGTATGTGATGCGTCATAACATCGGTCGCCATCGGCCTCGTATATAGCACGCCCCCACACCAAAGCTAGGAGATCACTACTACCCACTAATTTCAGTGGGAAAGGGGTATAAGAGAACATTTCCTCTTTTATTGTTAACATTTTAAGTTTGAATAAAGTGCTGGAAGTCGCAAAACCATATGTTTGTCAGTGTGGGTTTTAGCCTTGACCGTGTATTTATTTTGCGTCATTACCTCTAGTATTGTAATTTATTGTATTTTGGAGTAATGTATTTTGGTGGGCAACTTTTCGAATCTGTAATTTAATGTTTTTTGTTGTTCTTGTTGTTATATTTGTTGCTCTAAACGTTTCTCGGTGCAACTTTTGGAGCAAATAGCATTACAATGTGAATGTTTTCTACCTGTCACATGAACAATAAATACTTTGGATACACGCGTATTGCTTTTCCAATCGTCGATTCTGTTCGAAGTCACCCTGTGTTCTTTGATCACGTTCACGACAAATAGACAGGTTTTATAAAGTTGCCTTCAGCAGGTGGCGACATAAATCAATGTTTCGAAGATGGAGTAGTCAAATGTTTTAAAATCGTACAGAATCATCCACCATGTTTTTAAATACACAAAGTTTTGCCCTGTGCTTAAATCCAAATGGCCATAATCCATCGTTTAGGAATCTGGTCTTTTTGGCCCACCAAAGACACTTGAGCCACCGGTTGACTATAGTACATAAACGGTTACTCGTTTCAACTTCTGAATGGTTCGTAATTGTGATCAGATTTGGATGCACCTTTGTCATTTTATAAATCTGCACCACTATACCAATATTTAAATCTTGCCTTAGTTACGTAAAAATTCCCTAAGATAAAGCACCGATTGGGGCCGACATTAACATTACAGGAAATTTAGCTCTCCAAAAAGGAACAACACACAATTTTCTAAAGGGAAGAAATTAGCTTAGATTAGCTTGATGTTTAGTCAGAAATTGTCTTACTCAAACAATGAGGAGTGGCATTTTTAAATAAGTAAAGACACGTGGCTGACCAAACTTTAAGAACGTTATGCAAACTTTCAAGGAGGATCCAGATGTGCTCCGCTATTGGTGGGAAAGAAACACACCTCTTGTTCGGCTTCACTTCTCAACCAGCATGTGACTTGCCAAGGAATCGGAGGAATGCGTTGCATTCCCATGAAGCCTCCTCGTCTCGCTGCTCCACCGTCACCCCCCCCCCAACCTTTTGGTGCTCAGCAATTGGCTAAAAAGCACCCAATCAAACACGAGAGGCACATGTGATTGGGTGTTTTTCACGTTGACATTATATAAAGTACAAGTTTTCTGCTTGATAAATACCCTCAAGGGATGCTTGTCAATTCTTGTTGAAGCCCATGTCAATTTTATAACCTGCAAAGCAGCAGTTGAACTGCGAGAAAATAAGTGCCTTTACACACGGCACAGTTTCATACGTAACACGTCTTGTTGCTCTTCTTGCCGTACAAGCTCAGCTCTAAACAAAGACGAATTGTAATGGAATTTAGTTTAGTAACATATTGTGTAAAAGAAGACTGCTGTCGAAATCGCGCGTGCGGTACAATAGGCCGGAAATCATGTTTTTACTATGTGTGTAGCCATAAAACAGAAATAAAGCATCTAAAAGTATCTATGCCACACCATCAGAGTAATTACAACCTAGGTATGCTGTCCAAATGTCACGAGGAGGCACGGAGTGATCAAGTACAAACTCGTTGGGCCTCACGCTTTCACAAGCTATCACGCAATGAAAAATATTGCATCAGCTGTCACCATACGCCTGCAGGAAATGTCACCGCCTTCGGGGAAAATATCTGGCCTGAATCTGCGCTTGTGTCTCTGCATGGTGCCGATCACCAGCGGCCATGCTCGAAGTGACCCGACATAGTCCCACGAGGCCTTTCAGTCGATGTCAATGTTTTATGTTGTGCTCTTTGAATCCCCATAGCTAGCAGGAAGGACCCTCACCCCTGTGACTTTAATTTGAAAAACAACACTAACCTTTAAAGATAATAAGAGCAGCAGCTATGCTTGTTTCAAACGGAAAGCTGTCTCCAGAGTAAGGTAGAAGGTACACCTCTCAGAATGAGACAAAAGCTGTGTTTGGAGCGTGGACTTGTAAGTGTGTGTGTAAGTGTGTCTCCTCCACTCTAGTCTGAGTGAAGGAGTTTCCCATTCAAGGCTGCAACATTGCAGGCCCGCACTGGTCATCATGGTTAAATATAGACGCCACCGCAGTAGTGGAAATGCAAAGCCACTGTATTTACACTGTAAGGAAGGCAATCAGAATGTGATGATGTAACTTGTGCACAAATATACTGTAGCCTGATATACTGTTGTAGTGATCCAATTTAATGTGCAAAGCCATCTGTTCATGGCAAGAAATAAATATGTGGATCAATGACTTCACAGGCAAATGTGAACAGGGTCAAATGTCTGCTGAATTGATGGTTATGGGCCACATACCCTTCTGCATACATGTGTAGCTTGAAACTATGAATACACAGAAATCTCTGCACCAAAGTGGCTGAGACTCAAAGTTACAAAATACAGTAGTCGGCCCCACCGGTCCAAGTTTTAAGTCAGTCCGGAGTCTTCATGTTTCCTTTTTAATATAATGTAACTGATCAATAGACAAACTTTGATCGGAGTAAAAACGCAACAACCAGCTATCAGGAGCTTTGTGTCAATATAATAACGCTAATAATAACAGAATGGGAAATGCTCCAGTGATCCTTTGCTAAAACAGGATTTGGTGGCGTGGCAGCTCAATACTGTATTTCCTCCGATTGTGGCCTGGGCTGTTTGTTTACCCAACTGCAATGAGTAGTTTATTTGAACTAAAAGGGTTATTTGAGAGCAGGTCCCCCTCTATTTGCCCAAGCGACAATAGAGAAGTGTTTGACTGCTATATACTAGAGGTTTCTATTTGTATTTTTTAAGATTTCACACCGTCACATATCATTTGCACACCTGTCTCAACATTGCATCCAAAGCACACAAGTGCAAAAGCTCTGGCAAAGCTACGTTCTCTCCATTTGTACTTCAGCGCTAAAGTGTACAGTGTTTTGTTTGTAGTATTGTTGATTTACTGCTTCTTGTGGATCTAATTGGCGAAAAATCACCATGAATTGCAGTTGTCATGCATGTACTTCAGGACAAAAATGGGCTCTGGTGTCACACTAATTACTTTTGACTACTACTTGCTGTAGTTCACGTAACTATCATTCTCCCAAAAGTAAATTGAGGTGTGGCATACAGAACCGCAGTGTCATGCTTGGTGTAATCATGGCTTTAGTAGGCAAAGGGAAATGAGCTGGTGGCACCACCTGCTAATTTTTTTTCCTCCCGAGGGGTTAAAAAAGAAGGAAAAAAATGACATTTATTAATGTTGTCAACATACCGGAGGTTCATTGAGGAATGATGTCTATGAGAGCCAAAGCCATGACTTGTTGAAATACAGTATTTGAAATGATGCAACCCTGATTTTGAACGCCAAGTCTTTATTCGGGTGTAGCCTATATGCTACTGTGCAGAATTCATCAGTGGCAGTGTTCCACACTGGTTAGATTATCCTATTCTAATTATGTATGCACCTCATGCTCACAGCCTTAATAGTATGCTTGAAATTCATTTCAGTTAAATTCCGCTTTCTGTTGCGCAAAACAGTACTCTTTCAAGGCAGTAGGTTCTAACGTCAATTGACTCATTTTGCCTGCATCAACACCAGTCGGTTTCATCACACCAACTGTGCTAAAACAGCAATCAGACGTGACTTTCGATGTTCTCATGTTGATTCATTTTAAAAGACATTCATGCGGGCGGGGGAAGAACACCTTGGCGATGATACGCCAAAGCAACCACCATCTTTGTCTCAATGCTCCATGACTCAGACTAAAGACAGAAAAATCCAAGATGTTCTCAAGCTGCAAAAGAGAAAATAGCTGACCCAAACAACAGCTGTTGCCCAGTTTCTCCCTGACAACTTTCGTGACCTCGAGACCATGTGAAACCGGGGACTGTTATGTGCTTTGTTCACAGATTAAATGCGTTCTTTGGGAAGACGCTTCTCTCCACGCAGAAACAGTCTTGTTTCGACTTGAAGGAAGGCACATTGGATAAGAAGAAATACACAAGAATTGGGTGCACCATGTGCAGGTGCTTGTTTTAAAAAAAAAAAAAAGTGAATATCATGGAAAAAGTTCATTTATTTCAGTAATACTCTCGAGGCATTGGGTAAATGCAGCACTTTTGAAATATATACTCTGCCCTAATATCAAAGAGCATGGAGATCAAATGTGAGGCTCACTTCTGTGTCCATCACTTTGGGCTTCAACAATGCCTGTGCTCACAAGCCATCCATAATTCTGCAGTCCAAATAAACATTAGCAATATGTCTGACAGCATTACATACGGGTGACTGACACTAGCACTGAACACACACACACAAAAAAAACAATACCAGTTTAACCCCCACACAAATATTAACAATGAGACGCTGCATGTTGCAAGTATCTTATTTATTACAGAGCACAAGGGAAGTGTCCAATCTAAACATGAAACATTACAGAAAGAGCCATCTGCTCTGGACAGAATCTCATTTTTTGTGTGAGGAGTGTGGAAGAGAAGCAAAGGGCGAGAAGAAATAGAAAAGGCACATGTACACTTACTGTAGCCAACGATTACCTGCAATAAGAGCACTACATTGGATGGCCATGTAAACACTGTTGGTTTCTCTGTACTACACCAACCAAATGCTGCCATCGTACTGATGGAAGATTTGTAAGAGCCAAAAGGTTTGCAGATGTTTTATTTAAAATAACTTTTAAAAAAGGACATCCACCGCACCTTGAAAAAAATTTATTTGTGCAGTCCAAAAATAAAAACGTTAAATAGTCAAACATTTACCGTTTGTTTTTCGAGGTGACCCAAAGCTTTTCTGTACAACACTCTGGAACCTCAAGCAAACAAACTATCAAGTCAAGAGGAATTCAAGATTCAGTAATCAAGTGTTTTAAAAGCTGCCTTCTGAAAGCTCAGCTTCTCTGTATCCACGCTGAGCTCCAGAGAACAAATAAATAGTGTTGACATTGGATATCCAATAAGACTGACAAACGCCACCAGAATAAAGACGGGAAGACAGGTTTCTCTGTAACTACACCTGCAATCAATATATTGGTGGAGTCAATGGGGCCAAATCACTTGTTTTCTTAAAAAAAAAAAAAAAAAAAAAAAAGAGAAAAAAAAAGTGTGTGTGTGTGTGTGGGGGGCTCAAAAACTGATTCCAAACGTTTCATCACGATCAAGTTCACCCAACACCTCTGCAGACCAGAACAGTGACATAGCAGCCTCTGACTTTTCTGTATGACGTCAGAAAATGACAACGATCTGCGGCGGTGTGTGGGCTTGAAAGTGCAACATTTGGCAGCTCTTTGTCATGCAATGCATAGCGGGGGGGTGTTTCTTAACAGCGACAGCATTTCCATTTCATTGTGCCACTCCAACATCCTCCATAAAGAAAAGAATCAATTCTAGCAACAAGTGGGCGAAGGAACATTTATACCAGACTGACTGAGGAGGAATGTTGCTCAATAAGATCCAAAGATCCTCCGAAATTATGAGATGAAGATTTACTTCGCAGGTCATACATGCTCCTCTTGTAGTAGCACCAGTGAGTGAAGGCCAACTACAGACGTACAAACCAACACCTGCAAATGACTAATCGACTAGACTCATGTTAAATGACAGAACTGCAGCGACTCACGCTCTAGAACAGTAACAAGTGACAGAAGAAGAAGTTCTTGGAACCCTCAAGTTAAAAAAAAAAAGAAAAAAAAAAAAAGAATGACTTCAAGGAGCCAGCATTTCGCAACCAGAAAAAAAGGACAATATCCGTGTGGAAGATGATGAATCATTTTTGAGAAAGAGAGGAAGGGAGGAAGAGAGAGAAAGACAGCAAAGGGCATTTTCACCCCCCCGAATCTTGGAGGCTTCTCTGTAGTATACACCAACAAGCCTGGGGGCAAAAAGCTTAACAGGTTTAGTATTTCAGCTTTTTGGGAACCTCCCATGGGAAGGAGTCACGGCCAAAGTGGCCATAGGCTGCCGTCCTCTGATACAAGGGCTTCTTCAGATCCAGATCCCTAAAATACATAACCAACAGGTTTAGCAGCAACCACACATGCAGAGATCAGATGCACACATTCAACCTCATGCAGGCCAAAGTCAGTGATGGGCTTGAGAGCCACTTTGCACCCAGCTCGTGAAGGTTGTTGGAGAAAATAAAATGCATCACTTACCGGTCCTACCATCCTTCCCTCTGCGCAATGTGTGGGAACTGCAACTTCCCAAAACTAATTCTGAGCTCTCACCATGCAACCCCGAGCTAACAGTAGACTAACCTCACTTGTAACTACATGAAGCCGAGAGCAGAGTTCTCACACCAGGAAAGGAATAAAAGCAAGGAAGCTAGGAGCTCCAATGCAAGTGAACAGCCGGTGGCGTCTGTCATACATTACCTGACAATGACCCCGGGGCGCAGGTCAAAGTTTTTCCTTACGATGTCCAGCAGCTCCCGCTCACTCTTGTTAGAGGTCCCATAGTGGAAGATGGAAATGGAGAGGGGGTGGGCAACTCCAATGGCGTAGGAGACCTGACACAGCACACATGAGACATGTAGCAAGACCTTCTGCAAGCGGAAGCTGACAGAAACTGATCCTGACTAAACGTCTAGCAGCTGGCTCACCTGAACCAACACCCTCCTGCAGAGCTCGGCCTTGACAAGAGACTTGGCAACCCAACGTGCAGCGTACGCAGCGGAGCGGTCCACTTTGGTGTAGTCTTTGCCAGAGAAGGCTCCGCCTCCGTGAGCCCCCCAGCCGCCATATGTGTCGACAATTATCTTACGCCCCGTCAGTCCGGCATCGCCCTGTGAATGCAGCGACGGCGCTCAGATGGGTGAGCAACACACAAGTTACAACCCATCTGAATTCCGCATTCTTACCTGGGGGCCGCCAATGACAAACCTGCCACTGGGCTGCAGGTGGTAGATGGTGTCATCATCCAAATAATTGCAGGGAACAACAGACTTGATGACTTTTTGCTTCAAGGCATCTCTCATCTCTTCCAGGCAAATTTCCTCATCATGCTGAACGGAGATGACAATTGTGTGCACGCGCACAGGAAGCATGGCGCCACGGTCCTGACGGTACTGCACGGTAACCTGAGATAGGAGGTAAAATATTTCAGCTTAAATATACAACAGACTAGAGTAGGCTAGACCCGTGGGGTCAAAATTGGGGCCATTTGTGGCCCAGTGCACACTGTTGGACCGCCACTTATTGTAATACACATAGGTTACCCCACCCCACGCAAAAAAAAAAAAAAAAGTTTGTTCCAAGATACACTATTTTCAAAATGGAAACGGTTTAGATTACTTCTTGTTTCAAATACTAAATAAAGCAGATTGTTAGTAGATATGACTAACTTTTTATTCAATGTTTTTTTAAGTTGGATGAGAAACATTTTCCTAACCCCCAAAAAACTATGTTAAGGTACTAAAAACAAAAGGAAAAAATAGACATTATCCATAACTTCTTCCATCAATAACATTAAATTGAGATGTTTTCCTTGAATATTTTTTCTATTCCAGTATACTGAAGTGGTTTTAGCAGCAAGATGACATGGCCAAACTCTTCTTTCCATTAGCCTTCATGGAAAGTTTTGCAATCTCGGCGCTGTAATCGTGGAATGGATACCTGAGTCTTTGAGTCAGGTCGGAGCCAGGGCAGAGTGCCATTGCGTCGGAGCTCAGCCATCTTGGCATTCAGTTTGTGCGCGAGCACAATTGTGAGTGGCATGCACTCCTTGGTCTCGTCAGTGGCATAGCCGAACATCAAGCCCTTGAAAGTGGGATCGGTGGGAAACAACTTTGTGTTACAGTCACGTGCCATTTCAGCACAATGCAACTCTGAACAAGAGGATGGGTGTAAAACTGACCTGGTCCCCAGCTCCAATGTCCTCTTCATTGCGGTCAACGTGGACACCCTGGGCTATGTCAGGAGACTGCTGCTCCAAGGCCACTAGCACATTGCAGGTCTTGTAGTCAAAGCCTGCACAGAGAAAAACAATGCCAAGACTATGAAGCAAAGCAGACAAAATTGATATTAAGTTAATCTCTCTAAATATTCAAACAAATGTCTTTCTGACAACCGAGTTATGAGCCATTACCTGGGTGATTTTTCATTTTTTTGCTTTGTGCCAAGAGCCACAATTTGTGTTACATGTGAACTTCAGTCACATTACTGGTAGCGCCAAATGAAAAATAAATAAAGGCAGAGTTCCTCCCTCATGTCCAAAACACAAGTTGACAGAGTAATTAGTTAGTCTTTGCACTGAATGCATTTAAAAGCCAAAAGCCTCAAATTTGAGTAATGAATATTGAAAATTTTCAATTGGTAAGCCCAACCACCGAGTGTCAAATCAAGTAAATATTGACATTCAGAAACAGTCAAACCCACCTTTAGCCGAGTCATCATAGCCAATTTGGCGAATAGTATCCCGCACAACTTTCTGATAGTCCACTGTAGCTCGTGAGGTCACTTCACCTGCCAACAGGATCATACCTGTCTTGGCAACCGTCTCTGTTGGAACACACAGGGAATATGATGCAATCAAAACTAACATTTGCCACGAGTTCATATGGAAAGTAAGACTTTGATCGTCTTACCGCAAGCAACCTTGGCATCGGGATCTTGCTTGAGATGAGCGTCAAGGACCGCATCACTGATTTGATCGCAGATCTTGTCTGAAAATAAGTTCAATTACACGGTTGCAATGAAGCACAGGCTCAACGCAGAGTGCAGCCCATGTGCTCGGTGGGAGTGGCCCAATGAGTCACAGAGTCGCCATTTCAAACATGTGCACATGTGGTGGGGGCCTACAGCAAACTAGCCGGCAACGGGAAAGCAACCTAACAAGGCACCCGGCCGCCCAATGTTCTCGGCTTTTTCAATCCTGAAATGGACCCCCGCTGGCTACGTGTTCGCTCGCGCGGGGTTCATTTAAAATCTCAGATGTGTGAGAAGCGTCTTCAAGACTTACCTCGTGTAAAATGGGCGCTTTACAAACACAATTATTTTATCTTATTTAAGACAAGCTATTTAAGCACCAGAAACACTTAATAAGCTCCTAATGCTTCCCACGTTGTTAGCAGCTTACCTAACCGACAAGCGTGGTGTAGTGATTACTGAACCCCTTCTCGAGGGAAACCAGGTTAAAAGAAAATAAAGACCCGAAATACATTGTCATTTATTAAAACTGATAGATTACGTACGGAAAACACATGCTCAGACGACGCATATCCTCAGAACTGTTTGAGCAAAGATTAGCAAGCTAGCGATTGGCGCGTGTGCCTGGGAGCGCCGACCGGCCCCTCATTTCCTCGGCGAGCATCGACACGACTATAGGAACATATTTATGGGACTTACACGTAAAACAGTTTGAAACAAAACGTCGACCGCGCGCCGTAGGCTGATTACATTCAAGTTGACTAAAAGGTCAGCGTGTACTTACCGGGATGCCCTTCTCCGACGGATTCCGAGGTGAACAAGAAGCAGTCCTCGTCAATGACTGAGTTGTGAAAACCATTTATTTGGCCGTTCATCATCTTTCACGATAAATAATTGTGAAAAGACCAAAGAGTAGAAATATCAAAAAACAAGTGTGTTTATACTGGTAACTCTCACGGAGGACGGCGTTTTCACTCGCAGCTAAAGTAACCCTCATTGGGCGCTCAGCTCCGGTATTTATGCCGTGTGGAGACAGTAGCCTTGACGTCATTGGAAACGGGCGATACCAATGACGCGACTGAAGGGGTGTGCCTGAGTGCCTTACATCAATACAACGGACCATGCACAGAACTCGGCATGTTCTCCTGAGTCAAACTGAAGGAAGAAAAACGTTATGTATTTTTTATATGGTGACTTAGGTGGCACTTACAAGTCCAAACAGGTTTTACACTGTAAATATAGCACATTTCAGAACAAATTGGCTGTTGTGAATGCAGCATGATTCACTAATTCTTGTTCCAGTTAGTCAGGAAGGCCCTGTTCTTTGTTAAAGACAAATAAAAAAGGTGGAATTGTTTGGAATGTTAAAGTCCGTGTAAATTGAAACGGTAGAATTGACACCATAGAGCAGGGGTGGGCAAACTTTTTGGCTCGGGGGCCACATTGATTTCTAAATTTGACAGGTGGGCCGTGTCAGGACAAGATACAGTACATATAAAAAAAAGTATATGTTGACAGTCCATACCAAACATCAACAGAACAAAAGCATAAAAGTATTACCATACTTTTTTTAATGTGAACGGTGAAACAACTATGGTATATGTCCTGTATGAAGGTTCAAGTATGTGAGCAACATACATGTGTGACAACACAAGCAACAAAGTGCAACAATATGTTGGCCAAAAACTGCAGCAAGCAGTACAGGTATATGACAAAATATAACAAAGTTAGGACTATTTGCTCCAAAATGAGACGTGTAAGAGACCTGGTTGCTTTTCTTTCGACTCACTCATTGTCTCTGACTTGACCTCCCCTCGACCACCACACATGACAGCGTTGCTCAGCTGATGTCGCGTAGCGAACTTTTGAAGCCAGACACGGGACGCTTCGAAGTCTTCTATGCTCATAGTTAGCGCTCTGGGACTCGCTTCCTCTCTTTCTATAGCGGTCCAGTTTGCGGAAAGTTTTTAGCACGATAGCAGTCAAACCATTCAAGGAAACGTTTATTTACTCGACTGTCCGTCGAGCCGCAAGCAATTAGTTTCTGTATGGTTTGTGCATAAGAAAGACACCGGACATCAGAGTGTTGTTTATGTGCCGCTGTATTCAATACTGCCCCGTACAAACAAGCGCACGCCCTTCCCCGCGCTGCTGGGGCAAACCATCCCAAAAGAGGGGTGTTCACTCCCCGTAACACAATTCACTCTGGGCATGGAAATAGCCAGAATCGGACTGAGCACAAATCACTTCCTCGTTTTTCAAAGTCTTGTAGATTTCAGTCTTTCAGACTCCAAACATCTCCTGAATGTTTCGTATTTTGTAACCCGCTTCGTTTAATCAGATACACTTCACTTTCTCTACCGTGGCCATTACTCTTCCTCTTCGTTTAGATGCCATGATCGACAGGACGTGAAAATGTTCGCAATTGCAGTAAAACTCACTGCAACAAAGAGTCACTTGCATGTCGCTGTTTTGCATCCAATGATAGAAAATAGCGGCGCGGACACACTTATTCCGTTGTGTCGAGCGGGAGTTGCTTGAGTTGGCGCTACTGCTGGCTTCCGTATCGTCTCCCCTCCCTCCCTGTGCTCTGCAACTTCAAGTAACTGCGCCATCTGGCGTTGAAATGCCTGTCATTACAAGTCCAAATGAAATGAATGCAATCATTTATATCGAACCTTAATTGTGTTGTGCACCAACCTTCGGCGGGCCGGATTAAAAAGCCCAACGGGCCGGATCCGGCCCGCGGGCCGTAGTTTGCCCATGTCTGCCATAGAGAGTTTCCAGGACATGTTTGAAGATAATTGCTGAAAACATGGGCAAAGACTGATAACTAAGTCATACTGAATTGTAGCGATAGAATTGAGTTGTTTTTCACCATTTCTTTTTTCCAGATTTTTTTATGTAAGATACCATTGTTTTCATAGTTCATGTGCAGTACACACTGCGGTGTACAGTCTGGGTATTTGATTGACAGTTGACAGTTGAATGTGGCATGATTTCAGCACATTCAGCGGACGGAGATACAGTGTTTGAGAGCGGAGACAACGCATTGATTTTCCGCCATTTTATAAACACTCCTTTGATATAGTTGACCATTTTGTTATTCGTTGAAATTTGGTCGTCAACAACACTCTTTTCTGTATTGTGCCAAATTTACAAGACATTTTATTTTTGGATTGCAGTGTCAAAGACACACAAAGGCCTTATTGCTGATTTTGTGACTTGTAAATGTTTTAGAATGGCTGTCTCATCATTTAACATTCATCACCACCCTAAACGGGGCATAATATTGATGAATTTTATCTAGCAGTGGTTACCATGTGTGCTTCACAGTTTTGAGGTTCAGGGTCCAAAACTCAGCCCCGTCCATCCTGTGTGGAGTTTGCATTTTCTTACCATGCTTGCGTGGGTTTTTGTCCAGGTACTCTGGCTTCCCCTCCACATTCCAAAAAGAGTCTCTAAGTGTCCCCCAAGACCACATGGGCCTTTTCTAATAATAACTGAACAATGAAGGGACATTGTGATTTCCTTGGAATTGTATCTCAGTGATCATTTAAAAATGTAAACATTTGCAGAGTTTTATAGAAATAAAATGTTGTGTATGTAGGTCTGTTCCTGTTTTGTTAAAATCATGTTTCATCATTATTGTGGGGAAATGATGAACAACAGACAGCAGTGAGCAGAGCAGAGTATAGCGATATCTTTCATTTTAACTTCATTATTTTTCATGTAAAATGGCTCCTATCCTCCATTTTGCTTCAGGTGCTGTGGGCGGCTTTGTAATATGATTAGACTGTGTTGATTCTCTCTTGAACATGTTGTACCTGTCTGGTTGGTAAAGGAGCAAATACAGTATACCAAATTACTTGTCAGGGTCTGGTTTAGCAGGGGTTTGAAACAAGTCCTAAAGCTTGTACAGTGTAACTTTGTTTATCTGAAGCTCAAATTCTCTTCAATACAATATTTCTCCACATCATCATGACTATCTGTTAGACAATCATTACCAAACTAACTTTCCTCCTGAAACTAATGGATGACAAGGCAAAGCTAACCTTTACTGTTAAAATAAAAAGCCAAGTGAGGCTAACGTATCAATCTTTGTTCATATCTAATCGGACTGAAAATAGCACAAAAAACAAAATAGTGCACATTTTGTATTCCATCCAGTCCCATTTCCATAACAGCAAAGTGGTACAATCCCAGGCTGGTGTTGCATCAGTGCAAATGAGTCAGCATGAATTAACAGAACACTTTTGTTTCGGAGGGCAAACGCATGATGCAAGATGCACCTGCTATTGCTCTGCAGGATGTAGGGTGATATTTTTTTCCAATACCATACGTTCATCTAGAAAACAGCATCACCATTATCAGAGGCAGATTGAGCTACAGGATTCTGGGAACTTTGTCATACCACATTTATACATGTACATGTGGTGGAATTACATTTGTACACAATAAGTACCCAGAAGAGACCTAGGTATGAAATAAAATAGAATAGACAAAAAAAAAAGATGAGAATTAGGATCCTATAGTGCAAAGGATAAAATATATGTCAGCCTAGTTTAGTACTTTCAAGTGAAAGCCTAGTTTAGTACTGCTAAAAAGAGAGACTTGTGCGACACTTTTGCTCCCATTCCTCGTGAGTTGAATTCATGAGAGCTAAGACTTTTTACTATATAGACAAAAGGCCTGTTTCTCTCAAATATTGTTCAAAATGTGTTAAAATCTGTGTTGGTGAGCACTTCTTCTTTGTTGAAGTGGTTTAGCAATGTATTCAACACCTTTCCACACACTCATTTAGTTCATGAGTGAGGCTCTTTCCCTAATACAGTACTAAATGCAAATAGTACAGTACATTGGTACCTTCTAGAGTGGCTGGTTTGCAAATAGAGGGTCTCCTATTTTTTTTTCTCTCTGCATCGGTCATTATTAAATTTGAATCAGTACCAGTTCAGTTTCATTAAACAACAGCATCATGTCATTATGGCCTTCACTGAAATGACCCATTATATTCACATTTGTTAAACCGAAGCAGCGATTTTGCACAGTGATAAGATAAAAATAAAAAAAGACGGGAGAAGAGCACTGTGACATTTTCTCCTTGGGAATCCTTTTGACCTCACATTCCAGATAAACCAAGCCAATTTTCTCAACTTAACTGCATTTATAGAGCACTTTAATATAAAGCAACCACCGCTGTATACAAAGTGCTGTACATGGAGCAAAAATAATGCATACAACAGACAATAACGGGGTAAGATGTGGTGAGGCCATTTCAAGATTTGAAAACAAATAATAGGATCTTAAGAAGAACTCTAAAATATATGTGGAGCCAGTGAAGGGATGCCAGAGTAGGAGTGATGTGCTCCCTCTTACGAGTGCCAGTCAAGAGGCGAGCAGCAGCATTCTGTATCAACTGGAGACACTTAATGGAGGATTGGCTGACTCCAAAGCAAAGTGCATTACATTAGTCCAGCCGGGATATGAGGAAGACATGAGTTACCGTTTCAAAGTGCTCCTGAGAAAGGAGAGTCTGCCTAAGATGAAAGAAGGCACCAACTTGCCGGTCCAATTTAAAATCAATGTTCAGTTTAAGATCCAAGGTCGAGACTGTTGGCTTAAGATAAAGAGCCAGGGGGCCCAAGTCCGCAGGATGAGATGTACAAGGGTCACTGGGACCAACAACCATCACTTCTGTCTTCTTTTCATTGAAATTCAAGAAATGTAATGCCATCCAGGTCTTGATTTTGCATTGAGTGGCCTCAATGCAAAAGAAAATGTTGTCACAAACCAGCATTGTGTTTTAAGTCATACGACACACACACACACACAATAATCTACACTTCATACAATTAAAGCAAACTTTTTTGATATTTATTTTTTTTAAAGCAACTTGAGAAATCAAGCTCATAACATAAAGAAAAGAAAAATAGTTTTCAAGGATTTCCCCTGTACCCGACTGAAATAGTACTCCCTCACTGGCCAGCAGAATTCAGGTTACAATAATGGTTACACACATATAGCATTTCCAAATACGAAAATAAATAAATAATTTAAAGAAAAATAAACTTTGTGGCATAGATTGTCAGCTATTTTTATATCATACTTCATCTTGATCATTCATATACATATTACCTGTACTCTATTTCAGACACAGTAAAACAATGACATTCTGCAGATGGACATTTTTCACGAGTCACTGATTATGACGGAAAATATTGTTCTAAATTCATCTCACATTCTTATTCTTAAAGTTTTACATCTTACTATAAACAAAGGTCCATTATGCTATACTCGCTTTATTTTCACATAAATTAACACATTGTTACACTTTGAAGTCATTCAAAGGCTTCACAATTAGGCAGGTGTACCTATCCTTGTAGTTTTCTTCACCTAACACTTACACGGCGGATACATTTTCAACCATCAGATCTTTTCTAATTTTCTAACGACTTTCACAAACGACAAAGAGTCCAAAACAGCACTTGACGGCACAAAATTCACAGTACCGGAATGTACAGTATGTCCACATGCAAACGCAGTCATAGCAAACAGCATTCAGAAACACACACGCACACGCGCACACACACACACACACACACACACACACACACCAAATCTTAGACATACACACTGAGGTAACAGCTACACAATACCGTCCTACTCTACGAGTTCGAAAGGGTCAAAGTGTGCTAGACAGGTTATTGGAGGTCACATGCGAACAATGTCACACGACAACTGCGCTGTCAATTAATCAGTCACAAGGGTCAGTGAACGCAGTCACTGGAGATAAAACTAAAGATACAGGAAATGAAATGAAACTGGACCAAGCATGTATTTTTATGAAATATCACAGGGGAATTTGAGATGTTTTATGATAATGTGTGACATTTTGGTTCCCGTTGCAAATGCAAAACCCTGTAGCCGCTCTACATGGTAGAGTTATCTGTTTCCTTTCCAGAAGTCATGCAACTGTCCCGAATTGATAATGGTATCCCAGGAAAAGTATTTCTGCTGATTTGTTTTTTGCTAATTTGTTCCAACGACGGGAATCAGATTTTTGCTGTTGTTATCGTCATCCTAATTATCTTGACACTATCAGCTGCCCTGCAGCCAATAAAAAGCAGTCCGTGCAGGACAGCTGTGCTGTGTCAGCTGACAGTGATCCTCCCACAGGACGCCACACATCTCACTGCACTCAATCGGGGGGTCTATTTAAAGGCCCTTAATGCTCACGTTCACCCTCTGCACTAACATGTGCAACGTTGCTGATATGGCGAGTAGGAGAGGCCTCCTAAAGCCCACCATACAACAATTTTGTTTTAGTTTCTGAGATTGTTTGTATTCAGTGTAGATTTGATCTGGCTGTCCTGACCGCTTGGTGACATTTTTCCCCCGTAAGATGAATTGGCGTCAAGGGGCAAATGACAGTGGGTAAGCTGGATGGGTCTTTCTCGTAATACTCGATTATGCTACAGTATGCATGCTGTGTTATATCCAACAAATGAAAACACTTTACGCAACCTGAGCCAGATCACATCCTCCGCATGGTCATCATCATCCACACCTAAATGCATTCATTGCTCAACAAGGCGGCGAGCAAACGACCTTGACCTGCACAAGGTGAGCAAATGCCCGTAAGATATATAATTTGGGAAAAACTACAATTATGCGTGGCCCACACTAAAGGATGGAACAAGACTGAGAAAATGCAGGCCAGAGTGAAATATTTTGGAATAAAAACTGAAGGCAAAACAAACCCTCTTGAGGAACTTGACATTTGTTCCCGAGAAGGATTGCGTCCCAAACTGCACAGTTTCATGAAAACACACTTCCAATATGGTTACTATCAAATAAATGACTCACACTTTTCACTTTTCAGCCGTGAGAAAACATCACACTCCAGTCTCCTCTCTCTGTTTGTTGTCCTCCTCAGAAGCAGGGTGTTGGTTGCCCTCTGCTGGGCATTTTACAGACTCCGTGTCTGACGTGGTCACAGACGGCACTCCGTCAGTGGCAGTGAGCTCCTTCGTTTTGTCTTGCTTGGGACTTCCGGAGCGGCTGTGGCTGCCGCTGCAACGGCGGTGGTGCTTGGCTCTGTGGGGACTGGGACTGCGGGACCTCGACTTCATGAGGACGACAGTGCTGTCCTCCTCGGAGCTGAAGTCGGAGCTGTCTGAAGAGCTGGTATCATTGCCGGTTGTGGGAAGCTGGATCTACGGATGCAAGACGCAGAGGGGAAAGAGGACGCACTATGAGGACAAGAAAGGCGGAAAGAGAAAATGATACAAAAAGTTGGCGATTACCTGAAATGGCTCCGTTACGCCCACAATGGTACTCATGTTGTTGCTATAGTAACCCAAGATAAAATCTCCCGCACCTTTGGGCAGTTCCTCTTCTGTAAAGGTTACCTGCAAAACAATTTGTAAGATATTCATTTAATGTGAGAGGAAGCCGTCTTGAAAAGAGGTCACAGCAGCCGCACCGCTTACCTGATGTTCTTGTCTATGATAATCTGCTTCTTCCTGTTTGGCCCACACATATCCCACATAGTCTTTGTGGTGTTTGAAACCCACCTGATAGAGCACAAGCAAAGTCACTACTGGTTAGCAAAACAAGTTTGGTGTGCACAGCGAACGTTGTATTTTCTACCTTATATAGTCCGATCCAGTCCCAGGAGCTGCGAGAATAGTTGGGTGCCAGTTTGAACTTGGCTATAGCATCAGCGATGCTATTCCACTCATCCTCTACCAAAACCGTGACCAAGGGAACATCCAACTTGTATGGGAACTGGAGAGAGGAAAGGATCATGAACGGAAGTGCACCTCTGAATCTCAACTATTTGATTCATTTCTATAGTAACCGCTGTCCTTGAAATGGGGAAAGCTGAAAAGCTTCTAAATGTGGGTACGAGCCAGTGAGCATCCGGTACCCTCACCTGCAAGGTAAAGATGGAAGTGACCGGCTTGTGGTCGCTGACGTCGTATTCCATGTGACTTCTGTAGCAATGCTGCGTTACTTTGGTGCCGCTGGTTAGCCCTGAAACAGAGCCACGCTTCCCGCTGCTGGCGGCAGGTACCGTGGCTCTCAGGCGCCAGAGGATACGGTCAGTCCAAGCTGGTTTACGTTTCTTTCCACTGGGAGGAGGACAGGGAGCGAAGAGAAAGAACATCTCCTCAAATTAAGTGATTGAAAGGTAGTGATTGAATCAAAGCTTATGAGGGCAGTCCAGAGCAATGTGATTACTGGCTAAGAATTGACAGCTATGCAATGTCTGCGTCATGCCAGCCAAATGAGTTATCGCTGCCCCCTTGAGCTCCCTTCCTATAGTGCAGCCTTGTTCCAAACTTCAGAATTTTTTTACAAATCTGTATACACAATGACAGAAAACTAATCTTCTTAAACATTTATTGAGGGAAGAATAAACCTCTCTCCCTTCCGCCGCTGACCTAATGCTCCCTGGTGAGATGTGCTCTGACGCTGACACTGTAGCTGCTTCACGAGCATCACCAACCTTGTGTCATAAATGTTTGTTCCAACATCAAACTTGTAAGTCGGGGGGAACTTCAGGGGCCCTTCTTGGAATCCCTCCAGCACCGTCTCACTATCCTTTGCCATGTTTAACTGAAACAATAATCAAAACGTTACAATGGTGGGTGATTTCCTCTCTTACAGCCCCTAGTGGCCCCAACCATAATCAGACTGACACGACATTAAGTAAATCAACGCAGATGGATACGATCCTGACCGAGAGCTGCATCAGTACTATATGAGATGTAATAATAAAATACAGATAACAATGCTCAATGATACCGTCACAGAGATAATAGCTGACTGTTGGTGTATTATTTTGGTGGACTTTGTAAATAATTTACTTCTCTTGTATCTCATTTCAGTAATAGTCAGACATCGTTGGGGGTGTACCTTAACCCATTTCAGTGTATCAAGTGTTAATATTTTAGTATTGCTCGGTAAACTTCTACCAATTAAATAATTATAATAATACATTCATAGACACATACATACATATATACATACAGTACAGTATTCTCCTACAAAGTACAACCTGTCAATTTCCTTCAATTCTCCTACGGAACATAGAGAACTTTTGTGCTTACCTGATCTTTTTCCCACAAGATGGACAGCTTGTTATTGTCAATCGCCGTTTTTACCACTTGCATTTCCAGGTCATCAATGCGGAAATTGAGATCCCCGAGCCAGAACACCACACTAATACAATTTAAAAGGTCACCATTTATCAGTTGATTATTATTAAATCTCACAACAATGAAAAATACATCTTTTTTATTTTATTTTTTTAACTGTGTACTTCACACTCCTTACCTGAAAATATGAACAGACATAGATGTGTGTTGTCACTGTGCGAGTGCGTGTGCTTGTGACCTACTCGTGGTCAAGGACACCAGAGGCCGCCTGGCCTTCAAACTGCTGTTGCTGAAGGATGCTCTCAAAGTCCTCCATACGCTGATCCGAGTTTTCCATGTGAGCCGGCAGGTGGCAGTTGAGGAAGCAGATAGTGTGACCGAACACTGACATGCGGGCGCTGACTCCACCTTTGTTTCCCTGTTGCGCACAGAAGGAGAGGAATACATGACTTAAACTCGTTCAACGCCAGCCCAGGTATAAAAACAATGGACCTTGGACTTCTGCAGCCGTCAATGGCAGTGAATGATTTACGACAAAAATAATGAAATCAACAATATCAAAACAGTGAGGAACTAGTCATTTGAACTAGTTGTGTGAATATGTCATTACTGCTATGCAACAGTACCGTAATTTCCGCACTATAGAGCGCACCTGATTATAGGCCGCATCCACTACATTTTTAGAGGAAAACCAATTTTGTACATTCACAAGACGCACCTGTATATAAGCCGCATGTGCCCACATTAAATCACGTAAACATATTTACAAAGAAAGACGGTACACAGAGAGAGTTTTCAAAGTTTTAATAATATAACTTAACAATAATATTATAACTTTCTTCCCAAACGGGGCCTGTGACGCGGCAGTAAAACGGTAGCAACATGGTAACAACACGCTAGCAACCGAATAGCAATGCGTCATATGCCTTTCTTTTTGCATCTTCCATGATGAGGGTATGTTCACGCTAATTTAATTTATGCACAAGACAAGAAGTTGCAGTCTTCCTCGACGCATATATTCCACCGGTCTTAATCTTACCTTTTCTACTCGAGCGCCCCTGGCGGCCGTTAGACAAATTACATAAATTGGCCGCATCACTGAATAAGCCGCAGGGTTGAAAGTTTGGGAAAAAAGTAGCGGCTTATAGTCCGGAATTTACGGTAAATGTATTCATTGCGAGTCAGAGAATCTTTGACGCAAACAAAAACTGAACACGCAAAGTAGGGGGTCGAAAGACGAGCGTGTGGCTTTTCTCCTACTGTTCTCTCCAATGTTCTGCCTCATTGAATCGCCAAAGACGCTTCAGTGCGTAAAACGTGTAGAATGTGCTGACGCCTGTCATGCACTCTGGACAACAGCGGGATTTAACTTACAAGTCAGGGTTGCATAACTCTTTGGGCAGTTATTCATTCAAGCCCTCAGCAATGAAGATAATGCGGCCAAATTATTTGCATGTGATTGCATGATTGGGATGTGCTGCAACAACATTTTTCCCCCTATTAAATGCAACTCTAAAAGAAAACATACATTACAGTACTTCGATAAGACGGATGGTCCAAAATAAAGACTCAGCGCTCTATGGTGCAAAATCGTGCAAACACAGGCAAATAACATGCAACCAAATTCATGCCATCTAGCGCATTTACGGCTTATAGCGCACACCCCTAATAAACCGCCAATTATAATCATTTTGTCAATTTGATAACTCTCTGACAGCGTCAATCAAAGCATTCATTGTAGCTCTCTTGTATTTGACCCTATTAAATTGTGTACCTAATGTTGTGGCCGGCGAGTGGTACTCTGTTGATTTTAGCGTCAGGGATGTACTGTATGTCTCTTTTACAGTGTAATGAGTTTTCATATCCAAGTGCTAAAGAGAGTGCTGCGTGAGTGGTTGTGTCACCCAGTAACCCCCCAGGCCAGTGCGGGTGGTCTCCGTCTGGACTCCACGGAGGAATGGCAGATGGTAGTACTTGGCAAAAACCAGCAGCAACACGCCCTGCATCCTCTGGGAGGTC
Organism: Hippocampus mohnikei; assembly: GCA_026261675.1. Taxonomy (NCBI): domain Eukaryota; kingdom Metazoa; phylum Chordata; class Actinopteri; order Syngnathiformes; family Syngnathidae; genus Hippocampus; species Hippocampus mohnikei. Next base: position 14,048,891 of record JAKGUB010000348.1, read on the forward strand.
ACCTAAGGACAAGAGGGCATCAGAAACGATGCATTATTCTGTAAAGAGGCAAGTTGCATCTTCCAAAGCGAAACCAAATGTAGTTGTGTGAGTCAGACAGCGCTTTCATTTCAATAAATCAATTGTATGATCTCAAAGCCAACTTGGTGATGGTCGCGAACCTCTACTTGAGCTCACATGAGGCTGTGGCTGAGCTCAACCACTACTTTCCAAGACACACACACACCAACCGGGCTGCTGCTCGCCGTCGAAGAAGCCTGGTTTTCAGAGTACCGGCAAATGTCACTTGTCTGAAGGTCATTTTTCAGTTTTCGTTCTCTCCACCTTGCTTTTTCACTATGTTATGCATATTTTGAGCAACACATGCACGATTCACAATGCAGCTGCCTGAATAATGCACGTGCATTCGTTCAAGTAGGACAAGATAAAGTATTTGCATGCTTTGCCAAGCTCTCCAATGGATTTCGGCTGTGATCCCCCGCCCCCCCTTCGATTCTCCTTCACTACACTAGTCCACTCATCCCAACTGCAGGCCAATGAAGCATAATCATGCTGTGCCTGAAATGCCCTTTGGTCAGTAATGGATGCGCACATCTCCACGTGACTGAAGACGCTCTTGCTTGTGTTGTCACTGGCGAGATGTACGCCTTTGTTGCATAATGGCTTCTATTGAACTGTGAGGTGGACCATCTTTTTTATGCTGATTGTTTGGAGACCAACCTTAACAGTGCCTACCAATCATTTGGTCATATGCAATGCAATGATGGATTGTAGAAAAAAGAAAAAAATAACTGATTAATGCAGTTAAAATGTCAATCAATACATTTGTGGCGTTAGCGGTGAGGAACTGCTCTGCATCATGCTGAAAACTATTGATATGTGGATTCATTTTTTTCATTTAGCAAGTGAGACAGACAAAATAGAACCATTTCTCAGTTCCTCGCATTAGGACGCATTGCGATTATATACCACCGGAAACTACAACCACAACAATAAACAAACTTGCTGCAAAGGTAGCAACCCTGTTATTATCATTAAATCCAGTGGAACATGAATTCGTTCATACAATATTAGAGTAAATGCATTTGCCCTCTAAAAAGAATGGCTCACTTCTCCATATATTCCATTGCTGCTCCATTGTGCAATAGAGATTAGGTCTCTTGTGTGCTGTTGTTGATAACGGTCACAGACAGCTATTGTGGGAAGCTGGCTGATGCCCAGAAGTGTTCACATAAAACTTGGAGATTAGATTTGCTCATATGAGATTGGGCAGTGGCGCTCCCAGCGCACACACATTCACAGATATAAATAAAAACACACGGGAATGAACCTTACGTTTTCATTCAACCATCTTGAATCATCAACTACACGAAGAACAAAGGTTAACTAGAATTAAGGGAACCCACAAATCTCACATTGTACAAATGGAGGGTAAAAGCAAACCTGCTTTATTTTATATTGATGATTAGATTGTTTTTGCGGCTCTTCATTTTTTAAGGCACATTTCAAGCCTTAAAACAAATTTCCCCCCAGCAGTGATGCCCTGTGCGGCCGCACATAATGCACATGCCAGAAACCACCACCGTGGTTAAGTTACCGTACATGACTAATGTCACCGTACCACCTACTCCACACAGACTCCTATAAATAGCACTTGGCTACCATAAAAGGCCCAACTTATTGTTAAACATCCACACAGAGCACGTACACACTAAAATGATTTCACAGAGGCTTCAAGTCGGACCATCACACGTCCGCATTGTTGCCAGAGGCCCATCAACGCTGACAACATTCTGCTCCCAAAATAAAGCGGCACCCCGGGAGACGTTTGTCTCACTTTTTCGGCCCGACAGCTGATTTACGCTCACAAAGATGATTGCACCACTCAGCATGCCAACAGCACCAGCAAACAACCTTTCACAACAGGATACATGGAAACCTGCTTGCGATGGTACGTCCTGTTAGCTCGCCAGCTATAGAAAATATTAACACACAAGGGTCGTGCTGGAGATGACAATTTTCAATTGTATTTTATAATTTTATTGCAACCTTACCCTGTTGCTTGTTTAAGATAAAGTGTGCTGTGCAGTGACTTTGGTATTCCACAGAATAACTGTGACTAGCACAATTTACGAGACCCAGTACAATACAGTACATAATATGAAATCTAAAAATTATTTCTTTACAAAGATAGCAATTCTCAGAGAGGTGTTACTTACGACAATATGTTTATAACTGTGATTGTACTTATTTTACTTATTTTAATTCACTGTGTCTCACTGAGAGATGTCTCTCATATTTTGCTTTAAATATGAGAAACCCCTCTCAGTACGATGCAGTGAAGCTTTAATACAATGCAAAGTAAAATCACAATAAACAGTGTTAAAGTAAGCAAGAATTAGAATTGGAAACTTATACAACTAAATACAGTAGGTGGCGAAGCTGGTGCAAAATATCAGAAAAAACTCTTGGTAAACTACAAATACATGATGACCATAGGTATCCCACTGGATATCATCTGATTTTGCTTATGCATTCCAATATGCAAAATGATAGATAACAATATTTTGCCTAATGGGGGGCACTGTATACTGTTTATAGTTTTATCAATGGGGGGGGGGTATAATGAGTTATTTTTCTCTTATGTTGTAATGTGTTCATGTGTTTAAAAAATATTTTTTTAAATCAGCAAAATGTCTTCCAGTTATATCATCCGGCCAAACAATTGGTTGGAGCCCCATTCCGAACACAACCTATAAATTGACCGAGCATCAGCTAGTAACGTAAAATACTTCAAGTTGATGGATTTGTTAGTCAAAGTGTGGAAAAGCATGATCGTAGATGACAACAAACATTTCTACTGGGTATCGTCCAACTCTTTACAATATTATAAATGTTGAAGCATCTTCTTGAAGATTTTTATTGTTTATTGAGCATATATATTACACACAGTAACAGATTGCCAAAAGGTAGGCAAAATTTATGAAAGGAACATTTAAAAGTATGTAAAAGAAAAATAAATAAATAAAATAAAACACTCATCATCACAGTTGTATGCTCAAAGGAGTAGGAAGAAGTAAACAACTTATCTAGTCCTACCCCTTATTGTATAGAATATAAATTGATCATTTTCAAAACAAAGAAGAAGAAGAGAAGTCTACATATCATCAAATACTTTTACCATTGTGGTACTTTACTTTTCTATTTATACACCTTTCGGTTTGTGTATTTATAATTATTCTTTGACCTTTTTGTTTCAATTTCTCATATTCATTGTAATTACTGCATTTCTTGAGTACAAATGATACATTGATCAAAATCCAAAGCAAGAACAAAGAGCTGTAATACTAATTTTATAAATGTATCAAATGTATCTTCTTAATTGTGATTCTTATAGTTTTTTTGTACTAATCTTTTGAATTTATTTTTGAACTCCTTTGAACTATTTGCTCATATCTTGAATGTTCGCAAGTCAAAGCAAACATTTTTGAAAAATTCATTGGTCTTGTGTCGTATTACAAGGCATTACTTCATACAATATTTTAATAAAATGAATCAACGTCTCAAACTCTTAAAGAAATTGCGTATACAACAATTGAGCTGTAACATGGAGCAACCAAAAGGGGAAAATAGGCACACAGGAAGACCATGAGACAACGACAACTTGACTGTGCCCAATGAGCCTTGGTCGAGAGAAGGAGATAGCGGACACGCTAACATTGCACGCTTGTTATAAATCCTCACTCTATTTGTTGCTCCGGGAACAAAATTAGAGGAGGCAGCAGCGGCAACATGGAAGAAAAAGGCTATGAGCACAGACCTCATCATCGCTCACATAATGCAGATGAATGGAAGCTCAAGTGCATTTTTAATCAGCGAACACATGTTCCTAACCAGAAACCATTACTGACCAGCACGTATCCAAAGGGGCTGAGTCTCTCCATGCAGACCTCGCTCCACTGGTCCGTGAAGAGGACATCTTTCAGTCGCTTGTTAATCATAGAGTTGACTTCCTGCAGCCTTGGAGACACATGACACAATGCACATGGGTCAGCCGGAGCGTGCAGAAGAGCCTTTGATCGTCTCATGGATTAGCATTTACGACAGGAACAAGGAGTGTAGTGCTACTGCGGATTAGTCACAACTGGATGTCAGGCCACAGCAACGTGGACGCAACTGAATATGGGCAAACTACGTAATGCTGCGACAGAATACACTCACCCGATGATGTACATGTCTGTGTTCCCATCACCTATATTCAAGCCCAGCAAGGAGGTGATGTCATCAGGGGGCGTGGCTGACCCCACATTCCAAGTGATGATGTGCACCCTGTTGGCAGAGACCTTTATTAACATTCTGCTCCGGCTCACTTATTTTCAGCCCATAGCAGGATCTAATGACAATGATTGCAACCTTCGATCTAGCTTCTAGGTGGTTGAGTTATTTTGCTTTCCTTCTGGGTAGGACTGAACTGTTTGACGCAAGTGTTTGTTTCGTGTTGTGCCTTTGCAATGCAGTGGCATTTCTGACTAAATATTTTGGGGACAAATATTCACATTATACTTTCTGTACTTTATATTTAACTGAGGGCTGAAAGAAAACTTGCACAATGTAATTCTAAAGTGAGGGCGACTGTGTCAGTGGTGTCTGCTAAATAGCTACAAGGTTGTTTCAATGGTGTAGTTTTATATTGAATCATACGTTATTTGTGTCTGGGCGATACATAACATTGCCATTTATTTTTTCAAACTATAAAATTTGCCCTGCTGTCATGATACAAGCTAACATACAGTGTGCAGTGCAGTTCTCGTGCACAATAGAAGCATACCAACATACAACCATAATGAATCATTGTACTGTATATTTATGGCAATAATGGGAAGTTAAAATGCTTGTACAGAGCATTGAGATGCTACTGTGCCTTTGTTGGCTGTCAAACCAAACTTGTATTGAGAAGCTGAGGGGAGGCATGTTTGCACATGAGGCAGGGAACTTGCCTGAAATCTTCTACAGTCTGCGCCTGAGTGTCGGCTGTGCCTGCAACAGACAGAGCTCTCTGGGCGTGAGGGTTCAGGTGAGGGGGTACAGCCTTGCTTAAAGGCGGGTAGGGCACTGAGGCAGCCCGGACCGCGTGGTGCCCCGGACCTTTTGGCCCGGCTTTGAAGTGGGTACCGGGCCGGTCCCCTGAGGGCCTGGCAGGTGGGCTGGAAGCAGCTTTTGCACGACTTGCCACGGCGCCATCTGGATCGCATTCACCCTGGTTATCGCCTTGTGTGGGCTCAGCTTTGGGTTCGCATACGTCAACGGACCCTTCGACTCTGGCACTTCTCTGGGGCCGTCGAGGCCTGGCAGTAACAATGGGCAGCCCAGCGGTGGGTTCACATGTCGGATCTGAAGGATGCGGAGGAGTAGTTTGAGATGTTACTGTGTCTGCTGCTTCACTCAAGTTGTCTTTTGGCATCTGGCTTTGGGGAGGGTGGTCTTGGTCCATTTCTCGTGGTCTCTGTCACACAAAGAGGACACAAATCGAACAACGTTTTCATTTGAAGAACTTTACTGAAGCAGAACACATCTGCCATGAAAGGGGCATTCAAAAGAGTATTGGACTTGCCATCATTATCTCATTTACATCCATTTGCTACTTCATTAGGTAGACCTGTACATTACAATGAAATAAATATCCATCCATTTTCTGTTTCGCTTTATCCTCACAGGAGTCACGGGGGGTGCTGGAGCCTATTCCAGCCGTCTTCGGGCAGTAGGCGGGGGACACCCTGAACCGGTTGCCAGCCAATCGCAGGGCACACAGAGACGAACAACCATCCGCGCTCACATTCACACCTACGGACAATTTGGAGTGTTCAATCAGCCTGCCATGCATGTTTTTGGAATGTGGGAGGAAACTGGAGTACCCGGAGAAAACCCACGCAGGCCCAGGGAGAACATGCAAACTCCACAGAGGGAGGTCGGAGCTGGAATTGAACCCGGCACCTCTGCCCCGTGAGGTCGACGCGCTAACCTCTAGACCACCGGGCCGCCCAAAATGTACCAGAAAAGTTCAATTGAACCTATTATTACGTTCTTACAAACAACAACATGTGAGCCTGACTGAACGGCAACATGTCTCCTACCACTAGACTGGCAGAAAACTGAGCACAGCACTGTACGTATTGCAGATCACTGGATTATGCAAAAATACTTGATGTTAAAGGCTGCTGAGTGTATACCATCATTTAAAAGGCTACACTAAATATGAACTCAAATGCTCTTAGGTCATACTATTAGGAGTGCCACCAAAATTCACCAGACAGATATGCCTCAAAAATTGCATAAAATCTTTGCAAAAAATATCAGCGGTCAAACATCATCATACGTGATGCTGCGCAAGACATCAGCAAATGTCGCGGGAATTGATGAGCATTGAAAAGATGACATGCACAAAGGTTTTGGTCACTTGCTATGCCGGAATAACATTTGACAGAAAATACAACAAGCATTACACAGAATAGATTGTTTTCGTGTTTGGAGGCTCCACTCGACAGTATTTGCCATTTTGCTATACGGTGCGATGGTAACATTGTATTCTTGTTTCACTCTCTGCCTTTTTCCACGTACTGTATGAGGAGTCAGTTGAGCTAACTCTGTTGACCCAGCAGGATGTCTTAGTTAATCATTGAGACTCTCCCCTGCCAGGTCTGTTTCCTGCTCTTTTAAAATCTTGGAAATCCATTCTTGCAGCAGCATAAATTACTCAAGGACACCAACCGTAAAACAAACACATAAACAACAACGATATATACAGTATGTATGTTTTGTGTCAGAAAATAGAAGACCAGTGCACACCGCACATTGTCCCGTCTCGCCGAATGCGTCTACCTTTTCTGCAGTAAACAGGGAGATGCTCGGTCACTTCATATCAACTCAGAGCACCTGACAAACATGAACACAGCAAACACAAGGAGGAGCTGCATGAGCCACAACACGGCACAAGCCAGCAGCACAAGACACGGTAGCTGGAGCCAGCATGGCAAAAAAGGAGGAATTTAAAGCCCATTTAGTCAAGTATTTAATCCTTGAATAATAACTGTATTCCATTTTGAGAGATGAGAATGCCAAGACACAAAAGAGATTTTAATCAAAATCAAGTGCGAGCTACAATACATCTAATAATATGATGATCCTGATTTAAAAAAAACCATGATATTCCATTTGGACTATTCAAAACGGTCACGTTAAAATGCAATCCAATCTCTCGCTTGTTATATTCCCTTCACCAGTGATGACGAAAAATAAGTCATGGATTTCTTCTTGTGCGTGAGACTTCAAATAAGAAAGAGTTTGCATGAAGATTTTTTTTTTTGGAAAGGAAAAGTCTGTTTATGCTCTTGTGTGTCCAACCACACTATGCAACAAATTATTGATTGATGCAACCCCCCCCCCAAAAACAGACAAACAAACAAACAACTGTGCTGTGTCCTAATTACACATGACCTTAAAGAAAGGGCAACCACGACTTGTGGCAAAGGGCTTCACATGCCCATACTTGCTCTTATCTTTGCCTGGCAGTTATGTGTTCGTTCCCATGGTCAGTGGACACTCTTAGCAGCGGAGGGCTGTATAATGAAGGTCAATGTGACCAGCAGGTGGGTCCGAAATGATAAAATGAAAGATAGATGGACAGTTGAGCGAGATGTCCTATTTTAGTGGCAACGCATGGCATCTTTGCAGTACAAAACACTTCCTTGGGGTACTGTCTATTTAATCCCCCGCTCGTCCCTCTCTCTTTTACTGTCTCTAATCCTCACTCTGGAGCTCCACTTGACCTAACTTCCATGCATTCAATCTTCTGACTAATTGTCTTTATCAAGTTGCTGTTTTATTTTACTTTCATCTCTAATGTGATCTTTCCGCTCATGTCATCTCACCAAAGGAAGTCAAATCAAGACGCCATAGACAGGACAAACAAAAAGGCGTTAAGGCTCTGGTGTCGACATATATGCTTGAAAGTGACTAACATATAGTGACACGCATTTTCACTGTGCCTGCAATGAAGGACAAAATGACAGAAACAAACACTAACAGATCAGAAGAACATCTTGAGGTCAGGTGGAAGCAAAGCCGCGCACAGTCAAATAAACATTCAGTGCAGCTGATCTTCCCTTTTTTTTTTCCTTTTGAAATGTATGTCACAGCAAGAGCAAAAATGATTTTCAACGCCAGGAACATTCAGGACAGATTATCATTTCCTATTCTGCTCACGTCCGCAGAGGAGAGAGTGGAACAATTTGATAATAGCAAATGTGTCATGGTGTTTACATGCACCCTCCTGAGGGCGAGAGAGATGCAAGTGGAGTGGATGTAGAGGAAGTCAAGGAACGAGCTCGATGGAGTCCTATGTAGGTTGATTTCTGACAACATTGATAGCTCTGAATAGCTACTGATGGTTTTATTTTTGAGTTCGTTAGGAGTTAATGAAAAGACATGCGCGCAGTCTGATAACGCGCATTGCGAGCCGTTTTGGATTTCTTGTGGAAAAGTGCATTTGTGCAATAGTTCTACAACACTGCAAACTAAATTTAGACCACGGATTGGCAACTCGCAACCCAGGGGACACACTTGATTAATTTTTGAAGATAAAATTGTTTACTGTATAGACGTATGAAGCACCCTTGATGCAGAGGCGATGAACTTTACTGCCTTATCCTGCAGTACTTTATTATACAATCAGCATACTATGTTGGGCGATTTTGAATGACATGCAGGACAAACGGAGAGTAGCATAGTAACGATCTTTGAGTGTGTTGATTCTTATGAAAACTTGCACAAAATGAGGCGTCGTCCTTAATGTCAGTTTCCTGTTCGGCAGTTTTGCGCCATCTTTGAATGAGAATTTTCCCGTGATGTGTTTATGTTTTGTTTGCGTCAGAGCCAGTTTAGTTGAAGAGTTGATCTTTTGCAATTAAAATAAGTTAAGATACTCAACTGGACAGTGGTTCATTAAAAAACAGACAGGCGGGGGTTCCGGTTTGGGCAGACATGGAGTAAGAAGCACGTCAGCAGAGCTCCTCGATCAATTCGAGTAACGCCGCACTTTATTAGTATTTAGACGAAGTATATTGTTATCTAAAGGCGGTGGCAAAATGCCTAAAGCAAACAAGAAGTCGGTTTCACGGATGGAAATAACCCATTCGGAGGGAGAGGATCTCGCCGCAAGCGACAACGATGGCCGGCACGGACCCGGGGAGCTACGGGCGAATGAGGCTACAGCTAACCTGGCAACGATCCTGCAAGAATTAAGGGAGTTCCGGCGTGAAAGCGCCAATACACTCACCGAAATCAAGGACGAAATTAAGACGACTAACAACAGAATAGATGACGTCGAAACGAGGATCGCAGAGACGGAAGAAAGAGTGCTGGGGCTGGAAGAAGCTACGAAGGAGCTGCTACAGCTACAAGCTAAAATGGAAAGTAAGATAACTGACCAAGAGGGACGAGCCAGGCGGGACAATATAAGAATTTACGGTATCGAGGAGGGGGCCGAGACCAACTCTGCAACGATGATGGTGTTTGTAGAACATCTCTTTAAAGAAAAGCTCGAGCTTTCCCCCTCCACCGATCTGAAGATTGAGAGGGCGCATCGTGCGCTGGGCCGTAAACCTCCCGCCGATTCTCCCCCGCGATCCATAATAGTAAAATTCGCCAGCAATAAGATAAAGGAGGAGGTCCTGCGTAATGTTTGGCGCAAGAAGGGGTTCCTGTACAAGGAGAAGAGAGTTTTTGTCGACCACGACTATGCACCAGAGACCCTGAGGAAACGCCGAGAATACACGGAGGCGAAGAAGGTGTTGCGGGAGAAAGGGATACGATTTCAGACTCCGTTTCCAGCGAGGATGAGAGTATTCTACGAGGGAGAGACGTGCCTCTACGACTCAGCGCAGGAGGCCACTTCCGACATGCTGAAGAGGGGTTTTCCCGTGGCTGTCTACAAACCTCCTACCACCTGGATTGACAGAATTAAGAACAGACTGTGGCATCGGTCTGCAAGCGGTGAGGAACAACAGCCGGACGCTCCATGTGAGGGTTTCAAAAAAAAACTGGCCGCATACAGGAGAGTGGACAACGAAAATTGTTGAAGCCTGGCAAGGTGGCGAGATCTACCACTGTGGGACAACCAAGGGTTAGTTGAACTGAACAGTATTTGGGTTTTTGTGTAAATATGCTTGGGCATGGGTGTAAGCATGCGTGTGTGGGTGTACGCGCGAACGGGTGCACGATTGAGTTTGTCGGGGTTCGAATGGGTGTGTGGACAGTTATGTATTATTGCATAGGGGTGTACGTGAGTAAGTGGATTAGCAAGCACTGCGTGAACATGTGGAAAGTTATGTAGGGGAATAGGTATGCGTGAGTATGTGTGTGGGAGTATGTACATATATGTAGATGTGTGTATACGTGAAATGCAACCAGGTGTTTACGCTTTAAAGTATAATGTGAGTCAATGAATATGTGGGCCTGTTCGGTGTGTACTTATGAATGCATGTATGCGTACATAGATATGATCGAGGACGCTTGGACTCTTATGCACAAATGTGTCTGGGGGCGACAACTAACGGAGGGCCCTCTACAAGGGAACTTTAGTGGAGGCTTTCCCTCCGAGCCAGCTGAAGATCCTGGCTCTTCTGGGGTCATACCAGAGACCCCACAGCGGAGTGCCTACCCGACGGTACCTCCGCAAGTTGCTGAGTTTGTTCTTCTCAGATTTTGTCTTATTATTGTTTTTCTTTTCCTTGTTAACATGTTCGAGTGGAATGGGGTCTGTTAAGCAATGGGCGTTATTTACTTTTGATGGAAAGCCAAAAAAGGCCACTTAGGTTCGCTTCGTACAATGTGAAAGGTATCCTAAATCCTATTAAGAGAAACAAAATCCTGGGCAAAATGGCGAAAGATAAGGTAGACATAATGTTCCTGCAAGAAACCCACCTAAATGACTTGGAACATTTGAAACTCAGGAGACAGGGATTTAAGCAGGTGTTTTCAGCCTCCTATGAGAAAGGACATAGGAGGGGGGTGGCTACTGTTATTTCTACAAAAGTAATATTCGAGCTGCAGTCAGAAATTAAAGACAAGGAAGGGAGGTACAATATGGTGGTGGGTAAAATGGAGGGATCTGTTGTGACCCTTATAAATGTCTACGCTCCACCTGGGGCATCTTGGAGGTTTTACCGACATATTTTTGATTTAATGATAACTAAGGCCCAAGGATTGGTCATATGTGGTGGTGACTTTAATTTAAGATTGGATCTCAAAATGGACGTGTCACTAACATCACAGCAGCATAATAACCCAGTGGCTGAGAAGGTGGGAAAGATGATAAAGGAGATGGGCATATGTGATGTATGGAGAGAGCTTAACCCAACTACCAGAGATTACACCTTTTACTCGGCGCCACATAATACTTACTCAAGGATTGACTACTTTTTCATGTACAGTAAAGATCTCGGCCTTACAAGGACATGTAAAATTGGAATAATGGATCTATCGGATCATAGCCCAGTTTATTTGGATTTGCAAGTAAAATATAATAAAGGTCCCTGTGCATGGAGGCTTAATTTAAGTGCTCTTAAGGGGAAGATGAGGGAGGAAATAAAAGAGGAAATCTCACTATTTTTGTCAGAAAATGATAACGGAGCGGTGTCCCCTATTATGGTGTGGGATGCAGGCAAGGCAGTTTTGAGAGGGAAAATTATCGCAAAATTGGCTTCGCAAAAGAAACTCAGACAGGAAAAATTGGAAGGACTCGAAAAATCATTGCAGCAATTAGAGAAACAACACAAAAAAAATGTTCAATCGGAGGTGGTCCAAGAAATTAAGGCAGTCAAAAACAGATAAAAGATATCTATGATATAGACGTGCAGAAAAACTTACTTTCTTAAAACAGAACTATTATGAGGCGGGCAGTAAAGCGCCGAGAAACCTGGCTTATAAATTAAGGAAACAACAAGCAGAGAGGGTGGTACATAAAATTAAGGATCCAGGTACCAGACAAATGAAACATGACTTCAAAGATATCCAAAGTTGCTTTGAAAGATACTATAAGGATCTATATTCTCAAAGGGTCCCTGATGATGGGGGAGCTCCCGAAACAATGTTGGAGTCACTCAACCTCCCAACGGTCTCAGGAGATCAAAATGAAGTTCTCATGGCTGAGGTGACTATGGGTGAATTACAGAAGGCCATTTCCCGACTAAAGCCGAATAAATGCCCAGGTACAGATGGCTTCCCTCTGAGTGGTACAAGACTTACAGTGACATTTTATCTCCACTACTACTGAGAACATTCAATTGGGTCCTGGCAAATGGAGCCATTCCCCCTTCTTGGAGAGAGGCGATCATCGCTTTGATACCAAAAGATGGGAAGGACAAAACAGACTGCGCAAATTTTCGTCCAATTAGTATCTTGAACCAAGACTACAAACTCTTTACATCAATTTTAGCAAGGCGTCTGGAATCGATACTTCCAGATATCGTACACTTAGATCAGACCGGCTTTATTAGACAAAGACAGACTATGGATAACGTCAGAAGAACCTTACACATAATTTCTCATATAAAGGCACATGACTTAGAGGCTGTTTTGCTGGGATTGATGCTGAAAAGCCTTTGACTCTGTCAACTGGTCATATCTATATAAGGTGTTACGGAGATTTAAATTCAAAGACAATTTTATAAGAACAATACAGGCTATATACGATATGCCAATAGCAAAAGTAAGGATAAATGGAGGATCGACGGACTTTTTCGGCTTAGAAAGGGGATGCCGACAGGGCTGCCCTATTTCCCACTCCTATTTGCCATCTTTATAGGGCCCCTAAGTCAGTGGATAAGGCAGAAAGATGAGATCGAGGGGATAACAGTTGGACAGGACACTCATAAGTTAGCCCTATTTATGGATCGATATATTAATATTTCTGGGAAAACCATCTACCTCTTTCCGGAATTGCTTTCAACCATCAGGGTGTATGGAGGATTTTCGGATACAAACTTAATATACATAAAACTCAGATATTGTCATTTAAATACTCTCCGAGCAAGGTGATGAGAGATGAACTCAATTTGAACTGGGACTCAGAGTCGATCAGGTACTTAGGCGTGAATATTCCAAGAGATCTAGATACAATTATGCTTGAAAATTATTACCTCTCCTTGCCCAAATTAAGGCTGACTTGAACAGGTGGAACCTGGTTCCATTCCTTGATTATTGCAAAGAGTGGAAGCAATTAAAATGAATGTGCTGCCCAGATTATTATATCTATTCCAAACTTTACCAATTGACTTACCCAAGGATAGTTTTCAAGAGGTGGACAAAGTAATATCGCGATTTATTTGGCAAGGAAGAGGCCTAGAATTAGATTCAAGACTCTACAACTGACAAAAAGCAAGGGAGGCCTCTCCTACCGAACATGATAAACTATTATAGGGCAACCCAGGTAAAGATTTTGGTCAATATCTGTAACCCATCCTATAGTGCGAAGTGGAAAGACATCGAATGTCAGATATCTAGCGATATCCCATTACAAGCGATTATCGGGACCCTGGTTTAATCGATTGTCTTAAAAGCGTTAATCCTGGATAAGGACCTCAATTAAGGTGTGGCACGGAATACTAAAGCAGGACAAAGAAAATAGCCCATACTTGCTCCTCAGGTGGATTGGGTATGACTCAGATTTCTTACCAAACAGAATGGATACAGGTTTCAAAAAATGGGCTGGAAAAGGGTTAAAGATATATAGGGACCTCCTTGAGGTGGGCGGGATGAGACAATTCCAGGATCTTAGAAACAAGTTCGGATTGAGTAATCAAGATTTCTATAGATTCTTGCAGCTCAGACACTACTTAGAGAGAAATCTACGCACAGGATGGGTCCAACAAAGTGGTTTTGGCTTAATCAAGATATTTCTACTGTCCTATGGGTCAGATCCTGGACGTGGTACTATATCGAAAATTTACAAAGAGTTGCAGGAACTGGAAGGTGGAGACACAACATATATAAAGAACAAGTGGTCTAAGGAGGGTGGCATTACAATTCAACTGGAAGCATGGGAGAGAACAATAGCACAGCAATGGAAGTGTACATCGGCTCTCTCCTGGAGGGAATTTGGGTGGAAGAATGCAGTCAGGTTTTTAGAGTTCCGCCCAAGGGACTTCACAGGGAATTAGTACAGCTTGCTGGAGATACTGCGGTAATAGCAAAGCCTCTCATTTTCATGTTTTTGGGAATGCCCGGTTATCTCCAAATACTGGGAAGAGACAAGGAAAACGATGGGTAGGATTATGAGGACAGTGGTCCCTCCGACCTTTGAAGCCCTGTACTTGGGACTGGAACCTGACTTTACCATTAATTTTGCCCAGAAATATACCTACAACATCCTGTTGTTAGCAAGCAAAAAAGCAATCACAAGAAGATGGCTGACAAAAGATCCCCAACAGTCAAAGACTGGATTAAGGTGGTTGGGGAAATTTTTGAAATGGAGAAACTGACATTTATTCTTCGAGGCTTAACGAGAGAAATTTGAAACATTATGGGATACCTGGATAAAATTCAAGGAAACCTAAGGAAGTGCTTGAACAGATAGTTAAGATACCCCATTGGCCCCATTCCACTCAAGTTGTTTTGTTTTATTTTTGTTTATTAGTATTATTTTATTTCAGTACTTTTCTATTCATGGGACACAGTGCTCAGGACAGTGTGTATGTGGGAGGGCAGGAGTAATATCCCGTTTCACCGGGATGTCTATACGATGTATGTTCTATTTTGATGCTCGGAACTGATGTTCTATGTGCCTAAACACGTGACCATGTTTTGCTTGTTTCTAACTGTTTAAAAAATTCAATAAAAACTTTGATAACAAAAAAAAAACAGACAGGCACATATTATGTCCGTATTTAAAATGCGGTGTTTGTCACATATCTGGTGAGGAAGTACATGATTCTATGTGGCCCTCCTTAGTAAAACTGATGACAAATTGTGGCGCCTTCCATTGTTTAACTTGCTCATCCCTGATTTAGTCGAATACACATTTTGTGAAATTATTCCTCAATCGGAAGTTATTGGCATCAACATGTGTTCGGATTATAATGGGTCTTGAGAAAAATGTCTCCTTTGTATGGAGGTCCCTGAGATAAAAAGGTTTGCAACCCCCTGCATTAAATTATTCATGAAGGTCCAGTGAATGTAAACAGCAGAGTCACACTGTCATGTGCAGCCTCCGAGCTTAGTATCTATCATGTTTGGTCCACATTGCCTGTTGTTTCATTTTGACATCGCAGCCAAAAGAGAGTGTTGTCATTTAGGGCCTCCAGGGCCTTATGTGCCAGTAAGGGGGGGGTGGGGGCACCCATGATGACCTTCACGCTAATGACATGCTACCACAGCTGGAAATGTTTCTTCCAGGTCCTAGTGCCTAACACTCCGCAGCATTCTGCTCAGCGTGGCGCGTCCTGTTTATCAGCCAAAGCTTCAGTGATGGGATGTCAAAACTATTTTGTTAATAGTACATAATAAATGTCCATCCATCCATTTTGTATCGCAACCTTTCCTCACTTAGCCATTTGCCTCACTGTTCAGCTGGAGCCTATCAGACACTTAAAGACAAAATAAACTTTCACTCTTACATTCACACCTTTGGGCATCTTCAATTAGCATCTCATGTAGATATGATCAGAAAAGTCAAATCCTTGTCAGATTTGACAACATTCACAGACAATGAATGGCTTACTAAGACCGGTATCATGTGCCAGTTGGGGAACCTGATAAGTGTAACTGACACACAGCTGGTTGGAGGAACTAAAACCCACAGCACAGGTGGACTGAAACTTAAGCTATTGGAGTCTAATGTGTGCACACTTATGACTGCAAAGGGCTGAACAACTACAAAGGAGTCATTTCGCTGCTTACGTGTTCCTTCCTGTCAAGACCCGAGCAAAAGCGTTGCACAAGTAGCACATCTTCATACCATTGACTTCTCAAGAGGAAATGAGTGAGCGATATTAAGGCCAATTCAACTCGAATGAAATGAAGCAGGCACACACATTATCACCTAGTCCTATACAAAAATGCACGTTTGCATGACACAGCAGCACACCACAATGTAGCTCTAACACTTGACATACTGTACATAATGCAAATGTGTCCTGTCGGTTCCTCATTTAGCTATAAAGCCACAGTGTGACCCTGGGTCAGAGCTCATTTGCATATCGCAAAAGAAATGACATCTCTGGCGGGTGCGTATTCATGCGGCCTAATTACACAATGGCTTCAAGGACATTTGAGTGATTGGACAAAGAGGATGAGGGTCACATGATTCCCTGTCGTTCTGTCACGATGCTTTTTGAGTGTCTGCATGTTTTATATATCTATATGTGTATCTATCTACATTTACATCTATATATCTATATCTATATATGGACAAAAAAGAGTCTGACAGGTTGATGGCAAGAGTTTATCAGAACTACTTGTTAAAATCAATATGGAAGACTGACCATTTATTCAATAAATTCAGCTTGAGGTCCATGTACAAGAAGACTTTATCTTCACTCGGAGGGCAATTCAACGCACGAGTAGAACGACTGTGTCTTACAACTGATACTAGTCGGACATCTCCATTCACATAATAGTGACAAGGCAAATCTACTAGTTAGCATTTTGGTGCTAGTATCCAGAAGGCTACCATACAAGTACATGCCTCCTAGTAGGGACAAGTCGTGGTACTAGTTTAGCCAGTAAGGTTTAATTGTGAAATTGTTTTATGTTGTATTATTGTTATTTTATGTGAAGTGTTCGAGAAAGCGCTTTGTTACAGCAAATAGGTGTGTTTTTCAGAATTTAACGTGATTAACTTAAATTGACATACTCGTGAGCACAACAGAGTGTGTATTTGTACATGAAACGTAAAAGGGGAGCTTGCAATCTTCAACAATTTCAAGAACCAAAAAGGTTTTATTGTATTACTTAAAACAGTAATGACTTGAAAATAGTAGATGATAAAGAATTGAGTCGTTACTCCCAGAAAAGCATGTTGAAAATAGTAGATGATAAAGAATTGAGTCGTTACTCCCAGAAAAGCATGTTATTTGTAATGGAATATCACTATAACACCAAATGTTGGTTTGAAGTTGTGTTTTTGGAAGGGTGCTGGGTGTACCCATGTGCAGTCTGTCTGATTGTTTATTTTTTCTTGGGTGAAGTGTTTTTTTTTTTGTATCACAAATTTGAGACACAAGATGGTGCCAGAAATGGTTGATTTGTTTTCCCACAGGTCATATTTATCATCAAATCATCTTCTGCGGGTGTGCGGGTGTGAGTGGAAACTCCTCCTTGAATACAATACAATACAACATTGAATGAATGCTCAAACAGGCTTCCATAAATTAACATCTAAATTACGTTTTTTAAAACCAAATTAACAGCGACTGGGGAGGTTTTTTAATGAGGTCCTTCTATGGAAGCCTGCATTTCGATGTGAACGCCAAAAAAAGCAACACATCCGTGCAATTGTCATGCACACAAACGAGACACTTTCACAGCATAAATACAAAGATGACGTTAGCACGCTTGCGGATGTTTATATTCGTCACTCACCTGTTTTGTGCTGATTTTAAAAAGATAGTTCTTCAGACGTTACCATAAAACAAAAAATAAAAACAAGAAAGACTCTCTTAGGTTGACAATAAAAGACAAGGTTGGTGACAGCATCGGCATCCCAGCGCCTGCCTGTCGTCCTTGGCCAGAGGGAGCACAGGAGGTGGGCTGGATGTTGGAGACTCACGGCCAAGGCAGCGGGCGGGCAGGCAGGCAGGCAGGCAGGCAAGCAGCGGGCTACATCTCTTGGACACAACCACAGCCACCTACTCCCCCCCCCCTCCACCTCCCCACCTCCTCCGCCTCCTTCACCCAGCGCGCGTTAAACAGAGACAAGCACCGCCTTGTTGCCACCGAGTGTCCTTCAAACCAGCCCTTAGGAGTACAACGCTTCCGGAAACCGCCGGTGAAGGACACTTGACGATTCGAGGCGAGTATTGACTGGACGGCAACGTGACACCGACTACTTGTACGAGTCTGGAACGACCCCCACCCCGCGCCCACAACCACAGCCACACCGACGGCTTCTGTTTGTGACTGGACCAAACGCCGGCTGCTGAGACATGATTGGATCGAGATAAGAACTAAAGTGGCTGCAGCGTGCCCTTATTCGGCGGGGAATTCAAGCCATACCGCCCCCCGATGGTCACAATGGAGAAGTGCACAATCAGGAAGAGCACAAGCTGGTTCAACAGACACGCAAGAGCAGGGGCGTATTTAGTCATTTTGGTGGTGCTAGACGAACCCGCTCATGGGAACCCCCATAGCTGAAGTTTTATTCTCATCTCTACTTTATCCTCCTCTGCAGACACTGACAGCTGTGCTACCGCAACTCGCAAGAGTGTCTTGTTATTGTCGGTACTGCATATTCAGTGTCACTTTGAAAAAGCTTGAAACAGCAGTTTTGATTAAAAACATGTTTCATTACCTCTTGCCTTCTCCTCTTCTTTGGCCCCATGGCCCTGGAGTAACGCCGCTTCATTTTGCTCACAATCGCGCCAGTAGGTTTGTTTTGTTACTGTCTTCCTGGATCAAGTCTGCACATGTGCAGTAGAGAATGGAATAGTTCCCATCATGAGAGGGGAGGGGAGAACAATTAAACAATCATAATGGATCAGATTTTGATGTTTTTTTTAATGTGGGTGAGTTAACATCCATATTTTTCGTTGCTTGAAATCAAATAAAAATGTAACCAGCTTTTATGATACATTTGGGGCCAGTTCAGTTGCACAGAAGTGACTCAGCCCTTACTGAAAATACTTTCAAATCCAGGCTAAACACTTTTTTAACCATACCTTCTAAGCATTTGAAAAATCTTTTTTTTCTTTTCGTAATTTTAGAAACCAACTTCTATTTATTTACTTTTAAACGTTTTTAAAGTGTTATGTTAATGTGTTGAAATGTTAATTGTCAATGTACATTCCTTTAGTAATTTTGGAAAGCTACTTTTGTTTTCTCTGCTTTGCTTTTGAATGTTGTGAATTGTTGGGCGACACCCTGATATGGTTGCCAGCCAATCACAAGGCACACATAGACGAATAACTATTTGCACTCACACCGAAGGACAATTTAGAGTGTTCCATCAACCTGCCATGCATGTTTTTAGAACATGGGAGGAAATCGGCGCACTCAAAGAAAACCCACACAGGCACGGGGAGAACATGCAAATTCCACACAGGAGGCCGCAGCTGGAATCGAACCCTGGATCTCTGCACTGTGGGACGGACATGCGGACCAGTAGATCACAGTGCAGCTTTCCTTGAAAAATGTTTTGGAAAAAAATGAAGGTGATTTTTTTTCATGCCTTAAGAGTAAAAAAAAACACTTGAGAAAAAAAATCCTGATCCAAGTTATCATTACAGTATTTGTGTTAGCAGGGTCGCTTCACAGCGTGTGCAGATTGGCATCCTTCTGCCTAACATCCAAGAATGACACGTTGAGTGAGGCGTTTCCAGCAGCCATATATCGGCGTGTTTTATTGAACAGGGAGAGGGGAGGAGAAAAGGTGTGTCCCTTTTTATAGGGCCGACGACGTCACTCACCATGAACTAAAATAAGGTTATATTGTCCCCCTACTGGCTCAGTCGTAAAAGGCAATCATACAATCTTAATTTGTTCACGAAAAGGGTAACGCGTTTTTTGGGGGGATGGGGGGGGGGGGGCTTTGTTCGTAGTAGTGCCAACTTATCAAAACAAGTATTGTAGTACATGGCAAACTGTAAAAATGTACTTTTGTATTGAAGTACGTGACAATTACTTATTATTAAAATAAATGTATGTTTAAAAATATTTTTTTAAACTTTGATTCAAACACAGGCGTTAAATATCTACTTTGTTACACTAGTACTGCATTTGTGCTTTTACTTTAGAGAGTGGGTACTTTTACCACTACTGAAAGCAATTACAAAATATATTTGTATAACGAATGGCAATCTCAGTGCCTTTACCACGCCCACTCTCACGTGGAAAACCTTTGACGTGGCACGCCATCCGGATGTGACATCCCCAAGCACGACGCTGATCCTCCCCCGCCCCTCCTCATCCTCACTTCTGCTGTGCATCCTCTTCAGGTGTGTGCGGCGCCCACATCACTTGAGGATCGTCGTGAGTTGTGCTTCGGAACTATGTGGCTGCTACTTTTCAGTCTGCTTTCCTGTGCGTCCTCATTTGAAGTGGACGTCGACAAGCTGGAGGGGCTCGCTCGAGCCAGGGTGGAGGTACTGTACAGGACAATACTCGACACTGATCGAAAGAGAGCGGTGTACGAGGAGCTTCTCTGTTTACGACACTTATATATTACAAACTGCGCAAGAATACGTTTACATTGTTGTATATTTATGGCTTTAGACACAAGTGCAATTTTGATTGGATTACTACGTTAGGATAGGTGACTGACTCGCAGACTCAGACGCGTTCCGCGGAACCTCACTCGTAAACGACGACCGTTTAGTGATTTATGTTTTTGTCCTTTGATAAGTGAATGGATGCCGGGGTGCGCACGCGTAGATGAAAACTAAAACGGCTGCACGACGCTAAGAAGCAAAAAGAGAACGCGTTGGCTATATAGGACCAACATCACATTGATACTGTATGACGTTTTAAAGTACAGAAAATGCGTTAACAGGACACGACGTGCATAAGCAAAGGTGTGATGAAGTAGTGCACCATTAAATACATGATGCACTTCCTCAGGAGAATACCTGGCTGGCCTCCACAGTTTAACAAAAGTCTGCTGTCACCATTGTTGGGACAGAAATGCCTGCAACTTGAAACCCGAATCTCTCGTTTCTATAAAACGGGTTGAGCATCTTTCCCACAGAGCATGGAAAGTAAAGAAATTAATACAAATTCTACACGACTCTCAAAATGTTAAGGTTTTGGGGCATTTGGCTGAAATTTTGGAATGAACCTAAAATGCACTATTTGGTGAACTTAATTTGACCTGTCCACTTTTACATCATGGGCAACATGTTTGTGATGATGCTTTGGTCATTTATGTTGTTAGCTGCTTTGATTCTTGAGTGCCTGTGAAATTGTGAAAAATCATCAGTTTCGGCCTGCCACCCACGCCAAGAGGGTCACCATCATGCCCAAGGGCATCCAACTGGGCCGGTGAATCAGCACACCTGGTTCAAATGATCAGGGCCTGATCATTTGAATCTGGTGGGTTGGAAACTCTTGGGAGACACATGCGCTGTGTCCTCCGAAAGCCATGTTTTTGGCCAAATGACGCTACTTTCAGTGCAACTCGACCACATGTGGTCTCTAAATTCGCAGGCAGGGTCCTTCAAAGGCTCCTCCTCGTGTAGCCACCGTGGATCGGATAAACTGTGGCTAATTTGGACAGGATTAATGTGAATTTTGAATCCACGTGCGCTGAAGTAGTTGTGCTGTCATGCGGCCTTCAAAGGACGGAGCCTGCAAATTTTGGCATAGCTCAAAAACAGGCCTACTTGAGCAACCTTGCTTCATCATATGTTGATGCAGAATAGGACTAATGCTGTCTTTGAGGAAGGTGGGAAGTTGGATTTTCCCCACCTCCGACAACTAAGCGTGCACTAGACCATTTAGAATAGATTATCTAAAGATTGTGAATCGTGATTTACAGATATTGGGTTGACATTCCACAACACATTGTTTCCTAATGGGCTTTGCTGTCATTTCAATGTTGATGGTTCTGTAGTAAATGTAGTGCATTACTGCACAAATCTGATGACATAAACATAACAAAATATTTGTTTTGAATATCTCTTTACAGACATGTGGTGGATGACAGTTGAATAGACTCAGAGAGGTAAATTGTGTTGGAATAACACAAATGTTGTCAATCATCTCTGGCAGACATGTCACCGATTGTCCACTTTTGTGTGCAGGTCAAAGCCTTTGTGGTCCAGGACATTCCTCTTTAGTATCCTTTTGAAAAATATCACCTTCACAACTGAATGAGATTCAACTTTGGAAAATGAGATCTACGGACTAATGTCATCTCCCATCTGTCCATAATCCAGAATTTCACTTTTGAGGGATTACTGTATGTTTAATTCAAATAAAATGTAGCCTGCCAACTAATAAATATTGGGACAAACTAAAATGGCATGTCATATTTTTAACATCTTGGCTTTAAAGTACCGTATTAGCCTTTTGCACAGAACTGTATGTAATCAGCTGTGGACATCTATCGGTCCTTGACCTGCGCTCCCTTAGCCATAACCTGGTGATGAAGCACATTCCTGGGGCCGACCCTGAGCTTGTCCTCCTGAACCATTACTACGAGGAGCTGGAGGTAAAATCCATTTTAAGATTGAGATGACATATGCACACGCCGAGAGTAAAATGTTAATTCCTGTGATTACAGTTTTGTTTTGGGAAATATGCACTATATTGTAATATTTTGGCTTATTTAGCAACTGAGGAGATCTAAGCCTTGGTGTCTTATTGTTTCCTCAGCGCATCGCCTTGTCTGATATGACACGCTCGGAGATCAACGAGCTTCTGGGCAAACTTGGCTTCTACAAGAAGCTCCAAGCAGATGACGAAGTGCCAGAAGAGTTCCGGTTTGCTCCCGCCAAAGACAGCCCGTTTAAAAGTGAGCCAGAGTACAAGCCCACCACTGCCTCTGTGGTCACTCCGATCACCCCTGCCACCTCAGAGCCTGAACCCGAGGCCAAGCACCTTGACCTATAACAATGTTACAAAATGGGGCTGCTAGACAAGGCCATCAGATTCTGGAAAAGAGGAAGGACAAACTCTTTGCTTCACTATTTTTTTTCCTCTGCACTGATTGGTTCATAGCATATCATTTGTCATTTTCCGTTATGTGTTGGCTATCTTGAGGTTGCCTCACTTGTGTCTTCTTGTGTCTGCTTCCGACTCACTGAGCTACCTAATGAAGCCGCAGACTAAAAATCTGCTGATTGGTCTGAGGCTGATGCTACATGTACTGGTGGGTTGGCTGCTACACACAAGATTCAAGTGTCACCACTGTAAAGGAATAAAATGTTTACAACAAATGCATTATTATGACTTTACTGGAGAAAGTAGATTACAATTGGGATGAGTATAGGCATGTTTATAAATTGGCTCACCATCGTTTGAGGAGCCATCAGGAACAATTCAGGATTACCTCATGAAATTTGTTCAGAGATGCTACGTTAAAAAATGTGTTTAGTCCAATTTTCAACTAATTCGTCCTATTCTATATTTTCACAAATTTGACTGTCACTTAAAAACTCCCCTTCAGTCGTTCCTTAAAAGCATGAGGAGAAAATGCGAGTTTTCCTGAATGATGCCCTTCCACCACTGCATCTTCCACCACTATGTTTAGAACCCCCTTGAGAAATAATCCAACACAAAAAAAATTGGTTTGTCTGCTTTAATGAATTCACATTGAGGTGCGGTGCACAGAAACATCTTATGTACAACACTCCCTGCCTTGTGTGTGGAAAGTTTGTTTCTTAGTTGGTAGCACTGGGATCGCATTTCACTTATGTAAAGAGCTACAGAATAGAGTGAATACATTTAGTTTTATCCAACCAAGATCTTAAAACACTGCTTATTGTAGACATGAAAACCTCATTAAAAAAAACATTTGAAAATTCTTTTAGCTGTAAAATATACACATGCACTCATGTTTGGTGTTTTGTTTCAGCTGAGAGCTGGTGCTCATCAGCCCCCCCCCCCTTTTTAAAAAATCAAATCTGTTACCAATTGTTGCCCCCCCATTAAGAATAAACAAGCGTGATGGTGGCAGCAAGATCACTGATCATTTGTCATCGTGACACACACAGTACATAAGTTTTGTCCAAACCTGATGCTTGTTTTCAGTAGCACTGCAGACCAGACAGCTGAGTTTACATCGATATGAATACAGATGTATATGTACTACAATAAACAACCCAGTGCGAATGCATTAAATAGTAATATGTTAAGTGACACCAGAAGGAGAAAAACTTTAAATAATAAAGTGACCAGGAGTTGGATCCAAAATGTCAAAGTACCAACATTAAATGCCAATAAGGCATCACAAGAATTCTTGTTTAGTGGGAACGATGACACAGAATTTACAATACAAAATAGATGTATAAATAAGTTAAAGAGAAGTAGTGTATATCATTGCCTCTCTTGCTGTGTGTCACTCGCATACACATGACTGAGTTGAAAATTTTAAAAAGTAGCAAAAAGGGTGACTGTTTTGAAAATGTCAAGTTTAAAGTTAGTTCCTTCAACAGGATCTTGTTGGAAAATATATATGTGATTTTATCCAGGAGAGGACAACACCACCACTGCTGATGGAATTGTTTAACAAACTCACACACAATCCACCCTGCCTTTGTTCG
Source organism: Hippocampus mohnikei (assembly GCA_026261675.1). Lineage (NCBI taxonomy): Eukaryota > Metazoa > Chordata > Actinopteri > Syngnathiformes > Syngnathidae > Hippocampus > Hippocampus mohnikei. The sequence continues at coordinate 14,073,361 of JAKGUB010000348.1, forward strand.
TTAGCGAACATGTGACCCGGCACACCGTAGCTCAACGTTTGTCACCAAACCATGTCAAAGGTCGTAGGGCCGACCCATGGCCATCTCGTGCCTGCGCAGGTGGTTGACCAGAGACTGCACGTAGGTGAACACACATTTGGAGTCGGGTTTGTTTCCCATGATCATCATGTCCTCCACTTCCAGCAAAGGCATGCAGTTGGCGTATGTTCTGCGGGGAGGAAGCATTCAAAGACACACAGCATGAGCGGGATGACGACGAGCTAGACTTGTGATGAACACGCGAGAACTACAACCGTCTTTCTATTTGATGGAGGAATGGGCTTAGGTAGACCACATTCGCTTGCAGGCCACACATTGGAAAACAAATCTTGTTGCCGACTACCATTCCAAAGCTTCATGTGTGAGCACTACACATTTTGACCACATGGTGCCAGTATGCATACATAATGCAGCACTTGTATCTCAGCATTCTTCACAATGCAGTCGATCAAAAATGGCCAAGAGATAGAGTCTGCCCGCCCTACTGCATGAGAAGAAACAACTTAGTAAAATAAGTCATTTCCTATTTTAGGGGCAGCAGTCAACCATTCGTTCTTTAATAGCATCGTTAAATGGGTTTGATAGCCTAATGCATAAACACATGTAAACTATCACTGAATTAAAAGAAACCACAGGCTACAACACAAACTCACAGATGATTTTTTCCCCCCTTTCTGTTTTGTCTCCAGAGCTGTCTGTTTGAAACAATGTGATACATTTACTCCTTTTAGAGTGTTTAAGAGCAGGTCGACCTGGCTGGATGCCTATATCAAGTCTGGATAATATGCACAAAGAGACACAAGCATACCATGTTTGGCCCTTTTCTTCAAGGGAAGTCAACCCCCAAAATGTTCTTTACATTAATATGTTCTATGCACCCCCACTAGTCTAAATGCCACATTCAGATTAATATTGTGTTTGTGGAATACAAGTTAAGCAGTAAAATTCTCCCATTTTTGTCCATTTCAGGGGGCGGCCATTTTCTGTTAACTGAAAATGACATCAAAGTTGCTCATGGCTCAGGTAACAATCAATCATGGCTCAGCTTCAGATAACAGGTGAGCCGTGACTGGTGGTTACCTGAGCCTTGAGCAACTGTGATGTCATTTTCAGTTGACAGAAAATGACAAAATGGCCGCACTCTGAAATGACCAAAAATGGGTGGATTTTGTTGCTTAACTCAAATTCAAAAACACAATATTAACCAGAATGCTGTTTATAAAAGTGTAGAGGCACATAAAACATGTTATTGTAAAGAAATTTCCTCACAAACATTTAACGGTACATGCTCTCTCACACACGCGCACACACACACACACACACACACACACACACACACACACACACACACACACACACACACACACACACACACACACACACACACACACACACACACACACACACACACACACACACACACACACACACACACACACACACACACACACACACACACACGGTCTAGAACGGCTGTAGGCGAATCCAGTCCTAGAGTGCCGCTGTCCTGCCTGTTTTAGAAGTTTCACTCCTTCAATCACGTGATTCAAATGGTCAGGTTCGTTATCAAGCTTCTACAGAGCTGATCATTTGAATCAGGTGTGTTGAGGAGAGACATTTCTAAAACAGGTAGGACAACGACTCTCTAGGATTGGACTTACCAACCCTTGGTTGAGAAGAACCACAGTGAGGCTTCCTTTTCCCTCTCTCACCATGGGTTCGCTTTTAGGCTCGGGTGGGCCTTTAGGACGAGTTTTTGGTTTTAACCAGGCCCTTGGTCACCAGACCTCTGTAGAACTCCTGCAGGTATGTGTACACACACTTCCAATCAGGCTCGCGCATCTTCACCATGTCATCCACATCCAGCAGCTGCGGACAGTCCACTAGTTTCCTGCGCCCGGAAAGAATCGGGAAGGAAGACACAGACAAAGAGGAGGAGGCAAACGACAGAAGGAATGGAGAGAAAATGAGATGAAAGAAGAGGACAACAACAGGTGGGAAAGACATGAAGGAGATAACGCAAATAATGCAGTGAGCAGCCATAATACAGATTCAGTGGACAGAGACAGCAGAGAGACAAACAAACAAACAAACAAACAAACATTACATTGGCAGTGTTCACACAAGTGGCAATGTGTTGACATGCTTCTTAAACATCATGATATATCATAAATATGTGGCATAGAATACACAAACAGACAAAACAAAATTGTCAAATGAGCATCAGGCGATGCTCATTTAGCTTTTTTTCGTTAGAACAATACGACTACGGTACTCACACTAAGGTGAAACGCGTGTATGTGTGTAGTGTGTGCATGTGAAGAGTGCACATTCACACACAAGCACACAGGTGGTGACTGTGGTCAGGTGACAGTCCATAAACCACGAACCAGTGTGGGCATGGTGCACTTGGGTGACATCACAGGTATAGTATGATGACAGGAGAAATTAAAATGAGCGTGGGTAGAGGAGAAAAAAGAAGGGAGACGATATTGCATGGCTGATGGGCGGACCAAATTTCTTTGGGGGGGGGGGAGTTGCCTACAGATCTGTGGCTTAGAAAGGAGATGAGTACAAGAGTCGTGGTAATCAGTCTTATATTAACCCTTCATGCACGCTGTAAGTTGATAACCTGATAAGCTGTCCACTGTTGTAACCGCTGTCCCTGAAAGGGTTAATATTATTTAATATTTTTTTATTTGATTATTTATTTGAATTATACCCATTTAGGTTATTGTATATCTTCCTTCCGTATGAGGGTCCACTGTTTACGACCAAGTTCAGTCCCTGCAACAGCAATGTAACAAAATTTGTACAGAAGTCATAATGTGCTGTAGTCGTAGGACCATGTGCTAATGCAATAAAGTCAGAACAAACAAACAAAACAATAAGTTAGAAGCATGCCTTCTTATGACACGTACTGAAGTATTTGGCTGCAGCTGTGCAAACTAGCTCATACGCCATTCATAACCCCAAAAGGTCATAATTGTAATGACTCAAACCACTTAGTGGCTTAAAAACACTTCGTCATAAATATAAAACACTCAAATGAAAAAAGCCGTACCCGAGTGTCCTTTCTTATTCCAAGTGACAGTTCCTAGCCTTGGAATGCCATGACGGGACTGTCGTAAACTGAGGACACCGTGTATGAAAAAGGAATTCTATTCCAATGTGTAAAAAGGGCATTGCACTGGCTTGACATTTTAATGCATTTTCCATTCCATTTCAAAATATGAAAACATTGGCTGAAACATTTGTTTCTAGGTCCCTCGCTTGTGTAGCTAAATAAGGTAAAAAACATCTCTCAGTTGAATGCAGAGCGGTGCTATACCACTGCAAGTTGCAAACCTAGACATGTTAAATGACTACATCTCCGATTGTAATTGATATCGCTCTAGCATTAGCTTATCAGACTGTGCAACTGATCTCATAGCCCATGAGTGCATATATTAGTTGTAAGTTCTGCTGTCCATAAGGCTGAATTGGGTGAGCATACTGTAAATGGTCTATCCATGTCAGGAACTTCAGCAGCGCTGAAGTGGTCAGTCACCAGCGATCGAGTCAACCTAGTCACATGTTTGAACTCACTCTGCATTGCTGAAGGCCACCTCAAAGTTATGCCTGCGGTTGCTGGGACTCAGGGAGCTGTAGTCGAAGGCCTCTGGAAAGAAGTTGTGTACCAGGGCGCAGAATGCCATGCCGTTGCTCCAGCTGGATGAAAAGTTTTGTATATCCACATGCTGATCGGGGAGAGGGAAAAAAAAGCGAGTTAAGTGATGGAAACATTCCCTGGCTAGTTCGATATTATCCCGGCCGAGGGCGCATTAGCAGGTTCAGATCAACTTTTAATGGGTGGCATGAAAGGAGAGTGGTGAGCACGTGGCTGGGATGCGCACCTCATATGAGCGAGTCTTGGCACGGCACCAGTCGAGCAGCATCTGCTTGATGGAGTTAGCGTTGGGTACACCAAAGCTGGTGGAACGCTGAACCTTGTTTACTTTGGAGACCACCTGATGTCCCGGGCTTAAAGAGGAGAGTTGATGTCAATACTTGCTTGTTCTTTCCTTTTTTTGGTTCGTCCATCTCAGTGTTTATGCTCACCCGCCTCCCTCCTTCTCCAGCTTCTCTATCATGGCTTTGCGGGCCTGCATGGCCGAGGTCTTGGGCAAAGTCTGCGCCCTCATCAGCTCCTTGCGTCTCTCGGCCTGCCTTCGCTCCACCGCAGCCAACCCGCCGCTGCGAGACGACGACGACGACTCGTCCTCGCGATCAAACACACTGAAATAATCAAATACATAACACTTCATTCGGAAAAGAACACAAAGTGTCTGTAAAAACGCATGGTGACTGACAACCGCATTGGAGCCCCGTGGGCATCCCCAAATTGTTTTTACTGTATGTGCAGTTATGCCTTTAATTTCAAATGGTCTTTTAGCTGAAAATGATGATGATGATTATTTTTTTTACATTTTAGGAAATTATTCACATCAGATCTTATCACACAATTTTCACCAAACAATTACTAGAATTGTAACCATTCTAAAGGGACCAGTTAATGTCCGCCAGTATCTACTGCATTCTTATCAAGTATTCCCTATCTGTTTGCAATATTGGATATGCCTTAATTAAGGGTAGAGATATGTTTGGTCAGAGTTTTTGGTCAATAATTAAAAACTAATTTCATTAAAGTACCTTCACATAACTTACTGTGGCACTTGTGACAATTATAAAGGATACCCAGTCAAGAAATAAAAATTCACATGAGAGCCATTTATTGTGGCTATAAATAATTTTGTTTTTCATATAAAAAATGAGGTTGCAGTAGATCAAACTGTTTTGAATTATATGAATTCTTTGAGGAACAAAACATGTCACAACCTAATTTAAATTGAATGTCTTTTTGGCCCATGTTCCAATCTCAAGTACCCAAATTTGCACATGTAAAAATAAAGTGTATTTTGAGAAACTAAAACCACAAATTCCATGTAACCACAGGTGAGATCATATTGTGCAAAAGGCTTACACAACTCACCTGCCTACTTTTTTGCTTGTATTAGAGGAAGATGAAGACGTATAGCTGTATGATTTAGACTGGACCGTCCCTCCTAAAATGTAGAGAGAAGCATGTTAGTAGAACACTCAAGCAAACATGCAGTGTAGAGTACAGGTAATGATGGGTGGAATTGATTAGAAGGTGGGAAAGAAGCAATAACTCACTGTCTGTTTTCTGCACATAACTGGCCTCAAAAACAGTGCTGCGAGATGACCTGCTGCCGTCATCTAAGCACACACATTGATATTAGACAGTTGACATTGGCAGCTCGTATATTCTCAACAGGCTGAATAAAAATGCCTAATTTTCAGGAGGTTTGGAAAAAGCAAAATTGACAAAAATACCGGACTGAGCAAAGCGGTCTGTCTTGGTAACTTGGCTAAGTGTGGAGCCATCTGCAGACTTCTCCACCTTCCTCATCACCACTTCTCCCGCTCCGACTCCAGTGCGACTTTTGTTCGAACGCTCGTCTCGCTGCTGCCGAAGCTCCTGCAGACGAGTCTCGCGTTCTTTTTCTCTCTGATCTGGATAAGAAGGGGAATAGATGGAACAAGGAGGAGGGGGGGTGGAGAGAGGAGATGCAGTGTCATCAATGGACAAAAAGAGAGGGAGATTCGACACATATGAAAAACCTGTTACTTCCACAATTAAGGATAAAAAGGCTTCCGAGGGAAAGTGCATGAAGACTTCTGTCGAGTGCAATGTAAAAACAAACAGTGACAAAAGAACGAGAACAAATCTATTTTGAAGTACCAAACGATTTAGACCTTCCAACTTTTACAGTTATGACTATTAAGAATGAGTGTATCATGCACTTACAATTTTATACATCAGTTATCTCAGCTGCATGAATGAAGTTGGCGCGTGAATTTTTAGAACAACTGTTGTGATGATTGCCAAACACTGTTCTCAAACAAAAATATAAAAACATGCATCAAACTATCGTCTTGCCTTTGCCAACACACAGATGTATTCCATTCCAAGTGTTGGACAACGGTGCTATGGTGCAAACACACGCAAAATGGAAAATGCAAGCATATGAGATATTAAACCGCACTGCAAACCAACCTGTCCTACCTATTTCCTCTTGAGTGCACCCCAGCATGGCCTCTGAGAGCAGAGTGAGTGGAAATATTTGGGAATACAGAAGTTGTTTACAATGAACAACCCATTCTTGCCTTTGTGACTTTTAGAGGTTTGGATTTTAGAGGCATGTGTACTCGGCTATGATAGATATCAGATTAGTTTTGCTTTTGTTACCTCTCTTTTTTTTGCGAAGGTCCCTCATGGCTGCACGGATCATTTTCCTTTCCTCAAAATCTTTGGACTCATCAAGCTGTTGGAAGAGTTACAAAGAGTAACAATGAGAGGTTAGTCCTTCCACACAATCGGGGTCACAACCGTTTACGCATGCTGTTCCGATGATAATAAAGTGCCAACACACAGCAACAGGCTGTGAATTTTCCAAATATAACCCAGCTGACAAGATTTACTGCACGTACGCGAACTCTGCGCATGTCTGTAGCTGTTATATTGGTCACCAAGTGGTTGTATAAATCATTTAGAATAATAACTTGGGCGTGAAGTACCATTTTGTCGAGGAGCTCTTCATCCTCTATAGCAGCCAACTGGTCAGCAGTCAGTTTTCCGGGAGACTCCTCAGCATTGGCCTGGATTGTGGAACAATTTGGGATGTGCACTTGGACTGACGGCCCGGATGAAAACACCGGCTCTGAGGCAGCGACGGGCTCGGTCTCCATCTGCACCAGACAAAATAAAAGGCAATAAGAGCGAGAACAAAAACATGCAGAGTAAGGGGTGTTTGTTATTTATTGTGAGATTGAGAAACTGTGGCCATAGTTGGATGCAATGCGAATCTCCAAGTCTAACAGACTAAGTTTCAGCATTATGAGACCAGGGTGATGTTAAGAAAACACATTCAAAGTTTGTTGACATTTACGAAGTAATAGGCACAGAAGGATTTACGTGAACACCATAATAGGCCTGAATCAGGGAACTTGGTTTCAAAGCCCACATCGTTCCCTCCTAATAATCTTCTCTTCTCGGACAAAGACTGCCCACTCCACATAGCTCATTATTTCTTCCACCCCCCCTGCTCCATCCGGCCATGGCAGAAAGAGAGGCAATAGTCACTTGTTCATTAAGTGTGACTGAATTTGGGTTTGTTAAATGTGACTGAGCAGCCGGGAACCGACTGTTTATGTCACACCATTAGACACCGGAGAACATGCGCCAATTTTATGGAAGATTGAAAGCCTTTCTGAAATGTGCACTTAGTTGAAAGGTTGTACTAATAAAGTAAAAATCATGAGGAAAAAAAACATTCTGTCCACCAAACAAAAATTTAAAAGCAGATTACAATTAAAAAAAAATCATAGTCGTAATATGACAAAATTACACCTTACCCCACCACACATGCTGTGCAAGTACAACAACTAAAGACACCAATCATTGGTGACCAAAGTAAATGTACTTCTGAATTAACCTAATGAAGTTTTATGTACTATAAAGTGTGTATTTTTTGGAGGTTGGAACATTGTGGGGAAGCATTTGAGATGATGAAAGTACTTTAGCGCAGTTGTTTAGAGAGGGAAACGCCTTAGGGGTATACCAAAATATCTTCAGCAACCATGAATCCTAAACAAAACACCTCTCAAAATGTTCACATGGTGCTGAATGCCTGTGGAAGACCACTGTAGCTGCGGCCACTGTGCTTTTGCCATAATCAGGTCCAGGTCCAGATATAGCTCAGACAGCTGTCTCCATCCCGGTCCACCACTCTTCTAGGAAGGCCCCGGCCTGACCAGGTCTCCCCAGAGGGGGACGAAGGCAAGACAAGCTTGTATTGCATGATCACTGTTGAGCAAATCTTTGTGAACTTGTGGCCCCTGGGACTGGGTGGAAAGAAAGTCACTTGACTGACAAAGAATGTTTGGAGTTGCAGCACAGCCAAACAAGGCCTCTGAGTTTCGCAAAGACAGAATGTGTGTGGGCCTGCGGGGGGTGGGGAAAAAATAAATCAAAGAGCCTTTGTGCATAAGTCATGTTTAAGACAATTTGCAAACTCAGCGTCTAAGGTGTTTGGTGTTGTTGTGGGGACAGAGTTGAGGCCAATTGATCAGATTAATGGTTAATCTTTAAATCAGTTCTCTCTAAGGCTATCATCTGTCCAGGACCATCAATTATGTATTTGGTCGCTTCAATCAGATCCACCAGTTATACTGTGTATAGCCAAACGCACCGGTCGCAATGGGTCATTTGAGGGATATGACAGTGTTAGCTCCAACCCCGTAAAAGACAAACAGTCCACGATAATCAAATATCTATGGCATTTAAATTTTGAATTAGCTTTGGGATGGAATAAAACTATTCTACAAGTCCAATTTCAGGCCTTGAGTAGAAGTCCCACCTGCCATCTTCACCTATCATCCACACGAGAACAAAACACTCATTAAAGGGGAAGTCAACCTAAAAGATTTCTTTACAATAATAAACTCTATTATAATAATACGTGCACTACCATGCTGCTGTTCCACGAAATGTTTCCCATTAGAGCAGGAGCAGACAAAGAGCGGCAAGACGCAAAGGCTGGAGGGTGAGAGACTGGCGCTGGCTCAAGCTCCAAAGTTGGTTGTGCCTCTGTGCATTCTGAAGCCGAGTCCAGGTCCTGGGTTGTTGATTTCCTTTCCTGGGGTTCAACAGGTGGCGCGTCCCCAGTTGAATTATTGAAGTTTTCCTCATGGGTTGTATTAAGCTTTGCATTTGGTGTTGTGCAAGCATGGGAATCGCTCAATGGAGAATTGGATGGGGGGTCTGAGATGACTTGCGCTAAAGCATCAGGAAGCCCCATCGCTTTGCAAAGCGTCTCTACTTGCATCACCAACCTCTCCTGTTGACTCCTCAGCCTCAAGTTCTCCTCTTGCAAACTAGCCAGAGCCTGGGCCAGAGGCATCATCTGAATTTCTGCCTGCTCCAGCTGTGAATCAACTTGCTTTTGAAATGACTTGAGGTCACCGTGGATCTCCTCCACCACACATCTCAGCGCCAATTCAAAATTCCTCTGACTGAACTGCTCTTCTTCATCCTCCTTTTGTGAAAGCAGATCTCCAATGACCTCCTCTAGGCCAGATGCAGAACAAGCACTATCTGGGCTGCCTAGTGCCTCTGGACCCTCAGGCGCTGGTAGGAAATCCAAATTAACACCGGGCATTGTCACCATTGGCGTAACTGGCTGCAAAGATGTACGAATACCCCAATGTTCAGCTCTTCATGAATTGTAAACCGTTCTCAAATTAAAACGTCATTCAGATAATAATTTTTAAAAAATTCAATCAGCCAACAAGTGTTCTCTCTTGCAGTCCTTTTCTAGGACCTGTCAAACGACACATGCTCTTTATACACCCCACACGCCACCCCTCTTTACTGACCCAAACCGTGCCAACCAATGAGCATGCAAGGAATCCCACTGCCAAGGCAACAGGCGTTCCATCCCCTTTTTCCAGGTGCCACAGACATGTCTCTTTATCTCTGGCTCATACATGATTCCATTGCGCCAGTCAGCTGCGGGGCAATGGTGGAAGCTTCAGAGGGCATAATCATATACTGTATCAATTTCAAAAACAGCACAACTCTTTACACTTCCATTGGAAGACAGACATGATTTGGCTGTGGTTTTTTTGCTGAAAATAGTTCATTGTGAGCTACACAAGTCTTTTAAACTCCTTCAGATTGCTTGTTTGACTAAGGTTAAGGAACATCCGTGTGGTTGTTTTTACAGGACAATGCGTCTTTATTTATATATCGCTTTCACAAGCGCTGCAGCTGTAACAAAGCGCTTTTTGGACTAAAAGACTGGCGGACCACTGAATGTTAGCTTGAACTTGATCTCTTATTACATTTTGTCCCAAGAATATTTTGTTTAACATTTGAACACAACCAACATAGTTCGAGACACTGCACACATGCTGCCTCGTATTCTTGAGTATGCTCACATTTACAGTCCAGTGCATGGTGTGGGTTTGAGAGAGTGGTTTATTCATTAAATGTTTCTGGATTATGTTAGTCCATTTACACGTGACAAGTGGAACATCAGCATATCTATCTATCTATGACCAAAATGATATGACTGAAATTACAGTGGATTTCATCACAAAAATGGGATTAGAAAATTGCCACGCTCTTACACTTTAAATGCGGAATATTTTGAGTGAACTCGTAATCTTGAATTTGATCTTCTCTCCTTCATGTCAGTGTATGCGAGAGAGAGAGAGAGAGAGAGAGAGAGAGAGAGAGAGAGAGAGAGAGAGAAAGTTTGCATCTATAGTACAGTGTCAGGCAAAATGATCTGACACATTGTAGGTTAATTAAAGGGCAAATAAAGTTTTCGTTTCTTTTTCAGTTGCTGCCATGAATTGGACTGGTGAGCACCAGTCCAATTCAACAACATTGCGCTTTCATTGTGGAAACATTTATCAAAACAAACGAATCTGTCACTGCAACACAACGAGCATTCCGTTTGCTCTTCAATCTTGATAGACATGACCAGCTCGAAACATGATTTTGTTATGGATTACCAACTTCTGAGCTACTGGATCTGCATTGAAACCAAAATCAACCGGCCGACCTCGCACGGCCAGAACTCCACTTCATTTTTAAAACATAACGAAACAGAATGGCATTATATGTACTTTTCAAAAATAAAAACACTTTTTTTGTTTACTTTATTTGCCTTTTATTTAACATACAAATGTGTCAGATCAATTTGCCTGACCCTGTATAAACGCTTACTGCTGTCTTCCTAAAAATAATGCAGTGTACTGTAGCACCCGTAAGGCACAGAAATAAAGGCATGCAGTGAACGAAGAAATATTAAACCAGAGCAAGTATAAAACTGAAGTAAATCACAATACCCGAGGGCAAGTAGGGGTATAAAAGTTTGCAGTTAGCCCCCACTCTGCAAAGCAGACTATCATCTGCAATGTACAGTATGTGAAGCGGTTGGTCAAACACCGTGTGACATGGCTCGCGGTATTTTAACAATGGGGTCATCATCACACTGCAAATCTACGACAATCCATTACTGACTGTGGGCCACTGGGGTGCAAGCAGCAAGTTACAATTATGAGCTGGGGCTCAACAGTTATCTCTGTGACGATGACACAGACTGTGACTGAGCTGTCATCACTCTGCTTCTATTATATTGGTGCTCAAGGACGAGTGCAGGGAGAGGAGTAGGAACAGCTGTGACGACAGACTGTGAGGAATTAATATTCAGCATCGGAAAACGCCTGATTGAATGGTCCCGTGGCCATTTTGACCTCATCCCTATTAATCTTATTTGTAATATTGCATTATCTATAATGAGGGCAACTCCAAAGCTACGTGCAGCAAGTGCAATGTTTGTTGCTTTTGAAACTTTCTGAAATTCTGGGCTCTGGAAACGCATTCTCTCACAGTTCTAATTTTTTACACAATATTTATCTATGTTGCAATGTAACTTTTATGAACATAGGACATTAATTATAAGAAGATTTGTGTGGCTAAAAAGCTCCGGCAATTGGGCGATTACAATATTATCAACCACAAGGATCTAAACAGTGTAAGAATTATTTTCATCCAAATTTTCTTGAGATGGCCAGATGTCCATATTTTCGAGAAAGCAAAGAGGCAACGCTGCCTCTGGCCACAGCTGTCACCTATACAAGAGCAATAAAAATACAACGGAGGAAATAGTGGAGGTTTTTGTCAGTGGACCACCGAAGAGAAGCCAAGACCACATAAACAGATCAAAGAGTGAGACTATACGGTGAAAAGTAAGTAAAAAAATAATAAAATAGACCAATTATTTTTTTGTCTCTCTCATATTGTATGATGCACCAGGGATATTCACACAGAGCTACTTCAGTACACCTACACGTAAGGCTTTCACTATTGTATAGTTTTAGAATTGCTGATTCAATCAAACAATCGGATATGAATCATTTTGTAACAAAGTTAATTGTAAAGCTACTTCTTGTGTACTGATAAAAGGAAAGGGCTACTCGTTGGATATACAGTACACTTCTGAAGTCATACATTGATTCTGATTCAGTTACGAGTCTGGTTTGTAATCTATCAGAAAATTGGCAAAAATGTGAATCATCATTTTTCAAAATAAAAGCAAATGTCAAATATTTACTGTTGAGGCGTTGAAATCTGAAAGGATTTGGCCAATTTTAACTCATATTTATCATCAATCATAGTTGTCAAATTTGATTAATTTTGACACCTCTACCTGCACAGTCTAAAGAGATTTAGTACAATTGCGGTATAAAAACAAAAACATTGTTAAATTATCAACTCCGTGTTAGAGTCAGCCAAAATTATGTGACGGTAAAAAATTTCCTACAGCTCTGTATTGGATGATCCATATTGAATGTAGTGTTTTTAAAATGAAAATAAATAGGCAAACACAAAATTAAACTGTTTTAAGATGCCCACGTTAAACCAAATGACAAAAACTGACTTCTTGACATCCATGTTCAAATGATACAACAATGATGGCACTGTTGTGACTCCTCACTGAAAAACGGGTGCCTCGTAGTACAAGCATGCAGTCATCCCTGGTGCGCGACACTATGTGGCCATCGGTAATGTCAGTGGTTACCCTCTCAAAGGAACCTGGGGTGAAACAAACTTGGACCAAAGCAATGATTTCGGCTAAAGTATTGATTGAGGAGTGACCTATAGGTTGCTGGATATACAGTATGTAGTGATGTCGTAGGTGGTTTAAAGATTTGATAACACTTACCTAAATTGCACATATCCTTTAAAAAAAAGAGGTTACCTGTACGTTAGGTTGATGTGCCCAGGTATCTCAGTCTCATTTCCAACAAAATGCTACCTTCTTCTGAAACACTGATGACGTGTCTTAGTTCATACCTGTCTCAGTGAGGCTCTAACTGATGGACATGCTCTCATTCCCAACACCTTATATCCAGCCTGCAGCCCTGTAGAGGCTCCTCCTAGCCACAATTACCCAACTCCCTGATCCCCAAACCACATTATGTCTGCCCTCACCAGTGCCATTAAAGAGTAGGCAAGACCCACCTCCCTCCCCTCAGTTCATCAAAACACTTCCTTTCTTGGAGGGCAGTGAAGATTACGAAGGCAACAAATTGGATTTTAACCCCACACTGAACAGCGATAACCGTCGAACACCAGTCACTCTCTTCCATCGGCAGTCATCTCCAGACGCTTCCCAAAAGAGATGCATCTTATGCGTGGCCAAATAAACACTCAATGGAACAACTTGTCTTTCGGTGTGATGGATGATAGTCAGATGTGACTTAACCAGCACTTCCTCGATAGATCTCAGTGGGCATTTCCCTGGTGTGAGAAAAGGAGGAATGCCCTGAGCACCACCTCCTCCTTTGCTCTCCTTAACATACCCTAGAAGGAAAGATGTGACTGGCTACCCTCTCTGTATTTGATAAACACCGCTCTTCCCTCTGCTTCCCTTACTCTGTCTGGTTTTCACAGAACAGACATGCCTGCTTCCTTTATAGGGGATTTCTGTTGCAAAGAAACTCTGCAGATTAATTTGAACAAAATAACCCCAACGGAGTGTGTTCGAGAAAGTGCTTTGCATATTTTGATCAGCCCTGGAGAGCCTCAGTGATGACTTACAATTAATTACCAAAGCCAGTACCTTAATCGAGGATCCAGAAGAGATGCTGGTGGATGTGGTGATCTTGAATGGTGCGGGTCTGAGGCCAAGAGTCAGCTCTGATGTAGACATAGATTCACATTTTAGGGTTTGGACGTAAGAAAGGCCCTGCTATAAATGTGTGCATGCTCTGGGCTAGCCATTAGTCTCTTACATAAGATGCCAGACCGCTATAAAAATAAGACTCTAGTCGTACATGACGCAAGAAAGAACTATGTACATGACACCACTTTTCACATATATACATTTTTGAGTGTTCATACGCATCATACCCCCCCCCCCCACACCCCACCAATCAAGAGACGTTTGATCACGATGTACCCAAGACTAGTTGGGTGGGAGAACAGGAGACACAAATTGAAGTAAATAAGAGTTTGCGGGTGGGGGGCAAACAAGCAAGCAGCATAGTAAGGGCACCGAATGCATCCTAAAGGAAGTCGAGGGTGCAAAATAAATGCACGGGTCCTGCCTGACCGACTGAAATTAATTTTTTGGGTTGGTGGTCATGGTTGACAGGATGAAGTAAAACTTACAATGCCTTGTTGTTTGGATGTACTGTTAAAGATATCATGTCAATTTTGCATCTGAAAGAAATGCATACATTCCTCCCAGCTGATAATCACTGTGCATCTTAAACATTGCTCTTAACATACAGACTGCTTTTATCACTAAGATCCTAATGACAAATTAAGTCCCTAAATCAAATTACAAACATGCTGTTACACTGTATGCTAACTACAACATGTTCTGTGGCAGTTAAAACATGACAGCATGGTTGTTCGATGAATGCAAATTTACATGAACATTTTCCACAAACAACTGTATCGTTGTGTATCCTGTTAGAGCACACAAAAAAATTTAAGATTGGAAATGAAAATCAGAGCCTAAAACTAACAGAGTGCATTCTATAATGTTTTAGGTAAATATATCTTGTAAGTAACAGATGGAATAAATTTGATAAGGTGCAATGGACTGTAAATAGCTTAAAGGAGACCTCCAATTCACCCTCAGACTTCTCGACTTTGAAAGCGAATCACACAGCACACAAAGCAGCGCATTGTGTTGGTTTACAAAGTCTGTTCTATCCTACTACTCAGTCTGGTTGGAGAGGGACAGTTTTTGTGTCCCTTGTGCTGATATACTTTCTGTGGTCAAACTCTGACCTCACCCACTCAACAAGGCCCCTCTAGAACAAGCACCCTTTAGAACTAGCGTGCTTCTTCATATTCAGTAGTATGACGAAAAGCTTTGTCATCACCCCA
The DNA here is from genome assembly GCA_026261675.1 of Hippocampus mohnikei. Taxonomy (NCBI): domain Eukaryota; kingdom Metazoa; phylum Chordata; class Actinopteri; order Syngnathiformes; family Syngnathidae; genus Hippocampus; species Hippocampus mohnikei. The sequence continues at coordinate 14,088,443 of JAKGUB010000348.1, forward strand.
CGTGTGACTTGTGACTGGTGCTTGTCACTTTCCACAGCTCGGGGAGTTGGAGGCCTGCTTCTGATGTGCAAAAGAGTACGGTAAATAACAGCTGCTGCCAAACAACAATGCCTTAATGATCAAAATCCTACCTAAACTGTAGTCAAAGTGTTTCCTGTTGCTAACATGCCCTACCTGTTCTCTGCCCCAGTGCATTAGCAGTGACGCGTGGGGACATGTTGCTGATGGGGACAATGTTGCCCCTCTGGGACGAAGATGTCGTACGACCATCCTTGATCTCAATGGTGAGGAACGTCTTCATGTCTGGGTCTGCTTCTTGGGTGTCCTGCTGCCCAGCTTCTCTCCCTGGGGTCTGGTCTTCCTTTGACTCCCTCAAGACGAGCTCACTCTTCTCGGCCGGGTGCGTCGTACCACCCATGGACTGCTGGGATTGGTCGGTTGAAGGCAGAGGTTTGTTAGCCACACCTCTGAGTTGAGGTGTGGCCTGACTCTTGGATGCAGCAGAGGTGTTCGCTGCGATGTCTGCGTGCGCCCATGCTGGCCTGTTGCCAGAAGTGATGAGGGATGTTGGAGTGGGAGTCAACAGCTCCGCAGCTCTGGAGAAGTTCGTCTGGCCACTGCTGCTTAAGGGAGCCTTCTTCAAAGCTGGGGAAATTATGTTCTGACTGGGCTCATTGAACTTGCGCATCCGATCCCGAACGGAGTTGGTGCGCTTGGACTGTTCCAGCAGATCTTTCTTCTCAGGTGCTGTGAATTTAAACAGGAGTGAAGCTGAAATTCTTTCATCTGAATTCACCACATTGACAGTCATTCTGATATCTTAGAATGTGGTCAGAATATTGTAGCTGTATGTTTGTTTTATGGTCTAGCCTCGACATGAAGAGTATTACGCGAAGTGAGAGTATAAAATGGGGTCACCTTTAACCACATATTATAAATTCTCATAGATTACTGTTGTGGAATTAGACAAAAAACAAAAAACCTAGCATTCTCTTGGCTGATATCAATCACTGCATGGAATTAAAATATCACATACTGTACAATGGTGCATTGGGATGCGAGTTACTCATTATATGACCACGCTCTTAACATAGGTCTGTTGTATTTCAAATCTTTCCCCATTTAAATGTCAATCTGTTCCAGCGTCTCCCCTGCCCCCAAAAAACAAACAAAAAAAACTATGCAAAGAATTAAGCCGTTTGTGAATCATAATTGTTTGTTGATCCTTCTGGTGTGTGTGAATTGGCCACTGGGCAGCAGTGTAATACAGTCATGCAGCTATGCAGAGGTGTTTCAATCAATTATTGTAAATGATACAGTACGTCTGCAGTAACGAGTTGTTTTTCGATAAAGAAAATATTGTTTTTCTACTTGTGTTGCTGTACCATTTGGTGTTCAAATATCTGCTGTAACACTGCCATAATAAATGCTATTTATGTGGTAACCCAGTATGTGTCGGCATTAATTTTTGATTTTTTCCCAACACTCTCTGTCAAACTGCTTTTTGTAAAGGGAGCCGAGTTCACGGCCAAACAAAACGCCTGTCTCAAATTTTTGCTTGAAAGTCAAAGTAAATAAATAATCAGTCTTATATCTCGAAAAAACCCTGAAGTCGGGTTACACTTATCACAAGCCGCCCATGCATAGTGAGCGATTAGTTAATTTTTCTTTCCTTACCAGCATTCTTGCCATGAGTGAGGGTTTGATCACATGCTCTCATCTATATGAAGGAAAGCAAAAACAGAACAGAGCCATCAGTGGAGAGGGGTGCAGAGAGTTGAAGTTCAATTGCAATAGATTAATAAAGACACAGTGCTCTATTGTGGATTGAAGAGGCTTTTAAGTTGTTATGGATGGCTGTTGTGCAAGTTACACATTATCTAACATACAGTACAAAATTGACGGCTGGTGTTTTTATTACATAACATGTATTTTGAGTGAAGTTGCAGGGATCGGTTCTTTTTTTGGCTCCAGGGCCCCAGAGTGTTTACATTACATTCAGCCTACGGAGCATCAGCTTAAATCGAAATGGACAGTTGAGGCTAGGCTTGGGTAAACACATTTGAAGAAGAAATCCTACACGAGAAGTAACAGTTAACACTGATGATTGTGTCTTCTGTGCTTTTGGGTGAAGAGAGACAGAACAATGCCTTCTCCTCTCAAACAACAGGTGAGGTTCATATACAACTTCTGACAGGAAGCAGAGCTACTCAGATGCAGATATGTTTGATTGTGTAGCTGAGCAACAAAGGATAAACAGGCCAGAACTGGATGTCAGCACAGTGCGTTTATGGGTGCCAGTGTAACCGTTGTGTCACCGAAGTGCCGAGTGGGTGTCAGGGGGAAAGAAAGTGACAGCTCATAAACGCATGATTTGTGACTAAACAGCGCCCTCTGGCGGTCTGATTTTGACAGTTACTGTCAATGACAGGAGATCACTTTTTAACAAAAGGTCTTAGCGAGTAAAATTACAATTTGACTGTACGTGGACGAACAACTCCTAGAACGGTCTTATTTCAGATCAAAGCCTTTCATTTCTATTAGAAAGCTGTGACAGTTTATAGTCTCTTGAAGAGATGTGATATGTTTTGAGTTAGCATTTGAGGTTGTTATTTGTGTCTCCATTGAACATTATTACCAAATGACCACCAGAGCTGACAATATATAGAATGTCCTTTACCTTTTGTCTCAGGATGTCGTGTTTTTCCTCGGCAATACCATTGACCGGGGAAGTTTCAGGGGGTTTGCGAGACAGGACCGATCCATCTGTAAGATCCTGGTCGACGAGGTGGTCATGGCTGGACGTAATGTGGAGGCTTCTGTTCTCAGTTTCCAAGTCGGTACTGTGAGCTGAAACACTTCTGTCCACCTCCTCTTTATCTTCTGGACACTTCTCTTTAGAGAACATACTCACACTGCGATCTGATGTTCCAGAGTCAGTGCGGTTTCTTGACAAATCAATGCTGTCAAAATCTCCAGAACCAAGAGGGAGCCCGACACAAGAATCTGAGCCACCTGTTGCGATTGTCTGATTGATGCAAGATTGGGATTCGATACTATGCTCTGACGTCCCAGAGTCTTGTCTGCTGCGCTGAGAGGAGCGCTGGCTTCTTTCTGAGGCTCCAGAATCTGAACGTGCTCTGTAGGTTGAGCTCAGGCTCTCTTCTGTCGTCACAGAATTCATATTGGATCTGGAAAGTAAAGAGGTCATGCTGCAGTCTGAAGCTGCAGAATCAGACCTCTGACGGTGAGACAGAACCAGGTCAGGCCCTGTGGCCACTGCTTCTCTCTGTGGCTGGATCAACAGAGGTGCAGAGCCATCCCCTTTCGCCAGATGGTCAAGAACGAGTACCATGCCGGAGTTGGAGCCTGCAACACAGAAGATGAAGAGTGCAAAGTGGGTTTAGCGCAGGGATGTCAATGCTGTCGTTTGTAATCGTAAAAATGCTTCCATACAACGACACAGATAACATGTCACCAGCCTGACATACCTTCCGGCTAGAAGCCCTGTGGTGATATCTAAACGTAAACACTGATAACAACACAATAAGAGGATGGCAAAGGGTCGCGACAGTTTGTGGCCACCCCACAAAATGTGGTGGCCAACTGTCAAGTGAATACAGAGTTTCACTTGCTGCCTCACATTCTTTCACCATCATCGTGAATCTATGAACTACTCATAATTCTAGAGCCACTCCATAATGCTCCTCATTAACACACACGCGAGCACACATCTTTTTGGGGGGAAAAAGACTCCAGTAAAACAAGTAAGCGATTGTATGATCATGCATCTCTCCCTTCAGTTGTCCTGCTACAGTTATATTTTAGAACTGAAATGTCTACATTTAAGTGAAATGTGGGTCAAGAATGTAAAAGAAATAAAAAAAAAAATACAGCGAGGGGTTAAAAGTCATCAATAACATGTTACTCTAAATAGTGAAAATTGTAACAACAACAAGTCTGTTTTGTATTTTGAATAATACTTAATACTTAGTAATAAAACACATTTTCAACACAATGTCTTCATAATATGTGCTATCTGCCCCCACTAGTCTAAACATTGCATTCTGATCAATAATGTGTTGGTGGAATGATTTAAGCAGCAAAATCCATCTGGGTTTTTTTCCATTTCAGGAGGGAGCCATTTTGCCACTTGCTGTTGACTGAAGATGACATCACAGTTGCTCAGGGCTCAGGTAACGACCATTCAAGGCTCACCTGTTTGCTAAGTTTTGTCATGTGACGTTTGCAAGTTGAGTCGTGATTGGTCGTTACCTTAGCGATGTCATTTTCAGTTGATAAGTTCCAAAATGGCCACTCCTTGAGATGGATAAAAATATATTTTGCTACTTAATTCATATTCCACAAGCACAATATAGAATACAGTGTTTAGGCAAGTGGTGGTGCATAGAACATATTAGTGTAAAGATTTTGTATTTATTTTTTTATTACCCCTTTGAGTATTCAATATTTCCTTTGTTTCACTGGATATGACGAGAAGTAACAGGTAGTATTGAGGTGACTGAAAAGGGGGGGAAATGACATACTTCCGGATACACACAGATCAAAGAGACACTGGGAAAGAAAATATGACCCAGGATCAGAGAGGAGACACGTGGAGACACGACGGGACGTCAGCGTTTCCTCCTGACTAGCCTCTGTTCCAGAGTTAGATTTGTCAGATTGTGTTGCGCATAAAAGAGGAGGAAGTGGAGCGATGAAGCAGGCAATGCTGCTAAAAGGTAGGCCAACGTCAAGGAGGAAGTGAAATAGAGACAAGAGCTTTCATTCCCCTCCGTCTGAGCTCCTTCACCGTTCCCTCTCTCCTCAGGAAACCACACTCCAAACAACACAGCGGCGCCCACATCCTTTCTTCCTCTAAACACACAACAGTAGGTTTAATGGGGGAAATATCTGTGGCTGGACACATTCCTGAGATGGAGAAACCAGATCAGACTCGAGTTATCAAGCAGCTGACTTTACCCCTACGAAGAAGTAATATGTATGCTTTCTATAGCCATTTGTTTGTTTTTGCTTTGTTGTTAAGGTAAGTGGAGATGCAGTTCTGCAATTCCCCCTTCCATTAACCTCGCAAGAAAAAGTTTTTTTAACCCATTCACATTACATTAGCAGTCTCCTATTATTAGAGTTGTGTAATTCATTAAATTGATTGACAAAGTACTGTGTCCAAAAAAACAAAACAAAAAACAAAAACAAAAAACCACATGACACTGGAATACGTTTTCAATCCCGTACAATTTAGCCAGATTTCTAGCTCCCACTGATTGGCTGCTTCACATTCGTGGCACTTCGAATACTTTACATTAGATATCGGCAGTGATACTGTATCTAATCTACTAATTTCCTCAATGAATTAAAGGTAGCCAGAAGCCAAGCATGTCGGCTCCCCTGAGACAAGCGCACATTGTGCACCACGGCCGAATGTGACTGAATTGGACAACCATGTACAAACTAGTCACCTACTCACAGATGTACATCTGGTAATTGACACTTATACACATACCAATTTGCTGCATAGGGGGCGGGGGGGGGGTGGATAGGAGGAAAACGATCTTACAAACCACAAACAAAATAGCACAGTTGTCAAGGAAGAAGTGGATTTCTATGGTCACTACATTATAAGAATATAATAATATGAAATTGCTGAGAAATAACACAGAGAGCATGGATATATGAGGGGCTTTCATTGTTTTCAGCTATTTTTATAACTAAGTGGTAAGACTGTATTCACAGGCATCCATGGTGGGCAGAATATCAAGTGGTCATGCCAGACAAGGATATAATGGCTCCCGCTGAGTCTATACAAACATTTCATTTTCTAAATCATAGCCCTGGCAGTAAAAGTTACTCTCGAGTACAATATGGCTGATCACATGGATATATATTTAAAGCTTGTAAATACTGTAGAAGCTTTTTTTGTCTGAGAAGCATGGGAATGTGTTTTTATAATGTTTACAATTTCAAAGAATGTGCTTTTTACACGCTCATCTCTCATTTTCACATACTTTTGCCCGAAAAAAAAAAAAAAAAAAAAAAAAGGACAACTAGCCACTCGAAAAACCACCGGCTCACACAGCCTACTCACTCCTGCCCCAACCACATAATGTTCTCCGTCTTTGTTGAGAAGTGCTTTTCACTGGTGGTCTTTTTTTGTTGTTGACACTAGCTTCACCCTGTCTTAAATTATAAGGCGGGAATAAATCAGGAACATGAGGAGATTTGCTATGCCACATCAAGAAAACATGGGTGCTGTTCTGGTATCAGCTTTATTTTTCCGAGTTGTGGCTGCTGGGTTTCCCATTGTTGGTTCTAAAACCCAGAGCCAAAATCCAGATCCATGGGAAGGACTCATGGATGAGGACAAATACAATTGTATTATGGTTGTAGAGTAGGGAGTTAATTGTACACGAATATCACTTGTGTCATGACTCAAGGATGATTACGCAGTCAATTACAATGTTTAATAAGTGCAGTGATAAAAGAAGCTTTAGATATAAATACTGTAAATACAGTATAACTAAGATATCAATGATCAGGTAGAATAAAAAAATATATATATTAATTCTGCTCTGAAGGCCTGTATTCATGCCGTTTTATTAATGGCCTCAACAGTTTACAGAAATTTCTTCACACTAAAGAGTCCAAAAAAATTCAAGCCGATGGCTTAAACGCCTCTGCACAGTTAATAAAGCTAGATGAAAGGGTTTCAAGATTCAAAGCTAATATGACTCTTTAACTGCCACCTGAGAAGAAACACTCTTTTAGCTGGCTGTTTTAACAAGCGTTCGAGAGGAAGTTGTATTTAACTGCTTTAATGTAGCCACGAGTTCATTGCACACACATGGTCAGTGTTTTCCTGCAAGTTATCTAAATTTGACCTTCAGGTGAATGTTTACAGCCTATACAAGCTTTTGTATAGCAACAATCACAGATGTGTGGGATGTGGAAAATGGATCCAAATGTGAGGGTGTGCCCTATTTATAGAGGAGTGGTTCTCACCTAGTCTGTGCAGCTCTCGACTTTGGCTCGTCTGCTGGCCACGCGACTCTCGGATCTGAGATTTGATGTGGTCTTGTTCACAGTCCTGCTCTCGCCGCTGTAAAAAAGACAAAGATGATAAAACCATTAACTTAATTTCTGAGGGTCAACAGAGATTTCTTGTTAGAGGTTAACTGCTCTGCTAGGAGACACAGCCATGCTGTGCAACATGCTTGCCAAGTGGAAAAGAACAACAGAATTAGAGAAACATTTTGTAGACAGATTCAAGTTCTTTTTTGGTTCAAGGGCAGCAGACAATTTGTCAGATGACCCCGAGCACCGAATTCAAGCCACAGTACACTGTCAAGACAGTGAAGCATGGCGGTGCAAACATAATACGGAAATGTTTCTCTTCCAACGACGTCAGTCATATTTATCGCATATCAGGGATCACAGCTCAGTTTGCATGTATCAAACTACTAGAAGGCATCATGTTTCAGAAATGCCCTTAAAATTACAGTTTCACCAAGACAATGATGTCAAACACATCCGTAAATGAGTAACATCTATGTTCCAGACCAAATTAAAAGGTTATGCAGCAGTCAGCCCAACCCACATACCCAAACTTGGGTGACATAAAAATTATGTTTCTGAGGCAAAATCAAGATATGGAGGGGAATTGTGAAATTTTGTCAAACCATCCTGGGTAGGAATACTAATTCACCGGTGCAAGAACTTCAAATCCAGTCAAATCAATGCAACACAGATGTGAAGCAGGTCTCCATAAAACAGTGGCTAAAGAACTAAATTAGTGATTCACAGCAATGCTAACTCTTAGAGTGTTCAGTTCAGTATATGGTAAATATTTTAATCTGTTAATGCTTCATTTTCTTTCAAATGAATTGAACATTTTTAATTACACTGGTGAACACATTTACTGATTTCCTTTAATCAGAGAACGATAATAGTACATAATATGGCATTATATTTAGAAATATTTTTTAATTAAGGGTTCGGTTCAGCTGTGATTCGCCGGCAACCAGTTCTGGGTCTACTATTGCACGAAGACGACTAGGAAGCAGCTGTTGTGAAAGCGCTATATAAATCAGGATGTATTGTATTGTATAGTATTGTATTGTATGAGATGGACGGTTAGATTCAGCAACAGGTGGATTTTTTCTCTGAAATTTCAAAGCTATAAATTACAATGCATGGTAAAATCCTGCGTATGCTTTTATCTTGTAGGTCAAACTCTCTCAAAAAAAATCGATGTGTTTGGGGAAAAAAGTGAAGATGTTTTTTTTTTTTAAAATCAGCATGTTTAGGATAACAAAGAGCCATATCCTTTTTAAAATTTGCTCTTGGCTAGTGTTACGAAGAGTAGAAGTTTTACTTACGTTTTCAGACCCGCTGCTATTTTGCACACAACTGTATGTCCACAAGCGTAGGCATGTAAATGCTATCACATTTGAAGATGTTGTCTTAAATCCAGTCAAAGGTTTGGGCTGACCCTAAAGGAACCATAACATAACAAGCCCCTGAAAACACACTACAAAACTCGAACGCAAGGAATGAACACTCACACAATCGGTGTGAAAACAGCCAAGACAAACCATCTCAAGGGGCTTTCAATGAAGTCACTGTGATTAGACACTGAGCAAAGCTGGGTTGGCTGGAGACACAGACAAAATCCACAATATTTTCAACTACCGGTACAAGTGAGATGCATTCTATTGTGTTGACTGTTGAGTTCCCCGCCTTTCATAGGTTATGGAGCATAGCAATAATTTCAATCAGAAAAAATGTCAACAGGAAAGGTGTTTCTCTGTTAGGATGATCAACAATCATACCACATCATTAGCAGTGTCGAAAGCAATAAATGTGTTTACCGGTTTTTGAAATCTAGTTGAGATCACTGTGTGCGAGACTTCAGAAAGAAATGAACTGGAATTTCGTGGCCAAGTAAATGGAGAACCAAGATGCTAGCATCCCATTATTGTTTGCATTGCACTTTCTCCACTTGTGGAACAAAAATCTTAAGAACCAAGAAAATGCCTCACTTAAAAATAAATAAATAAAAATCCTTCAAATTCTAATCACAATGGCCAATGCTCACAAATCAAACCAAGTCGACTACACCAAAAAGCTTAAATTCTTTGTAATGTTTCCTTAATGAGTTAGTGAAGTACTTGATTAACTTGGAAGAAAACAAATAGGGTTATTTTTCCCCATTTAGCACAACAGACTAAAGACAAGTGCAAGTGAACCAACACCGGAGCCGCAGGTGGGATCATGGTGTTTGAGCTATAAACACAATTAGAGAGAAAGAGCCTTTCCGCGCCTGCCTTTTGCTTCCAGAAGCAGTGACGGCCATCAGTTCACAGCTTCCACTTAAGCACCGGGAACATGTTTTTCAGAGGGGGGGGGAGTAGACGGACATGCAAACCTGCTGCTAGTTGCCATACTGTCATTAGTGGCTTCCCACTGGTCCAGACAGCTGAGACCTGAAAGAGTCAACAGTGACACCGGTCCGATGCCCTGCTTCGTTGAAATACTCACCCCAACTTGGCCACAGGAGCATGTTTGTGTTAAGACTGTAATTACAAATGTTCATAGCGATGACCAAAAATATGGGGACTGTCCTCTCATGTAACCACAGCAAGGCGTAGGCCATCTGTACTCTTCTGAACCGCCAAAGGCACCAGCTAAGAACAGTGCAGATTAAGGACCGCTAAAATGGAGGCCTGCTCCTTCTGCCCCATGCGCTTCAGACATATGGATTAATAATGTGAGGTTCAGTGCTCCCCATTGCCATGGAATTTGCATCAGTGTTCCATGATGCCATCATGTGGAAGGGAGATGAAACCTGCCGGCTTTTCCATTACTGCCTCTACACAGTCGGCCCATCTCCAAAGTCAAAGCTAGAGTAGCAATCATGTCTGCATTGCAGTCTGGGATGACGGAACCCACAAAGGAAATTCATTCGCAGTACTTTCTGCTCCTCATCACATGGGCATCCATTTCTAGAGCTTCACAAGGAATCATTTTTGCGGTGTTGGGGTTTTTTTTTGTTTTTGGTCAAGTTTTTCAAAACATGTTTTACGATGAGCCTTCTTAGGTTCAGAGAGGCATTTTTACGACTTTAAGAACGAACTACAAACATCCTCAAGGGAAAATACAAACGCCATCACAACTTGAACGCAATATACAATATACTAACCTCGTACTCCGACTACAATTATTTACACCATGGTCCAAATATGAGCTAAAGTGGATTTGTATCAAAATTAAAGCGGACACCTGAAAGCTGAACATGTCACACACACTCACACACAAAAAAAAATGCAAAAAGTTATGTTAAACGAAATCTACCATTCTCTAAGAGAGATCCTGTCATGTCAAACAAATGATATATATCAACACATGTTAAAGTCTTTGCTATTCCCTGTGTAATGTCAAGCTAAAAGACACACATTTAAAAAAGTACCATGCACTTTCACTCAAATCTATAAACTTCACTTTTTTCCCTTACGTACGGACCTCCAGTTAAGGTCACCTGTCTTCTATGGCATACAAAGCCACAAGGAGGACCAGTGTCACAAAATGATTGCAAATGTAGCATCACCAAAAGTGTCTCTCTGAACGAAATTGGAGTGCATGCATCAAGGTGATCATTTACATCATGAGAGGAAAGCTGCCAGTTAAGCTGAAGAAACTTGTTCACAAACCTGAAACGTAACCAGCGCGGCAGAACTGTTCCATTCTTCAGTCATATAATAAAAAATGTCATTGAAAAGTTGTCTAGATGGCTTGTTCTGTGCCAAAGGGACAAGTGTAACACTTGGTGTAGGACACACATCTGGAGGAAAAGAAGACTGACATTTACCTCTTAACAAGAGAGACCGCCCCCTCTCTTGCTCTTGCTCTCTCATATTTAACCCTCTGGAGTCAGGACGTCCGCTAACTCATTACACACAGACGCCATGTGCACAAACATACACACCCCACACACACCACAAACAAGCCACTCCCTCGATTTCCTCTACCTCCCCTTCTGTCTCCACGGGGATCTGAACCCAACGCACACACACACTTCCACTGCCCCAACACACACACAAAAGCACAAGTTAATGGCTCGCCTGGTTGACATATTAACTACTGACACTTTGCCTTCATTTTGACCTTGCTTTTCCCCAAAATACCACATTCACGTAAAATCAGAAAATGTTAAACTCTAAACAGACCAGGTTACATAGACTACATATCAAACACAGAAAGGTTATCAAAATGTACATTACCAATCAATTTGAACATCAACAAAATGCAGAACTTCTCAGGCATTTTGAAAGGAAATATTCACCTTCTGTGAAAACTGCCCATAAGTGAGTTTTTGAGGGAATAGCTGGGGAAATGTTCCGCAGATAACGCAAATAGGTGAATTTATGAGCAAATTAACTGTGAATATGAGTAGTACTGTACATCTTTTGGTTGGCTTGATTTTAATCAAACATCAGACAAAATCATTTTTTTGCACGCTCTAGAGTGCTGTGCTGACTTATGTGCCTTTTGCTCCAATTTCTTAGCGCTACAAACGTATAATTACATTTTAATATGCTATCACAAAGTAGTTTCTGCAAGAGCGAAAGGAATCTTTTACTGTAACTCAAACATGCCATTTAAAACTGTCAATGTCAAATCGGTTTTGGCAACACTATGCTCATGCAATAATCCACTAAGTGAGCCCACATATTTTCCATGTGAAGTTTCACAGGTCGGTGATAGTTTGATGCTTGTGGCATGCATTTTGGAGAGTGTGTGTGTGTGTGTGTGTGTGTGTGTGTGTGTGTGGCTGCTGAGGTGGGCCTATCTGAGATGTTCATCTGCCACGGCACAATTGCGTGCAGCTCAAAGAGATCCGCTACTGTGATGTGACTGGAAGGAGCCCTGCTGCTTTTGCTTGTGTTGGTTTTGGACATGTACATGTTCCAGGGGCGACTTCAGGCTACTGGAGCACAGCTGGTGGGCTGCCTGTGTGTTTGTCAGTCTGCCTTTCCCTGTCCCACATCTCTCCTCAGAACCACACGTCCACAACTCCTGTGACTCATGACCTCCCCAGTGTACAGAGCTCAGCTGTCTTACAAGAAGTGAGACCAAAAATATATATATATATCATTGAATGCTCCGGCATCCTGTGACGTCAGCTTGCTGTCATAGCTTCCTATTCTGAGTACAGCACAACAGTGGCCACCTACTCTAAGAGTTATTCAGACTCCCAGCGGAAACAGAGCAAAAGAAGTTGATCGAATGCAGTGGATAAGATAAGATCTGGCACCAGGGAGGCTGTCACATTATCCACTGGAACAATCATATCAATCACGGAATCGTTGGTTTTATTTAGTGGAAACACACCTAATGCTGTCCACAAGAGGGCTGGTCAGCAGCGAGAATTAGCATCTTCAACTTAAAAAAAAAAGCATCTACAGGAAAATACACCAAAAGAAGCACGTGTCCATGGAGGTGCACAAAAAGTCTGTGATTAAAAACTAAACAAATGAGAAAAAAGTACAAGCCCGAGTTTAACCATCTGTTGAGGACTACATTTAGCATCGCTATATGACAGGGTGCCTGTGACTCAAGTCACACACTCTTTGTTGTGCCGGATACTTAATTGTGGCAGCAGAGAAACGGCAGTGGCCACTAGAGCCCTGCAAACAATCTCCACACCCACAAATAAGCCAGTGCTCAGTTCAGATTTGCAAACGCAGTCTGTCATGAGACACCTAACTCATGTTATTTAATTCGGTTTAAGACTCGAACGTTTAAATGAAAAAAAAAAGAAGAAGCTGATTTTCCTTTTAACTGTACTCACCATAGTCCCCTTGATGCTCTGGGACTCCAGACTTTCTGTCTCCAGGCTACGACCGGGGGCTTTAACTCTCTCCACTGGTCCTAAAAGACAAGTTTCAACAGTGGCGCAACGCTTGTCAACTTACACCATCATCTGGATCACTTATGACATGAGGTAGGACGCAAACAACCTTGAGATGAGCACTGAGATGACTGAATTGTTTACAGTGTCCTCATAGAAAGCGAGACAGAGACAGTGTAGGATGAGGACAGAATGTGCATTTGTGTGTGTGTGTGTGTGTGTTTACAGCACGTAGTCCAATTATCACAGCAATACAAAATGGCATAAGCATTGCGCACAGTAGACAGCATGAAAGAATGGCAGGAATCTTCTGATAGGGTATCGCATGTGCTGTCCTGCCATGGTTACAGAGCTGTAAAAATCAAATTATTTATAAAACATGATTTGATAAAGAGTTACAGGGTGGTAAATAATAAGGCTGCATAATATAATTTTTAAAAAACCTTGCCATCGGGATAACGGCACATGGAACATGCGTATTGCCAAGGCATGTGATTAATTCACATTGAATTGTATACTTTCATCTGACTTTGACCAATTAGATGCAACCTTAAATGCACATTGTCATCCAATAGGAGAGCAGTGTCTAGAGACATTACTCACACTAACTTAATGAGATAAGAATATTTTTTTCTGCAGGGAAAAAACTATTTTTCATTCAATAATAAAAATATAATTTCTTTAGGTTCATGTTAAATAATGGCAATAATCCTGGCATAACATTATTGAACAGCCATATCGCAGGTTTTTCCAACAATGTTTAGCCCTCGTACATATGTCATAATCAAGGATCAGGCAGCGTGCGATGTCATCAAACTCACCTTGCTGCTGTTCATCTCTGATTTGTCGAATGGCTGCTCGAATCATCTTCCTCTCCTCGTACTCGCCGGCAGCACGGAGCTACAAGCACACCCAACAATTAGGCTGTGCTCCGACTCATTCACTAACTCACTAACCATTATATGACTTCATATTTTGTACACTGGACCGTAAGCTTAGTTTTACTCGGGCATACTGTCAGTTACCCCACCGTTGTGATGCTTACAATGTATCTAATCAACATCAGCTGGTTGAACATCTGGAATTAACAGAGACATGAGGCCAGGGCAGAGTGAACCCCCCCCAATTCTGCTGTATTTTGTCAATTTGCTTTTCATCAATATGTGGTGCACATGCTGTCGTTCATCAGTCTGTCTAATATAGTATATGAATTTGTGTGACACACTTGGTCTTTCAGATCAGCCAGAAAAGCGTCATAAAGTGCAAGGTGGAGTCGACAGTTGGCAGTGCGGTCCATTGGCGCAGTGTGTAGAAGAAGTACGGAGCTCTTCCAATTGAGCTACTGTACAGTATATGATCGCTAGAGGAAGCCTCAGCTGGTTGAGGATGTGCAGACCTAGTCACCATCTTTAATCGAGAGTCCCTGGCAACCTCTTCCATTCACTTGTATTGAGGTCACTGTGTTTGGCCCCAATGTATTAAATCAAATGTCAAATTCTTCACCACTTTTGACATGGATTGGTTTGTTCCAAACATCAGACATATAGCTATGATACCACACAATACACCGCCGGTTGTCAATGTGACCCATGATATATATATTTTTAAATATCTGGAAAACCACAGTTGTTTTGTTTTTCTTGCTACCACGTTGTTGAACAGTACTGAATTGACCGAAGCATGATTAACTGCTTTCTAAACAAATGTTCAAAAATTCAATTGTGAGCTTGATTGTCATGGATGTTTCAATTTCAATCAAAATTGAAATAGAGTCGGCTAATCTTCCATTTTGGATTCATATTTTTATATCTGACTCCAGAAAAGTCAGTGTCTCACCAATCATGAACCGTACCGCATTTCACTGGTAATAAACATGGGACAAATTTAAAAAAAACTATTTTTTAAGCTGAATGTATTTTACAAAATAAATACAGAGAGAGCATCTTGCGCCCATCAATGTTGTAAGATGCTCTTCTTACACTCACGTGCCGAAAAATCAAACACCATAATTAAAACTACATCCCTTCGCTGATACTGACCATCTTGGTGAGTTCGTCAACATCTCTGATTGCTTTTAGTTTGTGTGACAGGACATCCAAAGCCGTGCTGGAACCGGACCTGAGAGGGCAAGAGAGTGGTTAGAACATGGTCATCATCACTGGCCCGTAACTTCACAATACAAATTGTGGCTTCACTGATTTATATGAAGAGGCAGCAGGACACAGAATTTTCTTAGCTTTGCAAAAAATATTCCATAACTGGAAATAATGATACTGCAGCAGAAGAAATTTGGCATCAGAGAAACAGATGGTTTGAAAAAGACGCATCTCATCCTTTTTATATTTGGAATCATTTCTCCGGTTTGCTTACTATTACTCTTACACTATTTGAGTTTCCTTTAGTCGCTAGCAAAGTCATTGACTGGCAACCGCTCACCCAGTCAGGACAAACACTACTGTATAAAAATGGATGGCTGGATAATTGTTCATAGTATACAATGAAGGATGATGTAATAATATTTAGTGTTTGGAATTTTTGCAAAATATTAATAAGAAGAGTGCATATGACTGGTGCTTCATCCTCAACATCAAATCACTTTTCTGATTTTTTCCCAAGGGGTTTTTCTTGCAGTCCAATTACTTGAGGGAAACCGTTTTTCTAATCTCTTTAAGGTTGAACTTGCCAAACATGGATTTTGTGGCTCCAATTCTTAGCGACTCAATTAGGCCTGACTCAAGAGATTCCAAGGATTTGTCAGTCGAGGGAGAGTACAGCCAATGTGCTGTCTTTAATGAACATTAGGTTTTTTTCTCTTTCATGCAACATAATTTGTGTTTTTTGTTGTTGTTGTTAAAAGATAAGTCAAGTGATTAGATGCAGATATCCTCTGATCTTCTTTAAAAACAAGAGTAATCTTAGGGCTGACTTTTAAAACCTTAATTCTATCTACTTAGATTTTTGTGGGAAAACCATCAACAAGCAACAGATTTCCTTCCACATGGCTCAGTTTACGAATTGAAGGACGGGCCCTAGACAAATGCCTGAAGAATACTTCTAACATCTTTCTTTCCGACTCACAGTTAAAATGCTGACTGGTAACTCAATATGAAGACGATGGACCAAATGGGCCTGTTTATTGTGAAAAGGGCAACCAAAATGGAAAATGGAAAGTCTACTGTAGCTGCCATTTACGATTTACCCACTTCACATTTCCAGACTTTTCCTTCTGGTGTGTTAAGAAATGCTGGTTTCCATTTCACCATTTCATATCCATTTCGCCTGGACTACTTTGTAATTAGGACATTGCGGTTAAGCATGTTTATGTATGTGGGCTCACCTGTGGTGGTTTTCTTTGTCCTCCTGCTGATTGAGCCGTGTGTGGCGAAACCTCTTGCTGGCCAGTGCGGCCTCCATGTCTTCGATCTCTCTCCTCCTCAACTCGCGGATAGCTGAACGGATGATGCGTCTCTCGTCCAGATCCACGGTTCCATCCAGCTGCATGTCCACCGCAAAAAGACAAACAGAGGGAGTTGAACAATTGAGGTGCAGATGTAATAACAAGGTGTCACACTGTCAAAATGGAACTCCATCATACTACACATGCAAACACTGGTGTGCATGCCATAGCCTGACAGTGTGACAAAGAATTGTTCAACGACTTCATTAAACAGCAGACTGTAAGCAAGGATAAACTGCAGGGATTAACGCTAGGGAAAGAAGATGCAGCCGATAGTCCAAAATCAGAACTTTACAGTAACCACAGGGGAGCTAAATGTGAAATGACTTTTGTTGCATTGTGCCAACATGGTTGATGAATAGTGCGATATGGCCTACATTTAATATTTCCATATTTTTGCCAGATATCTCACGCATGACATGACAATTACTATGAGTTCAGTGGAAACAAACCTTTTTTCAAGAAAAAACAAAATATCAAAAAGATGTGACAAGTGTAGGTTTTTTGCCCTTCAGAACTTACTGACAGCTTTTAACATAAAAAAAAAGTAATTCACATTGCACTGTAACTATGCTTTAATTATAATTATGTTATGCTATACAGAAGTGTTTTTTGAGTTTGCATGCGTTAACCGCATCAGTGTGTTCTGTACCAATTTGTCCATGCACGACCCTAGTAAGGATAAGCCTTTCAGAAAATGGATGGATTGGGGTTGGGGGGGAGAAAAAGTCAACCACTCACCCTTGCACATGACAATGGATATGACCAAGCCATTACAATACAGTGTTGCATTACAGTGAAACTCCTCTACAACAAAACCTACATGGGTGAAAATACCCCCTAGTGTGAAAAAATGTTCATGCATGAAAGCCATTCCCACTTTCCTGCTCCCCCTACGACAAAGTCCCCCTGTTCCGTTATACGAAATCTTTTTCTCTGCTCTTGCCTCGCAATGAGATTCACTACAAGTAAAACAAGCCTTCCGCAAAAGTCTAATCCAACCTCAGCATGCCACAGCGAACTCTACTGCTTCGTTCGGAAAGGAGAGGAGTCTCACTGTATATGACTATATGTATTTTTTTAGTCCACAAAAAGATTCTGGCAGTCAAGGAAGACCCGCTTATATAGCACGTGGGCGATAATCATGAGCAAAGTGTCGATATGAATAAAAAAAAAAACAAAAAACAACCTGCACTCTGTAGACAAGGTGAACTTGAGGGATCCGGGAGAAACCCGAGGGGGACTCTCCCTTTCTCTCTTTCACCCCCTCTCCGCAAGATTATTGTCATTTGCCGGCTTTAGCTGTCGATTAACGGCAAACTTCAAAGGAGGAATGTGATTGGTTGGACTGCGCTTTACATGCAACATAAGCTTGGCAAGGTCACATGACTGATATTCTCATTTTAATGTTAATATCTTTAATGTTCATATTTCGATTTTGATACGATAACGAGATATCGCCCAGCCGAAAACAGAACAATACGAAACAAGACATGTATTTTCCCAGCCATCAGACAAAATGTAGTCAAAATCGAAGTGACCACAACATTAAATACACGTACATAATACAGAGTGGTGACAATCCAAAAGTTGCATCAAAAAGACAAGCGGAGATATACAGTATTTGCTTCAAAACGTGTTTGCAATTATGATGACAGTTTGCAGTGGTGTAGAACTGCAGTGAATTATTCTGAGAAGAGTTCCTAATATGTTGTGCCTTTTTTGTCACCAAGATAACCAAAATAATCCAACTCATACTCAGCAGTTACACATGACTAATATAACAATACGTTTCATTAAATCAGCATACACAAAACCGTATTTTGAACATGAGCACAATTCTATAACTGGAAGAAAATACGTACATACATTGTATTTAAACTACGGTTAAGGCTTCAAAGTAGGGTTTGAAACTAGGGATAGGGTTTCAAAAAAGTTCTCAACACTTGCGTTGAGGTTTAAGATGAGGGGTTTAAACCAGCGTTAGGGTTTAAAAGAGGGATAGGGTTTCAAATGAGAGTTTTAAACTAGGGGTTCGTGTTTCAAAGTAGAATTTCAATCTCGGGTAGAGGTTTCAAATTAGGGTTTGTAAAAAATAAAAAAATATTGTGTTTGTTAACAGTGCAGGTGTGCATAATGTAGTGGCCAATAAGAGCGGACTGGTGCTGACAAGTGCACACTTCAGAGACCTCTCTAATGTGAAGAGACAGGTCCACCTGGGCAACGATGAGCACAAACAGCTGCTGTTTGGCTTCCAGAGTGTTCGTTATCCAGGCCTCACATTTTTCTCGCATTACTTCAAGCTAATTTAAGATGGCTATTAATTTTTTGTAATTATGGTGTAGACAGTGAGTTCACCTTGTTATTTTAGGCTGTGAGCAACGGAGGGTGAAGGTGTGCCGTGTGCTGTCACATAAGAGACGGAGCTCTCTTTTGGCAGACAGCATGAGCCTGTCAACACATGCAGAGGCGAGTGATGCAAGAAAGGTTGATCCTCCTCACACTCAGCTGCACTCTTTAAGGTTTACTGCTGCTTCGGTCCAATATGGCACCGGACTTCTGTATTCATACCAGCTTGCTTATTGGATGTAGTGGTTAGGCCAAGCCACACACTATGACGTCTCAAACTTGGGGTTGACGTGTTGCCTCTCTAAATGCCTCCTCCACGTGCTGCAGTCAGAGGAGGCGGGGTCTCACCGAGGATGACGAGTGGTTTTTTAGGTCTCGCTGTGGTTTGACGAAGATATGCAGTAGCTAAGCGTCGCTCTTGCGCTGTCATTTGTGGAAATGTAAAGTTCTGAAGTGAACGTGCTCGGAAAAAGCAAAGATCAGAGGAGGGAGGAGAAGGATAAGAGTGGAAACGGTTAACAGCATAGAGGTACGATGACAAGGGGGATAAAAGGGAGAATGAAGCTGGGATAGTCTTTGTCTAAAAATGGGCAGAGCAGAGCTGGGTGGGAAAGGCGACAGGTCATTCCTCACATTCCTGCTGACTCGCAAGGAAAGAGATGGTTGGAGACAGGAATTAGGGTCAGGTTGATTTTTTTTTTTTTTAGCAGGGAAATGGTGAGAGGAGACAAGGTATGACTACACATGCTTGTTTCTGTCACACTTTTAGTCTAATAGAGTACAGGCACAAAATTGTAGCATCTTATATTCAGTAAGCAGAATATTTATATGACTAATGTTCCTTGTTTGCTTTCACAATAAAAATCCTGATGTTTGATTTTGACTAGATCTGCTCAACAAATGTTCCACTTTGCATAGATTTGTTTTAAAGCAATTTAGCTTTGCAAAAGGACCACAAAAACCATTTAGAAATACATTCTAACTCAGTTATATTTTTGTTGGAAATTGCTCCACTGCAAATGTTTCTTGACAAGAAAATACAGCTGCTATTAACGATGTGAATTGAAGAAATAAAAACCTTTGATTGGGAATTATTGGGTGGTCATGATTATGGTCTTCATATCAGGACGCATCAGGACTTTGACACACAAATTCAAACAGCAGCAGCTAAGGTCTGGTTGATGTTTAAAATGAGCCAATAAGGAGACGGACATTAGGTTGAATGCACCTGGATTGGTTGCAGCATTTACATTTGACACAATATTGGTTTGGCACAAAGCCAGCAGCTGCAACGTTCTTTCTCTGAGCATTTGAAAGAGAGCAAAGGGGTGGGTGGAATAAAATAAATACTCTTCCAGCACTGTAACGTAATGAGTGACCATGACGAGAGCAAATAAAACACCTCAGACAGAGCACGTGCCAACAAAAACAAAAAGTGGCCGTTAAAGCAACAGAGGGTGAAATGAGTGAAGGCACAGAGTCCACATACAGTGGCCTTCACACAGTCAAGGACTTCAGTGTGTCATAGGAAATATGAGAGGAAAAGTCTGGTTACATGGCAGCAACACCTTTAGGCCAACGACCAAGCCTGAAAGCATATTTCAAAAGACACCATAGTACTGTCTGTATGCCTCGAAAACATTCATTGTATGAACCGGAGAGTAGCCGTTACTCACATACAGAACTGCTTTTCACACCACGCTGTTTGCCAGCAGACGTGTGAGTCAGAGCTCACAGACACGCACACACGAGTTACCGGTAGATCTGATCTTGTAACAGTCTGAGCCATCTGTCAACTCTTAAAAAAAACTGACACACCTACCAGCCTTATAGTGGAAGTCACCTGCCCAGATAGTAGGATGTTGGCAAACAGGACGGTGGAGGTGTATGACTCACAGGAAACTGGGTAGGTAATTGCAGATATTACAAACTAGTAACAGTGGCTGCTTCAGATTCTTGCATGACTCTTAGAATAAACCAGAAAGGCAGGATGTGACGTGGCAGGACTCAAACAAGATACTAGTCTAATTAATGTTCTAATGATAGCCGGCCACAGTGTAACACCTCCGAATGTCTGACTGAACAGCTCAATCAATCACGGTCAATTAAGGACCATTGGTGGTTTACTTTAATCTCGCCCATCTGACAAAATGCTCCTGCACTCCAACCTTTGTACTCATCTACACTACAGGCCACAAAATGAATGGAATTTCAACACCCGCGAAGTCAGTTTAGCTTACTGTGTGAACAGTAAAACATGGTCAAACGTGGCCTATGCTTTAAGTTTCTCAGGTGGACAAAATACCAGAAAGGTACAATTTTGTAGGTCTACATTTTAATGACCACCTGCCGCCACAAAGCTGGAAAGAACTGCAGGAAAAACTGAGCACTCGGCTCAGTTACTGTACAAATACACAGCAAGTGGTTTAACAGTTGAGCTTTGCCGAAAGCACATCCCTCATGTCTACACCTTTCATTATCCCTTGACCTGCCTCTGCTAAATGGAGATTATGCTACTACCGCGGTAGCTTTGTATGTCTGTTTGTGAGATACATGCAAAATCTACAGGCAGAGTTGAACTAAATTTGGTGGAAAGGTGAAGGCTGGACCTCTACTCGAATGTACGAGGTTGTGATGACGGGCTGTCAGGAAAAAGACAACAAAAATATCGAGATGAAAACGACAGTGTTAAATTAAACCGTGTATGAAATGTAAGATGGCCCCTAAAGTGTACAATTTGATTTCACACAAAAATATCTTACCAATTATCTTGTGCTGCCTGCTTATTTTCGTCATTTTTGTGTGGTTAATCTGTCACGCCACCAAAGAATGGTATTTGTTAGAGATGTCTAAAATAATGACGATAGAACCCTAAACAAGTGGTAAGAGAGAGGTACATAATCTGTCCTTAGTGCTCAGTGTTATCTGAGTCAACAACAATTAGAGAATAATAAGAGGAGAAGAAGAATGGAAAGTAATGACAGAAAGCTGGATATATTCTGTCAGTACAGCGACCGCACAATTTTAATTTAATGTAACCCCCCTGGGAGCCCTGTCCCTGCAATAAGTGGGTAGCACAACGTTTTGGTCTCTTGTAGTATAATTTGCTTCACCACAAGGAGGAGAAGGTACTTGCAGCTGATGACTTAAACACTCACAGTCTATTTGTCAGAGAAAGCTCCCAGGAAGGACAATATGACCCCCAGGGCAGACTCTAGACTGTTTGGCTCCTAGTTTGTGCACATACAGTGTGCGGTTCATTTTGTGTTTGCATCACCACTGACACTCGCTGATTTGTGAAATAGGACGCATTAAAGACCACACAGATACGCACGTGCATTCGGCATGCCAGCATGCAGGTGCTTGAGTATCGTGGGTATGCTGTGTAGGCTGGAATTGAGCCCTGGAATAATCATTTCCAGAACACATTGAGGTTAGAGAGCATCCAGGCAGCAGATGGGATCAGAGCGCTTTTAGCTATCTGGTGTCAAGACTCTGAGTTTTGCCTTATAAGGACAGAGGATACTCCTTGTGGCAATGCTGAAGTGAGTTACCAGCTACCACTGTGGATGCTGTTCAAATGGAAACACTTAGAAGAGCTCTTTCAAGAATAAATAAAAATAAAAGGCCATAAATATCATACACATTCTCTCAAAGTGAGGTCAAATTCAACCCCAGAGTACATTTCCTTTTTTGTAAAAACCCGGGATAACAATGAGCGCAGACAGAAGGTAAGCACACCCTGTGAAAAATGGAAAGGTCGTCAGGATACGAGAGAGCCTCGCAAGGCAATCTGTTTCTATGAAGAGGGAGTTTCGGTCACTTCACAGCTGGAAGACCGACAAAGAAATGAACTTGATTCAAGGTTGAACTACATTCTAGCGCAGGGCCCACTGGGCCTGCGTTGTGTGGGAACAAGACTTAACACGAACTGCCAATGACTTTAAACTGAAAAGAAGAAAGATTGATATACATGTGGCAACGTGCTCGCTTTGACTGAATCTACATGTGCAGGGAAGCTAAACTTCCAATCACAACTAAATGATAGGAAAGACAGAGACATGGGGAAAAACACTGCCCCCCTTTCCAGTCCACAGAGCAGAAACAAAGAGTGTGGGGGGGATATAGGGCATAACTGACATACTATTGAACACAAAAGATTAATACACTGAAAAGACTATTTCATCACATGTGAAACAAGGTTTTGTGTTAATGTGGTTAAATCTGGGGTACAATAGAGTCCCTGGAGGTACAAGCCATGCGAAAAATTTACTATATTGGGAGAAACAATGGGCTCCAAAATGGGTTTGGCCGAAAAAGAAACATATTCCTATGTTCCCAAACGGGCCATTACATTTTGCATCAATAAAACCTCATTTATTGAGTCCAGTGAAACGAGAGTCTGAACACACGCATGCACGCACACACACACAAAATATTCTGTTCATTTTCAAATTGATCAACTCATAATATTGTATTGCGAACCCTGGATGTTTTAAGTCGTTTCAGTGGATGCATGTATCAATTTATTTATTTTTAATGCTGTACTTTAAATGGTTTAAGGATTGTTTGCCAAGTTAGGAGTCTTGCTTCTCTCATTAGACACCAAGCAGAAGACTCTGATGGAGACTGCAAAATATTTCCAGACAAGACGCCATTTTCCTGAGTGGTCAGCATATGGGAAATAGTGAGACACTGCTGGGAGGGTGGGGGGTTGCATGCTAGTTTCTGCTGAATGTGTTTGTCCATCAGCAGGAAGAGCATAAATTCGGAGCCCAAACAGATGCAAGCTGACTCAACTTGAATAAGAGCAGTGAAACTTGCGCCACTGCGCAGATGAGCTATGTACGATGCATCTCCAGAAACTCGCCGCATTAAAGTATTCACAACAGCGCGCTGAAAGGCCAAACATCAACATCCCCCTGATGACATCTGCAAGATGTGAGGAAATGACTCTTTCCTCAGGGTTTTAATCTAGAAACCAACATTCATCTGTGCCTCTCTATTTTATTTTAGAATTATCTCCCAACTTGGCTCAATGTTGACATATACCACAATCAACACACCCCAGAATTATTCTACTTCTATGTGACAACCAAGTAAAAATGGAATTGCATTCTCTAATTTTCATGGGGAAAAAAATATTACAGAGCAGACAATAGCTGTGTTAAAACAATCCCTGTTGACGTGGGCCTTTAATAAAAAAGACGCATGCCAGGCCTGTTGTTACGGATGTTCCTTTGTTTCGAAATACGCCACAATCACGCTGATTGCTTGTTGTCAATGGTCTTACCTGAAACTATGGTCATAGCTCCGAGTACAGAATTTGACGTATGCAAGTAATGCGACTCAGCTGGACGCAGGAACAACAACATGCCTGTGGTCCACATGGCTGAGTAGTTTTGCATGAACACATTTTCAAGAGTCAAATAGGGATCACCTGGCCAGAATGATCCATTTTTCATTCACAAGATCAATTTAGTTTTTTTTTTACCTTTTTTTTTTAAATCAGGAAAATTACCTTGCATTTTCACTTTTATCAATTTAGTTTTGGAGAAATAAGTTAAGAACTACTCTCAAAACGCCCCTTTTTATATTCAGCAATATAGCCACACCCACTTCCCCAAGTCTTGTTTCGAAGTGACGAGAGGACCCGGACAATATTTGTCCCTTCAAAATCCTTATATTATTCATTCATTCATCTTCCGAACCGCTTGATCCTCACTAGGGTCGCGGGGGGTGCTGGAGCCTATCCCAGCTGTCTCCGGGCAGTAGGCGGGGGACACCCTGAATCGGTTGCCAGCCAATCGCAGGGCACACAGAGACGAACAACCATCCACGCCCACACTCATACCTAGGGACAATTTAGAGTGCTCAATCAGCCTACCATGCATGTCTTTGGAATGTGGGAGGAAACCGGAGCACCCGGAGAAAACCCACGCAAGCCCGGGGAGAACATGCAAACTCCACACAGGGAGGCCGGAGCTGGAATCGAACCTGGTACCTCTGCACTGTGAAGTCGACGTGCTAACCACTGGACTACCGGGCCGCCTCCTTATATTATATATATATATAGATATATATATATATTAGAGCTGTCAAACGATTAAAATATTTAATCTAATTAAAAACTCATCTGTCATAATTAACTCAAATTAACTAAAAATTAATCATGATTACTCACGCATTTTTTATCGTTTCTGAATTTCCTTTTATATTTCTTGTCCTATTTTCCCCCATTTTAATGCTCTCATCAACATGGAATCATGAATCAGTTTTCTATGTGCAAAATGCAAATATTTACTGAAATAACAATTTAGATTTTCAATTTTACATGAACATTTTTCACTTGGAGCAGTTATTCACACATTATCTCTCACACAATATTACTGTCCATCAACAACAGTGGAAAAAAATATTTTGTCACACAACAGCTGCTTGAACAGCTCTTTTTATGGAATCAAAACAGCGCAATATAACATTATAAAGTGCACATCTAAGGTAAACTAGTACTCGTAATGGAGGCTCTCGCTGGCAATCCGTAGTGGAGTTGTTCAGTTAATTCCGTTTTTCACGGCCCCCTGAATAAGGATTGTCGGTCAGCATGGAAGGATCTCTCGTTCTGTACTTTTTGGATCATTTATTGGAGCACTTTGCAGCAGAAGTAGTAGTAGTTGTAACAGAAGTATCAGAAGCAGGTAATAACCTAAACTACACATAAATGCAGTAAAAAATTAATATATCTATCTTTCTGCATCGCAATGTAAATATGTATATAATTGACATTAATGAATACCTTTATCTAACAATACGTTTAATAAATAATGTAATCAACCCTGATTTCACTATGTATCATTATCGTCATCATTATTCATTGTTTTAAACGTAAGAAACCATTCAACACAAACATAAAGTCGAATCGAACAAAAGAACTACAAGTCCCAATACTCAATCCCGGAAGTGGAGCGCGGCATGAACATATCAAGTCGAATCGAACAAAAGAACTACAAGTCCCAAAGGTCCAACCCGGAAGTGGAGCGCGGCATATTTACCCCAGCTGCAACGCAATTTACTTCGTTTAAACGTCAGATTGCAGACGGACAAACATGACAACTATGCAAAAATGAGCTAAATAAAGACAGCCCTGTTCTAGCAACATTTTAGCCACGCTGTTTAAATTGCCGATTGCGAACGGTAACTGACTGTGATTGCATAGCGATCGGCAACCAAAGCAACCGATCATGACCGAATCTAAAGCTAACTTTACACATCTGACTTGATAAGAAGCACTCGCGTAGCTTAACATTGAGCCATGCCGGCGACGAAGCGAGTGTATTCACTCACGAAACAAAACGCTATTTATACATCGCGAACGGTCACCTGTCAGTGGCAGCCCGCCCCTCTTAAAGCGCCAGGTCAATCCAACAGCAGTCGTTCAGCAAATTTGTTCTTCGTCATGTCATCCATTTTCTTCGTTTGAAATGATCCATAGCTGTCTGTCTGAGACAAGGGGCGGAGTAGAACGTCAGCTGTGCGCTTGGCCATTAAGTGGTATTTCAGACTCGACGTGCTATGATGATAGCTCGGTTTACGACTGCAAAACATACAGGTAACTTTGGTCTTGTCAGTGGAACAGTCTGGCAACTTTTTAAAAGTAAACTTTCCATTCATGAGCTATTTAAGTATCCGTTTTCAGTGTCTCGCGCTGCCGTGGCTGGCAAAACAAACGTCGCGTGGACCGCGCAGCGCGCTTGATGTTTTGTTTCTGGTTTATTTATAGAGCAACGTAACATCCGCTGTGACGTCTCGCGTTAATCTCGCGAGAAAAATTTTGATCGATAAAATTCATTTAAATTAATGCCGATATAAAGCGCTAAACTGACAGCTCTAATATATATATATATATATACCTTGCTAATAATTTCCACAAACGCCGATTAATCGGCACCAAAATTTATGAGAGCCTCTCAACTTATGCCCACTCCAACCCCTAAAAATATCACAAGGATGAGACTCACCATGGCTGATTTAAGAGAATGAGGAAATAAGCAGCTTCCATGCATTTTCTCTCATGCCATATTTGCCTTCTTTGATAAGTCCCCAAGATATGAACACAATGCTTTCCGAGAGGCTTTTCGTAAGGTGAATTGTTCATAAGTTATTGTTTATTACATTTAAATGTATGTGCTGAATTTTCAAGGTGCAACTTTCACCAGGCTGACCTCTCTGGCTTGTCGCTCAGCTGCTTATCTGCATTTGATGCACTGGAATGGGCCACTTGCACTCCGACGCCAAGCTGAATCTCCGGCCGGAAAGAATTGGCGTTCGCCCTGCTTCGGCTGCATGAACAGCCAGCGGCGTAAAGGTTCGGTAAGAGGGCGACCGCGACGCAGGCTCTTTGGCTGCCTGAGACGCATGCGTCCGCAACACGAAGCCCCATGTCTGGCCAGTAATTAACTGAGGATTTGAACAATGGCCCGAAATGATTACTCAATTATTTAAATAGTTAATTTGATAATTGATTACATTTTGTCGCCTCTAACTGAAAATATTGAACAGAAACTCAGAGTTCACCACAGCATGATGACTAAAGATATGTGCATCACAACGTAAAAGGAAGGATTGTAGGACAACATTGCAAGACCTTATAGACAAAAAACAGCAATGTGTGTGGTTGGGCAGACCTCCTAATTCAATTACTGAAAGAATGTAATCACATTACCTCACCAACACAACCAATGTCCATCTCCGGAATATTTATTTGGTTAACTATGTGTGTAATTGCCACATTATGGAACAATGATACTGTTATAATAAAAACACAGCACCTCATATTAAAGCGCAGCTTTTGGGAACGACTAAACAAATGTCCACTTGAATGGTGGAAGATTAACTGAACTTAAATTCAACCTCAGACTGAGAGGAAACATTTTCTAAAAGTGTAGATGGGGGGTGGTGGTGGTGGGGGGTTGCATTGTTTGAGTGCAATAAACTCAAAGTCTAAAACTAAATATAGACTTTGAGGCTTACAGGACGGCATCTAAATGTGACCATTTATAGTTGTATTCACAAAAAGAGGTTTCCTGTTTAATCCCTCTGCAAAAAAACTGACTTCTTATCTCTGTGCTGTGTATTTGGATAAGAAATGTCAACCATTTTTGTTTTGGACTGTCACTGCAGAAGTAAAGATAACTTCTTCCCATTACAGATGATTTTATATATTAGCAAGGATCATGCAAGTTGACACGAAAGATTTGCTTTCGCAGGCCACATAAAATGAGGTGGCAGTCCGGATCTGGGTCCCGGGCCTTGAGTCTGACATCTGTGTGATATAATATTCAGGAGTAACCCGCCTCTACCATCGGACCAAACTTGTGATTCTCCTTTTCCTTGAGCAGGAAGTGCTTCTTCTGTAATTTTTTTTTTTTTTACAAATGACTTGCTTCAGGCTTCATATTCACTAAACTGGTCTGATGGTTTAATGTAACATGTTGGACATCTGTTGCCTTGGCTTGTTTCTAAAAATTTGTCAGACAATTTTGGTACGGAAACACAACACAGAAGGTTAAAAATATCAGTGAGTCTAAATAAACACATTTATCGAAGCAAAGATAAAGTTTGTTATTGTTGTTTCCATGTTGACATGGCATGTAACATAAAACTGCACAATTTGGTTGATTTATTGCTCCCTGCTGATGAAGCGGAGATTTTTCAACACGTCTCTTGGGGGGAAGGGGCTGGAGACTACAGAGAGCTGACCAGCAAACTTATTCTTCCACTCTCACTGCGACCGCTGAAAAGCACAAAAGTCCAGAGGGTCATAAAATAAATGTCGGGGGGGTCCTGTATATCATGGAGGCCTGATCACAGCGCAAAGTTGCTACATCTTAAACACACGGATGCTTCCAGATCACCAGGGAGAAGGGACGCTCACACGGCTGGTAGGAATAATTACAAATCAATGTGCCAGACAATCCAGCGTGGGAGATCGACTGGGCAGGCGCCGTGAACAGAAAGACCCCCTATGGCGGCTGTGTTTGTTCCAAATTGACTGCATTAATAACAAGCAGGAAGAGGAAAATCATTCCTCATTCCTTTGGTGTCGAAAGGCAGGTTTGAAGAGGTAATGAGAGGGAGAACAGAGCCACTGACGGATTCCACACACCGTAAACACCTGCTCGTCCTACAGGTTTGACTTAATGCATACTTTTCAAAAAGTGCGTACACATTATTGATTGTCTCCATTCTTCAAGGTACAGAATCACACAGACCATTGTTTTTTTCTTTATGTTTAGGTATTTTGTCAACATACAAATATGGGTTCCAAATTTTAGGTCACTGACTCTTTGGAGAACTGTTAAAATGCCCTCCCAAAAAGTATATATACATATCATGTGTCATCTCCATGTGTGAGCCGGTTAAACATCCATCCATACATTTTCTGAACCGCTTTTTCCTCACAATGGTCGCGGGCATGCTGGAGCCTATCCCAGATGTCTTCGGGCAGGAGGCGGAGGACACCCTGAGCCGGTTGCCAGCCAATCGCAAGGCACACAGAGACGAACAGCCATCCACGCTCACACTCACCCCTGGGGGCAATTTTAAGTGTTCAATCAGCCTGCCATGCATGTTTTTGGAATGTGGAAGGAAACCCGAGTACCCGGAGATAACCCGCACAGGCACGGGGAGAACATGCAAACTCCATAGAGGAAGGCCGTTTAAATTTCCATTTAAAAGTCACTGTTCTGGGATATTTTTTCGGGGTGTTTTGATGTGTGTGGTTGCATGTATTCGTCAAGACATCAAAGAAGAGGCGAGGGGACAGTACATCAAGCTCTCACTGCTGTGTGACTGCCCTGATGCACAGGTTGTTCATGGGGTAACTCCGCTTTGATGAACAGCGGAGGCAGTGGGTTGTTGACATTTGCACGGATATATTTATGGTTACAGAAAGCAGCAAAGTCTGTTCTCTGCATATTTTTCCGACTGATGTAATAATACAGCCGTCAACTCCACAAGGGTGCCATTTGTTAATAGTAGAACTCCCACAACAGTCATTCTGGCAGTTCTCAAAGTTTGAGCTGTTATTACTCTGTTAACATAGATTACATTAGATGTTTCTTGCCTTTCAACTATTCCTATGTCTGGATGGATATTATTCCCATGCTGCCATTTTATTATATTTTTAAAAAATATATAATAAATACATTTTATGAGTCCTTATTCCTGAAATTGGTTTCCAGAGCAATCAATTTTCAGCTGCGGCATTGATTTGTCACAAGAGTCACCACATATCAACAAAATCACCATGGTATTTTGCTTTTTGTGCGGATTACCGTTTTCCTCTCCTTGGGTGAGCGCTCAAGCTTAAGGTCGCTTTATAAGGATACGCTTGATGTCAAATCCAAAATATTG
Source organism: Hippocampus mohnikei (assembly GCA_026261675.1). Classification (NCBI taxonomy): domain Eukaryota; kingdom Metazoa; phylum Chordata; class Actinopteri; order Syngnathiformes; family Syngnathidae; genus Hippocampus; species Hippocampus mohnikei. The sequence goes on from JAKGUB010000348.1 coordinate 14,118,592, forward strand.
AGGCGATTAATTTAATATTAGAGTTAGGTTAGAGTGCCACCTGTTGCTTTGGAATGCGCTTGACAACCCGCCACTGTGTCTCCATTAGTGCAGCTATTTATTTATTTGTTAATTTATTTATTTATTTATTTATTTATTTTAAGCTACTAGCATGGGCATCAATTTTTATTTCCAGAGTGGAGGGGGAAAAAACCCTCTTAAAACTGCTCAAGTGGGCGAGTACACAGTCCTTTAAGCAGGTGATTTAGTTTGAGCTCCGGCTGTAATTCTGCCATCCAGATGGATGACCACACACATGCTGTGTAACTGCCGCACAGACTGGGATACCAACAGGTAATTTTTTTGGTGGATATTCAAATAATTGGGGCCAAGCGACAAGAAAAATGTTGGTTGCCATGGAGGGGATTAGATGCGCAAATAAAAGGCAGCCAGTTCTCTGAATAGATGAGTGGCGATGGGATTAGCGGCTTTAGAGAGGCCGCCATATGACCTTGTGACCGCTTAGTTCATCAAGTCCAACACAGGATGGAAGCGTGTTCTCATTAATAGCTCCTCCACCGAGAACTTAATTGAGAGTCCCAAAACGCATCCAAACCAGGATGAGAGTGAAATTGAAAAATGCTTCACAACACAATAATTGGTTTCTTGCTAATTTTTTGCAGGTCCTCATTTTGGACCGTGTTTTTTTTTTTTTTTTTACCCCTCCCCTTGTGGTTTCCTTTCTAACTAAGATCTCGGGGCGCTTTACAGCGAGTACCGACAGGCCCTTTGCACTGTATCCCATGTTCGTCGTTGTTTTTTTCATGTTTCTTGTGCGGAGCGTGCCTGTTAAGTGATGTTTCGTTGCACGAAAGTGTAATGACAATAAAGATCCATCCATTCATCCATCCATCATTAACAGAGACCGCTTTGATCACACTGTTTGTACGTTTCTACTCTGGCAATGTCATGTGACTGTAGCATGAGCTGCGTTGAAACTGACCAACAGTCCCACCGGGGGTGTCGAGACCCGCGAGTGGAAAATACGGACTCCTCTGTCGCCACAAACATGTTCAATGAGAATGTGGGATCTTGCCGGTCACATTTGACACAGCGGAACATGACGGAGGACTTCGCTCATTGAGGAAATCTGTCCGTGCTTAGCTCAGCATCACATGTTGACAAACGTCAAGGGTTCCAGCATATGCCTGATTTCATTGTTTTGCTCTCACTCCGGAATAAGTGCCACTCTTACAGACTTTGGCAATGGTATCGGGGAAGATTCAGAAAAACTTGATTCCTCTTATGAATGCAGAGCTCTCTCTGGACTAAATCCAGCATTCCGTCCCCATTCATTTGCTGCACCGCTTATCCCCGCTGACTTCAGGTGAAAACTAGACGACACCATGGGCAGGCCGCCAGTCATTCGCAGAGCACATACACAAACAGATGGCCATTACCAGTCGCATTCATATCATAGAGCCACTGAGTGGGAACTGAACCCATAATTCCTGCAGAGCAGTCACGCAATTAAACCACTGCATCATCAGGGACTATAAACCCGACCCTCCATGCTAAATTCTGTGGTGAGAAAATCAAACTTAATCCTCATTACTCCCACAGCTCTGCCATTTGCCTTTTTAAATAAACTCATAAATAAACTGATCAAAGCACCCAGGACTTTAATTACAGCTATTACGCTAAAAAGGGGGGAAAATCTGGTCAAGATTGTCCATCCACTGATTTATGAGCAACTCGGCAAGATGATTACAGTTGGGAAAAGTAACACGATAGTCAGAAAGGTCAAGAGAACTTTTTTTTCCCCCTTTGTTCCAGAGTAAACACATCTTTTCTCATCTTACTTAGTCAGATCTAAACAGACAAATCAAAACGGGAGGTGTTTTTGCTTTTTAAGTCATTCTTGGGAAAGCAGGCTTGTGAGAGCAAAGTCTTTTTAGAGGTGAACACACACGCAGCTGTCCCTTGACTGTCGAAAGTCACAAAGTGACCCTTGGTTGTCAACAGTATCAGTACACTTGCAGCACATCCTTTATATAGTCCTGCACAATGTAATGAGATGCAGCTGAGCTGAAATTCCGCCTGTTAAAAGATAATGCTCAGTTCAGAACGATATTAATTCAAAAACACGCTCATGTGGTTGTAGCAGTGTATTTTTTTTAATCCAATTTTGTTTCCTAATTTTTGCAACATGAGAGGGCAGCAAGTCAGTAGCGCGCATGAAGCAGAGCAATTTTAGAAATAAAGTCGAGCACTATACTAAAAACCAACGCCAGTAGGAGGAGCGGTAACAGACGAAAAAATGTTGAATATAAAAGAGCAGTTCAATTATTTTCACAGGTGTACGTATGACAGTCACAAATGTTAATAAAGGTGAATAGTTAATAAAGAATTTATTAGAGTGACAGTTTGACCCTGGAGCAGATCATTGTGACATGTCCATTAGGTCCTGAGGCAAAATCAGATCACAGGTTGACAATCATCCTGGAACAGATTGTATTTCAACCTCGGGCATTCAACTGCATTGTTGGGTGTATACCTCTGTGTCAGTCAAAGGTGAGCATTCTAATCTTTGTAAAGATACAACTTAAACTTAAGCTTGTGTCATGGATCGAATTCTATTGTGGAGGTATGCCAAAATGTGGTTGGTGGGTGTGATCAGTACAGTGTTAAAAAAGAAAAAAAGTTCGAGGAAGCGGATTGGTTCTAAGACGCTTAATTTGCAAATGTTACTCAACGACAAAGTGTGTTGGAGGCAAATGAGTCAAGCTGCGTCGCAAATACCTGTCACGTCCTCCAGGTGTCATTTGGAAAAAAGACTAAAAAATCTCATGTTGCACCCTCTTCTGCTTGAAAATATGACTAATGTTGATTAAGCAGGACATGGCAAAACCCAAAGACACTTCATACATACTGACTAGTGACATCGTGTCTGAGCAGCAACAGCGTGGAGTCACACAACAGCTGAGAACTTATTGTACTTACATCGATTAATCAGAATATGATTACTCAACCATTGGACACAACGCGCAAACTGAAGAATGCAGACATGCCTCAATTTCACATGACTAATCGATGTGACTACTCCTGTTCTAGACCAAATACACGAACACACTTTACAAATGCAGCATGGTGCCTGCCGGTTGGCGCGTCTGCCTGACTGTTCTGAGGTTTGGGGTTGAATCTTGGCTACAGTCTCCCTGTGTGGAATTTGCATGTTCTTGTGTGTGTTTTCTACACGTACAACGGCTTCCAAAAACATGCATCTGAGATAAACTTCTGACTCTAAATTGTTCATTAGTTGTCTATATGTGGCCTGCAACTGACTGGCTACAAGTCCAGGTTGTAGCCTTGGTCAAGGCCAAAATCAGCAGATATGCTCTAATTAGGAAACACAAACATGAATATGAATGGATGGGTATTTTACAAAGTTTAATCTCCTCTTTAGGATGTATCCAAATTACACCTATAAAAGACAGTTAAAAATGTTGGGGAGAAATATTAATAATTAGGCTGAAACAATATTCATATAATAACAATCAAAAATCTATTTTGTTCATTCTTGGTTGACATTGGTGAGCGACTGGAATGATTTTGTCTGACTATTGGCAAACAGTAAACTCACATTGCTCCATTGGCTCACTTCCGATAAATTGCTCACAGTAAAGTTTATATTTGATGACATGAAAACAAATACAATAAAACAACCCACGATGTTATGTTTAGTGGAATTTGTGACACTTAGGTCACTAATTCCCAAAGAGCGTGGCACACTGTCTTGCTTGAAGAGCTCATTGAGTCTGCCACAAGGAATTCTTTTATTGTACAGTATTTAATTGGTCAGATTATTTATTTACTACAAATAATTTGTTCCTCTATCCATTCAAGCGACGTATATTGACAGACAGGCTAATTCAATGCTCCTCCACAATATTGCAATTAATTTGTATATCCATTTTTTGGTGACTTTCTTTTTGGATTGGATAAACTTTATTGTCAAATGTACTGCATGTGTAACATACAGCACAGATGAAATTTCTTCCCTCTCAACATGAAACATCTTTTGTTCGATGTGACATTTTTCTGATGGAAAATAGGTGCCTTGCCGCGATAAAAGGTTGGCTCACAACACAACAACGTCTCCAACTGAGGTGGCGGTGAGGTTCGAAAGCTGAAGCTGTGATAAACATGGGAATCCACGTTCATTGGCAGCGAGGGAATACTCTCGTGTGTACTCACCAAAGCACGGAGGGAGGACTCGTCCAGGGCAGCGTAACTTTCCTGGGTCATTTTAGACATGTTGTTATCACACTCTAGTGACAAGCGACACCAGGCTTCAGTGAGACTTATGGACTCCCGACGTCGACGTTCCACCTGCTCAACTTCCCTCGCAGACTTAGATCAAGTGTCTTTTATCTCTTTTCTTCCTTGCTTTTTTTTTTTTTAACGCGAGGGCAGTTTTAGTTTTTAATGGGGGTTTTTTTTAACCGTGAAGGTTTTCAAGGAGCATTTTGCAGGTCAGCGTCCTGAGTCAAAGTAGGAAACCGCCACAAGCTCACTCACCGGGAAACGTTGGCCGCTTTTTGAACTGCACAATCAGAGAGGACCGTGTAGGCCCCGCCCCTCTCCGGGGCCAGCTGCTGCTCCCGGCGCTTATTTAAATCACACCACTTAGTGTGCAGTATAACCGTAAAAAAAAAACAAACGAAAGCGCCAATTGGTTACCGTGTTGAGCATTTATCCTGTCATACTTGTGGGCTGAATTATCCATATAGTACGCTATTTGTTCCCATTGATTGACACCGAGCACCAGAACAACTAAGGAATTTCGTGCATGCCTTCCACTATATTTCTGTGCACCAGTAGAATGACAAAAAGTAACTATTGGGCACTAGTGAGTAGTGGAACGACTATACAGTACTTTAGAGGTGACAAAAGATTTATTTATTTCCACTACTTACTGCCTTCCACAACTGTTGAACATTTCTCCACTATTACAGAACGTCCAGGGCACAGCAGGAGAACAACTACTGTAGTAATCTCTTGTATGACTCTGCCTAAATAGTGACATTTCTTCAAAAAGTAAGAGGTAATAGTAGGACATTGCATAAATGACAACTCTGAGTGGGGCACGCGAGATGATTAGTGCCCTAAATCCTGTGTAGCCTGCTTAAACTACTATAAGACTACCATTAGAGGGGATAGGTTCTTTTTTTTTTTTAGCGAAAGCCAGATAAACTAAACATTCATTGTTTTACTGGATTATCACTTTGTAAATCATAAACCCATAAATCTGCTCAAATTTACCCTGAAAAAAAAAACTTTTTCAATGTGTTTTATTGTAAATAATGCAATAGTCTGGGCTACAAGTGGCAGTATAAATTCATTCAGACAAACAAAGAATAGTTTTGGATAACACCACACATCATCTAGTAATTTGGAGTCATCTTTTTTTTCTTTTTTGCAGATGATGCATACCTGTGAGCATTGTTATATTGGCTGTCTACGTATGTTGCTGCACCCTTTTTTCAAATATCCAATCCTTAAAGCATTTAATTAACACCGCCATATCGATTTTTTTTTCATTAGCCCGTATGAGGCATTTCCCCATTATGTGTGAACATTATGGCAGCGGACCTCGAGACAAAGTTATGTGGTTGCTTAAGGTTGTGAAAATACATCATGACTCAATTTACAGTTAGGGTCGCTTGTATTTTAAGTGAATCGCTAAAATCTGTAGCTTTTTCAGTGAATTGCATTTTTGCACTAATTATAATTCTTCCCCGATGCCACAGGTGTTTCTTCCCCACAATTGATTGAGGCAAATCACAGCCACAGATCATGGTTTCTTCCTTTATGCAAGTGCGCAACTAATTGTGGGTCAGCACACACCAGATTTCCATTATTTGTTGGGGATTTCTGCTTATCTTGCTGATGCTGATAAATCATTGTTCTTTATTCATTAAAATCACACTACGCCAATGGTTGTAGTGAAGATACCGCACAGTAAAAAGAGAATACAAACTGTAGCCGCGAACATTTATTGACATTACAAAACACCCGAAGAGAGTCACAGAGTTGAGAGCATTGACATGGTTGCAGTACACAGAGAATGATCATCAACATGCATGAAGAAACACCAAACCAGGAGATTTCACCAATCACTTGGTCCTCTCTGATATGAAAACACTCATACATTTTAATCAGAATTAATCATCTCTATTAACAAATGATTTGCTGCAGATCTTCAGACATTTGTGGCACATGAACAAATTGTATCCTGTAATTGCATTTCTTTGATATAAAACCTTATTTTTAAATCATTTAGTTTGGCTGAAAATGACACGTATGTAAATAAAGACGAAACAGAAGACAGTTGAAAAAGTAACATAACGTGACACTTCTAAGGATACAATGAAATCCATCAACTATTAGCTAAAGTACTAAAGAATATTCAACAGTAGAAAAACACACTAATTGAAGAGAAACTTTATTGTCAAATGTACTGTATGTGTAACATACAGCACAGATGAAATTTCTTCCCTCTCAACATGAAACAACATCTTTTGTTCGATGTGACATTTTTCTGATGGAAAATAGGTGCCTTGCCGCGATAAAAGGTTGGCTCACAACACAACAACGTCTCCAACTGAGGTGGCGGTGAGGTTCGAAAGCTGAAGCTGTGATAAACATGGGAATCCACGTTCATTGGCAGCGAGGAATACTCTCGTGTGTACTCACCAAAGCACGGAGGGAGGACTCGTCCAGGGCAGCGTAACTTTCCTGGGTCATTTTAGACATGTTGTTATCACACTCTAGTGACAAGCGACACCAGGCTTCAGTGAGACTTATGGACTCCCGACGTCGACGTTCCACCTGCTCAACTTCCCTCGCAGACTTAGATCAAGTGTCTTTTATCTCTTTTCTTCCTTGCTTTTTTTTTTTTTAACGCGAGGGCAGTTTTAGTTTTTAATGGGGGTTTTTTTTAACCGTGAAGGTTTTCAAGGAGCATTTTGCAGGTCAGCGTCCTGAGTCAAAGTAGGAAACCGCCACAAGCTCACTCACCGGGAAACGTTGGCCGCTTTTTGAACTGCACAATCAGAGAGGACCGTGTAGGCCCCGCCCCTCTCCGGGGCCAGCTGCTGCTCCCGGCGCTTATTTAAATCACACCACTTAGTGTGCAGTATAACCGTAAAAAAAAAACAAACGAAAGCGCCAATTGGTTACCGTGTTGAGCATTTATCCTGTCATACTTGTGGGCTGAATTATCCATATAGTACGCTATTTGTTCCCATTGATTGACACCGAGCACCAGAACAACTAAGGAATTTCGTGCATGCCTTCCACTATATTTCTGTGCACCAGTAGAATGACAAAAAGTAACTATTGGGCACTAGTGAGTAGTGGAACGACTATACAGTACTTTAGAGGTGACAAAAGATTTATTTATTTCCACTACTTACTGCCTTCCACAACTGTTGAACATTTCTCCACTATTACAGAACGTCCAGGGCACAGCAGGAGAACAACTACTGTAATAATCTCTTGTATGACTCTGCCTAAATAGTGACATTTCTTCAAAACGTAAGAGGTAATAGTAGGACATTGCATAAATGACAACTCTGAGTGGGGCACGCGAGATGATTAGTGCCCTAAATCCTGTGTAGCCCGCTTAAACTACTATAAGACTACCATTAGAGGGGATAGGTTCTTTTTTTTTTTTGCGAAAGCCAGATAAACTAAACATTCATTGTTTTACTGGATTATCACTTTGTAAATCATAAACCCATAAATCTGCTCAAATTTACCCTGAAAAAAAAATACTTTTTCAATGTGTTTTATTGTAAATAATGCAATAGTCTGGGCTACAAGTGGCAGTCATTCAGACAAACAAAGAATAGTTTTGGATAACACCACACATCATCTAGTAATTTGGAGTCATCTTTTTTTTCTTTTTTGCAGATGATGCATACCTGTAAGCATTGTTATATTGGCTGTCTACGTATGTTGCTGCACCCTTTTTTCAAATATCCAATCCTTAAAGCATTTAATTAACACCGCCATATCGATTTTTTTTTCATTAGCCCGTATGAGGCATTTCCCCATTATGTGTGAACATTATGGCAGCGGACCTCGAGACAAAGTTATGTGGTTGCTTAAGGTTGTGAAAATACATCATGACTCAATTTACAGTTAGGGTCGCTTGTATTTTAAGTGAATCGCTAAAATCTGTAGCTTTTTCAGTGAATTGCATTTTTGCACTAATTATAATTCTTCCCCGATGCCACAGGTGTTTCTTCCCCACAATTGATTGAGGCAAATCACAGCCACAGATCATGGTTTCTTCCTTTATGCAAGTGCGCAACTAATTGTGGGTCAGCACACACCAGATTTCCATTATTTGTTGGGGATTTCTGCTTATCTTGCTGATGCTGATAAATCATTGTTCTTTATTCATTAAAATCACACTACGCCAATGGTTGTAGTGAAGATACCGCACAGTAAAAAGAGAATACAAACTGTAGCCGCGAACATTTATTGACATTACAAAACACCCGAAGAGAGTCACAGAGTTGAGAGCATTGACATGGTTGCAGTACACAGAGAATGATCATCAACATGCATGAAGAAACACCAAACCAGGAGATTTCACCAATCACTTGGTCCTCTCTGATATGAAAACACTCATACATTTTAATCAGAATTAATCATCTCTATTAACAAATGATTTGCTGCAGATCTTCAGACATTTGTGGCACATGAACAAATTGTATCCTGTAATTGCATTTCTTTGATATAAAACCTTATTTTTAAATCATTTAGTTTGGCTGAAAATGACACGTATGTAAATAAAGACGAAACAGAAGACAGTTGAAAAAGTAACCGCAACGTGACACTTCTAAGGATACAATGAAATCCATCAACTATTAGCTAAAGTACTAAAGAATATTCAACAGTAGAAAAACACACTAATTGAAGAGTATATTAAGGTTACAAGAAGAAATATTCAAATTAGGGACGGTGAATTAAAAAAATGCTTACAACAAAACAATGTTACCATCAGCGGAGACAAATGTATAATATTCATCGCAAAATCAAATCACCTTTAACATTTAAATGTAGAGTTGTGTTGCTGCTGACACAGGCACTTATCAGATATATTTAAGATTTTTAAACATGGACAGAAAAAAAAAAGCAGAGAGCGAATAAACATCTTTCTCGCCACAAGTTGCAGCTCTCATTCCTCCTGCTGGTCTTCGTTCTGCTTCTTAGGGAGCTATGAATAGGAGAAAGGTCAATTAAAAAAAAAAAAGTGGCAAATAAAATTGCCTGGACTCTAAAGGGGAAAATTTACCCTTCAAAAGATTTTTAACACAATTTGCCCCCCTTCCCCCTCATTAAACAGGCGGCTTACAATGCGAAATGTCTGGTTGTATGTTTCACATTAGCTTGTTCGCATGGCGCTCTCAAACAAACAAAGGGAATTGATGGAGCTTAAATTTTAATGGTACCTTTGTTAACACATTCCTTCTGGTTCCTCGCCCCTCTTTGTTCTCTGTTAAATGTAGTCTGATGGAGACACATGCAAATAATGACATAACTTCTTACTTATTGTGTTTCAGCAAAAAAAGTTCAGATCACTCACAATAATGATGATTATGTTTCTTGTGGACGTACCCCTTTAGATAATCAGAACCTGGCTTGTCAGAGTCCAAGAAAGACGACAGCTCCCCTTCCAATTCTCTGCCATGCTGAGCTCTTGTCTGTGCCGAAACCTCACAGTTGGATGTTTTTCGCTGACTTGGCCGCCCAATGTAGCCTCTCTGCCACTCCCTTTGGTTTTGTCCTGGCGGTGCGTCTCCAACCAATCCAAGATCTTCGTCCAAGAAATCACCTGTATGCGAAACAAACATCTCTCAAACATTCAATTAATCAACCACCCAACCGACCAAGAAGTCATCTGTATGCGAAACAAACATCTCTCAAACATTCAATTAATCAACCACCCAACCGACCAAGAAGTCATCTGTATGCGAAACAAACCCCTCTCTCTCTTTCTCCATATCAATCTATTCATCCAACTGTTTTCCAGCGCTTGGAATTGTACGATAATTTTAACATTTATCGTAACACTATCATCGTGGTTAATACAGAATTACCGGTAGGTGAAATGTTTTTTTTTTATTGTATGCAATTTAATCCTTCCCTCATGCAGCAGTGGTTTCTGTCCATTCCTCAACCATCCATGATCCACCCATTTGAACAGTGTGGAAAACATCAGTACACACTACCTTGGTGCTTTATTCTCCTGTGAAAATCTGGAGAGGTTCGTCCAAACGCGTCCTTGGCAGGATTTTTTTTGAAAGATGCTTTTGTTATATTGTTCAGTGGAAAGGCAGTCTGAGGACGCATATCGCATTTGTCCTGCATGGGAAAAGACACAGAAACAACGTCACACTATTGTTGTTGTTCGTAAACACGTTCCAAGATTATCTTTACAATCTGCAGAAGACCTGAAGCTGATGTAAAAATAGGACACTGGCATTTGTCACGAGTTCTCTGGAGTTGTCTAACCACCCTGAGGAGTGTCATACCTGGTGATGAAAGACAACAGCCTCCTCTAGCGCAACGCCACAAAATTCACATGGAATAACAACGTCGCCCTCTAGTGGACTGGCTGGTGGACTGTAAGAAACTGGCGAGACAGAGCCTGGGAAGGTGGGGATGTTGGAGGCTAGCGTGTTAGGGAGGCTGCGCATCATTCCCGCTGGATTCCTGGCCTCTTTAGGGGGGGACGGTGGCTGCTTGCTGAAGGACGCAAAAGCGGATGCGGGGCTGCAGCCAGTCTGAAAGACAACAGACAAGTAACGTGGGGGAAAACATACACGATTGGGACTTTTTGGAGCATTTTTCCTCTTTTGTGATAAAATCATTGGCGGATGTCACTAAAAGATTATCCTGAGGGATTATGCTATGGGGTGTGTTCAGAGTGATTTTCCGACTTGGGTCAGTCATAACTAAATATGTTCAAGTTTGCATGTTCTCCCCGGGCTTGCGTGGGTTTTCTCCGGGTGCTCCGGTTTCCTCCCACATTCCAAAGACATGCATGGCAGGCTGATTGAGCACTCTAAATTGTCCCTAGGTGTGAGTGTGAGCGTGGTTGGTTGTTCGTCTCTGTGTGGCCTGCGATTGGCTGGCAACCGATTCAGGGTGTCCCCCGCCTACTGCCCGGAGACAGCTGGGATGGGCTCCAGCACCCCCCGCGACCCTAGTGAGGATCAAGCGGTTCGGAAGATGAATGAATGAATGAATTTACAATCTCGAATCATTTTGTGTGTGAGCCATGGACTCCATTGGCTGTGACGTGAAACTGAACATCAGCCAATTAGGAAGCGACCTGCATTGTCATGTGTACGGTTTCTCACATGTTAAAAATTGGTATGTGTGTACCACACTAAAAAGGGAAGTCAGGTCTAAAATTGTCTGTATAATAATAATAGGTTCTTGTGTGCCTCCATTAGTTTTGAGCACTTCATTGCGATTGATATTGTGATTGTGGAATATGAAGCAAGCAGCATAATGCAGCCTTTTTTTACCCATCTCATAGTGTGGCCATTTTGTCTCTTGCTGTCGACTGAAAATGGGAGTCACAATTGCTCAGGGCTCAGGTAATGATCACCGCTCAACTTGGGAACATCATATGACCAAAACTCAGAAAACACTTGAGCTGTGGTTGGTCGTTACCTGAGCAACTGTGATGTCATTTTTTTTTAACAGCAAGTGGCAAAATGGCCTTCTCTTGAGTTGGATAAAAACGGCTGCATTTTGCCACTTAATTCATATTCTGCAAATGCAGTATTAATAAGAATGTTGTGTTTCGATTAATGGGGGCATATCGCACATATTCTTTACATTTTTTTTAACTTCCCCTTTAAAGAGGTAAACAGCAGACATCATGACATCACACACGCAAAGGCTGCCAATAAACAAAGGTGTAAAGATAAAGAGAAGGCTCCACCATTACATTGAATGATACATAAACAATAGACAATACCAAAGAACCTGTGCGATCGAAGGGAAGTCGACAATTTTCTCCTGATTTCTCAAGTACGGTGAAACTTCAATACAACCCCACCGTACCATTGTTATGTATTAGTTAGATTTTTGACCTGTGTGAGGATTGTGAGTCGTGTAAATATAATGACACCAAACCTGATGCAAAATGAGGTCCTCTTCAGGAAACAGCTCTTCACAAAACTCACAGGGAAGCATGATGTCTGTAAGAAATCATTTACATTCCTGTCAACTGCAGACCACCTACTGGTAAGAAAGGACACGGATGGTTTTTAAGTACCTGTTTGATCACGGTCGAGAAGGGCACTTGTGCGAGAGGGGAAGTTTGGGTAATTGTTGTTGGATGTAGGAAGTTGGCAGCCGACGGAGCTGTTGGACGTCTTTGTGTGGTCCCAGATGTTACTCCACAGACTGGCCTCCCCACCACCAGTCATGGACTCTCCGTCTGTTTGCAAGCTGAGGGCCAGCATGTAGTCGAGGCCTGATGAATCCTCGTCTTGAATTGGCCATGCACTGCTGCGACTCAGGATGTCGCTCTGTTCAGCTACTTTAAAAAATAAAAGAAAGACAACAGTTCATCCAATCAATGTGCAACAGAAGAGCACTATTTGTCTCGCTCTCCTGTGTTATATTTGGCACCAAAACAGAATTGCAAAGATTGAAAGAACATTCTTACTTTTGCCTGATGAAACAATGAAAAGGATGGAACTTTTTATTTTTTATGAAATATGGGTTCAGCTTTAACATTTAGCCTGTAACAAGATAATCTTTTCTGGTGATATTATTTTCAATGTTACAATGATGGACCGGCAAGAGGATAACAACACTACCAGCTTCCAATAGCTGCTGGGATGAAGTAAAAAAGGTTGGATAATGCAACCCCCGTGGAGTTGCACAGTGTACAAAAGCAAGCGAGACACACGGTGCTACAGGATATTTGTTCGGTCCTAATCCAAGCATAATAGTGCTAAATCTGTCAAATAAATATTTCCGTTACAATTACAACAAACTATTTAACATACAATATTTCCCAAAAATAAAGCGCCTTATAACCTGAATTGCATCATGTATGAAAATATTTTTAACTAGACCCATTTATTGATATTACCACTAATAATACGGTACCATAAACACCCCCCAAAAACAATATATATAATTATTAATATTGCTGATTTTCACATGATGAAGTTATTGGTTTGTGATAAATGAGTGTTTCACTGCAATTTAAACTGTATTTGGACACCTTTATGTTGGATTCATTTGTTCCAATTTCACATAAATAAAAGCTACCGTATCAAAAAAAAAACAACAACAAAAAAGTTTTAGCTGAATCATCGACTCACATCGGCTGGATGTCATATTCCTTGGGGCGATATTCTTCCAGTCTGCGCTGCCTTGTCTTGAAGCGTTATAAAACATGGACTCAAAAGCCCGGGGAAAGACCTGACGTTTTGCTGCACTGAGGTTGTTTTCCTTGAGTCCTCGCTCTTCGGTTCTTAGGGTGTTTCGGATGGAGTGGCCGTCAAACCAGGCCCCCGGAGGCTGCAGGTCTGCCGGACTGCGACTGGAGTAGCTGTTGTTCCTCTCTTGGATCAGCGTGGGACTACCACATAGCATTGGATGCAGGGATTTTTCCCTCAACATGATATTGCACTTGCACTGTGGGCAGGGCTCGGTGCGAGCTCCACAGTAATCTTCATGCTCTCTGGCTTGACTGTAGGCAATCTCCAATTCACAGTACTGGCATGCCACCAGCCTCTGAGTGCAGTCAGAGTTCTGCAGGAGGAAAGGTTGTGAAAATGCATGATTACTCAATTTACAATTAGGGTCGCTTGTATTTGGATTATGAGGGCTCTCGTAATTTTGCCTTTATACCTACACACTGCGTTTGAAATTAAACCACCAAGAGGGGTTTCAAGTGTAGATTTTCAGCTCTAAAGCAAGGCGTTTACCATTTAGGAATGACAGCCATTTATTTGGACTACCTATATTTTTAGGGGTAATATGACATACTGTTAGTCTATAACTTCTTTTTCAACACTTCAAAAAAATGGTTTTGCATCATTGAATGCCTCAAGTCGGGAGTCCTTTGGCATCACCAGATTCAGACTTCCTCCCATAAAACTCTTTGCCAGGCGTTCACCTTTTGTCGTCAGTGAGTGAAATATCCAACTGGTTTGAGATCAGGTCATTTGAAGAATATTCAATTTCATTGTCTTCAGAGTGTTCATGTGCTTTAGTGCAGAAAGCATGTCTGGCTCGTAGTCGAAGGTTTTGATTAGTGCTCTCATGAGCCTTGCTTTTTTGTTGTTTTTTTTTTGTTTTGTCACTTTATGTTTGTTGTTACGTCGTGTGGACCTGATGTGGACTGTTTTCAGCATTTTTTGGCCACGACATTCATCAAGGAGGAGACTCTGTGCTTGGTGGTTGCGCCTTCTTGGCAGCATGGGTATACCAGCACTGTTTTTGACTGGGAGGAATGTCGGCGCCATTTGACTGTCGTTGCGGGACAGCCCCAGGGCGCTTGTGTCTTGCGACTGTAATGGGCAGCATTTTCAGAGCCCCGCTTTGTTCAGCGGAGAGATCGGTGCTGTTGAACGGTCTGCGGCTGGATGGATGCAAGGCTTGAGGAGCCGACGATGAGAAGAAAGGAGCGTTGGCGCAGAGCGCCGATGCGGATGTGGAACTGGGAGTCGCGGCTTGGAGTTGAAGCGGATTACGTGGGACAGGAGAAGTGAACTAATCTCTTTTCGTCAATGGACGCTACAGCTTCGTGTTTGCTTTCAAAACTTAGCTTGTAGCAGACGTGTGCACGTTTTCAGCATGACGTCTCTGATCCACTGGTGAAAGGACACTTTGATCCTCTCCTCTTTCATCTATAACTGCTTCAGACAACAAAATGTATGCAGAAAAGTGGTGAAGATTGCACGACTGTCTGTGTCCTGTGTTGTGTTATTTTTGTTATTTTGACTTCAAAATGGCGTCCGCGAGAGTGGCTGCCTTTCCAGTAGCTCCTATATTTTGTTGTTCTACTTCTTCCTTTCATAACTTTGCTGCTGTGAATTGGGAATTTCTCCATTGCGAAACTAATAAAGGTTTTCTTATCTTATTAAGGAGTTGTTTGTCTATATTTGCTCCGTCCATAACATGCAATCCTTCCAGGGTGTACCCTGAACCTGCATCTCATTAAGTCAGCTGGGCAAGGTTCCAAGTGACCCCAAGTAGGAATTGTAGTAGAAAATGGTAGATGCGTGCTTTAGACAGTAACCCCACAGTCTGAATTTTTTTTTTCCTCGTGAAGAAAAAAAAACCCTTTCGTATAGCATCAAGAGAAGTCAAGAAAGAAAAATCTGGAGGTGGATGAAAATCTAAAATAAAGGGACCTTCATTAATGTCAATATAAAGGGTTCCCAACGTAGATTGTGAGGTCTATAGGATCCTACTCTGTTCATATTGGCATTTGTGATACACCTCAACCCAACTTTATAGAGCACAAAACCATAGCAGTAACGTGCTGTACATAAAGTAAAAATCTGAAATTTAAAAACAATGAAAACAATAAATTATACAATACAAAGACAGTAAATATAATAAAACACTAAAACTGGTATCGCAAAGGAATAATGACCCTAAACATACTGTGAAAGCAAATCAATACTTGTTGAAGCCAAATAAATTGGAATATTCTTCTAGCGTTACGTCAGTAACCTGATGCCTCAATAGCACAAGCTTTTCAAAACCTGAAGGCAAATGGCCAAAATGAAGGTAACTGCAGTGAAAATTGTGAAAAGCATAGCTAGAGGGAAAAAAGCTCTAAATGTATTGATGTCCATGAGCTCCAGCCAATCTTTGGTCGAAGGGATTTTTTTTATACAAGCCTTAAAATTTCTCTCATGAGTCCCTAAAAATGAAAGGACTGCACAGTAGTCTACAGAATAAATGTAAATAATTCCTATTTTTTATTAAGTCTAGACTTCAATAACATACTGGCTGTATTATTTTAAATCTATTCTTGTGGTGCATCAGGAAATAAATAAATATGGTTACCGGTCAAACACTTCTGGGCCTAATTGTAAAAAAAAACAAAGAATAAATACCTGGTGAACTTCAATTTGATTCTTATTTATCTTGAGTCCGCACTTGCATGTAATCTGTAATGCAAGGAGATGGGAAATTAGAATGGACCATTATTCAGATTTGTGCTATTATTTGTGTTTTGACTTGAGGAAAAAACTGCAGCACTGAATCATCATGAACAACGTTGCCTACATATGGGGGCTTCTTAAAATGTATTACCTGGCTGTGTTCCTGCTGCTTATGCTCCGGCAGATCTGAGCGTGGCACCGGCTCCTGGCAGACATCACAAAGTGCAATGTTTCTTCGGCAGTGGATCTCATGGGTAGTGAAATTTGCTTCTGGAATGTCATGTTTGCTCAAAATACAAGTAAAATTAACAATTAAATATTATTCACCGCAAAATGTGAATCCTTGATTAATTTGACAGGTACTTACCAGTTGCCGCAGAACTGAGTATTTTCGTCTGCCATAGTCTTACCAAGCCTGGATTTAAATACAACTGTTTTACACAAGGCCTTTACTTGAAGAGGAATTAAACCACATCAGTTTTAAAGCAAAAGAATTTAATAAAAAAAGACGGTCTATAATTAAACTGCGAAGTGTGGAGATCCTAATTTGCTGCGTACGCCGTTTTGTTTTACCCAGCGAATAACCATAATAATAATAATGATTAAGAGACGACAGTCATGTACAGCATTTACAAAAGAAAATAACAGTGGCTGACAGTGGCTTTCACTTTTGCTTACCCGGCTAGCTAACGTTAGCAGACACAGCGGCGGTCTTCAGTAACGAGGAACAGTAAGCATCGTCACCTTATGCCGGCGGGAGTGTTTTAACCACACATAAAATATAAATGGCGTTGCAAGTGACGCCTGCAGCCCGGCTATGTAGCTTAGCAACCGTCCCAGTGTAGCTTTGCCTGGGCTAATGCTAGCTTCAACTTGCTGCTAGCCAACTAGCCTGGCTAACGGACCCAAGAAGCTATCGCATCAGCAGATTTCTATCAACCGGAACAGGTCTAAGAAGTGACATGACAGTTCTACTGAAGGCAATCATGACGGTAATTGTCTTCGAAATAAGAGCACAGAACAAATGAGAAATTCTAGACGCAGGCTAATCGCTGTATCTCAAGCACGATCATCCAATTTCTTCTCTGCTATGTAAATACATTTAGTTTGCCCAGCGTGTTGACTCACAGGCAGTCCACGTAGAATAAAATGATGACAATGTAGGACCGTACCGCAATGATAATTCATATTTTTGAATCGGCAAAGAAAATGAAATGGGTGGACATATAGTCCTTCTTACTTAAAATCATTTTATATTGGCATATAATTGAGCAA
This sequence comes from Hippocampus mohnikei, assembly GCA_026261675.1. Lineage (NCBI taxonomy): Eukaryota > Metazoa > Chordata > Actinopteri > Syngnathiformes > Syngnathidae > Hippocampus > Hippocampus mohnikei. The sequence goes on from JAKGUB010000348.1 coordinate 14,136,084, forward strand.
ATGCAAACCTATATAGACAACATTTAGGGTCACTAGGTGGTACTCGCAGTTTGATTGGTCGAAAACTTCATTTATCGTTTTAATTTATACATTAAATGAGCAACAGGACTACTTGAAATTAGTGAATAAAAACACGTTTGTGATTTTTTTATATTACAAGAACAAGCAATAATAACCATGAATGTTGGGAATAAATAAAATAGGAAAAATATTGAAAACATAAAGGTGTCTCCGTGATCAAGTCACTATCCTGCTCTTAAAGTATCCATAAAATAAAATCAAAGCATTGTCCTGATGTTATTGTTTTTATTGAGCTTTAAATCTGCCAATACAGTCATATCAAGACATTTCAACAATGTAAAGGCACAGCTTTATCAGATAAAAATGCTGATCTATTTACAGCAAATGTTTGGACACATTACATACTTGTACATTTGTGCATCCCCTACCAGTCAAAGTGACCACCAAGGGATTCCGTAAAATCCTCGGGTGATTCACAAGCCCTTGTTTTCTTTCTGATCCTACATGTATAAAAATATGAAATGTGGCTGGAATACACACGGGACTAGATTTGACATGCTTGCTGTAATATTAAAATAAACAAGGGCTTTTTTTGAGGAAGTAAATTAAAAAAGAAATAGAAGGAATGTCTACTTGTAATTACTGAAACATTACTACAGCAGATGGCAGCTGCTGGTTCTTGATGTTCATAAGGTGCTACACCAGAGTAAACGTTGCCGTGTGAACACCCCTTATGTCAGGAATTAAGGTCCATTTACAGTCAATGTTGCCAAATCCAAAACATCCATTAGAATCCCAGCTGCAATTGGTTAGTAAAAAGATGGCAGTACACACAGCCCAGCTGCTGTAGCCTGAGTTCAAGACAGGATCATGACTGTTATATTTACATTATTTTTGCCCTCTTGGCGCAGAGGCAATAAATGTTAACCTCTAGGGAAATAAGTACCAACACTGAGGAAACACACAACTATCCACAGTTCCACAAACGATCGGCACCATAGAAATAACCTAACAAAAATATCTATTTTAACTACAAATCTACATTCCAGGTCTTTCTATAAATTGTATTTTCACTATACACCTGTTTACTGGAGGCCCTATACTGTATCTTATATTTATATTCATGAAAATACCTGGAAAACGGACAAGAAATGTAGTCATATATGTGAAAAAGGCTTCTCACAATCACCTGTCAATGCATTGTATTGCCTTACACTACATCAAGCACATCAAATGTCTTGATTTGGGACTGAAAACATGTGTTGTTTGGTTCACCTACTAACTTCTAAAAATGTTTTGCTTTACTCAAATGATATAGTAGGACCTGATAAGAACTGGATATTTGTTCAGTGAAAACAGTTCAACAATGAATATGAAAAAAAACCAGCATTAACCAGCTTTTAAAAGAGCAAACAACTCAATTCCACTTCCAAATGTTCTTGGTCCAATTAAAAAGTAAACAAACATGTTTTTTTTTCTTATTAACCAGTTCTGCAAAGAATACATTTAATACACAATCCAAATTCAAAGCCAAAAGGACAAAATAAAGGGAGTAGAAGGTTATGCGTGGAGGTTCAGACAGTAGTGAAAGACAGCAAACGGATCACAAGAAATGGTACAATCCAAATGCTCAGTTGAAAGGAATGACAAGAAGGCACACACTGAGTTGAGACCTGAAGTCACGGAGGTAGCAGAGGCCAAGAAGAGGGATGAAAGTGATCAAAAGCATAAAAGGGGAGGAGTGTGATGTAATGTCTATCTGTCCTTGGAACCAAGCTTCTCAATCAAATCCTGCAGGGGAGCGAGCTCTCGCCGGTCGATAAGGTTGAATTCCTGCAGGGAACATATAAATAAACCATTTTGAGCTGTGTTTTCGCAAAGCAAACGTAGTAAAATCACATCCACTCCATTTTAAAACTTCGCTGATTTGCTGTGCCATACATTTCAGCCGTCTGCCAACAGCTTCTTCATTTTGTTTTGCACTCCCAGTAAATGGTTGAGCCACAGGGAGATGGCTGCAGAAGAACACTTTTGCTGCACCATCTCAGTCAGTCGAAGATGACAAATTGCAAGTGGTACAGTGACTCACCTGGACAAAGAATATGAAGTGCTTGAAGGAGGTGTTGAGGTGAGCCTCCTCCTGCAGCTGCATCACAGAGTCGAAATGCTGATGGTAGATGTGTGCATAAACCCTGAAAAGGCGCTTCAGGATGGTTTTGGCCACAGACATGAAGTTCTTGGGAAACGGAACCCCTGTGGTGGAAAATAGACTTAACTCAGTATGCAATGTAATATCTCTAAAACCCGATGATGTCTAATTGTTTTTGTTGTTTGCAGGTTTTTTGTTTTTTTTTGGTCCTTGTTTTCCGTGCAGTTTGACTGACTTTCGTCAATCAGCTGGTGCCATCTTCACTGGGCTGATGAGTCTTAGGAGTGCTTTCAACACATTACGTCATCAAATTATTCCATATAAATTGAAGTCACAAGATTAGTCATTTGTGCTAAGAATCTGAAGATGTGTCCTCAGGCTGCACACCAGTCAACTGATTCATTCTTCCATCTAAATACAGCACAGACTTACCTTTGTTTTATTTATTAATACAAAGAAGAAAAAAAACATGTTTAGTTTCTGTCTTTGGCTTAGCTGTTAACACAGAACACTGGTCAATTTGATGAGTTCTCCATTGGCAGTACAGATGAGGGTGAAGATCATCTAAAAATCATCAGGCTGTCATTTATCTAAAAATGAAATACATTCCTGGTTAAAATCAAATCTTACCAATCTTGGAGGGAAAAAGAGTCTCGTCATCTAGCTGGTCTTGGACCCAAGTCATCAGATAATCTATGTACTTGGGCGCAGAGCATTTGATAGGCTTTTTGATATTAGTGCCATCAGCCCAGTGGTACTCGTATCTGCAAAAAAAGTGACCAAGTTAAACTGAGCAAACAAGGTAACAGTGATATGACTGAGGTGCAGCAGAAGATCAGAACGGCTTTAAAGCTCGACATATCAACTTAGTTCATGCCAACTTTGCTTGGCGGGAGATAAACTAAAAATATGCACAAGAACGGGAAATTGAGCAGTATCTCTTCTGCATGTGTATATTTCTGATAGCTGCTCTGTGAGCAGGAAGCGAGCCCTGGTCCCTTCCTCTTGATTAAACGCTGACCGTCACGGCAGGAGAGGAAAGAGGAAATGCCAGATTGAGATTTGAGCAACGAACGGCAAGCGTCTGAAGGGAGTGCAAGCCACATTTCAGACCACTTTATTCGAGCGATTTTCATGCTGTCACTTAATTGAATGTTACAACCATTTACCATTTCAAATCACAACTGAGAAATTCGGTGCAGGCATTTGTTTGCAAAAGCAACATTTACATGTTCATGAACGTATGGGGTCAAGGGACTCCTCATAGGATTTTTCCAAGGAGCCTCACATAAACCTAATGCCAATTAAACAACTACAGCATACCCCGAAGTACCATAGGAGTATTCTTTTTCAACCTAATTGTTCATGACCTGTTTAAGAGAAAATAATGTCATATAATGTGATTAAATCAGATTTTGAATTTTCTTTTTCCCCAGAGGAGCCCTTCATCTGTCAAAACATGTATTTATGTGTGGCAAACTGACGTACATTTATTTCTATGAATCAGTGTGCTTTACTGCCTTACCTGGGCCCAGCAGACATGACCGAGCAGCTAGCCTCAGTACAGAACTCTGTAATGGTGCCGTACAACATGTTGATCTGGTTGAAGAAATCCACCGCTGAAATATAGAAAAATGCAGTCCGTGTCTTATGTTGTAACAATAATTTAAAAAAATAACCTTGCATGCAATGTGGATTATTTCTTAATTTATAGAACTAAAAACAGGGATGTAAAATACAGCGTTGCCCCTATGTATGGCGGGTCAGCATTCACACCCCCACTACATCATAAAATTTTAAGCGGTCATTTGTATGGGTTTGTATACACTGTCCAACATTAGGCCTTTTTGGGTGGTGGCCAACTGGCATTGGTTTGTTTTAACGTTTTGGTGTTTAACTATACAATGTTGAATTCTCTTGTGTTGTATGTGTGTGTTTCACAGTAAACTCCAACTGGGAGTCCAATAAAACAGCACTTTGTCTCTCATCTGAAGTAATGGGCAAGCGAGATTGAGAAGATGTGTTCAGGAATACTTTATGAACTTCACTGTAAAGGTGTGTTTTAATAAATGTAAATGTGTTTAACGCCTAAAATGGTTTTCCATGGTCTAAATACCGTGCATTTTCACCAGTTTAGTTTTGGAAAGGTTCTATGTATTACACAGGAGTTCATTGCATCAGTTAAAACAATGTCTCATATTCAATGCACGTCTTTTATTTCTGCACTTACTGTTGACTGCGATCCACTCATTGAGATCCTCTCCCTCTGGCAGCATGACCGCCTGCCTCAGGTTCCCACTGCCCAGCGTAGCCTCAGCATGTTTCAACAGTTCATACTGATGGGAACCCTCTGGGATGTTTTTCTTGGGCTTGAAGGTCTTGGATGAGCGACTACTACTGGAGGGAAACACAGGCAGAGCTGAACAGCTGTCCGATGCTATGAAATCTTGTATCATACAAATGAGGCAAACAATTGCAATACAGTATCAACTCCCCATTTCACAATACCGTCCAATGAGTCGTCTATTCATTGGCCTTTCCAATACATGTGTTACATTGTAAAGAGATGATGGACACCCATCCTATTAATGGTGTAAACGTTCACTGGATGACTCACTGTTTATTGCAATCCCATAAAGGAGCTGATCACAAGTTATTTTTGATATTGGAGACAGACCTTACATTCAATTGATACATTGATTGATACATTACACCCCCAATTTTGCTGCGGTAGACTGCAAATTTCCCCAATGTGGAACAAATAAAGGTTATCTTATCTTATTGTAGTTGTACACCTCTAATAAACTAAAATCACATCGGTAGACATTGTTAGATGTTCAACGAAGCCTGTTGTGACTGTGTCCATCAAAACTGAGCGCGATCATTTTTTTGTAAAGGCAGAAGTCGTGATACAGTTCAGATCGTGTAAAGAGTCCGTTTAGTCTTCATGTATGACACGTAAATGTACAAGTGAATTGTGCATGCGACGTGTCGCCACAGCCAGTGATAAAAGTAGCGGATTGCCTAAATGTCTCCCTGAAACAACTGAGCAGGGATCGCTGTATAACATTAGAATTACATAAACAACAATTAACATAAGAGGATATACATTGTAATAAATGTTCACAATATCTACACGTCAGACGAAAGGAGCTCCCCAACTCGGTGCTAGCATTTGCGATATAGCTAGCATGTAAGTTCTAATTAAATGACAGTTGATTAATAGTTGAAATAGTCACATTCCATGTATTGCGTTGAATGAAAATACAATTTTACTACAAAGTAACTCTGGTCAAGCCATCATCGCAACGACGGTAAGCATTTTTTTCGCAAGGGAGTCTTCTTGCTTTGAGTTACTTCCTCTGCTGGAACTTTAGCTAACGTTAACCGCAAACGAGCATGACAAAAACGAGATCATGAGTAAGAATGTTTGTCAAATGTACTTACAATAGAAAGCTCATCTTGGCAAAGTAGTCGTCGGCGTGCCTCGATTAAAGCCCCTCGCTCTCGGTTAGTCGATGGCGATTGTTACTTTGACAAGGGACCACTCAAACGTCTTGTACGTGCTGTACGCTAACAGCTATCAACAACTGCACCCACTGAGGTTCTTCCTCTGGCGACATGAGGGCCGCACTGTCGCCCCCTATTGCGTACACTTGGAAGCACTGACGTCTGATGAAATGTGTTTTCCGCCTGACATAAGACAGCTTTTCTCCTCCTTCAGTAAATATCAAAATAAAGAATTTTAAGCACCAAAGCCGTAACATCACCAAAATAATCACCAGTGTTGAGCCAGCAAGGCTCTGCTGGCTTGAATATTAGCAGAATCACTGGCCTACATTTGCAACCTAAATTGTAATATTTGTTCCATGGAACTGTGTTCATTTATTACCAACAATCTATTTTTTTCCATTTCGGAATGTTTTCTTGGCTGCCCTACTTACGATGAATTTTACATGTTCAGCTTGAAAATATGCACAGGAGCTGCAAAACACAACTTTTTTGATCATTTTCAAGAAACGTGCATCAAGTGCAAACTCACTGCTGAACAATGGACAGACGTTGGACAATAAAGAGGACACAAAGAAAAACGGTGCCCTAATACATGGCACCGATTTGCAAAGGGTCGACCAGAAACAACAAAAACCACATGCACACTGGCATGTTATTCCACAATTTTTGCAAAGAGTGTACTTACGCAAGTTTTGTGAAGCCCTCGTGTGCATAACTGCACAAAAACAAGCAGGCATGTGGGCGCGTATAGTAAACATTTCCACAACAGGGAGTGATTTACAGTGGAGAGGAGAAACATCACACAGGTGACATTAAAAACAAACACCATGCCAAGTATTTTGAACAAGCAAGAAGTGGAAGATCAGCTTAACTGCACGAGAGAGGATCTGCTTTGTCTCAACCTTTTGGAATGCCCGGTGGGCGCAGGGGGCATTGTGGGCGTTTTGTCCATAATGAGAGTCTGCACTCTAAATGAAGCCGCTGAGACCCCAGACTAAAACAGCACTCTGACCTCCATGCGGGTAAGGTAAGGCAGTAGGGCATATTAATTACAGCATTGTCCATGCAAGGTTTTTGTTTGTTTGTTTTGTTTTGTTTTGTTTTTTTACTGCTGCAAATGGCATACATTTATAAAGCATCCCTTTGTGTCAGTTTTACTGAAGGTCCCTCACTGGTCAAAGCAATGCACTTAAAGTAACTTTGAGGACAATATTTAATTAGATTTTGATTAATTTTGATTGATGACTTTGATTTTTGTTTGTTGACACCCTGAATAGATAGACCCGATGTTTACTCATTGCCAATGCATAAGCTATGAACATGCATCCTATACGGGAGGAGCTACCAAAGTAAGGCCCACATTCAGCCCACTCTTCTTGAATCCAGCCCACACAGCATAATAATATTTGTTGCATATTTGCTGCATGATCAAGTTTAATTATTTTTTTGTTGTTAAACTCTCTTTTATATGAGTTTTAAAGGGGTTGACTTTGTAGGTTGTCCTGTATCTGAGAAAAGAGTAGTCTTTGGATTTTGAAAACTCAAAGAGCCCTTTTTTTAGATGAGTTGGAATGGTGATGCAAATATGAAGTATGTAAAAAGTATGTTAAAAAAACATCTAAGGCATATATAAATGCTTGCTCTTACCACTAGTCAACAATCAAATGCTGCAACATACAATGAGTAAAATAACAGACCTGTATCAGTGTGACCTAACGTCACATCACTTTCTATCATGTACCACCTCTAGGGGGCAGAATCTACTAATTGGTGGTAGAGCTCCCATTGTCCTGCTTTCTTCACTTTAAGGCAGCGCGGGGGACAAAACATGTCAATGGTGAGAGTTAACAAGTTAGAGGGTCGCCTGTTGGCAAGGTCATTTGGTGAACAAAAAAGCTCAAGTGGGAGGTTGCGATTCTAGAAGGCCTTTGCATCATCTTTGTTGGACCTACTCTTGTGAGAGAGCGCTCACTTCTCCCTCTCCTCAACTTCACTTCTTGAGTTACACTTCTGCTTTGGATGATTATTTATTTTGGATTCCGCCGATGACTGTGAAGGACTGACATAGGGGTCATCAAGGGCAACTGTCTTGGCTCCATCTTCATTGACACTTTGAAAAAGGTGCTCTTATTTTTCACCTTACCTGTGTGGGATTTTCAGATGGAATAATGTCTACATGTTGGAGTAGAAGATCGTGGATTCCAGTTTTGTTTGCTGCCACTCTGGTTGTTCCTTTTGTTCACACCGGATCCGACCACGACAGAAGGCTGGCGGGCTCGTCCTCATGCTATGGAGGCTTTGACCTCTATTTTGTCTTGGACAAGTGAGTTGAACTCTGTTGTACAATAGTGAGGAGAGAATCGATTTGTGACAAAAAGTGTTTTTTTATGCAACACGTGAATTCATTCTGCAAACGATTGACAAATACAAACATACAGTCCAATATGCAGAGCCATTGAATTTGAAGCATATCAGTGAGAAATTCTTCATCCTTTTTATGCTTGTTGTGATGAAGTCATTTGAAATGTGATCAGTATGCACCCTGCTGTCTTGCCATGTCAGCAGTGTAGCTGGATTGGTATTGCAATGGTGTCATAGGGTTTAAACTATATTTTAGCATAGCCCACTGTATATCCACATGTCAACCATTACTCTTGTAACACCTTGTTGTGTTTGCTCTCATCAACATAACACAGACCAGATGGGGGACTTTTAACCCAAAATAAACAATAAATGGGCAATATTGCGCATACACACAAATATAAGGCAATGGTTTAGGGAGGGTTTCACATGCACTAAACTCATATTAGACAGTTCATTAGGTAGACCTGTACAATCTCATGTGATTCACACCGAAAGTAGTGCCAAAAAGTCTACCTTTAGAATGATCAAAGTACTTAGATGTGACAGACGCTGTCAGAGGAGGATTCATTTGAAAAACACTCACTATATTGGGGTTTACAGCGGTAAAAGCCAAAGTGAGAGGTGATTCATAATGGACTGTGTACCACCTGGTACTAATCTAAATAGTTTTGGTGAATAGATAAGACAGAAATTAGACTGGCAGCCTTCATTGAGACACGTTGAAGAGATCTTAGCCGGAAAACAGAGTTGCCGCATCTGAGACATCTGTGGCAAGAACATCAGTCTGTCTTCAAAGTTAAAGCAGTAGACTCTCCACTTTCAAACATTTCCATGTATTAATCCTCTTAGTACTTAGGCCATCAAGAAGCACAGTACTTTAGCGTATTAGTGTGTGGAAGGTTGGATGTGTAACTCGAGTGCCTGTACTCATCTCCAGTGACGCCAATGCATTGTCCAAGTAAATGTAGATTCTCCGTGTGGGAATCGTGCATGTGTCAAAATTGATGCACATCTACATGCCATTGCATGTGTTAACAGAAGGCGTGATATCGCTGCATCCTTTTATTGTTTTTGCATTGTATTTTATTCTGGATACAGTGAACTTGTAGCAACAATGCCCTCCACCTGCCCCCACCCAGTATTAGCCTCATCATCTCTTGCTGTCTTCCCAGCCTATCTTTCATTGGCTCCAGATGTTTTAATGTTTCAGCCTGCTGTCTTGCTTTTTCGCACTGGAACTTATGTCATAGCAACAATGGAAAAATAGGTGTTTGGTATGGAGGAGGAGGAGGAGGAAGAAGCGGGGGATGGGGAATCTGAGTTTGTAAAAGCAAAGTTTAAACAAGGACATCAAAAGTGATTCGGAGGTACAATCACACGCGTTTGTCTTTATTTCATATCATGCAATAAAATATATATGTTAGTATCCTGAATGGCGAATGACTTCCTTTCGCTCTGTGATGGTGTCGTGTTAAAAAAATTGCACAGGATGTCGAGGTCTTTGTGGCAGTTGCGCTTCAACCCAATCAAAACATGAAGGAAAACAATGAATACCAACAGCTCAGCTTCACTATGAGGGGGTTCAAAAGAGAACAAAATTGATTAGCATCAACACTGAACTTGTTGTGATCACACAGTGGTAGGCACGGTGACTTAATGTGCGGTCATTTCGCAGATCGGAATAATTAATTGTGGGTGGATTAGAAGAATGTTAGCGGTAACTTGAGCAGAGCCAAAAGAGCGTCCTCCCTCAGGGGAAAGCGGCTTAAAGCTCCAAACTGTTGCTGATTTGCTTCTGTGGAAACACTCTGCTTTTAAATTCACAACACTCAATTAAAAATCAGCTCTCTTTTCTTTGATGTAACTAACCATGTGATGTTTTTGGTAGATCTGGGAGTGTGATGGACCACTGGACCGAAATCTACCATTTTGTTGAGCATTTAGCTCATAAATTCATAAGGTAAACTATATCAGTGTTTTGGAATTTAGAACCTTTCAAGAAACTGATCTAACACAATTTCATTCTACTATTCTTTAGTCCACAATTACGGATGTCATTTATCGTGTTCTCCACTGAAGGGCAGATTTTAATGAGCCTGACAGAAGACAGGTGGGTACATATGACCTATTTTGGGATTTTTTTTTTTTTTAATGCTAAACTGTACTGTACTATACAGTACTCTGCTATGCTATACTATACTATAAACCCCTGCCATTTGAACAGGGGGGTGTAGACTTTATATCTGCTGTGGGTTCCTTTCACCTCCTTTGCTAAAAGTTGTATTATTAACTGTGTTGATTATGTTAACAGACATAAATAAATAATCAATAATACTGTTTTATCTCAATTGTATGAATAATTCTGGTGTTGGGTGCTCTTTTTTGGGGCTTGAGCACCTGACCTCTAAAATATCCGTGCACATCATGCCTGGTCTGCATCTAATTTGTTCCCCTAAGATGATGCACTCAAAAATTGTAATACTACTGTACTACTTCATCCATCTGGATCACTCGGTTGAGGCGAGTAATGACGTAACTTCCTTTAACGATTGTGATAGTTTGCCAAATATCACTCTAATTAAATAAACACGCAATGGCTATGCAATACTACATCACAATATACTTTTACCGCTAGGTGAAAAGTATCAACAAAGAAACACATTAAACATACAAATATCAAAAGAAAAGTACAAATGAATTTTGATTAGGGACGGAACGGTTTTTTTAAAACTGGTGAAACCGTTCCGTTCGACAATTTCAGACTGGTTCGTCTGCATTTCCCTCAGAGTGCTAAGCCAAGATGACAGCATGCATGGTGGCACGTCATGATTCACGCTAAAGAGTACACAAGCAGTGGACAAGATGTGGGTCATATCCTTCCAGGGACACCGCAGCCAGTCATATTGCATTGGAGCGCCTCATAGGCTTCTCCAGTTGGATTCATAATAATACATAATCAAGCTCTGGTACATAAAACCAAAGACTTGGAATGACAAATAGCTGGAAAACGCTATGTTTGGGACTTAGGTGTTTTGATTATCACAGAAACGTGGCTTAACCCAAGGATATGCAATGCTAGCATGCAGCTAGCTGGCCTTAGTATACACGACTTGTAATAACTGCTCTACCTGATTTGGATGTAAATGCCTTCAAGTTGAAACTTAAAAGTCTGCAGTGAAAGCTCACCTTTGTCGTTTAATTTCAAAGCCACTGTGGTGGTATTGAGAGCTCAAACGATAAGAATTCTGTCATGCCCATGAGTGAAGATATGAAGTTACGGGTGTGCATGAGTTCAACTCATTCACTTAAAGAGGTTTTATTTACTAAGCCGCTGGCATAGTTAGAAGAACAAAATAATAATATTTGAAATAATAATAATAATCATTAATAATACTGCTGTGAACATATACTTTATCTTTTAACCTAACTATACAAGACACAATTGATTTTTCGAACCGTCAACTCATACCAAACCGAACACCGTGAGCACAAAGCCGAGATACGAACTGAACCCTGGATTTTGTCAACCACTCCTAATCTTAATAAATATTGTAAATACATTGCATTATATGAGATGGACTTGTTTTGCGTATGCCACCTCAGAGAGCGTATCCGCAAAGGTCTGGAGGAGCTCCAGGGAGTTCACCCAGGAGGGGACACCTTCATGCACGAGGGCATCCTGAGGGTGAGCTGCGGCATTTTTCTCTCCACTCTTCATACAACACGAACAGCACACACAGAACCCACTAAACAGATGTTGCCTCCCTGCAGGGTGTGGTTGTTTGACAGCTCATTGTCCTTGTTTTTGCTCCACAGGCCAGTGAGCAGATATACTATGGAAACATAGAAGGTTTGTCGTACAAAATTGTACCTTCCTTTTTCATGTCAAAGTCTTACCAGTAAAACCAACCTCATATTAAAGACTGAAGAGTCAGAGAGTATCTGAAGCTTCTAAGCCTTTTTAATGTGAGGAATCATAAAAAAAAAATATATAAATGCTGTAAGTAAAAGAACGTTGCCTTATCTCCAGTACCTGTTTCTCCATGCTCATAAATGGGGCTTACGCTTGAAATCTGACACATTTTTCTAGATAAGCATAGATAATACATTTCTTCTCAAAAGGATTTGACCATATGGTTTACATCCGCAGGTTATCGCACCGCCAGTGTGATTATAGCTCTGACAGATGGAGAGCTGCACGAGGATCTCTTCTACTATGCCGAGAGAGAGGTCAGAGAGACAAATAAATAGGCTTCTACACTAATTGCAAGCAGGTGAAACATTTCTGTTTGCACCACTAACCCCCATTAAATGGCGCCACATCAGCGCTTTGAAAATCCTGCTGTTTACTGCTCTAAGTCAAAGCTTCTGTAAGAGCCCAGTGCAGGTGAGCTGTGTTGGACTTTGTTGTGTGTGTTCAAACACATGTCGCTAGCCAGGGTAATAATAGTCCTTCATGAAATCAATGATTTATTTTTCAAAATAATCCTGCTTGTTGCATGTCTTGTAAAACATGTCGCTGGATGACAAATTTCAAAGCTGTGTAGTTGTGTTTTGTAAAATGTTGTAAAATGCTAAGATGTAACTGAATCCATGTGCTGCACGGAATTTTGTTTTATTTGTGTTCTCAATCTTTGCCAACCTGACAGGCCAATCGCTCCCGGAGCCTTGGGGCCACCGTTTACTGCGTTGGGGTGAAGGACTTCAATGAGACTCAGGTGGCTGTTTGCATCCCCTTTAGTCCATATGTCTCAAACATGAAAAACATTCCACATTTATTTGTCGTGGAATGAAGCCTAACTCATTGACTCTCTCATAGTGTAGTGTAATAAAGGGGTTACAGATTTTTTTTAATGCAATATTTTAATTGTCAAGCTGCAAATATTTTGACAATGGCAATAAATAGACTATCGTTATATGTAAATATTAACAACACAGAATTTTTTTTTAAATCATGATTTTCTTTTTAAATGAAAAGAATTCAGGGGCAAAAAACACACTGTACAGCAAAACAGCATTCTCTCATGCTGTCTTTTTCAACAACAATATTCCTTCTGATTACGTCACACATTTTCAGCGGCCACAGAACCTGCGTCCAACTAAAAAAAAAGTTTTTTTTTAAATAAAAAAAAATCATCATGTGCCAGCATACAGTATGCCGCATGCAGGGGTCACCAACTCTGGTCCTCGAGGGCCACTGTGCTGTGTGTTTCATACGTCTGCCTACTCCGACATACCTGATTCATATGGTCAGCTCAAGAGCAATCTCTACGGATTCCTAATAATGATCCTGAACATTTGAACAAGTTGTGTTGAAGTGAAGGAAACATCTCAGACATGTAGGGTGGAGGCCCTCAGGGACCGGAATTGGAGACCCCTGGATTTGGTTATCTGGACTGACAGGAACAAAAAGTCAGCAAGAAAATCACCCTAAAATAACATTTCAAGGATCATGATGAAACTAAAAAGGGTATAATTTTCATAATTGAATGCTATTTTGTGTTTAGTATAATATGCACAGTGGAAAGACAGCAATACAGCATGAATGTAGGTACATTTATCAACATGTCAACATCTGGCTCACTGGTGTTTCTAATTGCTCACCTTCAGCTGGCGAAGATTGCTGACAGTAAGGACCACGTATTCCCGGTCAATGACGGATTTGAGGCTTTGCAAGGGGTCATCGATTCTGTAAGTATCACTCTGGTCCACACAAGCAACATCTGTATGGAAATAAGCGGCATGGCATTGTCGGCCTACAGCAAATCACCTTGAAATAATACCATAATACCTCCCTGCACGCTATGATCTCCTAGTTAGACTCGTTAGAACGCATACCAGACTTAAAGGACCGTAAGCTTCCTTTAAGCGCTTGCATCCATGAAACTCTGCCTGGGACTCAATCCCAGAAGAAAAAAAAAACGTTGCTGTAACTGTGACTTTGCTGTTTTTGATCAGTGAGGACCACGTTTGGCCGAACAGGATCAAATAGATTACTGGATCTCTTGTGACCTCACCGTTGTCAGGAAATAAAAAGCAGTGTGTCGTGACAACAGGGTTGCCTTTCGATAGGTTGGCCTTCTCATCTGCAGCGCTTTATCATCTCATTTGAATTTCAAGGAAGCAAGTATGTTGTTGTAGATGCCAGGCACAGTTCAAAACAGTTGAAGTAGCAATATCATGTCAAGAAGCACAGCAATGCCACAAGTGGATGCTGTGGGACGGGAAGCAAGAGATTAGCTTAAGGAAACACTGACGCTGTAAAAATATTGAGCAGAATGCCAAGTTATTCCTGTTATAAGGCTTCCATATTGATGTTTCCCCCCCGCCCTCCCTCCCTCATATCCTCAGATCCTGAAAAAGTCTTGCATTGAGATTCTGGCAGCTGAACCTTCCAGTATCTGTGCAGGAGGTGAGGAAGCAACGTTTCCAACGTTTCCCTGCATGCTGAGAATCATAAACTTGGCACTGAAGATTTTGGGGTCATCACCAAATGTTGAGGTGACATTTTGTGTTTTCATTTCTCCTCCGCCAGAGTCATTCCAGGTTGTAGTGAGAGGAAATGGATTCCTTCATGCTCGCAATGTTGATAAGGTCCTGTGCAGCTTTCGCATTAATGACACCGTGACTAAAAGTGAGTGAAACAGATCTTAAAATCCAAATGACCAATATGTTTATTTTTTCCGGGTGTAGTTTACGCCGACATTGTTTTTATATGAGAATATTACAAATACCTCTCACTATAGTTAACATGTAGCTAACTGTGTCAATACAAATATCCTTTATTGTTACACACCACCAACACTTCTTCGATAGTGTCAATCATGATCGAGCATTAATATCTTTGTAAAAGAAGAATGTTTGACTCTTATCTTGGAACTCATTATCATATATAGGTGAAGTTTAAATTAAAAGTCCTGTGCACAGCTGGGATCCTGTGTGATCAAAGACAGCTGCCAAGTTTCCCCGCTTCTGCTATTTTATGTGAAAACGGCAACCAGTGCCACACATGAAACAAAATGTTTAAATTGCCTTTAGGCTAACAAACAATTTCTCCACAGTCTTTGTGGCTGGAGTACTTTAATGGTTGTGGAAATCGCTTCCTACTGTGCACACCACAGCTCAGCGGGAAGCGGTGGTTTAATTTACAAAGAAAGATCAAACACTTCTGCTCTATCAGGCAAACTGGTAGAGGGCCGCTGTTTTCGAAAGCTAGTTTATGTCGTGTCGACATGATGACTGGTTGCACGATAATCGATAAATATTGCATGGAGAGATATTACAGAGAAAAATATTTTCATTTATCAGTCAGTTCTGAGGTTTGGACGCAGGCTACGGCCTTACTTTGTGGCGTTTGTATGTTCTTTCCTATCCTTGCGTGGATTATCCCCAGATTAGGTTACTTGAAGCACCTCACTTGACCTTACATGTGAATGTGCTGTTCACTGGATTTGTGGAGTTGTTTTTGAGAAGCCATCCTTCCATCCATCCATTTTCAACACCGCTTATCCTGAACCGAGTCCCGGGGGGGCTCGCTGGAGCCTATCCCATCTGAATTCTGGCGGAAGGCAGACGACAGTCTGAAATGGTCGCCAGTCAGTCACATGGCACATCGAGAGACAAACAGCCATTAACACCCACATGCACACCGTCGCCGAGTGAGAACCGATCCGACGCTGCCCGCACACAAGTCAGGCGAGCGTACCACAACACCATCAGTGACCTCTCAAGAACCCCCCCTGAGTCCAATTCATCTCTTTTTAATGGACGACAAAGTGGATTCAGGGATGAACTCGGATCAAGATCATATATGATCTGGCACAGTTCCCGTTGAGCTTGTTTCTGGCCACATAATTTGCTTAGCCCTCCATCCTGCATGGAGTTTCAAGAGTGGATCAGCCACGGCCCATGTGTGTCTCGTGTTGATTTCCTCACTTCTGGGGTATGCTCTCCCCCAGCCAGAATAAACACAGTGGCCTGGTCATGGTGCTTGTTGGAGTTGCTTTCCAAAAAGCCAGCTGGAAATGGACAAGACCTAGATTTGCCTCAAAAACAAAACCTGTTTTGCCGAGGTGTTTTCTACTAGAGGCTTTGTTCCCTTAGTACTGAAAACACTTCTTAGAAATTTGTGAACTGACTTCTTGTGAAAGCCACTACGTTTCAGTGAAAAATGTTCCTGGAGTTCCCTCTCTTCTTGCCCAATATTCATTCACAAACTTGTTTTGAACAACAAATCGATTTCAGAAAAACAGTTATTTTGACCTCTCAGCAGTCTTTTATAGGAGTGGATACGAGAAGACTGGAATGTTTGGCTCATGCTTGTGTATTGAAAGGTTTCCATCTTTGTCTCTAGTGGTCAAACCTTTGATAGTGGAGGATACATATCTTCTCTGCCAGGCACCTGTGCTCCAGGATGAGGGAATGTCAGTTCACCGCCGCACCCCCATTTGTTTTTCCACGGTGCCGCCAGTATGACAGTTCACTCATTTTCTCTTTTTTTTTTTCCAGGGCAGCAAATCTTTACGTCAGTATGAACGAAGGGCTCAGTTTCATCTCCAGTTCCGTCACCATTACAACTGTGAGCTGTGTGAGTACAACGTGACTCAAAAAGTAGTCCTCTAACATTGTAAAACTAAACACGCACACACACACACACACACACACACACACACACACACACACACACACACACACACACACACACACACACACACACACACATTCCAGTGTCAAAACTGTCATCATTACTTTTATTAATTGTAACTTTCCACATTTTTCGCTCATATTCTTAACTGACATAAAATTGTAAATCAAGTTAGCGTTGTTTATTGCATTCCGTCCATATTGTATATTTGAAGCTCAAAGAGATATAATACCCAGTTCTCTAATGACATGAGTCAATATAAACTGCCAGACTTTGAGCCTTTTCTCTCGTATTGACCCTTGCATAATCCGTAATATTTATATGTTGTCAATGTTGTCAATATTTGGAATTGCTCCGCAAATATTGAAACCATGGCTCACTACAAACGTGACAATCTGACGCCAAACGACTAACTGCGAGCTCCAACTTGCCTCAGCGTCTCTGATTGGGTGAACATATGCCCCACAGACACAATAATAGATGAACTGTGTGTATTGCTGCTTCGTCTCCTTCGATTTGACCCAAAGTGAGGAGTAACTGCACCTCAATCAACCACATGCGTGGTTGTGCAGGCTCACAAACTTTGCCACTACCAAAGAATCTTGCCTTTAAGCTTGTAGTAATGGATCCTTATTTGTCATGTCCTTGTTTATGATGATACTAGTGTAGCCTGTAATATCGGAGACAAATTCCTTGTGTATTCTACATACTTGGCCAATAAAGATGATTCTGAAATGCAATCAACAATGCCATTCAGTGCTTCACATTGTTTATTTCCGCCTCTCATGACAAATAAATGACAAGGTGGCCTTTTAAATTAGAAACAAATCAACTTGATCGACCGAAGGAGCAAGAAATAAAAGGGCACCATTTTTTGGACAGTATAATTCGACATAGAGTGATGCTCTGTGTTTATATGTCACAGTCTGATGGGACCATTTTGGCCATTACTCTGCTCATCCTGATGCTGCTGCTCATCTTGGCTCTCCTATGGTGGTTCTGGCCCCTCTGCTGCACTGTGGTGAGTCCAACTTCTCACATAAATTATAATATAAGTCATCCCTTTTCATACTGAAATATTTTTACAAAACGGCTACCTTTAAGCACTCTGTTCTTGTCTATTTCATGGCATTTCAAGTCCATGCGTGTCTGTTTGGGAAAATGATGCCGGGTTACCATGGAGAGTCGTTCTTGCGCCAGGATTTGGAGAAGGATGGAGGAAAATCACAAATAAGAAAAATCAGGGTCACGCATTTAATTTGCTGTCTTTATTTAGTTTAGAATCAACCTGACAGCTCATCTGTAGATGGTAAAAATGACACAGAACCACACACGAGAGGCGCGTAAGGCCTGTGCCAGACAGACTAAACCGTACGTGCAATATGTGATCACGTATGCTGGTAACGCTTCAGCCTTGCGGCAATCTCAAACAATGCACATCTGAAACTATGAGGAAAAGGAGGACTATATTACACAGAGAGGATATTGCTCCACAAATAAATGTCGCATTTTTGGGAGCTCAATTTTGCCCCCAAAAAATGTGGACGGCAGATTTCTAGGTCAGCGCATTGCTCATCTAAGTGGACGAAGCATTTCCTCAGCTATGGGCGGAGACAACCGTGTTTTCGACATGCTTTCGTGACTTTATCTGATGTGGACTGATCTACTCTCTCCATGTGTTTATTCCTTCTCAGATCATCCATGAGCCGCCACCACCTATTGCGGAGGAGAGTTCGGTAGGAGCGACACTCGAATGATTCCCTGCCAGTGTTTAGTTTATTCTGACATCTTAAACCTCAATGACCAAGCGCTCTCATTCTCTCTTGCCTTGGAATGAGTCTTGAACAATCTCTCAAATGTGTTGCGAGTTGACGCCTTCCAATATTAACAATGAAATTCAGACGTTTGCTATTTTCCATCTTTACCCATCCCAGTTTTGTGGCTGTTTTTAATTTATAGCCTCAAGTTAATCTTCCCCGCATTTTGTTTGGAAGTATAGCTGGCCAATAATTCACTAGTATCCCATTGCGTTTGTTTACAGTAATTATACTGTTGATTCCTGAAACTAATCGCCTTTGCGTGCTTGTCAGGACTTTGTCGATTTGACAAGATGAAAGATTATTAGTCAGATGGACAATATATTACAAGGATGAAACGTCATGAACATTTCCTTTTGGGCTTCTGTTTTATTTCCTTGGATGTGTCAACCACTACTGACAGACAAGTCAGTAGTGGTTGACACATCCAAAAAGTTAATCTGGCAGCATTTTTATTGACATGTTGGAGATATAGAAATGTAATTGTGGTTATTGTTTGCAGAGGTGTAGGTTGTTAAATTTTGACCCTTTTATGTCCAGTTTATCCAAAAAGGTCATCCAAATATTTTACTCAACACTTAATTTGATGCATTGGATTTCTACATGTCATCCAACTGTAACCATAGCAACAAAGACATTTTGATAAGGCATCATTTCAGTACATGGAACCAGTGAAGTGGCTTATTCAAATCCCCGCATCATTGAGCTTCGTTGTCACAACCCAACAGGATGATGAAGACGATGATATGCCAAAGAAGAAATGGCCCACTGTAGATGCTTCCTACTATGGAGGACGGGGAGTCGGGGGAATCAAAAGGATGGAGGTGAGAACAGAGTGTCGAATTTCTCCACCTTCGGACTTGAAATTCCACCTACAACAAAGTGGTCTTTGTTAGGTTCGCTGGGGTGAGAAAGGCTCCACAGAAGAAGGAGCAAAGCTGGAGAAGGCCAAAAATGCCAAAGTGAAGATGCCCGAGCAGGAGTTTGTGCAGTCCCCTACGCGTGTTCTCAACAATGGCATGCAGAAACCGCTTGGACCGCACAAGTGGTACTCTCCCATACAGGTACATGAATGAATGCTCTGATAATTGCTTAGATAGAGAAACTTCAACCGGATTCAGAAGTTCTTGTACATTTCAGGCCAGGCAGATAAATGTCTGTTTCCGCATTATACATAAACGTATGCAATCTGATCTAATGAGATGTGACAAAAGATCTGAATATGATAAATTGCTGCCAGACCAAAGGCCAGTTGTAATCGGAGCCAGATTGACTCACATTTGCCAGTTCCCACTTATAAACGCCCTTGAAAGCAACCGTTTGCATGTTGGTGCGTCGATAATGCACACCTATTACAAAGGATCAATGTTAATCAGCTGCGGGCCATGTAAGTAGAAACATTGCTGAGATCTGTTTATGAATGTGACATGAAATATTTTGAAGTAACACGGCTGCTTTGAGGCAGCTCTTCCAGCGCTGGCTTAGAGGAGTGACACTTCATTCCCATTGAAAGGAGATTGTTAATAGAAACCAGGCTCCTATTGGACTGACCTCCAGGGAACGGGGGCTGCGCGACTAGCATTTTTGTGAAGGGGGAGAAAAAAAAAAAACAACCTCAGCTGTATTGCCTCCCTTTATCATCAGCATAGCTGCTTTGTTTGAAACTATGAAGAGAAGATTCATAGATGGATGAAGACGGGGCCTTGATATATTCTATGTCGGGAAGAAGGGCAGAAACCTGGATATTACACTGCAACATCCGTGTCATTAAGATTAGCATTTTAACTGCTTTGTTTCTATAGAACAAGCTGGATGCATTGTGGGCCCTTTTAAGGAAAGCCTACGACCGCGTGTCTGTTATGAGACCTCATCCAGGTGATAAGGTAAGATTACCACAAAGTGACAGATAATCAGTGTGTGGGTGTGTGTGTGAGATTGCATGAAATTTGCTCAACAAGGAGACCCCTTTTGTACCGCTAATTGCAGAGAAAGTGCTAAAGCTGCGAGCGCTGTAGATCGCAGTCTTTCCCCAAATATTATTGAGCCATGTCACCCATTTTGCCTGAGAAAAATCTTACGGCACACCACCAAACCAAAATGTTGCCAAAATTACGCATACTTAACTGACGACGATCTTGTTTCAGTTTACTCACAAAATGACTCAGTGTGAAATCTTGGCCTGTTCATTAGTATGCATATTTTTTTCTTTCTAGAAAACCCTAAAAACTGGCCCACATACTGAATATATTATATTTAACAATAATTAATAATGCTAATTTTGTATCAGCTGTTCAACTGAGGATGTCGGCAATATTACCACAGGTGGCCAGCATGCGGAGATGTTTAAGGGATATATATCACACAGGCCCTTATTTTAGCAAGATAAACAATGTGATCATTTACTGCATAGCAAACAGTTTTCTGGACCCCAAGGAACCACTGACCCCAATTTGAGAACCGTTTCGTAAAGAGAGCCCCACGGGTGAAGTGACTGTAAATTGGGAGTTAACCTTCGTCTGGCGTCTGGCTGGCTGCAGTGCGAATTCATGCAGGGAAGAGATGTCTGCTGAAGTCATCGCAGGAAAAAGCCAAATGTGATTTCCCGATGGCCAGCTGCGTAATCAAGGCGATAACGGTTCACTCGACTGTTGGCAGTCAACACGCAGTGTCGAGGGATGGGATTGGCACAACACAACAACATGAGCAACATTAAATTATGAAATCGCATTTAACAACCTCTGTTGAGGTGAAATTGTGCCCCCCAGAAAAGTGAAATGAATGTATGGCTCGCCATACTAGCATTTGTGTTTGCCGACTACCACACTATTTTTACACTTGCATTGTTTTTTTTGTATTCTTTCAAAAATGTGTGCAGATTCCACTTGCCAAGACTGCATGTTTACGGTTAACAGTAACATGCAAGGATGTCCGCGCCGCACAACCGTACATTGAGAAGCGATATTTGGCATTGTCCTGTGATGACTTGACCAGAAATCTTTTCACTGCATCAATCGGTGCTGCAGCCAGACTTGAGATGGATTTAAACTCCTTCGAGACTTGCATTAAAAAAAAAAAAAAAAAAAAAAAGTAAAAATGCTTTGTCAAAATTTTTACTGGGATTTGCACATTCGCCACCACCTCCTCATATAGTTGATGGAAATCGTGTGTTTTTTTTATATAACGGCAATCAAAATAGTACTTCAATTCGATAAGCTAGTAAGGTAATATAATCGTTATATTCAGAGCGATAATCTTCACATTTGAGATCCAACTCTTGCTGTGCAGTTGTGTGACATTCAGTCAGCTGTACAATCCAGGCTGTGCTATACCTGTACAAAAGGTCCTTACATACACATACGAACGCTATGCATACCAGCCGCTTGTTTATTTTCACAAAACTGTGTCAGGTGGCACACAGCTGTGTTTATACTCAAGTCTGACCGGGAGTATGGAACAATGTGAGTCATTGCTTCGTCACAAGTGTTTCTCATTTAACACACAAGGGAATGGCACGGCCAGCTTTCAGGGGTACATTTTTTTCTTTGTTGTTCATTGTAGTTACGGGCTGCATGGGTATACGCTTATATCCAAGTAGGAGTATGTCAAACAATTTTCTGAAAACGTATGCAGAGACATGGCCACACTAAGTGTAAAACCTATTTGCAGAGATAGGCATTCCGTCCCCGGGACGGAACGGTCCATCCGTCAGTCTTGGACGGACGCCGATTTTTGGGAGGGAGGACGAGAAGTGTTTTTTTGTTTTGTTTTTAAAGGACAAATTAATTTAATTGTCCCTAACTGGGTTAAGTATGTGGTGTCGGGGCAAAATAAGGCTAGAGTGTAGCCAAACAATGGATTTTCTTAACAGGCTATTGCATCTGAATCAAATTTTTATAGCAACGCTGCCACCTATTGTAAGGTCAGAGAACATTAAGTGCCTACAGACACCCATTTCACTAACAAGGGTGGAAATGGACTGGGATGGAAGCGCTTTCAATGGATGACGATTATTATATGAATAAGGATGGAGGGACGATGACAGAAAGGTTACCAGGTCGCAGACGGATGACTGACTGACAAAATAGGCTAAAGTGCTCATCTCTGCCTATTTGAAAACATTACATGAAAACAACATCCTTGAAATGATCAAATCCATGTGTGCAGATGTCATTGAGCAAAGTCAACGTACGATGGCAATTCCTAGAAGAGGCCAAATTATGCAACCAACGCCAACATTCCATTTATCATAAAATCATTTGATTAATCTGTTATGTCGAAGATCTGTTGGTAACATTTTGTCCAAGTGCTTATGTGGAGGATTGTTGACTACTACATTGGGCAACCCAGTCATAATTTGATTTTGAATACTATTCAGAGAGCTTGAAAATTTGAGTGCCTGTAAGACATATGGGGCAGTATAGTGTGTTACAATGTAAGATCACACACACACACACACACACAGTCCTCAAATCCACTGAGTGAGGTCATCAAGAAAAAAAAATGCAAACAGGTGTTGAACATTAACTTATAGAGGTGTCAAGTTTTTTCCCCCAGCAAAGTTCCACTTTAATTGTATTTATGTCATTTTTTTCCAAGTATAGATATTAAAAAAACACCCACAGCCACACAAGCCCTTGGATTTGATGACTTCTATAAATTTGGAGTACCGTAATTTCCGCACTATAGAGCGCACCTGATTATAAGCCGCACCCACTACATTTTTAGAGGAAAACCAATTTTGTACACACACAAGCCGCACCTGTATATAAGCCGCATGTGCCCACATTAAAACATGTAAACATATTTACAAAGAAAGACGGTACACAGAGAGAGTTTTCAAAGTTTTAATAATATAATTTAACAATAATAACAATAGAACTTTCTTCCCAAACGGGGCCTGTGACGCGGCAGTAAAACGGTAGCAACATGGTAACAACACGCTAGCAACAGAATAGCAATGCGTCATATGCCTTTCTTTTTGCATTTTCCATGATGAGGGTATGTTCACGCTAATTTAATTTATGCACAAGACAAGAAGTTGCAGTCTTCCTCGACGCCTATATTCCACTGGTCTTAATCTTACCTTTTCTACTCGAGCGCCCCTGGCGGCCGTTAGAAAAATTACACAAATTGGCCGCATCACTGTATAAGCCGCAGGGTTGAACGTTTGGGAAAAAAGTAGCGGCTTATAGTCCGAATTTACGGTAAGTTGTTACCCTTTGCAGGATTTAGGGACCAAGACTTGCCGTGACGAGTGAACATTTGTAAGAAGACTCCACCCCCAAAATTGCTTCACTGCCTATGTTAATAGTATAAACTTTGAATGCATGTTGAAAAGTATATGGCAAACAACTCTTTGGGGTCCATATCCATAGATAGCGCAGTTCCGATCAACCATGAAAGCTGGCATAGTCTGTTTTTCATGCTAACACACGCCTCAATGCGCTAGCTTGTGGATTTGATTAATCTCTCTGCACTATACTGGAAATTCTGGCGTACCGAGGGTGCTTCCTTTGACGTGCGCCAGAGTTTGGTGGCTGAGAGTAGACTAACCTTGACGCCTTCTGGAACCACATCTAACTCTTAGATGATCTCTGCACTCAACCTGCCGCATGACACAAGCAAATCAGTTTATCTGCCATGTCATGGGCTATCAGTGTGCCTCTCGTGCAGTACAATTCATGAGAATGAGGATACCCTCTTCGATTAGCTGTGAATCAAAGTGGCTGTGTTCACGCTCACAATGGCACAAAATGCCCTTTTTCAAATCCGCCACTTTACAACCATTTGCCTGGGTCTGCCCTGCCCCAAAAAAACAAAACAATCTGTTGATGCTTTCTAACATAAGGTCTTACTAAGTATGCTACTGTCTCATATGACATGTATGAAGTGTTTCAAATTGCTAATTTCTGTTTGAAATATTTGTGGAATAGCGAATTACACAAACTCGGGAACTTTTGGTTAAATGAAACCAACGGCCAACTGCCTGAGCTTAAGTGAGTCTCTCCTGTAAAGCGTTCTTCGGGGGCACTGAAGAAAGAAAAAAAAAAAGAATAAAGCCTCCTTGAGGACTTGCAGTAAACAGGCTGCTCTGGTTGCAATTAGGATCCTCTCTTTTATAACTTGCCCCGAATGAATGCCGCGGTGGGACTAACAAGATCCATCCATGACAAATGCAATGTCAGGTTCCTGTAACACGACGTCTCCTACCGGGCCTGAAAAGATCAACTGTGTGTATGTGTGTGTTTTTGTATCGATTCGTGTACATTTCATACTTTGTGTCTCTTCTCGTGGAGAGAAGAAATTGCGTGTCCATTTGTTTCCAACTTTGCGTGCCACATTTTTTTTAGTTTGTTAGCACACTTAAAGACAGATTTGCCGTTGTTGTGTAAACACCACGAGTACCCAGAGAACACAGACCTCCACCAAGGCTTAAACATTCACATGGACGGAAAAACTGCAGTTAGAATACTGCAGGCTCGGATCGCCTTTAAACTTGATGCACTTTTCAACTATTGACCCTCCATACACATTCCATTTGAATTGAGATATGATTATCACTGTCTCATCAATGTGCGGAATGGTAATTTAGTGGAAATATCATTGCAAATGGTTCTTCCTATTAAATGAATCCTGGCTGAATCAAGAAGTGTTGGCAGGAAATTGTACACACTCAAGGAGACAAATAAACCAAGGTACTGTAATTGAAAGCAGGTTTCTGCTTCTCGTCAACACACCGTTAAATGCAACACACACAAGATATATGTTGCTCTGAAGAGGAAAACCTCGACTAAACAACGAACATGTAAGCAAAAAAACCCCAAAAAAACTTTAGAAACCAAAAGCAAGTATCTATCAGGTGTGATTTCACCCAGACAAGACTTCACAGTATGATTCACCCTTTCATGCACCCTGTAACCTGATAACATAATAAGCCATCCACTGTCCCTGAAAAGGTTAAAATAAAAGTGCACACATAAAAATGCATTACAAACGAGGAGGACAGGGACAATTTGTCCTACCTTTTGACTTCCAATGTGTCACGAACGGTGCGGTGGAGGACCCCAAAAGGCAGGCCAGAGGGAGGAGGGAGCAGGGTGAACATGACAAACTGTATTAAAACGCTGAGAAAACTAAATTCAGAACAAACTCCTGAAAACAACAAGGATCCAAAGTAACAAACAAAAACCCAATGGCAGACGTAAAAACAAAGTGAAAGCAATACAACAAAAACAAAATCCATAGCAGGAAGGCACAAACACTAACAAAAGCAGTGACAGCAACAACAGAAACAATAACCCGCACTAAGCGGCCGGGAGTCCTTTTAACAGAAAACTGACTAATGACATGATGACCAACAGGTGTGGAGGAGCCCGACAGCCACCTGTTGGTCCCAAACAAATCAACCGTGACACAAAGACTTTTGATGATATCGTGAACGGATGAGGCCAAGCTAAAATCACTGTTACTTTCTCATAGCATCCGAATTAGTGATTGTAAATATGATATTTAAATGATGTGCTAGAGCTTTATAAGCATTCACTTAAATGGAGGGAAAGATTTATATGCTGAGTTGATTTACAGTAAAATATTTTTACTAGTGCTTCCAAGCAATTATTCTTTTATGAAAAAAAGAATCAATTTTCTGTGATTAGTCGCAATTATTTGCATTTTTCGATCAAATGGTTAAACAAAAAGGTAATGTACATGACCTCGTTGGCCTTTCCTGCAGGGTGGTTTCTCGTGAGCATTTCGCAAGTGAAGCAGTCAATCGTGTTTGAATTGGACGACAGTCCTGCATTTTCCAGCGATACGAAAATCACTGGGCCTGCTCCAAGCTGAGCTTTGGACACGTGCGCAAACTCTTGCACTGATGCACTCCAAAACAATGACAGTGCCTTCCTTTTTGATCTTCACAAACATTAATAACATGCTGTGAAAATGAGTGCTCCAAGTAGTCAGTAGTCAAATAGAAGTACACATTCAACTCATTTACTCAAATATATAAAAAAAACGAAAAATTGAACTTTTCTGCTTTTACAGGCCTGTTGAATAGACACTAAAAGTCACTGAGCTGCACCGTAAAAAGTAACATCTGGTCCGCTTTGTCATTTCAGGGCCGATGCATGAACTTCATTCGTACGAAGTCGGCCACTCCTCGCTACCCCCAATATAACCCGCCGCCCATCTACACCCCTCCCAGCAGGAGTCCACCTGCACCACAGGGCACTCTCCCGCCAACCCCCTGTGGCCCACCGTCGTCGCCCCTGTTCACCACTACCCTGCCCTTACTGCCTTCGACGCCCTCCGACGCATCCCCCTCCCCTCCATCCACTCCTCCTTATTACACCCCGCCTCCCAAACGGGCCGTCCCTCCCACCTCCTTGCACACGCTCGCCGCGCCCGAGCTGCCGCTCACCCCGCCGCCGCCCCTCTCGCCCCCCGGCACCTTGCCCCCGCTACCTCAAGGCCCCGCCCCGGGACGAGCCCCGCCGCCGGCCCGCCCACCGCCACGCCCCGGCCTGTAGCTGGGAAAGTGAGAATCCCGGCAAGAATTCGTGACCATGTTTGATTGTGTCTGCAGGAGAGCAAAGCCCAGCAGGCTGTGGCCCACCTGCCTTGTGCAGAGGACAACGAGGAGCTGCTTTCCGCTATTTGTTTACACTGACTTTTGGACACAACTCGCCCAACGGATGCTTGAATCACTGACATTGAATCATATTCATTCTCCCGCAGAGAGATTTAAGTGTCCACTCCCTGTCCAGCTGAGAGATGATAGACTCGTACATGGGAGCACGATCCTATAACTATAATAAAATGACTCCAACTGCATCATGGAGAATCCGACACACCCTTGCGTTTTGATATCAATGAAACCTGAGCAGTTTCACCTATCCATTTTCAATAGCATTTGTACTTCTTTGGGGTCAAGGGTGAGTTGGAGTCTATGCCAGTAGACTTTGGTGGAGTGGCGGTCTTAGGTGGGCATTGGACTGACTCGGATGCTGGACTGTTTGGCTCGTTTCATTGGAAGAAAAAGAAAAGAAGAGAATTTGTATTTTTCTAAGGGGAGCCAATCGCTGGGCACGAATAACCATTCACACTCACATTATGACACCTCTGCAAATATTAGAGTCAGTTGAACAATTGTATGTCATACTCTTTGTACAGTTCTTATTCCTTGATAAACCAGATTCCGTATTGTCATTTACGCACTTGAAAATGGGCGTGACCGACCAGAGCATGTCTGCGATTGGAGAACTTGTTTTATACTACTCGTACCGGTAACTTGTTTGTATGAAGCTGTTGTTTTAATAAAAGTGTTAAAACAATCACTCCTATTGTGCTAATAGATGAACTCCAGCTTTGATAAATCACATCATGTTCGCCAATGATGTTCTGATATAAACAGCTGACTTGCTCTTGATCAGGGGGTTCTCAAACTTTGAGCCTAATAGTCCCTTTCGGAGACTACATTTCATATTTTGTTTTAAATTTTACAATGATGGTGCCAGAATGTTACAGTTGGTTGTCAATCTAAATGTCCTGTAAGAATGGAAAAAAAATGACATGATGGACGGGTGTTTCTTTCAAAAGCAAAGTACAGTAAACCTTTTCATACTTTAAATGAACTTTGCTTTTCTGTTTTTTTTTTTTCTTTTCTCGTAATTTTTGCAATGTCCATTCTTGATCCCAATCTTTTTTTTTTTTTTAACCCTCTATGCATATGGCTTCCATTCTAGTGAACTATTAATGGCTGTGACAAAACCCACTATTGATTACTGAGCTAGTTGCGTGCACAGTGACACGGTGACTCGGATCACTAGGTTCACACACTGTCACTCGGCATGGCAGCCCACGCAGTGGAGACTGTGAAGTGGGGGAGGAAAAAAAAAAAATCAAACTTCCATTATGGCTAAGCAGCTCCAGATGTTCACACGCTGCATTATGCACACATGTGCGTGAGCCATCACGGAAAATAGCAGAGTCCGACTAATCTTCTGGAAATATGGACGGGCCTTAGGAAAGGCGAAATGGTGCTAATGACTCCTGGCGGGGTTTTGGGGGACTGGGGGGAGTGCGATGAAGAGCTAAGGCCACCTCTCACATGACGAAAGTCACATGGGGCTTTGTGGGTGACTCCACGAGCGGCTGCAATGAATCGCTGCAGACATGTTTGTGGCAGGAGGTCACCGAGTCCAAATATTTCAGTACATTTCATTTTTGTCTTTTATTTTTTGTCTTTTATTTTGACTTAAGTGGGTCAAAAGCTGGTCCAAAAAGTACCATGTTATTTATGTGAGGATTTTGACCCTACCTGTCGGGTCAAGATTTTGATCCAAAGAGGGGTAGTAACTACCCATACTTATGAGTTAAAGCTGCCAAGAAATGTGTTACACCACG
Organism: Hippocampus mohnikei; assembly: GCA_026261675.1. Lineage (NCBI taxonomy): Eukaryota > Metazoa > Chordata > Actinopteri > Syngnathiformes > Syngnathidae > Hippocampus > Hippocampus mohnikei. Next base: position 14,164,996 of record JAKGUB010000348.1, read on the forward strand.
TTATTAGTATAGCTGCGGTTAAAAAGAATACAACTTTTAATACCATCATTTACAAAGAAGCAGAGGCAACTTTCCCCCGTCGGGGGTTGATATTTTTGGCACAAGGATGCCCTTTCCTAAAGGTGGGACATCCACCCCGACTGGGATTTGAACCCTGAGCCCCCTGTCCAAAGACAGCAGTGTCAGCCATCACCAATGTTTTCTAAGAATCTTACATTGAATTTCCTTCAATTCCAGTAGACAAAATTGTCCAAAATGTTGACCTTAACCCTTTCATGCACCAATTAACCTGATAACACAATAAGCTGTCCACGGTAGTAACCGCTGTCCCTGAAAGGGCTAAACACATTAGCCCAGCCACATCCAAGTTTCAATTGCTCATAATCCACAGATACCCAGTGAGTGGATTAGGAAAAGTACACAGCATTTGATTTATTTATTTATTTTTGGTGTGGAGTAGTCTACTATTTTTGCTACCTGTAAGGAAAATGAACAACATGTAGGTTTGGGGCCAGAGTTGATCTAACGCGTCTGAGGTGTCGAATTTGTTTGAAATGTGGTGCTTGTGAAGACTACATCATATCAACCTCATCAGACCCCTTTCACTGACCTCATCGGTGACCTCTTTTGCGCCGCCTGAAAACATCTGCGGCCCTTATGAGTTTTCACCCCTTAAAACGGAGTTCCTCTTTCATCCTGACATATACGGCCTTCTGTAATGCACCGATACTCAATCAATGTTTCCCTGTATTGTATTTTGGATTAAAAAAACCCGCTCCTTTTTCAAAAAGATGTACTTCGTTTCACACTCACTGGAGTCTTGGCAGCCTCATAGTATACATGAGCTCATTGGGGATTAGGTCATCATTTGGCGCTATTGGTGTATTCAGCACCGAGATGACTGACTTTGGCCTATTGTCCATGTTTATCCCCAAGTCCAGAAAGTTGTTACGGTCCACACAATATCCAACAAATAATAACAATCAATTGGCAGCACAGTGAAGCTTGGTTAGCCCTCAGTGGTGGGGCAAACGCTTGTGCTGAAGGACAACATATGATTATTTTTTTCCCACAAATGAGTTTAAATAAAAGTTTGCGTATGTTATCTAACTTATTTTATTAGTCTAACAAATTCTTTGCATTTTTCATGTTAATTCTAGCAAATGTAATTTACGCTGTTCAATTAAAAAAAAAAAACAAGAACACAATTATTTGTGTGGTATTAGTTCAAGCTGACTGCGTTTGTCTATTGTTGTGACTTAGATGAAGATCAGAATAGATTTTATGACCAGTTTATGCAGAAATCCAGGTCATTCCAAAGGCTTCACATACTTTTTCTTGCAACTGCATATATGACTTTACGTATTTATCACAATTTGGGACAATTCTTTTTTTTTTTCCAAAGGTAATAACAGTGGCACTAGTATTGTATTCTACCACTGATCACTTTTGCTCTGCTTGATACTTTGCACATTGTCTCACAGTTGTCACTGGGTGGTACCACCGCACTACGGTTCACTTACATTAAGAAATGTCCTTCCATACTTATTTGTCATGTCCTTGTTTATGATGATACTAATGCAGCGTGTTATACCGGAGACAAATTCCTTGTGTGTTCTACATACTTGGCCAATAAAGATGATTCTGATTCTGACATACTGAAAATGTTTCATGCATTTAAAATGGTAATTTGTTACCTTCCTTTATTAGGCAAGATTTTAACTTGATATTCACTACTCAAAGATGTGAAGAAGCTTATACATCAAAAAAGTCTTTATTGGACTAAATCTGTGAAGTATCCATTGCCTGTATTTCTTCCTAACACATGACCTCACAAAGACAACAAGTGGACTTTTTTTTTTTTTTATAACATCAGCTGGGAATCCCAGCCTGGGATGCGCAATGGTGTCCCACTAATATTGGCAAAGTCGGTTACTTGAAAGAATAGTTTTGCTCAGTAATAACATGGGCTTCAAACCTGGCATACAATGTTCAGATTACATGCACAAATTGAGATTAAGGCTTGATTGCTGAAGCGAGATGAATGTCGAAAGCAAACGGAAGTAAAAATGGTAACAATAGCAGCTCTTGTTCCTTCACTAACGTGTATGAATTACAGCATTCTCTCTCCTTGTCAGCGTCTAATACCTCTACAGTGTGACATGATGCCATAGCAGTGACAGTGTGTGAGCCATCTAAGGCCTTGAAGCATCTTACATATGGCTACAACCCCCAAAAAAAAAAAAAAAACAAAAACAAAAATAAATTCATCCTATCATATGCATATCAAAAGCACACATTTTGGTTTCCAACTTCCCAAAGCGTGTTTGGTTTTACACGACTTTTTTCCCTCCTGGACAAAAGACTAACGTTTAGATTTCAAATCATAGGGTAACAATACAAAACTCTTGATTTTGACTTAAGAAAATGAAAAAAAAATATATATATATATATAAAATCACTCGCTACAAATGGTCCCAATATTGCATTAGCAGTAGTCAAGATGGAATGGTGTGGGCTGGCAGTAACTTCATCTCACTGATTTCACTTCATTGTGTAGTACGAAATAAAGTACAGAATCAAGTCTTGTTCTTGTGCATGAACAAGAATCAATCAACAAAAAAAAAGTGACAATTGTGTAATTTATACATATATTAAAAAAAAAAAAAAAAGAGTATAAATACAGAACGTAACAAGACCATTTGACCATGAAGAAAAGGTGTGGACATAAATTCAACAGCATCGATGACTGTGCTCCGAAATAATTTCACATTTCAAATATTTGCTGCCAAATAGAAAGAAAGACCAACTAAATTGCTAATGAAAGCACTTGGAAGTAAAAAAAAAAATAAAAAGAGGCAAAATGTTCAAAGTTTCATCGGTCAGTAACGTCGCATCCAAGATGCTCTCAGTAAAACGAACTCATCTCACTGCTTTGCTGCATTAATCGGAACGAAGAAGCTCCTTTTCGATGCTACTAGCGCACAAGAGTTGGAGCAAGGAGGATAACGCGAGTGCCAGCCCAGACCACCACCAGTCTACAACAACACTAAGAAGAGATACAGAGAGATGAAGCAGCCAGATATGAGTAAAATGGATAAAAGAGGACGAATGGAACCGGACATGTTGCTCTTCTTTCCCTTGCCGTAGGGCAGGTGACGAGTGAGCCCTTTCACTCCACCGTCACTGACTTGGCCAGGTTCCGTGGACAGTCCACCTATGAGTACACAGAGCAGTCCAGTTTCATCTTAAGCATTTCACACTTTTAGTTTATAACTCTCCTAAAGAAAACTCAAGCGTTTTGAATTCACTAACTTTCATCTTTGTGATTCACATGCAGTAAGACGCGCTGTATCTATACTGTTAAAATCAACATCTCAATTGTTCCGTGATAAATACTGACTGCAATTCAACTTTCTGCCACTGTGCTGTAAAGTGGAGCCTTGGCTCTGAGGTCCAACTTTCTCCATTAAAACGTTTACCAAAAGATGCACTAAGTAACAAGTACACATTAGTTATGTGCCAGGTATGGTGCACATAAAAAGTCGACACCCTTCTGTTCAAATCATAGGTTTGAGTGACATGTATACATAAAAAAAAAAAAAAAAAAAGAGTCCAAGATAAATAATTTCAAAACTACAGTACTCCCAACGCTAATGGGACTTATAGAGTGCCATGAAAACGTATTTTCCATCTTCCTGATTTCTGTTTTCTTTGCATATTTATCACACACAAATATTTCAATTCATCAAACCACTTTTAATATCACACAGAGAGAACACAAAGAAATACTAAATGTGAATGTATCTTATTGAGGCACCAAAGACAAAAAACAAAAAAATCAAAACCTACTTGTCCCTATGTAAAAAAGTAATTGCCCCCTGAACCTAATAATGGGACCCAACATTTACTAAACAGTCCCTGATGGCGCGTAGTGGTCCACTCGCCTGAGTTGTGTGCGGGCAGCGTGGGATCGCTTCCCGCTCGGTGATGGAGTGGATGTGGGTGTGAATGGTTGTTTGTCTCTATATGTGCCATGCAACTGACTGGTGACCAGTTCAGCGTGTAGGCTGCCTTCTGCTCAGAGTCAGCTGGGCTAGGCTCCAGCAACCCTTCAGGATAAAGCGGATCAGAAAATGGATGGATGGATGGACATTTATTCAACCTATTAGCCAGCCACTTGACCAAGTTCTGAGTGTCGACTGTCATTAATAATGTCAAGTTCTTGAATGTTTATAAATGTAAGTCAGTGTCACTTTGCTGGAGAGTCACCTGTACTTGTCCAATCGTGTCTGCGGTCCAAAGTGATATCAAAGAATGACTAGGTTGGGGTCGGTGGCCGCGTCGAGGCGAAAACACTTTGCAGATGTCGGCGCGGGCGAGCCTAAAGCACTTACGTCAAAGCCTCGGAGCACGGCCAGATGGAAAGAGAGCAGCTGCAGGGGGATGACGCTCAGGATGCCCTGCAGGCAGTCAACGCAGTGAGGCACTTTGATGGTGCGGCACGAGTTGCTGATGCTCTCGTAATCGTCTCTGTCGCAGATCACGATTGGGCGGCCCTGTCAAAGCAGAAGGGGGAGGGTGAGAAAAAAAAAAACAGCTCGTAAAACTGAATTAAAAATTGTTCCATCAGTGTCACACCTCTGATAAAACTAATGTGCTCCAGTTGTCCAACAGAGATGTCGTCATGTTACAACAAGAGGTGAGCTACAGGCCACAGAATTTTATTTATCCCATTTGTCCAAAAAGCAATATGAGGTGCATGTTTTCCATCCAAAAATCCCAAACAACGAAAAAAACAAGTGCTACAGTAAAGTGGACATCATTCACAGTTAGGGACATTGGCAAACTCTGATCAGTTCTGGTTTTGAGAAAATTCAGCTTTTATGAAGTAGTTTTCCTGTACTGCAAACTCACTGCCTGGAAAGTGCGAAGGATTGTTAACAAAAATGAAAATGGAAAAAAAAACTTGCTCTGAACACTTCAATGGGGGGTGGGGGGGGCTTAATGGTTAAAGGACAGCATTACATTTTTTGTGTGTATGTGTTTTTTTGGGGGAGGGGTTGTCCATTCACCAATTGTTAGTTTGTCCTACCTTGCGGGCAACGACTTGCTGCAGGGCGTTCTGACATTTGACGTACGTGTGGTCCTTCATGATGATCATGATGACTGGCATGAGATTGTCCACAAGCGCCAGAGGGCCATGCTTCAACTCCCCAGCCAGGATGCCCTCAGAGTGCATGTATGTGATCTCCTTGATTTTCTGGGTAGGACATCACCAAAGTTCAAAACTTCAACACTTACGTTATAGACTAAGAACTTCATTACTCCAAAAGGAATCAAATGCGCTGTTGGTCCTTTAGGCAAACACAAAAGCATATTTTGGCAGGAGCTGAAAGGAGTGACATTTTCCATGTACAGGTACTCCTCCAGAGACATCGGACACGTTACACATTGAAAAAAAGATGATGACATGAAGGCAGTCAGGAAAGGACGTTTGTTTTCTCACCAGGGCTCCTTCCAAGCAGGTAGCATAATGGTAACCTCTACCCATGATCAGTACGCTCTTCTGCTGGTACAACTCTGTCGCCAGCTTCTGGATCTCATCATCCAAACTAAGAACCTCCTTGATCAGGTCTGATACACATGGGAGGGACACAAATTCGGATTTGAAAACTTAGAAACATGCTGTGCAAAAAGGCACGTGTGAAGTGTCAGATCGGAATGTTGACAATGAGCGGCAGAGTGGCCAGGCAGTCTTGTGTTGGTAACTTTACCGTTCAGGACACGCCATCATCTGCTTCGAATTCAAAAAGGCATGCGAGTGAAGACCCGCGCCCTCCCTCTCTCTCTTCATGATCCTCATTGTCATTATTTAGAGTTGCAGAAAATGAATCAGACTTTAAGGCATTGCTTGAAATGTGGACAAAAAGTTGCCTGGCTGGTTCTATAAACTCGGCGGCCACAAAATTAAGGACAGCTACGCGTTGTTTAAATGTTCCAACATAAACGCTGTATCAAAAAGTTCGAGCTATTCCGATAACACTGCGGTTGTACAAAGTCCGTTACAGTGGTTGTACAACCGCAGTGCATCCTACAGAGTGCTATGTCTAGATTTCTCTCTCTCACGTTTATAAAATAAGGCTAGCAAAACCCCTCTCAGGAGATCATGATGCGGTGCGCTTCTACATATTGAAAAGCTGGCCATCACTCAGTGGTCAGTCACATCTCAACATTTGAATATTCATGAAGGACATTTGGATCGGACTGATTGAGTAGATACATGGAACCTGAACTTTGAGGGCATATTTCAAACACTTATGAAATCAGTTCCAGAATGCATGATGGTCAACACCTAAACAGTTCAATTTCCTTGAGCGAGACTTGGTAGTTTTCAAGATAATTGCTATCAACTCTTTCATTCCACAAGACTTGTACGACGTTTTAAAATTAGGCGCCGCTTCCCAAGGACGTACTTTTACGTCTAAGTCTTCTTTTTTCGTCATTGAGAGGAGGAGGGTCTGATGCAATCAGTGAATGAGAATAAGCCGTAAATCATGTAAAATAGTGACCAGTAGGTGGCAGTGGTGGCTCACGTGCTTGAAATGCATGCTTTTACAAAAAGCTCTTTTTCTCCGTTTTTTGCCCAGGAATCGCCATTTCCATGAAACCTCGCCATTTTGTAATGCCGATTGCTGAAAAATGGAAAAAGATAAACAATTTTTTTTCTGCTGAAAGGAGAGAGTCCAAACTTTATTTTGGTAGGCTCCGTGTTTGTCTAGCATTAGAACCAAATATTATATTTTGACTGTAAAACGCTGGGATTGAGGGTGTTGCTCCAGTGAAAACGGATGGGATTGAATGAGTTAAAATTGTCAAATTTTACAAACACTTTCATATGCACCTGTTGATGAAAAGTTCTTGTTACTGAATACATACAAGCGTGAACAAAATTGCTTCGCTGAGTACGTGCCGCTTCACTCTCGACCCTTGCACGTCTTATTAAATTTGGGATGATTCTGGTCAACCAAATGACGTTTCCAGTGTGTTGTAATCAGTACATATCAGTATAGCAACACCTTTGACTTACCCGGAAGCACCTTCAAGCCCTGGATAATCTCACGGCGTCTTGGCTGCATGGAAATCCTGTCGTCGCACATCATCAGAGCAAACATGATCAGGGCCACAAATTGGCTTGTGTAGGCCTGCGCACATGAAAAGAAGAAAAAAAAAAAGATAAAGTTGTGAGTGCAGCCTTTGGTTTCTACAGACGCATAAAACAAGCGGCCAATGACATTCACGAGCAAAGATCTCTGGCTGGATTTTGTTTTGCGTGACATCAGTTTTGAAATCCCTAAAAAAATGACACCCAAAAAGGAATACGATCCCGTACAATACGTTTTTGAGACGATTATCTCTTTTCTGCCGTTGTGATAATGAATTTGGTCTCCATCTAATAATGCACAACAGATGAGACATGCGAGGCGAGGTGAGTGCAGGCAAACGTGAAGCTCAGTCGAAACCGGCGCTCATCCTGGAACAAATGCTTGACGCGTGGGGAAACGGAGCAGCGTGTCACAATAGTCTTCAGCACACTGACTGACGCCTGCTGTCATCAGCGATGTGCTGATTGTTCTTTCAACTCGCCGCATAAAGAGGCCTTCGGTGCCTATTTGAGAAAGACAATGTCCACCTGAAGCCAGTTCATAACATATGACCCGTTCGCTGCCAATAAAATAATAGGAAAGTCTTTGTTTTTTGTTGTTGTTTTTTTTAAACTACTGTTCCTCAGAAGAACTCTGACTAAATGTGCTGCCCAAAAATGTGATCAACTGGGGTACACAGTGTGATTCATGTGGAACAGAGTGACCTGTATCTAAGAATGATGACAATGCTTCTCTGCAGCTGACCTGACAAACTTCATTAGGTATCAGCGTTCAACAATCAAAATCCATGACAAAAAACGTTTAAGATGCTCATTTTAGAATGTTGCATCTTATATTTATGAATTGTGCATACAGCACATCACATTATAGTGTGCTAAATTGCAGCGGTGGGATGTGACACATGTTCTCCAGTAATTTGGGGAGCTCGGTTGCGCGGCACCGTTTGGGCCGGGTGTTCCGCCCAGGCAGCCAAGCAGTAAATGATGGCGTCTCTGAGGCGTGCTCGCAGGCTCTGGAGCAGCACCACCCACGTCCCAAGTGGGTGGTGCTTGTTTTCTTTGGGTACATGTTGAAGGTCAACTATGAAGTAATTTTAGAAAATCCCAAATGAAATATTTTTATCTCACAAGTAACTAAACAAAACACATTGAATAAAGCGTGACAGAAATAATTTTGATTTCTTAAATTCGACAAAGTGCTGTAATCGCTTTACCAACGTGAGGAACAAACCCAGAAGTGTCATGTCACTTGAAGACAATATTGGGGCTTCTGACAGATAGAACAGCTTATCCATGCCTTTAATAATAATAATAATAATAATAATAATAATAATAATTTATTTTATTTGTGATTTAACCAATTATTTAAAAAATAAGAAAATATTTTTAAAGGCATACAAAAGTACTACTGCATTTTATTTTTTTACAATATATCAATTAAAGTACTTAAAAAAACAAATACACAAGTACGTCTACATTTTAACTAACCAAAACCATCTAAATTAATATAAGAAATATTACATGACTTTTGACAATGTAAATGCAAGTATGTAGTGTCCACTGCAGTGGGTAACATACTTGCATGACAGTTAATGTTGAAAGGTTTAAACCTTGTCTGTACAGTGTACATATTTTAATCATATAAAAAAATCTATTCTATTATTTTATTATTTCCTATGTAATAAATTGTTTGGAAATCTGAGGTGCACCATCCTGCAACAGGCTGTATTGTAACCTTAGAGAGTAAATTTTGAAAGAAGTTGCATGGTCCAACTTAAAAAAAAAAAAAAAAAAAAAAGTACCAAAGTTCTCCTGCCTCACCTTCGTGCTGGCCACACCGATCTCAGGTCCGGCATTGATGTGGACTCCACAGTCAGTCTCCCGGGAGATGGAGCTGCCCACTGTGTTAGTGATGCCCACAGTCAGAGCGCCTCTTTCCTTGCAGTAGCGCAGGGCCATCAGGCTGTCAGCAGTCTCCCCTGAGAGATGAAACATAGGGGGAAAACAAAGTCATCCTGACTGTTAGTTTGGTCGAAAATGACGCGTATAAGGCTGTAATTAAGCAAACCTCAAAGAAACCCCATAATGGAGATCACACAAAAGAAGATAAACAAATTACTAAGCAATACACAGACTGGCTCCCTGACACGGAAAGTGGTGAACAAACAAGGCCTGGGCACTAGATTAATCCTCACCCGACTGGCTAATAAAGAAGCAAACGTCATCTCGGAAGACGGGTGTGTTCCGGTCCAGGAAATCGCTGGCCAGCTCCACCATCACAGGCAGCTCTGTTAGCTCCTCCAGGACCTGACGGGTCTGACGGAGCAACAAATTATGAAATCACCACAAGGCATCAGGTCAGAACAAGTTGTGCGCAGGCCGACCCAATGTGTTGAACGGTGATAATTTACACCAAAACTGTCTGTCTACTCACCGCGACGCCAGCATGGTAGCTGGTGCCGCATGCAATAAGGATCAGGCGTCGGCATCTCTGGATCTCTTTGATGTGGTCCTTCAGTCCACCCAAGGTCACTGGGAACAAACCAAACAACCAATCCATCATCCTGCCTAACCACTTTCCACATCATTAAAACACAACCATGACAGTGCTGAGAGGACTCAGCCACTCACGAAGTCATTCTTCGTGTGTTATGTTTTCACATGGTTTCTAATCCCTCAGGGTCAACCCCTGCTGATTTGTGACTAGCAATTTTTTGCACCTATTTGCACATATATGCATATTTTTGTGCTCTTAACATCATAAAATGCACACCCAAAAAGACAACTTTATACATTTAATTTCTGTGGAACCTACCTGCGCCTATTTGCTTTTTTCCCCTCCCAGAAAAAGCCCATAAATGTCACAAGATGATTCCTAAGCCCTGTCTAATAAGAAAGTAGTACATTGATGTCAAGGACCTACCTGGAGAATTCATTGTAATGTAATCGTGAATTTAATTTTGGCTTCTCACAATCATAAAAACATTACAATCAAAGAAAACAATTAATGCACGGTTTGTTTTGGGAAGTGTGAAAACACCCTGAATACACTGCGTTGCTTGAACAGCAAGCGTGTGGCAAATGTTATTGTGCTCTGCCTGAGCACACCTTAAGATGTTTCATGACGAACTGTAACGCATTGTGTTGAAGTGATAAGCTTGACTGAGAGTGGCGCTAAGTTTAGACTTACGAGTCAGTATTCGCCAAAAGCGCATCTACATGCGCCTCACCCCCCCAAATTCAACCATTTGTAAGATACTAGTTAGCAAAAGTAACATGTTAAATAAATTTTAATAATACATGAAAGTGTTTTGAATCATATGTGGTATATTTATTGTTTAAACTAGTAGCATGTACATAAACATTCTTGGGGTCGGGTGTCAATTACTTGCATTATTTTGCTATTCATATGAGGGCTCAGTGTCGTCCCTGCGACTAGCGAGGGTCCACCGTTATGTCATTTCAAGTTATGTGCAGATATACGGTAATGTCTATTTGTCAAATATGAGACTACAGTTGTTGGGATGGACAATGATCATCAATCCATCAGAACTCCAGTAAGATGCAGATGTGAGGCAAGCTATCTAACCTGTATTGTCATCAAAGTTGACTCTTCCTCTCATGGTGTTGACCACAGACTCAGGCTGCTCAAAGATTTCCTTTTGCATGAAGGAGCTGAAATTACCTGTGGTGTAAGGGTAAGGTAAAGAAACATTTGTAACACAGTTAAAGAAACTGCTGCTGAAAAACAATGATGGCCATTTACTCTAGAAGGTATGGTTGACAAACATGAAGCTCCAGCGCAGCAGTAAAAATATTGCTTCACAGTTCTTGCTTGAAAATTTAAGGGGTTACACTAAAACACATGCTTGATACATCGGGTAAAACAAACGTTTTCCATCAAGAAAAACAAAGGCGGGACAAGAGGGAGTTGATGTTGTTCCATCCCTAATAAATTGCAACAGTGAAATGTGTGTTTTTCAGTTCCCCCTGCAAGAAATTTGGGTCATGCGAATTAGGTTAGTCAGCAGATCGCTTCCAGAAGCGGCTGAGAAATGATTGGACCACAAAAGAATGTGCGAGTGAGCCAACAGCAGCTAATTTCTGCTCTCTGCTGGACAAAAGCGGTACAATAATTGAATGGACACCAGTCTGTAGTGCAGATATGTAAATAGAATCGGTGATACATTACACTTTGCTCACAAATGCTAATCTGTCAATGGCACTTTTGTTCCCGATGTGCAAAAAAAAATTAAAATAAATAAATACATATCACCACTACAAGTTTGTTGTAATTCACAATCCTACTTCATCCCCAGACATAAATTTAAATAAAATGCAGGATGCATGCTCCATACAGGTTAAACAAAATCTCAAAACAGAAGTTTCAATTACCGGTACAGGCATTGATGGCAGTATGGACCGCTTCAAGGCAGATCACTCGATTCAGCGTCATAATTATCATTTGACAGTATGCAATAACAGGTTTCAAAATTACGTGTTGCGCATTGTACCAGTGCCTACTATAGAAGTACTGTACAGAGAAAGGCAACACCTGATGCAGGAACAAACAATTTAGGGACCTTCAACTCACCTTTCATGATTTGCTCTAACTCCATCTGAAGGGTCTGGATAGCGCGGGCAGGGTAGTCCCCGGCACGGCGTTTCATCCTGTGGATGGACAGCCTTCCCTCGGTCACAGCGGCCACGTCATCATCCTCTAGGAAGATCACCCGATTTGTGTGCTCGATAACCGCACTGTGGTCACAAACACAAGAAACACTATATTGAATCCTGTTCTGATGACACCACGGAAGCGTGGCAAGATGGTACTTTGGTGTTGAAAAGGATGGCGGCAAGGACACGGGGATGCGCTTACCTTGCATCAGATGCAAAGTAATACTCAACAGCTTTCTCGTCCACGGGGAACAGGCTGGTATCCTGGTCGACTCTGGGGAGGGAACTGCAGCTCTTCTCTTTGGCAGCTGAGAAAAATAAACGTAACTACTAGGTCTAAAATCCAACTGAGAAATTCTAAGAGACAAACATGGCTTGAAATGGCACTTACATGAGCGGTAGACCACGGGAATATGGTCTGTTGAGAGCTTGTGGTCACTTCGCACTCCGATCAGCAGAGGACTTCCCCTCCTGCACATCAGGAAGAAAACGTGTAGATAACAAAGGTAAAAAGTAGCTTCAATTGTGGGGTGAACTAACATGAATTTCAAGACCAGAGTTTTCCAACCGGGGGTACATGAGCACATTGTAGGGTATACATGGAAACAGTTAATAATTCATGCACCAGATCAATAACCTGTAGCACAGCCGCTCCAAAAATCACAACAGCGGCGCGTCAACTCGAGTTGAGATCAGATGAGTGATAAGGACAAAAGTAAAAATTTAGTGGTTGTGAATATTATTCTTGTTCAGTGTTTTGTTACTATATTTAAATTTTAAATGCCGGTACTCAAAAGAGCTACAAATTTTATTTTTTGACATTGATTCTTTCTATTTAAATGTACATTTGTCTTCAAAGCAACATGCATTTTTATGTTTAATTTGAGTTCTAAAAAACACAAATTGAGAATTCATTGTTCAAACTAAGGAAATGAATTAAAAATGATTTCCCTTTGATAATCAGTTGTGCAACGTTCGACTTTTGGAGAATCATCAACACGGATAAGTGACGGGATACTCATGATATGATAAAAAGGTTTTGGGGGGTTACACAAACCAGAAAAGGTTGGCAAGCACTGTTCTAGACTACCAGGTTTTAATACCAGCATACAGTTTGAATAAATAGCGGGAGCTTACCTTGTGACAACTGCCTCGGCAGGATAATGAACACTCTTAAAGACCAGTGCAAAAGCACCTTCCTGAAAAGTACAGCGAGCCACATTTCATTTGATGATCAATAATCGTGTGTGTGTGCGTGCGTGTGTGTGTGTCCTTACCAGTTGCTGTGTTACCCTTTCCACCAGAGTGGCAAAAGTGATGTCATCATTCTCCCGGTTGTCGTACATGTACTTCACCAGCTTGGCAATGGACTCGGTGTCGGTCTCTGACTCGAACTCATAGCCTTTGCTCATCTGTGGGGTGGGAGTAAAGAGTACATTCCTGTCCGGGTCATATGTGAGGATAATAACGATGAATGAAGAAGAAAAAGTTGTGCTCACCAGGAATTTCCTCAGATCTTTATAGTTTGTGATAATGCCATTGTGAATAACAATGAACTCTGCAGAGCATAAAGAAAAACAATGAACCGTGAGTCATTGTGACCCAATGACTTACTCTACTTACTTTCTCTAAAATCATTCAAGTAGAAATCAATTGTATGACAATCACAATAAAAAGGACATATTGAATGATACTATATACGAAATAAAAATATGCATACTGTTGCTCCCACCCAAAGATTTAAACATTTTGCTCTTTACAGAAAATGCATGATATTCCGAAAACCAGTCAGAACTTCATATGACCATAATTTTACTCACACACTCTCGGAAAATATATTATAACTGCACAACCTTTTGTTGTAAGCAATAATCATGCTGTAGTGTATAATCATCAGCTTGATAAACAACGCCTTGAGGTGAATGGATTCTCTCAATAAATGAAAAGTGCTCACTAACATATTTTGAACACTATCCAAAAGAAATGGACCTTTTGTGCAAATAAAGTAATCAATCTTTAGGGATTAGCGAACAAAAGCAAATGCATTCATATTTTTGTTCAGTGTAGAAATAGCCAAGATAAAAATAATAGGATCTGATGAATGAGTTCACTATTTAGATGATGAGCAAATTACTCACCATTGGTCTTGTCTGATCTGTGCGGGTGACTATTGAGCGGGCTTGGTTCTCCATGGGTAGCCCAGCGGGTGTGAGCAATGCCGAGGTGAACATCCAACTCCACCTCCAGATCCAGGTCATGCTGTTCTATAAAAAAAAAAAAAAAAAAAAAAAAACTCGAACACCCTAAATCAAAACAGTGGCCCATTCGGGAGAAGTTCTTTCATTGTCATGTGATAAACTACTTTCAGCTTACTGTGGATCTCCTCGTCAAGAGCCTTCACTTTTCCACGCTGCTTGATCAACAGGATGGACTTGGCGTTGGTTTCCCACTCCTTTACGTTACCGCCATCAATGCCCACACCTGAAAATAAACACCCAAAAACACTTGGACACTTAACGCCACATTCATATTTAGTCAAGTCAGACAATTAGAATAGGAAAGCTACCTGTCCATACAGGTAGAGCGTCCACAGATATTCAATTTACAAAAGGGGAGGATTCATTATATACAGCACACAATAATTTCTTTTTGATCGTCACCATCTGAGAGGATTTTTTTTTTTTTTTTAAATAACAATCAAGACGTTAATTCACACTGGGGTAGAACTCCACTGCACAGCGGTGGCTGTTGTTTTCGCCAGAAGGGGCCACTATTATGAAAGAAAAAAAACTGGGCTGACAAAAGTTAGAGCTCAACTTCAGAGAACAATGAGACGCATATAATGACCTGCCTTTGGGAGATTTGTTTTTTTATTTAAACAAAAGGCTGGTGTTAAACAAACAAACAACAACAACAACCATAGCCGCAGTGAAGGATGGTGGTGGTGGTTGGGGGGAGGGGTGTAGTACCACACTTTGGTTTTTTTTTCAGAACTGAGTTTTTAGTCAAGGTGGAGGGACTTGTCAACAGTTCGAAGTTATATGCGATTGGCTTGTGACAAGACTGCATACCCTGCCTCTTGCCCCTTGTCAACTGGGATAGGTTCACATCAAACCCTAAGGACAACTGTGTGTTCATTTTCTACATCCACAACAACAATTGCGTTTTCATCGTGTGGTGTCTGCAAATAGCAGCAGCTATGTCATATCAAGGTAACTGTCCTCTGGGTCGACAGCAAAGAGATAGCCAAGAATAAACAAACGTTGCTGATAACCGTTTTCTCATCTGACTCACCGGCAGAGTCATAGCCTCGGTACTCCAGACGCCGAAGGCCTTTAAGGAGGATCTCAAGGATCTCACGGCGAGTCCTTGGTACATGGTAGTTAAGATAGGCGAAGATTCCTGCAGGGGAGGAGGATAGCGTTAACATTGATGACACTGATCAGTGATGTTAAGCAAGGCTAGGCGGTATTCTCCTTTAGTGCAGTTTCACAAAAGTGCCTCACCATTTGCGGGAAGTTAGAGGCATGTCCATATTTCTACACATCTATTTTTAGCATACTGTACATCTGATAAAGTAACCAACTAGTGCCCTCCTTGTTCATCTGCCATTACATTTCTTAGAGGACGGGTTGGACTATACAATCATAGCAACATCACATTCTTCCACCAATATATTTGGCAGTAAAAATGAAAAGCATATCACTTGCTGACGTGATAGTGGGTACACGAACCAGTCTTGTGAGTGTTACTGTGCTTTGTAACCTGTTTTGGGACAAAGGCATGTGTCAAGAAGCACCGTGTGTGTACAGTCAGTATTGTGTGAGTGATAAGCAAACAAAATATGGAGGGGAAACCCCCCACAAAAGAAGCAACAAAGCACAGAACCTCATATGACAAACACAATCTACTCCATTTTGCAGACTGACAGTTTTTTTTAAAATCGCAAAGGAAATCATGGAAAGTAAAAAGACTGTCACCATAAAAATAATGTGCATCAACTGTAGAGACAATGTTTGAAATAACATTTTAATATGTCTGACTGCCCAAAAAAAATCTCATCATAAGGACGTTAAACATTGCAAGTTCCAATGTAGAGCTATCTGAAAATTATATTTACTTGTGCATTGCAATGAAACACAGACATATAATTTTTTTTTTAACTTGGGGATCACTCTTTCAGCAAATATTTGACTTCACCAACATGCCCAGTGATAGTAATCGCTGTGTACACTTGGTCAAACAGCTAAGCACTCATGAAGCAGTAGCAGAGGACAGCAAAGTTTAACAGGGCTTTCATTCAGAAGTGAAGGTGCTGTGAGGGGTTTTCCTTTTTTTAAGGAGCAGGAGATACACTCACGGGACACTTGCACTCTAATATGAACACACGTTTAAGTCATACAAAACAATACCAACAGACAACACAAAAAATAAAACATTTAAAAATGGGGGTGGAAGAAGCGGAGCTAAACCAATTCAATGCCTTTATACAAAATGAAAGCAGCAATATAATAAATAAAAAAAACAACAACAACAACCCCATACTTATTACTCTCTGGAAAAACAACACTTCAAAGTGACTTTTCATTTCCCATCTTCCTTTCAAATGTGTCAGCTGATGGGGCTCATGATTGTCAATGTATCACTGTATGGTGATTTGTGTACATGTTGGAAATGTTTCAAAGGTGTTTTTTTTCCCAAGCCACAATATTTTGCAGAGGTCACCATGCCTTACCTGTACAACTGTACATGAGAGAATTCTTGCTTGTTTTATGACGTTAAAATTATTGAACTTTTTTATTGCTAATTTTCAGGACAGTGTTTACATATATTTGATTTTTTTTTTTTACAGGAGGTATAGGGAAAAAAAATCATTTCTCTCAATTTGTAGAAATCGATGCAAGTTAAAGCTAGGAGATGGAATTACTGTAGAAAAATGTTTCAAATCTTATTGGTATCAGGAGAATTGTAAGTTGCTTTTCTATGTATAAGCAAAGGGGAAGTGTAGTGGGTTCTGATATATGTTTATATTTTAAGGCAATATTGCCCAGCCCTTCGAGATCCTTGACGATGCGCTACTCCGTGTCGTTTCCGATTATAACGTAATAATTCACCTAATCGTAATGGTCAATTTGAGTCAGAGATTGTTGTGACGCTGATGGGAAACATTTAAAACACCAACGAACATTCATTGTGACAAGGAAAAAAGTACAACAATCTGTGACGATGACATTGAACACACCAAACTTCATTTCCCAAATTTAAACAGCCAGCTGAATAATTATTTCGACAATCCACACGACCTCACATCTCGCGTTAACGGCATTTGCTCCTTCTTTGTTCAGTCGATCGGCAAAGTTGACTCGGGCTCATAAATGACTAAATGGCTGTACAATTGCTTTAAGTTTATGAGGGGCAGATTGAAAGTTAAAATGAGTGTAGCTGCACTACGAACGGCGTCAATTAGCCAACGAACGTGATAGCTAGGTGGGACCACTGTATGTCGTGATGACTTCCTTCCATCCACTAAATTATTTAGTTTTGACATTCAAATCTTGTAAACAAATGCTACATGGTGAATTCAAATCCAGCATTGTTGATTTAACATTTTAGGGACCACACAGCATTACGTTTCTGATTGAGTTAGCGCACTTGGTTAGCCACCTATGCCTAATTCAAACAGGCTCCGAGAAGAAAAAGATTATTTAGGTCATATGGATTGTCGCGGTCATCCGACAGTTTCTGGTAAACGCAGATTACCTATCAAATGGGTAAAATACATAAATACATCCAGGACTCACCACACATGACTTCTATTCGGCTGCCAGTTTGTGTCACTCAGGCAGCTTGAAACGCCTGTCAAATACCCTCCGCCTTTCAGATTTTTTTTGGACAAATCAGAGTCGAAGGGCAACTTTCGCATCTTTTGTGATTGGCCAATGTGGTCTGTCAATCAGGCCGTGCCTTTCACGTTGGCTTTTGTGACGTGGCAAAACGGATGTGGATGCGTGTTCCGCCTCTACGTCAGCATCACTGCACAACAGGCCTTTTTTTTATTCCCTTTGCCAAATAAATCAATGCCCCAGTCTTCGTAAACGAAACATTACAATACGCAAAATAGTCACACCGTATCTTAAAATGGAATGATTCTTCATTTCTCTCTTCACAAAATGTAATACAGTACATACAGGAAGACAGAGAATGTTGATAGGTTACCTTTATTCATATAAATATTGTGCGTTTAAACAAGAAAGCCATTTGGAGTAGCAACGTGAGGACATGTTCATTACTGTATGATAAATGAAATGGCTATCGAGCTAAAAAGAAGTTGTCCTATGTTGAAATACTTTTGAATATACTGTACTGTACACCAGGGGTGCCCAAATCCGGTCCTCAAGAGACCCTATCCAGCCTGTTTTAGATGTGTCGCTACACCAACACACCAGATTCAAGTGAGCAGGATCGTGATTAGGCTTTCGAGGACCAGACTTTGGCACCCCTGATGTACACAATCTGAATCACGTGATTTTTATGACTAATATAAGGGGTGATGAGTATTCCCACTGTGTGGTACTGTATACAAGCCACATGGATGCTCCTTTTTGGCCAGTGCAGTGAGGAGTGTGCGCTAGTCCTCGCTGAATGTTAGTCAAACTTGAGCAGCCTCCTCCTCATCCTTCACCTGTGGGGGGGAAAGGGTTTTTATTAATATTCTTCATATAATTCACTGCTGCATATATTTATAAACCACAAAGTCTTCTTTTTGTGTGAGGTAATTACTAATGTTAAATACAGGTACATATCACATGCATTGCCTTGCATAATAATATATAAATATTAGCTTGAATAAGAAAAAAGCACCACATCATCTGCTCCTCAAACCATTGCCCTTCCAGGTCTCACAGTCCTTGCACACTGAATTCCCCCCCCCAACAGAATGAGAGATTCCACAGAGGGAGCACTCTCCAGCATTCACTCCTTGGAATCTAAGAAGGGTGGGTTCTCTGAGCTGCGATGTTTTGGAATCAGTGCCAACCTGCTCTACTGATTCAACCTCCGGGACATAAAATTGTAGCATGTTTTGGATTCCACTCTTCAAAGTGACAATAGAGCTGGGACAACTGGTGCAGGATCCCTGTAACTTCAGTTTCACCACGCCATCCTCGAACCCACGATACACAACATCTCCTCCGTCTTCCTGCACAGTGGGTCTAAGAAAAATGTCGGAAAAAAAAAAAATGCTATGATTCAAATGATGGATGTCGATACCTTAAAAGCACCACAATAATGACAGCTACCTGATTCGAGTGTCCAACAGTTCTTTGATCATTGCAACTACTTCATCGTCGTCATCTGACGGTGCTGTTCAGAGAAAAAACGTCGTCATGTACAAGTCCTGCAAAAGAAGGGTCCATGATGCATGTTGTCAGCCATAGTGGCTCAATTTCACCTGTGTCTTCACTAGGTTTAGCATCCTCATTGATGACAGGAAGCCCGGAGGTGAAAAAGTCCATAATGGCCGCAAACACATCAGGTTTCAATACTTTCCATTCAATATCTTCATCAGCCTACATGAGGACAAAATATGTTACAGACTACTGGATTCCATTGTGTTTGTCATTCAAGTTGGTCTGCTGTACCCTGGTTATGGTGATAAAGTCAGGGCCCAGGAAGACACTCTTGACACCATCAATCCTGAATAGCTGTCTACAGACAGTACAGAACAATATTTTTTTAGCTTATTTTTTTCATATCTTACAATGAAAGAAGTTTGAAAATGTTCACATGTACATACACAAAAAACAATTTCCAGTGGATCCTTAAAATACCATCTGATTTAATGCAAAATGAAACCCATGAAATTTGTTGATTTGTAGCCAAAGCGTCTGTGTAACAACACACAGTTAGGTGGCACGGTGAAGCTGGGCATGACTAAATATTACAGTGGAATCTCTACATTCTGCTCCAATAGAAGTAGAATTTTGGAATTTGACCAGTGGATAACTTCTTTTACAATTTGCATGACAGTTACGAATGTTAAAATGTGCAATGTGTGTGCTACATTATGTAGTTGATTAGTTTTACTTCAGTAGAAAAAGTCTTTGTTTCATTAACTTAAAAAACATACTTATAGGACAATTATAAATGTCTATATGCTTAATGATTCCAACAGTTTAACCCTGGAAGGCATTATTTCTATTTGTTATTAATGTTAAAAAAAACAAATAAATCCAAACAGAATCAGAGGTTTACCTGCCTCCCAAAACTGTCTGCATTCGATCTTAGAGGTCCAATTGTATATTGTGAATGTGGACTTGTATCCTACTACATCATATGATATCAAAATATCTGTCTTAAATTGTTCTTGAGTAACTATATACCTGGCTAAGGGTGAGGTGTATGCTTCACGAGGGCTGGAAAAATCCATAGTTCCTGATTCTAGAACAATACGTCCGGGCATAAACTTGAGGCTGTTTGGGTTTGGCGTGTCCTGTGTCTGCACAAACATACTCCTCCCTGTGAAGACACATTGCACAATGAATAAAACACCATCACTGTTGAAACAAAAGCAGCATAGACATCAATAAAGTCGAGATACAGACCAGGGAGAACCCATTGCTGAGGCCATCTGCTCTTGACTACTGTTTTGTGTGAAAGCCAGTGAAAACCAGCACTCTGGCATCCACTGCCAGCAAAACAAAAGTTACACAGTGAAAAATAACAGTAAATATAGCACATTATCAGCAATTATACATAATCCCACGTCAGTTTGACAATAGTACCCACGATTAGGGTAAAAATAATGCTATGCATTTCACTTGCAATGAATAATAGTGATCATTCTACTGTATGGTGTATGATTCGTTATATACTTGCCAATGAATTTCGGATTTTATTCAGACGCATTACAATGTTCATTTGGTTTATTTCTCTGCACGCTCCACATAAAGTGTAAACTGGTCTACCAACACATCAAATGTTAACATCTTAAATCAGTTTTACAATGCTAGAGCAAAATCGCCACACATGCTTCCTGTTCTTATTGTGTGTGGTGTATTTGAGGTGACCCATCCAGCGCAGCACACCACACCACACATGTAACGGTATCTCCTCCCCCAAATCAAGTAGAGATCTGCTTTTGTGCAAAGACTGACCTGTGAGAGGCAGCATGGCGCCACAGGGTATCCAGCGTGCTGATACTGTATAAATGAAGAGAAAGAAATTGGTTTATTGGGAAAATAAATATTGCGAGTGGAGGCTGGCTTGACTGCAGTACTTCATTGCTATTGCAAACTATTCTGGTCTTTTTAATACACGTTACAAGCACAGAGGTGGGACGGGTTATTTGCCATAGCATCATATTTATCACTACATCTGTCGAAAAATACAAATTTGAGGCAACAAATAGCAATAAACAAAATAATAAATAAGACAATTAGAATTTTTTTTATCTTTACCAAACTCATCATGGTCCGTGAACATGGTGGTCATGATTAGTGTGTTTAACACACTAATCATGACCACCATGTTCTCGCGTTCACGGACCAAAGTTATCAAAGTTCCCTCTCGATGTTCAAAAAAATTGTGCGCGTTTAGCCTTGCTAAATCTGGTAATAAATAAAATAAATAAAGTGGTGATTTCAACAGCAGCCTTATTACAACAAGGGGGCCTCAAATTTAATGTGTCAGCAATGAAGCAGGTGACATCACATAACCAGCATGTCACGCAGAAATTAGGTTAGTAGCCAGCAGCTAACCTCAGGCACTCTACCAAGGCCGTTTGTGTTTTACAATAATTTCTAAGAACAACGAAAATGTCCAGTTTGACGGGCGTAAAGAACTTACGGACGCAAAAGTCTTGCGGTTCTAGCCAGCAAACTGCCGACCTGCAATGTAGTCGCCATGTTTGTTTTGATAACCGAAGAGACCGGAAATAGTTGACGAGTTGTTGTTGTGCGCGATTTAGAGTTGTCCCCGTCATTCCGACTAGGAACCTTTATTTTTCGATATAACAATCGTCACGCTGCGAGTCCGAAGTGAGGGCAATTTCAAAGTCGCATGTTAAAATGTCTTCTGGCAAAAACTTTAGAAGGAGAAGAAATTCTTCAGACGTGGAAGAGGATGAAACAACTCAGGAAGTCAGGTAACAGATTAAATATTACAAGAGCGGCGCAG
Organism: Hippocampus mohnikei; assembly: GCA_026261675.1. NCBI lineage: Eukaryota > Metazoa > Chordata > Actinopteri > Syngnathiformes > Syngnathidae > Hippocampus > Hippocampus mohnikei. The sequence goes on from JAKGUB010000348.1 coordinate 14,187,014, forward strand.
AGCTAACGTCTTGCTAGCGGACAGAGCTAACTGCGAACCAGTAATCTACACACAGTGAATTTATTTGACCAAATCAAACTTGTATTTAAATATTTCTGTGGGTCTCATTACGTTTAGAGGTAAAGTAGAAGAGGCCAAAGAGCTACAGAGTTTGCGGCGACGACAGAAGGGAGTCAGGTAAAATCTACCTACCGTATTTTAATTACAACTAATGCAACAAAAAATATTAATAAATGTTAAATATAGTTAACAAAGAAGCCAATAACTATGTTTTCACAGCGTAACTGCCTTACTAGTTGGAGAAAAATTGCCACCTGAGTCTGAGATTGATGTGAGTACTGTACTCTCCTAAACCTCACGATGACTGTATTTAAATACTGTACCATGCACGTTTTGCTTTGTACGGTTGTATTTTTGCTGTGCAGTCCTGTGAATATCTACTCATTTTACAGAATGACCCGTTCAAGCTCAAAACGGGAGGGGTTGTGGACATGAAGAAAGTCAAGGATCGCAATCGAGACATGTAAATAACCCCAAATATCGGGGAATCGTGTTGTCTTTCATAATCAACACTTTGGCGTTGTCTTTAATGTATCAAGTTTGTCTTTATAGGACAGAGGACGATACAGACCTTAACTTGGGTACCTCCTTTTCAGCTGAGACAAACAGACGAGACGAAGATGCTGACATGTATGTATTAGTCATTTCTGATACTCTCACATTCTTTAAGCAATTCCTGAGTAGAGTTACATATTCAGTTAATCCAAACCAGGTGTTATTGTTTTGAAACAACAAAAAAGAATGACATGTACCTTGATAAATATGTCCCGTCAGGATGAAATATATTGAAACAGAGCTGAGACGAAAGAAGGGCCTTGTAGAAGCAGAGGAACAAAAAGTCAAGGTGAAAAATGCAGAGGACCACCTGTACGAGCTGCCTGAGAACATCCGTGTCAACTCTGCCAAGAAGACAGAGGAAATGTTGTCCAACCAGATGCTGAGTGGAATCCCTGAAGTCGACCTTGGTATCGAGTATGTAGACTCTGAAAATTATGAACTAAAACATTTGAGGAAAAAAACAACAACTAACATTTCATTTCTGTTTAGTGCAAAGATAAAGAACATCATCCAGACAGAGGAAGCCAAAGCTAAACTGCTTGCGGAACAAAGGAACAAGAAAAAAGACAACGGAACATCATTTGTGCCTACCAACATTGCTGTCAACTATGTTCAGCACAACCGCTGTAGGAATAAACATCATCTAACTACATTTTAATGGGTAAATGTCTCATCATCCCGATTTCTCCGTTCTGCAGTCTATCATGAGGATTCCAATGCAGCTCAGAGGCACCACCACAGACGAGAGAGAGAGGAACCGAAAGCAAGACCGCTGCGTGTGGGGGACACTGAGAAACCTGGGACAGAGAGTAAGTGTCCCGCCCCCACCGCGCTTTCAGCTATTTGCAACATATTTCTCATTCAATCTTATCACTCCACAGCGTCAGAGCCACCTAACTTCCGCAAACGACCAAATAACGAAAAGGCTACTGATGACTACCATTATGAGAAGTTCAAGAAGATGAATCGACGATATTAATGTTTTGACGCCCGCCACCCCTGCTGAAAATGAAGCCTCCTACCCACCAAATGGCCAAATAAAAAGGCTGCCAGTGTATTATGAGGAAAAGACAAGGTTGATGTTGAAAGACATGGAATTATTCAAACGAATGGGTGTTTACAAATTGAGGCAGACTCAAAATATCTATACTGCACCCTGAATTAACGGAAGGTGTGTACTGTCTACCGGTATATTAAACAGATAGGAAAGGGAATGAAAAGCAAATGTCAACAGACTGAACAGTCACATACGTTCACGCAAAGTTCCTCGTCTTTGAGAGAACTATTGTTACGTAATGGGTGACAAGATTTATTTCACTCTCCCCTTTTGTATGCAAGTTGTTTCTGACGAAAAATGGCTCTTGGTGATTACCACAAGGTAGTTGAGGTAACATCTTTTGAGGTTGACTCTTCTGACCTCCTAAAGCTTTGTAAATAATGTACATATTTTAAATGCCATTACGGGCATTTCTTTGAATTGAAAACAACATAATCGCACTGCCGTTTATGTTTTTTATTAGCATCATGCTGGAGAGTAGCAGAACATGTTACACATGAATATTACTAGAAATGAAACAAGCCCTGTATAGCAAGTAAACAAAGGACATTTGCAGATTTATTCTTTTGTTAGATGACGTCAGGAATGGAAAAACCTAAGATGGCTACATTCTCACTTTCATGACCAACTATTTGAATGTTGATACAGTAAAGAAATGAAGTGCCCTAACTGGAAAATATATTCGTTGTGTGAACACATTCAGATTAAACTCAGTGGAATGTATTTCAAGACAATTTTATGAAGCCTATAGAAGTAAGGTTCCTTCCGCAGGTAAACAATTTGATGATTCAAAGTACTGTACCCCCATGTTCACGGTTTCTCGATGGAAGCGGCGCCTGCGTGTCCGTTGAGGTGGTGCTGTGAGTTGACGTCTTGCTGCAGGGGTCCCTCCGTCTCCTCTTGCTCCCCTTGGCTGGAGCTGCGGCTGCTGCCAACGGAGGCCCAACTATCTCGCCGCCGGTACGCCTCACACAAGGGCAGGTCGACACTGTCCCACTGATTGTAGCTTTGAGATGGGGAAGGCCAGCGGGAGGCAAAGAATCAGCACAGCAGAGGCACAGCGGAGCAGGAGAGGAGCAGACAAGAGTGCCAAGTAAGAACGAGCACATCCGTACGCCCACGAAAGCTCAGTCAGTCACAAACAAGCGTGGAGATTAAGCAACAAGCGCCAGAAACTGGAATATTGCTCGAAGGCAACAGCTGCTGAAGAACTTGAAGCCAACGCTGATCAATGGTTGTCAAGATGATTAGTTGATGAGAGAGGGGGGAAAGCCGAGCAAATGCAGAAAGTGACGCAAGTCCACACTGAGTATGATGCCAAATAGAACACGCACACTCATCTCTCATTGTTTTCTTGTTGAAAAACAAGACAAATTATTCATTTTTTTCCTCTCTATTTATTTCTTAATCATTATTATCCTTGTGCACAACTGGCACATGTTCAACCATGTGAGATTGACAATTTTTTTAACAGCTTGAGTCACATGATGGAAACCAATATTTGGAGGAAAATACATTTACAAAACAAAAGGTCTCTCCTACTTGTCACATTAGATTTTCACCTTGAATGAACCACATACTGTTGATTCAACACACAGTCCAATCTAAAACAATTTGATGCAAGCGTCGCATAAGAATTAAAATAATTATATATATATATATAAAACTAATAACATGGTCAATGCCAGACACATAGAATTCTTCCTCAATGTAAAAACCGATACACAGTATAAGCCATACACAAAGTAGTACACAGACTGGGGGAAGAAAAGGGATTTGAATGATGCTGAGTGTGGCCTTTTTGATCCAAAGGAATAGTAATTATTGTATTTAGAGGAGCATATCTGAATGCTCACCTTGACGCTACAACCTCAAAAGACCACAACAGTTTCAGATAAAAACAGTCACATTTGCGTAAATCACAACAAACACGTCTGCTCACAATGAACACTCTCCTCGTGTAAGGAAACCCCCCAATTCCAATCAGTTGAAAATGACATGACCGGAACCTATTTCCAATAACATGATCGGGACATCCCTACTTAATTTTCTATGAATAATATATCTTTGCTCATATAGTGTCAAGCAGTACAATCAAATGCGCTTCCACTGGATCGCAGAAGGTGCCTGTGTTTCGACCTGTTTCCGTTCATACAACAGAATGATAGATTTGTGTTCAGCCAAACAGGCCCAGATGACAGACCGAAGAAGTACATTTGTGAGAAACTGGGTTAATTACTTTTTTTGCCGATATGTCTCTTTGGTAGAGTACTGTGAGATTTTCCCTTCTGTAAAATATGTACTTTGGCTCAAAGGTGGTTCAATGGTTCATCTATTCTACGCCAATCATCCTTGTCGGCAAACAGAAGGCGCCAAACATAGAAACATGCTTTTGTCTTATATTTGAAGAGCTGCTTTTATCCTGCCGATATGCTGTTCAATATCTTCTTCAAGATCAACCATGCTCACTTCTACAGCAGTAAAATGTGAGTCACGATATTCTTTTAGGGAAGGTCGCTATGTCACTAGACTACGCAGTGTCTATCCGCCACTCACACACAGCTACAAGTGGATGATGATGATGATGATGACGATGGTGATGACTTCTGGGGCTTAGTGGAGAATGGTGAGGGTGGGAGCGCAGGACAGTGGTGGGATGTGGGGGTGGCGAGTAGGAGTCTACTTGTACCTGGAGGAGTAATATTCTTCCTCGAGTTCGTACAGGTCGATGGCGATCTCGTCACGCAAGGAGGTCAGCTTCTTGTCGCACTCTTCCTGCAGCGAGCGCAGCTGCTGGTTCTGCAGGCTGATGGCGTCGTTGACGGAGGGGAAGTCGTTCAGGATGAGGAACTGCTTCAGATCCGATACCAGCTTCATCAATGACTCGCCCGCGCGAACCTGATGGACCCGCACACGTTTCAGCAGTGGTTAAGCACGTCTACCTCACAGTTTTCAGGTTCGGGTTTCAATCTCTATTCCAGTCTTTGTCACTCGAGTCTTAAAGGCATAACACTGGTCCCTAATCAGCTGTAGAAAATATTCTAAAATTCTGCTAGGGATCTATAAATCACTGAATGGTTTGGGTCCTGAATACATTAAAGAAATGCTGACTGATATCAAACCACTTACAATATTAGCTGCTCGTACGTGCATCTCATAATGGTCTTGCTCTGCTTGAGTTGCTCTGGAAACCTGCGTCTCGTCTTCTATCTGTAGGAGAAAACAATGACAACATTTTAGAGCAGTGACTCCCAACTGGTTTGCCCGGGGGCCAAAAAGTGGGACGTGGACTGGAAATCAACATATTTTACAGGAGGTCCTCCGTCTGCGTCGGTACCAAAATATGCTGCTTCGTGGTTACGAGTTGCGCACAGTGAACTTGTTTGCACAACAGTACACAGATATATTTAAAGTGCATTCGGAATAAACATTACTTTGACAGATATGGTATAGCAGAAATGTATATTCAGATTTTTCCATACAGTCTCACACAGAACAAACTAGGTAAGGGGCAGGAAGTCTAAATACCTCACATTCTAGTCACCTGTTTCCTATGTAAATAACCTTGGAGCTCAGCCTCTTGGTATGGCACTGGAATCATGATAATCTTGTCTAAATTTACTTGCAAATTTGCAAACTTAATATGAAGCCTATTTAGATGAATAAAAAGCAACTATTCTGTTGTATGGATGGCAGCAGGTGGTTCCACAATTATAGGTTGTTGTTTTTTATTAAAGCGACGCATAATGATAGAAAGAACACTAAAATAAATCTGTGCATTATACAGAATAAATCATATTTCCTCGGTGTATCACTATCAGCTTCGTGTTAAACAGGCCCAAATTTCATATAAATGTGATAATAACGAGATCATCATGATTTAATCATTCAAATTCTTAGAGCTGCTTTGGATTGGTGGTGTCCAAAATGAGTGCCTTGGGTTAGGGGACACTGCAGGAGATGAACTAAGATACATTATTTGCAATATACAAATCCTTTGTGGACCGATAAAGCGAAATTGAATAATTTCCCGTCGCCCAAGAGTACTTTGCACAGTGGTAGCTTGGACGATAAACTGGAAAAGCGGACCTGTACACAATACAAACGTACCTTGGCAGTTTTGATGATCTCGGTGAAGTTGTCCAGGATGGACCGGATGTCATCTTTCAGCCTCTTGTTGTAGTTTTGTAGCAGACTTTCTTTGCTCTGAGGAAGCGCTCTCTGGGTCGCCATTGTGCTCGAGCAAAGGCAATACAAGTTTTACCCACAATATTCCCAAGAATTTAAACGCATTTATCCATTGCGACGGAGAGTATTGTACTGTACTAAACAAGAAGCGATGATTAGCAAAATGTGGCGTCACAAGCTAGCAAGACGCGCACGTGAAACAGTGTTCCGAAACATCCAGCACATTTGTCTTTAAAAAGTCCTGCTGTATTAAAAAAAAACGTGCTGAAAAAAATCTCACATGCTGTTTAAACCAGATTTGGGGGAAATTAAGTAACGTGTGATCAAAACAACAAAGTCAGCGATGTCTTCTTCTGGAGGCGGGAACAACCAAGGTGCCAAGTGACTACCGCCACCTAGTGAGAACTTAATTGTAATAAGAAATCATCCATGGTTCCATTCCATTCTGACCCTGCTGGTCATGAGCGTCCTGGAGTCTATCTCAGCGGTGTTCGGGCAGCAAGCGGGGTACACCCAGAACTGAAAAACATGATTGTTTTCAGCAAATAGAATGTTCATCAAACACCTGTTTGGAACATCCCACAGGTGAACAGGCACACTGAGATCAGATGGGTGCCATGATTGGCTATAAACGGAGCTGCCTTGAATTGCTGTCATTCACAAGCAAACATGAACAACCATATGACTGTTTGGCGCACATTTGTGACCTTGAATGAACCCTGGCGAGAAGACTGAGAATTCTTTCGATGAGAAGAATTGAAGCAAGATGCCTGTAAAACTGAGTCATTTTAATTTTTTAAAACAGAAACAGCAAATCAGATTGCTCAGATCTTTTGCTACATTTCAGTATGGGGCGATATTTACATGGTTCTGGGATTTGCTGATATCCTGCGCTATCATATTTCTCAAGTTTAGTTGAAATTCAGTATTCAAAATTTCACAATGAAAAAAAATAACATTGTATAGTGTGATTTACATTCATTTATTTATTTTTCTTGACAACAAAAGACAGGCTGTGATGTATTTCAAGCTTTTTTCGTCCTTACAGTACAAGTCAGCTGCTGAAACCTGCGCTTCAAACATGCACCAAAATACACTTTCCAGTTGCGTTACATTCAAACAGAAATAAAAACAGAACATTTTAGATGACAACAGATCATTCTGCTTTGGGTTCAATTGGTTTGGATGCTATTACAAAAAAGTGCCATGATGAAAACCAAAGTGCTCCGTGACTTGACAGAGCTCAGCAAGCAGACAGTTCTTAACGAATGTCTTTAATAGACCACTGATCTTTATGAAGAGTTTACCAATCCCTGACCAATAAGTGCTCTTGATACAGTATTTCAATGACGTAGGAACCACATTTATTGCAAGTTACTATGCATCGAATAATGTCCAATGTTCGGGTAATAGTACATACAATGGAGTCTATTCCTAATATGTATACAAACAGTCCTTAACTATGCCACATGCAATGGACACATACAGTGTGTTTCGTTTTCAGCAGAGATGAGTCAGTGACTTAAACTGCTGCAAAGAGACAAAAGATGCTGATGCTAAATATGATCAGCTTGAATTTAAAGAAAAAGACAAACGAGGCAATTGTGAGGTAGGCAAGAAAACATGCTTGACCACCCTTGCTGTCTTTTTGCAGAAGGCCGTACCAAAAGGTCTGAACAGGAAACGGTAGTCCAGGAATTCCAGTGAGAACTAATTTGAGATGATTAAAGCAACAACTCTGCTGATATCAATGGCCAAGTGCAAGAGACTTGTGTCATTTAAGGAATGAACGCTGATTGGAGGGACAAAAGGTATGTAAACATGTAACAAAACTGGACAGTTTGGTTTTCCAAGGAGCAGCAGTGCCATACGGTCTCAAAACCCCAAATGACAACTGTGTACAGTACTTGCTGTTATTGTGCCAATGTGAACAATGCGAGTTTTTTTTTCCACAAACACATTACAATAAGCATTTGATACCATGTGACAGTGCTGTTAAGGTCTGCTCAGATTTAGGCACAAAATGATTGGGTGGTTCAAGAAATGGTTGCAGTTTGCAGCCCTCGCATGCATGCGTGCTTTTCTCTGCTCGTTTGTGAAATGGAAGAATCAAAGAGCCACCGTGTCCCCCACTAAAGAGTCTTTGCATCATCACCCCGAAACTTTTGGGGCAGTCCTGCAGTCCAGCTGCAGCGCAGGTGTGGTCAGGGCTTTTCCTGTGGGGCTTTGAGGTGAAAAGGCGCAGAGACAAAAGGGTCAGTAGTGTGAACACAACTTTGATTGCTCACATTAAAAGGGCCCTCATTCTGCGGGACCACCGTTCCCTCAAAGTGGCGGGAATATTTTGCGAGCTCTTGCGGGCGGAACGGATGCGGTGCAGTTTGTCCAAGTGTGCCTTGCTCAGGGACAAGAGCTGCCCCGTGAAGGTACGCAGGTAGTGCGGCCTCCTTTCTTTTCGCAAACGGAGCCTGGGAGAACACGTCCGGCTGCTGTTGGGCTGCCAACGGGGTGTTCGGGAATGGCGCGTTGGCGAACACGTCGCCGCTTCTTGCTGGGTGAGGCAAAAAGGAGCTTTTGAGAAGACATCTGCACTGGCTGGTTCGGGATCAAGTTGGGGATGATTCTGGGCAACGGTGGCGGATGATGCCACACAGGAAGCTGGTGTTGAGTGGAAGCTCGGCTGAGTTCCGTGTTCTTCGTCCTCCTCAGAGTCAAGCAGCAGTGGTCTGGAGCCGCTGAGGTCTTGGGCCGAAGTAGGACCTTCGGCGTCAGCCCCGAAATTCTGCTGCTGTTCTTGACCGGTTTCTTTTTCCTGGTCTTCATCACTGGAGTGAATACATACGTCGTTTGCTGCAGAGTCTCCAACAGTTTCGCTGCCGGACCCTTCTTGGCCAAGCACAGAGTAGCCGTTCCTGTCCAGCTGCACATCTGTATGGGTAAGCAGAAAAAAATTCATTGATTTTATATTGACAATCAAACTTAAGAAGGTCATACATACATACATAGGATTAGCACTAAGTGAGGAAGCATCATGACACAATATCCACATTCTACAACATTCACCATCACAACATGGATCAGCCTTGTTTCCATAACTTGTTCTCCTTATTTCAAATTGTTGTGAGAAAGGGAGTCAGTGGAAACAAGGAGAGGGGGCCTTGGCAGCAGAGGGAGGTGTAATTAGACGAGCACAGAGCAACGCATGGGTGAGTCTTACCTCAGCAGCGTCGACAGCGGCTGTAAACTGGCGGCTCTCAACAAGGAGTTAAAATGGAAAGGCTACCTTGACCTGTTATTTATCTTCACCACGATTGAAACCACAAGATTGCACAAGTGCTCATTCTGGGTCCAATTCACACAAAGTTACTGATCACTTTGCTTTTAACTTAGAGCTAATGTCCATTTAGAGGTAGTGTCCGTTTAATCTATCCAATCAAGTAGAAGTTGTTGTAGGTCTTTAAAAAAAAAAAAAGGAAAAAAAGTCGGATTGGAGACAACATTCGTCCACTGTGATTAAGCAACACTGTGACACAATAGAGAGAAAAGACGAGGGAAAAGGTGGACATCTTGGCATTTATACACAAATCTTTCAATGTACATATATCACATTTTTACATTTGCTCTAGAGAACGAATGAGTCACCACGTGTCAACATGTTCACTGAGATCAGAGGTCTTTTCTTTTAGTATGACAAGGATATGACGGCTGTATTTTCTAACAAATGCACGTAATTATGACCGAATATCACTTCATTATTCTACCACTTTGGCTTCCCTGTTTGAACATTCGCAGCAACATATTTTTATGTCTTAAGAATCCAGACATTCAATCTCAGGTACGTAGTTTGATAACTTTTACATTTTCTTTTTAATCATATGGTAGGGTAGGGCAGGGTCTGAAAATGGTTGGCATTGTAAGCCAACGCCGGCGTAGACTGCATGGACAGAAGTTTTCAAATTCTTCAACTGTGAGGCATTTTGTATGCTACCAACTTTGCAAGGGGAATGCCCTTTCCTGTTCCCTTATAACTCATAGTGCATAAAACAGGGTCCATCCATAAAAAATAATATGTGTTGAATGCAGTGTTGCCTGAGGGACTATTTACGCATGCAGTTGTTCACAGAGTAGTGAATCTCACCCCATACTTGCCTGCCAACAACTGAGCCTTTCGGGGATGTTCCTTTAATACCCAATCATGGCACTCCCTTGTATCCCTCTAACCTGTGGCATGTTCTTAACACAACATGTTCTTTTTGAAAAGTCCGAAACGTTTCCCTTTTAAAAAAAAAAAATATTTACGGTATTTATTTTTGGCTACTGTCATTTGGGAATGTACTGCGGGCATCAAATGCAAAATGTGGGAGTATTTGAAAATACATAGTATCTATCAGGGGCGGCCCGGTAGTCCAGTGGTTAGCACGTCGACTTCACAGTGCAGAGCTATCGGGTTCAATTCCAGCTCCGGCCTCCCTGTGTGGAGTTTGCATGTTCTCCCCGGGCCTGCGTGGGTTTTCTCCGGGCACTCCGGTTTCCTCCCACATTCCAAAAACATGCATGGCAGGCTGATTGAACACTCTAAATTGTCCCTAGTTGTGAGTGTGAATAGTTGTTCGTCTCGGTGTGCCCTGCGATTGGCTGACAACTGATTCAGGGTGTCCCCTGCCTACTGCCCGAAGACAGCTGGGATAGGCTCCAGCACCCCCCGCGACCCTAGTGAGGATCAAGCGGTTCGGATAATGGATGGATGGATGGATGGATAGTATCTATCAGTTTGAAAATTAAATATCTTTGTCGCATCTTCAATTGAACATAGGTTAAAAAAAAGAAATCATTGTATTGGTTTTATTTCATATAATGTCCCAACTTTACTGGAACTGGGGTTTGCATGTACTATATGTGATGTGTGACGTTCACAAACCAGTGTATGAAAGCACCAGCGCAACAACCCATGGCCATCTGAGAAACCTGCCTGCGCAGAGATTTTGTCTTGTTTTTCCAGGCCAGAGGCCAAAAGTATGTTGTGTGAGTTTTGAGAGAAAGTGCCTAAAACTCTGTTTTAGGCACTTTCTCTCAAAACTCTCAAATCTCACTCTTTTGGTCAAGAGTGGTTCCAAATAAAGCTTCAACACACACAGCGCACACACACACACGCACACAAGGGGAAAGCAAAGCAGCCGTCATGGAGCAGTCCATCGTGAAATGAAAGAAGACCACCATGGCTGCATGTTAAATGAGCAATTATGGGGGGAAAGCGTGAGGAAGGCCATGGTGTAGCCAATGTTAGCGGCAGAAGATATGCTTGAGCATTGATGGGAATGTGAGCAGAGCTTTATGTAAACAGCCTATCAGAGCCGACGGGGAACAAGTCTATGCCAAGTCCTCTCTTTCATTTCAGAAGATGCTACGTTTTACACATCTCTCTAACCCGCCTCCCCTGTCCCAACGTCAGGGTTACACACTGCCCCCTTGACCTCTCCCAACCCTCTAGAGGTCGATGAGCTGATCCACCAGTAGAAGGGAGCGAGTCAAGTTGGGAAGGCTGGACTCTGAACTGCCACTGTTGTTGCGTGAGTGACCACCTGAAACATGTCAGAGAAAGAAAGAGAGACAAGACACAGAAATGTACATGGAAGAGCCGAGGGAGATGGGGGAGCCAAAGAATAAGTCATATGAAAGGAAATTGTATGAATCAAAGAAGTAAAAAAGGGACGAGTGGATGAGGATGATCAGAGCAGAGGGGTGCATGAACAGGGGCAGGAAAAGAGAAAAAAAAAAGCAGAGAGTGAGCCGGGTTAATCTTAATATGGCTGCATCAGCACAGGGGAGGGTCAGGGAGCACCGATCTAACATGGGAGGACTTTAAATAGAATAACCACAGAAGCCAAACCCTTGCAGGGTGGACTATCACATATTCCAATGTGAGAGCTTGACTTACAACTTCTCACATCACAAGTCACAGAGGGCTACGTTGAGGGAGAAAGGCCTCAGAATCTGTCCTGCTGACAACAGATACGGGCGCTCATCTCAGGATTCTGTTCTTCTTACCTTGGTTTGAGGTTTTGGAGATGAGCACGGGAATAGGGTCAAACTCGTCATTATTCCCTTTCTCTCCTTGCGACATGAGGAAAGAAGAGTCTGCAGTGGAAGGAAGGAAGAGGAAGTGAAGGAAAGGCAGATCTGAGGGGAAAGCAGTTAATCCAGCCATAGCGCAAGGCAACGATTAAAGGAGGTGTAGAGAAATAGCAATATAAATCCAGTAATCCCTCGCTAATTTGCACTTAAATGTTTTGCGGTTTCAGTGCTTCACGGGCTTTTCTAATATAATATATTAAAAAAATACTAAGAATGATCAGGTGCTTCACCCAGCACCTTCGTTGTTGTGTCTTGTCACGTTGTTGACTGTCTTGCCTCCTGTATCTTAATGTTCTCAATTTTTTTGGGTTTATTCGATAACTTTTTTTGATTAGTTAAACTGCGCTCCAGCCCCTTGCCACAGGAAAGGCAATGCGTCCTTCTGGGTGTGTGGGAGCATGTCAGCTCGCTCGTCCCTCCACGGAGATTGCTCCATCAACAGGGACACGTGGCTTCAACGGCAGTGGCGCGGGGCTGGAGCGCAGTTTAACTAATCCCAAAAAGTTTTCAAATAAACAAAAAAAGTACCTTGCGGTTTTTCACCTTTGGCAGGGTGTTCTGGTCCCCATTAACCGGGAACAACAAGAGATTACTAGATGGAATTTCAGGGTCGCTTTGGGTTCTTCTTTCACAAGTATGTGAGAGAGACACTGTTATTAATGTGCGTATTATTGGGTCTTTCAATTGGCAATTAGAAATAATTATAAATCAAAAACTGACTTGATTATTTAGTTCCTTTTAAATGATATTCAACCAAAAACATACTGGGAAAAACATTTTAAGCCATTTTAATACTTAATTATTGTGTTTACGTAACCAGTACTTACATGTGTAAAGACATGTTAAAATTGGACAGACTCAACTCAACTGTATTTATAGAGCACTTTCAAACAGCCATCGCTGCATACAAAGTGCTGTACATGGAGCAAGAACAGTAAAGCAACAAATCGGTAACAAAGACGGTAGAAAGCACCGAACAGCAAAACCAAGAACAAATCGGAGTCATGCCGAGTCAAATGCCAAAGAATACAAGTGAGTTTTGAGGCGGGTTTTAAAGATGGGCAGAGAGGAGGCCTGCTGAATGCTCAGCGGGAGGTCATTCCAGAGAGAGGGAACAGAAAAGGCTCGATCCCCTCTGAGCCTCAGTTTAGTTCTTGGTACTTCTAATAATGTCTAGTCCGCAGACCTGAGGCGCCGGGCAGGTGTGTAGGGGCGGATGAGCTCAGAGAGGTAAGGTGGTGCGAGGTCATTTAGAGATTTGAAAACAAATAATAGGATCTTGAAAATAACGATAAAATGTATAGGGAGCCAGTGAAGGGATGCCAGAGTAGGAGTTATGTGGCGAGTCAAGAGGCGAGCAGCGGCATTCTGGACCAGCTGGAGGCACTTAATGGAGGACTGGCTGACTCCAAAGTAAAAAGGGTATTGCAGTAATCGAGCCGGGATGTGACAAAGGCATGAATTACTGTCTCAAAGTGTTCATGAGAGAGGAGAGGTTTTACTTTGGCCAGCTGTTTAAGGTGAAAGAAGCTGGATTTAACAACGGCACCAATTTGCCGGTCAAGTTTAAAAACACTGTCCAGTTTAAGACCCAAGTCTGAGACTGTTGACTTAAGATAAGGGGTCAAGGGGCCCAAGTCAACAGGATGGGATGTACAAGGGCCACTGGGACCAAACAGTATCACCGCTGTCTTCTTTTCAGTGAAATTCAAGAAATTTTGTGCCAGCCAGGTTTTGATTTCTTCCAGGCAGGATAAAAGGACAAAGATCAGTGAAAACATATCTTTTGTGACCTACGTAATACATGAAGCTGATTACAGTAACGCATCCAGGATGTGATTGTGGTCATGGTTCTGACTGACTGTGGTGGGTAACAAGGTTAACTTAACTTGACTACTGCTTGTAACCAACACCCGTTTTTTTTTTTTTTGCTTTTTGGAGTTAGACTGAAAAACATAAAATAATCCGTCTCTTTTCCATTTTTTTGATTGTCGAAGGAAAAAGTGGAGCAACAACAGTAAAACATTATGCACCGAAACAAAGGTGGCCAAGCAGTGCTTACAACATTGGAAGGGCTTACCAGCAGCTGTCTGAGCAGGCTGCAGCTCCTCCAGGCAGGCTGCGGAGCAGGAGCCAAGAGGAGCAGAGGGCCGATAGGAAGAAGTAGCAGAAACATTCTGGTTTCCGTGAGGAGAAGTATGAGATAGAAGATGGCAGCCCAGCAGAGAGTCTTTCCCATTTAAAGAGTCTGAGTCACAAGAAGAATGCAAACTCATAATGAGAAGGAGTCAAAGTAAAAGTAAAAGAATGCTGAAAGTTGAAGCAGCAGAACGCATTGGACAAGGAACATGGTTGACAACGTCATTTTGAACGCATTCGTCAATGTTTCAAAGTTTCGCCGGTTCTCAAAGCATTACTTTCCTTAGACAACAGATTGCTGTGGCCTTTTCACTCCATTCAACGTATTACTTTGCTCCTTTATGCAACACAGATGAACTCCTTTGACTACCCGTGTAACAGTCAATGTTCAAATGTGAGCTGACGTGGACAAAAATGCGGGTGTCGTCTTAATATTACAGTGGCTAACGAATATGACTGTGAAGAAGGACGATTAAGAAACATTATTTAGTCAATAAATGTTTTATAAAGGCAACAATTGGACCGTGAAACAGGTGAACTCAACTTCCATTTCCCAATTCCTGTGGGCGGCCTGCTGGAACAAACTGAACGAAGAGGTAATACTGCATTACATTGGCACTTCCAATCCAAGAAACACAAGTGTTTCCATAACAAGAAAGAAGTGAAATATAACGATATTGTATGCTGCCGACACACCTATACTTTGCCCTGCAACGCTAACCTGGCATGTTGGCAGAGGCGAGCTGAACCTACACACAACACTATCTTTGCTACACAAACCTAAGAATGCAAGACAGGATAATCATTTCCTTTGCGAAGGCATCTTCCTGAGGTTAGTACTACATAACTGAAAACTGAGAGAAAGGCAAGACAAAAGAAGCAAAGTGGAAACAATTTTTCAGTAAGGCGGGGAAGAAAAATAAAGATGGCACCGGTATCACCATTTGTGTTCAAAGGGTTAGCGAGTGTTGAGAGGCCAGGGGTGCAGAAGACGTATCGTGAGACTTCTGTCCATGATCAATCAAATTGCCTAAGTCAATGATTCCCAACCAGTGCCGCTTATTTGGAGGAAAGATTATTTCAAACGCTCGCACGTATGCTCACAGAAAAGTTCAAGCATAAACAAAGTACAGTATAGACGTTCAAGCAGTGTTAGGGCTTCAAGCACTGTTCAATCCAACCAAAAAACAGAGTTGGTAGTATATCACTATATACACATGCATTCTGTATTTATGAAAGGCTTCTTTAGCCCTATCTAATGTGTTAGTAACATAGGTCTTGTGAATACAGCAACACACTCCAGGTTAGAGCAAGACTTTTGCCAACAGTATGAGACCAACCGGGCAAAGACAAACTTGGAAACTCATCAGTAAGCCTTCAGCTGAACAAACAACACAGAGCAGAGGGGCCCCGCCAAACCCCAAAACTCATTTTAGTCAGCTGAGCAGGCAACATCACAGTTTCTCGTAGCAGTCCATACTTACGGGAAATCACAGTGGGAAAAATTTGTGCTGGGGGGGAGGGATTCTTACAGGAGGAATGTGTTGGCTCAGAAAATGGCACAGCAGATGTGACCCTTTAGCCCCTTCTCTAAAGGAAAGACCATTGTTGAAGAGCTAATGCTAACATCAGAAAGTGACAATACGGTTGACCAAATATAAAACAGGACGAAACACGTTGGCCACATCACTAAGTACACTTGCACACATCTGATGAGTTCCACAAGTCGTTGCAAAGATAATAAAGGCAATAAAGCCAAAGTTTTAACTGACACTGTTCGAGAGTTTTGAGTTTATTTAACAATAGACATTTTGATTATTGTACTTTTCGAGTGGGAGAGAATCACATTGTATCATACAGAGTAAGGCTGCAATTGATAAAATAATTTCATTACCTTGATGCAGGTGTTACTTAATGCGAGACTCGGTTCTCTGGTGAGGACTCACTCACAGAGGTTGGTGAAGGCTACACCTTCTTCTGGAAGGGTCTCCGGAGGATGAACGCAGACTCCACGGAATTGGCTTTGCTGTAAGAAGCAAACTACTCGTCAACATTCCTGAGTCCCCCAAGGCATCAGTGAGCGGCTTATGACCTGGCGTATCCCCTGGTGAAAGGACGCTTTGCTACTTTGATCAGCGCCTATGCCCCACCTTGATGCCGACAACAACACCAAAGACGCCTTCTACGAGTCCCTTGATGCTGTTCTATCTACAATTCCTGACTCGGACAAGCTTGTCCTGATGGGTGACTTCAATGCCCGAGTAGGCACTGATGCCACACTTTGGAGACAGGTCATCGGAAGTCATGGGACGGGAAAATAAACAACAATGGCCTCCGACTCCCCTCTCTGTGCTCTGAGCATCAACTGATCTTAACAAACACCATCTTTCAGTTGAAAAGAAGTATGTCACATCATGGATGCATCCCAGGTCCAAACATTGGCACCTACTGGACTACATCATTACTCGCCAACGGGACCAAAATGATGTCTGTATAACTCGGGCCATGCGTGGGCTGAGTGCTGGACTGATCACCGGCTGATCAAATCCATACTCAAGCTGAGAATTGACCACCACACAAGAAACAGCAACCTCGAAAGCGATTCAACTGCAGAGCTCTGGAATCCCCAAACTGTGTGGCCAACTACCGCAGCAAACTAGCAGAGGGCTTGCCACCCTGGAAGAGGACAGCAGTGTCCTTGACATGGAAGATGAGTGGGCAAAATTGAGGTCAGCAATACACGAAGCTGCCTCCGTGACCATCGGCTTTATCCAAAAGAGACATCAAGATTGGTTCGACAATAGCTCTGCAGCAATACAGGAGCTACTGGAAACCAAGCGTAAAGCCCACGCCACACTGCTCTCCAACCCTCACTCTCCACTTCTCCTCTCTCACTACAAAGCCATCCGTAGTGAGACACAGAAACAACTTAGGATTATGGAAAACAGTGGTGGCTTAGAAAAGCCCAAGAAATCCAGAGGCACGCAGACAACAACAACACATTTGCCTTCTATGATGCTGTTAAATCCTTGTATGGTCCACAAAGACAAAACATCGCTCCAGTTAGATCTGCAGACGGCTCTGTGCTACTCAAGGAAAAAGAGCAGATACTTGAGCGTTGGGCCGAGCACTTCCACTCTCTGCTAAACAAAATAAACCCCTCTGATCCATCGGTCCTTGAAGCCCTCCCAGAACTTCCACCAGTTCCCTCCTCGATGAACCACCTAAGTTCACAGAGGTACTCTCGCAGTCAGAAGTCTTAAAAACAACAAAGCGCTGGCCCAGATGGACTCCCAGCTGAGATCCTCAAGAAGGGAGGTTACCTCTTAAAGCGACAGCTACACCACCTCATCTGCAAAATCTGGCAAAACGAGACACTCCCTCAGGAATGGAAGGACAGCAACATTGTCACCATTTACAAGAGGAAGGAGACAAGTCATCCTGTGACAACAGCCGTGGCATCTCCTTGCTCTCAGCTGCTGGCAAGGTTCTTGCAAAAATAATGCTGTTCCGCCTAACAATGCACATCACTGAGGATATCCTCCCAGAGACACAGTGTGGCTTCAGACAGAACCAAGCACTCTGGACATGGTCTTTACAGCACGTCAAGTCCAGGAGAAATGCAGGGAGCAAAACAAGGACCTCTACATTGCCTTCATTGACCTCACTAAGGCCTTTGATACAGTTGACCGGGACATTCTTTGGCGCATACTGCAGAAATTCGGGTCCCCTAAATTTCTTGGCATCCTCAAGCAGTTTCACAGTGGCATGCAGGCATCTGTACTAGTTGGTGGCCAAAAATCTCCTCCTTTCCGGTGAAAGTTGGGGTGAAGCAGGGTTGCGTACTGGCCCCAGTCATATTCAATCTTTCCTGACGGCAGCCACACTCCTCTTTCATAAGACCATCCAGGAAGATGGAGGTGTGAAAATACAGTTCAGACTCGACGGGAGCCTGTTTAACATCAGACGCCTACAGGCCAAGACGAAGACCCTGACTAGCAACATCCACGAGCTACAACACGCAGACGATTGTGCTCTCCTGGCCCATACCCCAGCTGCCATGCAGCATGCTCTGAACACTATGTCTTCTGTTTATAGCGCACTGGGGCTTGTGATCAACATCCACAAAACAGAAGTCATGACGCAAGAGAAATCTCCACCCCCATCTTCAACATCAGCGCGCCGCTTCAAGGTTGTCCAGCAGTTCAGCTATCTCGGTAGCATACTGACACCCTCCTGCCAAATTGATGATGACGTCCAGGCTCGGATCAATCAAGCCTCCCATGCTTTTGGCAGGCTACGCCTCGTGTTTTCGAAAGCAACCACTTAAGAACACCAACGAAAGTGGCAGTCTACAGGGCAGTGTGCGTGTCCACACTGCTCTATGGGTCAGAAGCCTGGGTTGCGATCGGCGTCATTTAGTGAATATATTGTAATGTGCAGATTGTAGTTCATCAATGCCAAAAAATTGGATCTGGATTATGTTTCGTGTCAATTGTTTGACAGAGGTGGAAAAACAAATTGCATCATTCAACTCACGTGCCTCTCACAGTTACACGGGTGTCAAAGTCCGTTCCACGAGGGCTGATGCGTGCATGTTTTCCTTGTCTCCCTGCTACAACACACCCGATTCAAATGATCAGAATCATTATCAGGCTCCTCTCGAGCTTGCTGATGCACTGATCATTTGGATCAGGTGTGTTGCAGCAGGGAGAGATGGAAAACATGCAGGACCGGCCTTCAAAGACTGGACTTTGAAACCTGTGTTTTGGGAGGTAAAATGCACCCTTGTTATGCAATAGCGTCAAATTCACTCAAACATACATTTTGGGGCATTTGTTCCCGATGGAACTAAAGGTAAAAGTGGACATAAAAGACAGAGTGACTGCGCGACTGGGCTCAGAGGTTTGAGAACACAGTTCATCAGTAAGGAAATTCAATTAACAAAGAAGTGTTTGTCGTTGCTGTACCGAGTGACCGTAAAAGCACAGATCTGCAAATGAGATGCGAACTCGCTGCAGGCCGAGACTCTATTCATGGTAACTGACAAGGAGCCACTGTGCGGCTACTAACATATGTCAACAAAGGTAGGCCTCTGAAAGGAGCAGTCGCAACTCTGATGCTGGCAAGCTTCCTTAAATCAAGAACAAGAAATGATTCTGTGCCGTGGACATGACAAGATCTTCCATTTCAAGATAAAGAGGCAAATGCATGAAAAAACAAGAGTCAAACAAACTCTTACCTGCAAATGAATTGAGCCCGTGAATGAGAGAGTCACCTCTGGACTTCTCCTCTGGTGCAGCAGCTGTGTTAAAAAAAAAAAAATATATATATATATATTTTGGTATTTAACAACTCTCTCACACTTGTCTGTGTGTCTACAGTACATAGAATAGTGTACTGTACATACTTTCACCTAGTTTTGCAAAATCTTTGTTAAGCAGCTCCTCAGCAGTTAGCTTAGAGAAGTTATCGTCGCCAAAGGGGTTCCAACTGGGCTGAGTTTTGGGTTTAACGTGGGCAGACTGGGTGTCCACATCAACTGGGTGATATACAGTCTGCTGGGACGAGCATGGAGAGCCAGAAGGAGTCGTGCTGGCTGACCTACAGATCAGTAAGAAAGCGGTTAGATTTTCCCATGTGTGTTACAACTCTGGCTTGATTTAATTGTGTATGTAAAGAAAATGTGTGAACAGAGTGTTTCTTCAGCAAGATTCTGTCTGATGTAAAAGGTTTGCTTTTGCTCCATCGTGGTGGTGTCAAGTGAAAGGCCTATCTATTGCGGCGCCATGAAAGGACAGTCACTCCTCACATCACTGAGGGGAGCTCATTCTGCTCACTTAGACTTGTTGAGGCTGGCCTCAGCTGCGGCTGTCTGCAGTAGCTGGGTCGACTTGCTGATGGGGACCCCAAAGATGGCACTGTGAGTGACGTCGCTCAGGATGCGTCTATGACAACTTTTGGCTGCCATTTTCGGGGACGACGGGGGTGTTAGGGAGCCGACTCTGTGCCCTCTTCCAGTTGCCTGTGTGCGTGGGGACAATAAGGGAAGTGAGCATGAAAAATATCTACAGAATGCTGAACAAAAAAAAAAAAAACAACAACAACAACCAACAATTCCCACACTTAATCAAGGATGAGTGGTTGAAGAGGAATCAGAAAAATCAGGAACAAAGATTATGTCTGTCTTGACACCTCCTGCCAATGAAATGAAAGCCAAACAACAGATTATGCAGAGACAAACCATGAAAGAAGTCCCGAGAGGGTTCACGTTAGACATGATGCACCTGAAGTTTGTCCATTTTCAAGGTCAATCAGAGTAAGTGCACTGATTTTAGATAGGGAGAGCAATAAAGGAAGAAGGGGCGATTAAATGCCATGTCAGCAGCAGACGGGAACTATGAGCAGGAAGTTACCACATCTGGGTCAGCAGCTGGCCCAATGACGGAGCACTCAGGGATGGGGGTCAGATGGAGAACTGGGCTTTCCTGGACCTCATGCTGCTGCTGCCGGTGCAGTGTGAGAGCGAGGAAATCTGGCTTAGCTTTGTACTGCAGCAGAGTGGGTGTCACAGTGGCAGTATGCTGGACTTGGTGGACAAAGCTCTGTGCCAAATGATTCCACACAGGAATACGACTACATTTTGGTCATATGTGTCCATCAATTTATTTGTATTCATAGAATACTTGATATTTCTGCCTGCGGGGATATTGACAGGCATGCGGCAGAGGCCGAGTTGGTCAATTGTACTTTTCGAGAAACTGTGTGAATGTGTTGTTGGTTTTCATGCCTTATTAGACACTGCAGATTATTGCTTGAAATTGAGTAGAAACATGAACCGCTGTTCAAGAGTGAATAATCACAAGTCACACTGACGTACTCTTAAACGCCAAACCTTTTAGTCGTACAATACAGCCTTCACTGCATTTCCTTTCATGCTCTCCTGCTGGGATGCCTACCTGCTGGGCATTCTGTATGTGTACGAAAGCAGAAGTCTGCTGCTGTTTCATGAGGAGCTGCTGAGGTCGCGGTGTGACCTGAGGCTGAACGGTGGTGGTCTGCATTGGTCGCACTGAAGCCTGTGCTGCAGCAGGAGCCTGTTGGGAAGTCTGGAGGGCACCTGGAGCCGGGACATTGATACCTACACCTAGAAGAAAGAAACAAAAGATTTTTTGTATTAACCACAGATTGCTGTGATTAGTCCCATGTTCAAGTTGACTTATCATCAAATAAAAACAAGACAGGATTTGAACTGTGACAGTGTAGAGGGATTAAAGAGCTAGTACTGTACCTATGGCCTGGGGTGCTGCAGCAGCAGCAGCAGCAACATTGGGCTTCTTGCGTGGGGTCAGACCTGCTTGTATGGGAAGGATGCCTGATATAGGCTGTGGTTGAGTCTGGCCAGCCTTCGGCCTTTGTCGAGGTGCTATTGAGGTTTCGGTGGTAGGAATGGGGCCTGTGATCCTGAGGCAGGGAAGGAGAAATGTGCGTTGTAATGTTTGCATTCATTTTTACAAAAAAACATCAAGAGTTTTGGCTTATTTCTCACCTGGCTTTGGTTTGACTTTTTTTGACCACTGCTTCACTGGCTTTGATAGGCTCGGGTAGTTTTGCAGGAATGGATGAATTCTGGATGGATAAAATGAAATTAAATGATAACATTTGTGCCAAAAAAAAGACTAAAATACCATACAGTAGATCCAGTCAAAACTAGAAAACAATCAAGTATTTTTATAGGGCCTTTAGGTACCCCACATAAAATATGAAGAAATATACAACAGTCAGCAGTTTTTAATTGTCTGGGAATTAGAATGTGCTGACATAAAGGAAACGGTCATCCGAGACAGAATTTAATTTATTTCCATCACTCTGAACTTACATGTAAATTTGGAACAGGACATTCTCGTCCATTCAGTTTAAAGGCAAAGTAAGATACTTGATAGATGTCTGGCCTCTTGTCGGGGTCGGGTTCCAGTATATATCCTGAAAAAATCCACACAGGGGATCTTCAGTTTTCAGTAATGTAAATACTCCCCATCACACTTGTATAGAAACTGCACACATGCACATTTTTAAAGATCGGGACTGTCGGTTTGGCCTGAATATGTATCATTTGGATACCCCATGGAGTTTTCAGCCCTTGCAGATGGCTATCGCATTAACTAAGTAAATGTATCATACATGAACTAAGTATTATGGAAAAATAAAGGCAATGTGATTCAGACTTAATTTAAACATTGTGAAACTGTAACTGCAGATGGTATACAAAAACAACTAGAAAATGAAGACGCCAACTGCTGCTTACTGATGAGACAGTGCATATCGTGGGAGTAGCGTGAATTGTCTGGAATGGTGAAACTGCCATCACAGATAGCAACTTGGCTCTCTCCAAAAGGAAGCGTGAAGTAGCATAGTTTATAGAGAAGACATCCCATAGCCTGCACCCGCAATTGCAAAAAAAAAAAACAACACAAGTTAATGTGGCTTAGTTGTTGACACTTGTAAACTAATATCATCCTGTGATCCAAACACCTCACCCATATGTCTGCCTTTGTTGTGATGACTTTACCAGCATAGAGGTTGACCATCTCGGGCGCACGATATGATAAAGTAGTGTACCTGGTGTAAAGACATACGCATAATCTTTCAAGACATCTATTCAATTGCCGACAAGTTTGTAGAGGCAGAGGGCAAAGAAAACCAACTTTTTGATTTCCTCCTCAATGACAGGTACACCCTCTGTCTGTGGGTTTTGGAAGTGGTTTGTCGCGCTCCCAAAGTCACACAGCACATAATGTCCCTGGTCATGCAGAAGAATATTTTCCACCTAGGCGGGAAGAACAAAATCAATAATTCACTGCAGTGCTATTACACAAAAAACGCCAGATAAGCTAACTTTTGCAACTCATAACTTGCCTTGAGGTCTCGATGAATGATTGGAGTCTTGGACTGGTGAAGACGAGCAACAGCCTCACACGTGTCACAAAAGACCTGCAACACCTCTGCCTCTGTGAAGCCAGTCTGTAAGCGCTGGTTCATTAGGTTGACCACCTGCCCCCCTACCCAAAAAAACAAAAAACGTCATATGCTGAAATATAGACTAGTGCCAAGATAACACTATACCTGAGGCTGAGGTTGCATCTTCTTATGAAACCCAAATGTTCAATTCTGTATTTTCTAGGCATTTCAGGCTAAAAGCAAGCCTTGACTTAATGATTGATGACTTAATTTCTTTGAATTCATCGGCCACAAATAGAGCAAACTATCTTATATTGTGCAGTTTTTCCAACGTTTGGCGGTGAAAACAAATCAAGTGAAATATTTTTATATACCGGTAACATCGAAAGGAAAGAGCTGACGGTCGGCAAATTTACCTCGACAGAAGTCCATAAGAATTAGGACCTCCCACACATCGCCAGCTCCAACCGCAGCTATGCTGGAATCCAGGAAGCCAACTATGTTTTTGTGCCCTACGAGGTCCCGCTATATCAATAAACAAGGACAGGGAAACAGTTGGAAAACAGTTACCGTTACAACGTTAAGACATTTAGAGAAATACATCCATGGTTGTATGTCTTATCTGTAAAAATTCTGGAAAATTAGTCGCGCACACACTACCATTCTCATTCATGACAAAGAGTGTGTTAGAACTTCTTATTTTTTAAATGAACATTTAGACTCTAATGAATTCGGTTTGAAAGACAACGTGCCAATTTAATGCTTGCAAGAATATACAAATCACAGTAACAATGATTACGCTACCCCCCGCCCAGCACCCGCCACAGCCTGTAGTTTATACGTATCATTTTATTGATCTCCAAAGTGCTCTGTTCTAAACAGGGATGATGTACATCTCGTCATTTTATTGAGCATATGAAAAGTGCAATAGGTGAGAACAAAGTTTGACTGCGACTTCTCGGAGAGCCAAAAGAAAAATGCAATGTTAAATTTCTGCTCACTTTTTCCACTCACCATAATCTGTATCTCCATTTTGCAGATTTGAAGATCATGCTCATTGTTAACATACATCCGCTTTAGAGCACACCGCTGACCCTGATTTGTTCGCACCAAAAAAACAATGGCAAAACCTCCTGCAAAGAGATGGAACGATGCGAGATCAAACACTGTACTATTCACCACAGAAGGGTAGATCACAGCACATCTAATCGGAAGCGTGATGCTATGACTGTTCACAAGTGCTAAGAACGATTATACTGTAGTACTTACATGGACCAGCGCAACCGATGAAAATAAATCCGTTCAGTATATAGGGAGGGAGTCAGCAGTGACACAAATTCAAACAAATCGATTGACATGAGTAAATCTGGGTGCTGTTCTGTTTGTCACTGTGATGTTTTGTCACAGAATATTTTATTAACTGACTCGGCGTTTGAAATGTCTCCAATATCAGGATGCTTGTCTATGTTATTACCTTCAAAAAGATCTCTCGAAACTTGAAGAACCATAGTCATAAAACGGCGGGGTTGCAGTGATATGAGCATGGTCTTTGCAGTGACACAATGCAAAACAATGAAATGTTGCGACAGAATTTGCAAAAGGTATGATAACAAATTGCCTGTTCAGAATTAATTACTGAAGCAAAATGGAGTGTTTTTTTCTAATATTGGGACAGTGCTGATAAGTGATCATTTTGGTCAAATGTTATACCGTTTCATCCCTCCTCATCTCTTTTTCTACTGTCTCCAAAAATGGGGTACATCTGTGATTTTATTTGGAAAAGAATTACTGATAATTCTATATCAATCTACATGAGACCCTAGATCCATACCTTGCATGTGTGTTCCCTGAGAGTTGAGATATTTTACGACATGCTGTCTAATCTGAGATGACTGTAAGAAATTAGAAGGATTAGCAAGCTTCTTGAGGACGATTTCACTGCGGTCTACTCTGTCAGGAGACAGTGCCAAAAGAATAACTAAGTACAGCTACAAATAGCCACTGCCCAATGACATAACCAACTGTCAGGATTATTCTCCACCCGCCCGCTTGTGCATACACAAAAAAACAAAATGCTCACGAAACGCAAATGCACCCTTTGGGCACAGCCATGAAAAGCACAATATTTGGTTCCACTTGTCAACGCCGTAATAAACGAGGCTTTAGAATGTTCCACATCTTTACAACTACTTTACTGCAGGGTTACACAGTGATGATGAAACAAGATACAAGTGTCATTGTCCTGTCGATTGAAGACAGATGAGCTAGGGGGCTCCAGTGTTTTCTTTATAGAGTTCGCGCGTTAGTGAATGATTTTGCTTCACAGATGAGGCAGTAAATCATTGGAGCCTTGTGTTATGCACACATCACAAGATGGTCAACGCACACGGTCTGTGTGACCCAAGAAAAACAATTTGTTTTTAAAAAAACAGACTGCAACTATTTCAAAGTGTCGAGCAAGCAAGTCTGCGAGATTTCTGTATGCATACTGCTAAAATAGTCTATAAAGATCAAGGCAACACACGAAAACTATGTGCATAAGCAGGCCATTTTTCAGATGTCAGTGTCAAATTCCAATAAATAAATTAGAACACAAAAGTGATCTGTTTAAACAAGTTCCAAAAAGTAGACAAACTGTGATTTCACTATCCTCCGTTTTTAATTAATTTCATCAAAGTCAATTCTAGCAACTGTGCAGTTTTCATGACGTTAGTTTCTCTCTCTGTATTGTTGTTTGTGGCCAGATGAGCAGACCATTCATGAAGTGGCCACAGAGCTGGAGTCCTGCCAGAAAGCTGATAAATAAATCAGTCTTTGTAAATGTATTATTCAGTAACAGGCCCTCTTGGCTAAAACAACAAGACTGACTTTCAATTGGGTGATGGAAAACACAAATTCTGTTTAACCGTGAAGTTAAACATAATAAAGTTATCTTCAAAAATGAATGGCGTAAGCAGCACTAATAGTCAATATTACTGGAACTATTTGGACCGCCCTGCGGCAAAACTTAAAGGTGATTGTGCAAGCAGGAAAACGTGGAGCCCAATGTTTATGCTTAGAATTACCAATGACTCAGCACGTAACTGACTTTATACATTTTTTCCAAGCTGCTCCCAGCCTTGAGGTAATATGTGCAACCAGGAAATTCAGTGACGTATGAACTTTTATCGAATTTTGAGAACTGAAAGAACACCTACGTATATGCAAATGGTAATGAAAACAGATTATCCTTGCACAAACAACGGTTTATAAATCACACAGGATTCATACATCATTAAGGACACAAAATATGTTGCAAAAAGCGTGATTAGAAGTTAGTCCAATACATATTTCATTACATGGAATGAATTATCACGTTCTTACACCCCTCCCCAACCCAAAAAAGAAAGAATGAATGAATAAATAAATAAAGTATACCACGGATTAAACATTTCACGAAGAACATGCACTGATTTGGGACGCAAAGGATTAGAAACTTAATCCTGCTTTCTTCCAGTTTGGTAATTAAATAAAAAACCTGGGGGTGCTAAATGATTTCAACGTGATTTAAGTGAACGAAACTGAAACCAGGCGAAAGCACGTCCATTCACCTTCAGCCACGATCTCTTCGATGGTCACTTGATGTCGTCCAAGGGTAAAAACCCGGCCGATGAAACTGCCTCCGCTGCTGGAACCGGCGCCACCTCCGCCGGCTCCCGGACCAGGCCCCGAGCTCACGAGCTCCCGGCGTGAGTCGAAGAATTTCTTCATTCCCTACAGGTGTTATCCAAATCGACAATTCCGATATCGAAGTGTATAAAAACACCCAAGAATGTCTGTCGTGAATTAGGAACAATCGGTCCCCGACCGAGGTGGTGGCTGATGAGGTAGCTGTCTTTGACTGAATGACAGCAGCTAGCTTAACGCTAGCTGACAAACTGGACTTCAAAGTATTCCAAAAAAGACAAAGCAGGTTGTCCGGGCTAACGCTTGGTCCGAAAAGGGCAGGACCAGAACGTGTCTTAAGTAGCGTTTTGGCGTCAAGAAGGGAAACACTGGTCTACTCTAAACCCCAAAAGCGACTGCTGGATGACTGTACTAACAGTCTATTAGCCCGGAGCGGTCGTTAGCTCACCTATGCAGCTAAGCTAACCAGCTAGGTGCGATGACAGCTGCATGCACAGGCAGCAGGTAGCTCTGCACTACCCAAAGCGGCTTATCACACATGCCCGCATACGCTTCTAAATCTAAGATATCACATCACGCTAAATAAATTCACTTCCCTTCTTTCGGTGTCCCCAACAAATATCGAATCTTGAGCTGTCTGTGCGATATAAATCCAGTGATCGTGATCAAATAACCAATTAACAAAGCTAACGGGGATTACAGACGAGGGTTTGCTGGAAGACTCGCCGTCATTTCTCTCACTGTGATTGGTCAACGTCAGCGATGATTTCATACTCTTTTGTGCCAGCCCCGCCCCCAACAAGAACTACCGTACAACCATTCATATCAATACAAAACTACAGGTCTTTTAGATTCATTACAAAGTTTGAAAAATTAAATGCAACAGTCTTTAAATGAAATTCACAATGCATATTCTTCTTATGTTATATCCTCTCAGTGAAAACGTACTGGAAAATGGATTAGAAAATGGATGGATGGGTGGATGGATGGATGTCGTCATTCTAAAATGAAAGTGCAAAGCACTCCATTTCGAATGGAATAGCAAAAGGACATTTAGGTTTAAACGGTGGCTCAGAAGTGAGTCTGCCTTGACCATCTACAAGGGCAATAGAATATAATGTCTCAGTTATTAATTACTCTACAGAGAATTTGATTTAAGTATGTAATCAAGAAGGATGCAAACATGATCATGTGATATCAATAAAACAACAATTCAGTATTCCAATGACTACCTTAATAAATTGCAGAATTGTAATTCGAATAGAACCTCGACCACGTCTTGCGTTCTAGTCCCGTGGCCTCCGAAATAGCAGATGCGTCGATGATGATATTATTGCACGTTCACGGACTGGATTTCACTCAGTCGCGATGTGTAATGTGAACATTATTCCTCTAGAGGTCCCCATTTACCCGCTAAAGCCAATTTCAAAATTTTCATCCATCCATCCATCCATCCATCCATCCATCCATCCATCCATCCATCCATCCATCCATCCATCCATCCATCCATCCATCCATCCATCCATCCATCCATCCATCCATCCATCCATCCATTCTCTATGGTTTTTTATTCATATTTTTGTTAACACGCAGAATATGTTTTACATGAGCGTATGAGTAACCTCTTCATCAACGAATGACTTGCTGGTGGTATTCAAATGCTTAGTTTAGAAGTGTTTTACATTTCTGACAGTAACTGCAACACATTTAAATGCACGGTGAGATAGGGATACCTTTCTGCAGACTCATCAAATTTCTTTCTGTTTTAGGAAGGTTATAAACAACATTATTTATTCACAACTTTTGGTGGTACAGCTAATACCTTCACAGTGATGTATGCGCTCAATTTTAAACACGTGCTGACAATTTTGCTTAAATATTTGTGCCATTAAGATACAATGCTGCTAGTGCTCTAGTAACAAATGACTATACAATACTTTCATACATACTATAAACTACAATGTACTGTCTCTCTGTTGAAACATTAACAAAAGGTAAACACATGATTCTCATTTTGTGTGGTCCCCTGGGAAGAAAATTATCCATAATTTTACATGTACAGGCAGCAGATGATGTGGGAAGTCAGACAGGGTCAAGAAAGTCACTATTAAGAATGCATTGTAGTTTCTATGAACCGAGTGGAGTCACAGTCCGGTTATCGGCAAAGTTCAATCCAGAGCTCACTGTGACATTGATACTAAACAATATTTGTGAGTCTGTGTGGTATTAAACCCTCATAAATTAAACGCCCACAGACATTTCGCAAACCCTTCCTATGGGAAAATGCATTTGTCTTTTTTCCCGTTTGCTCACACAATCATAAAATTGTCAAGTTTTGACTTACTGTGCTTTTAGAAATGCCATTACGTCTGCCGTCTTCTTTGTTTGTAAATAATCCTTTCAGTGATTCATGTTCTTCTAAATAGAACTGACAATTAACAATGGCAATTCTCGACTGAACTTGTGTTATGTTTTTAGTTTGTCTTTTTCAATGAGACAAAATGAAGATGAATAGCAAAAGCTTTCCTTCTACTTCACGGCAACACCCATGATATTGTTTTCCATATTCCTCACTCTTTTAATACAGTCCTTATTTGGTAAAGTACTGCATTCTGCACAAACACCTTCCCCATGGAGATACCTTTACAGAGACCTTCAGCTTTCCATTTGAGATATGCAATAAAAGCCATCATGATACCGGTTACATGTGGGGACATACTGTACAACAACTTCTGATGGGGGTCAGTGAACTTTGACTTGGGGGGTCATAAAAATAATTCCCACTGAATTAGACAGACAGACAGACAGATACCTTACTCATCCCATGAGGGATCTTGAAACAACAATGCCATAACATTAAAAACAATACACTCTACCTACCGTTCAAACATTCACACTCCCACCTAGAGACAGTTTAAAGCACACGTGTCAAACTCAAGGCCCGAGGGCCAGATCCGGCCCACCAGGTCATTTTATGTGGCCCGCAAAAGCAAATCATGTGTGTCAACTTGCTAAAATCTGTACTGAAACGTCAAACTGTCATGTGTAATAAATAACATTAAAATGTTCGAATAATTTTGCTACCCAGTTTACACTCACTTGAACAATAATTGAAGAAACTATTTTAATTGACTCGACTGATTTTACAAGTAATAATTTGGTGGTTTCACTGTCATCGACCCTCCGAGGGTAGACGTAACTCCAAATTGGCCCGTGACTAAAATGAGTTTGACAACCCTGGTTTAGAGTCTTCGGTTTACCTACCATGTATGTTTTTGGAATGTGGGAGGAAACCTAAGTACCGGGAGAAAACCCACACAGGCACGGGGAGAACATGCAAACTCCACAAAGAAAGGCTGGAGCCGGAATCGAACCCTGCCCCTCTGCACTATGAGGCGGACGTGCTAACCATTCGCCCGCCATGCCGCCATCTTTCAGATATTTATACCTTAAGTTCCAAGATCTTAAAATGGCAACAGGCGATCATCCATCATCCCATCACCAATATATCTTCACCGGTTGGGGCAAATTCAAAGCTCCAATATGATTATGGGGCTACTGTATCACATAAATCTGACATCTCTGCATGTGTGCAGAATTTTATATCTCTTTTAACACTCTTTTCTCATCAAAAAGTATACAAGGGGAATATTTGTGGCTTGGAATCACATACTGTAAATTGGTTTAAATTGCCAATGTAATGATAAATGGCTGTTTTCGCACCATATGCAATTGAAACAGTGTTAAGTAGCTTCCACCAGGCTCCTTTGTTGTCATATTAACATGCTTCCGATTATGCTGTTTGTTTCTCAGAAGGAGTTAAACTTATTCTATTTAAATTTTAAATAGTGGCTAGAGCGGTCCCACTGTTTCCAGGGCCATTTTTAGCCAGGATGGCAGATTGATACGTGAGTGGCTCGGAGCTGTCGCGGTGACGGCTCTGCCTGTTGGTTTGGTATCTAAAAATCTTTGAAACACTTTTTGGACCTTTCTGATCCTTTCTTCCACGCGACTGACCTTCTGCGCCCTCTCCCCTCATTGCATTGCATACAAGAGCGCACAAAATTGAGAGCAGATTTCCCTTTTGGATCTGAATTTGGCTGTCATATGTGCAAGCTTCTTGTAAGGCTTCATCACTTGCCAGTTGCCAACAAAAGTTAATTTTCTCTTTATTTCACTCCTGATGTCTGTCCTCAATATAGCACATAATCTGAAGATCTTAGTGTTAAGGTATTGAAAAATAATAAAAGCAATAAAAGATAAGCCTGTCTTCATGAAACTTTGTGGAGAGGTGAAGACCAGGGCCAAGTACGAACCTATTAGAATTTTTGGCAGATTTTCACCATCTGCCTAGTTAGCCAATCATGATTTGGACAAAATATCACACATACCCTGAAACATGAGCTCTGCACTCCGCTTGTGACTTTCCGTGTAATGGTGTGCCTGTGCGTTCACCTGCTACATTCTAGCGACAAACATGTGCATGTGCGGTATTAGGCTGTACCACCTTTCACAGATGAGATATCATAGGCAACTGACAGGTCTGCATCAGATGATGCAACTTGTAGATTAGCCCTCTCATCATTCACCATCAAGGGATTTTGATATGGTGACAAATAGTTCAGTTGCCTGCCAAGATGGCAATGATTTATGGCAATTAGGTTATGGCAACCACTAATTAATGTTCTTGGAGAGCTGGAAAGAAACCGAAAGTGAAACCAAACTGATGTCAGGGCTTTTAAATTCTTCCGCACCAAACTCATCAAAGCATTACTGACCTGAGCAAAAAAGAGCAAGAAAGATAGTGTGGTTTTTAACCTCACAACCAGAACTATAAACATCTCATTTCTGCCTGCATATGGTAACATGAAGAGATGTTTTCAAACATGGAATGAATTTGTTTAAATTATTCCCAGAAAAAGGTGTTTACCCAGAATAGCTATGGCATTTTTTCCCCCACCAATTTCATCCTGTTAAAACACGTCATTGGCTCGGTCGGAGCAAGTTCAACAAAGATAAAAGTCAGTACACAACAGAATGGCATGGCAAGATTTCTTTTAAAGCATTTATCTGGGTTTTTTTTTTTTGAGGGGGGAGCTTTTCATGTAAAGATGATTTGTATTATGAAGAAATGCAAAAGGTTATGAACAGCTTGGACAGTTATTTTTTCTAAGTAGAAACTAGTGCTGCCATCTTTTTCATTCTTTTTTTGACAGCAAATGAATGTCACATGTGCAACACATTTTCACGTCTTTTGCACAGCAGATCATCACACGACATTTCTGACATTCTACTTGACAATTCACACATTGATGACTTCAAGTACACCTTGAGTTTTTGTAATACCGACCTAAATTATCATCAGACGTTGCTATTCACACTTTGAGAACCTGACTATAATGTCTTTTCAAATGAGGCAAACACAAGAACTGTCTGGCCTCCAAAAAGGGCTGCCTTTTATATAAACTATTCATATGAACCATTGCGCAATCTTCTAAATTAGTTATGAATCTTCAAAAAAGCAATAACATGAGAGTTCCTTTCAGACATTTTTTTGTATTTGGATAAACTCTTGATTTCATCATCCTCTTTGTGTTCACTCTTTTTTCATTAATTGTTGTGCTGTATGAATGCTGTCCCATTGCTTATGTGTGTATGGTTGCTGCCTTTTTATCTTTTACACCTGATATTTGTGTAGATTAGGCCTCTACAAATTTTTCTGGCCGCATCTTTAATTTTGATTTTGAATTTTGAGCTTGCTCTAAAATAACAATTTTCCAAATATCTTTCAAGCTAAAATAAGAAAGCAAATGACACCGTGACCTGGTGATCCAGTGGTTAGCGCATGGACCTCACAGTGCAGAGGTACTGTATCGGGTTTGATTCCAGCTCTGGCCTTCCTGTGTGGAGTTTGTTCTACCCCGTCCGTGCCTGCGTGGGTTTCTCCGGGCACTCGGGTTTCCTCCCACATTCCAAAAACATGCATGACGGGCTGTTTGAACACTCTAAATTGTCCCTAGGTGTGAGTGTGAGCGTGGATGGTTGTTCGTCTCTGTGTGCTCTGCTGTGGCTGGCCATCGGCTCAGGGTGTCTCCCGCCTACTGCCCGAAGACAGCTGGGATAGGCTCCAGCACGCCCCGCGACCCTTGTGAGGATAAAGCGGTTCAGAAAATGGATGGATGACAAAGTGATGATACTTTTCTATTGCTTGATACTGTATTTGCAGCAAACACACATTGTGATCATCCAGCCATTCATTGAAACATTCACCAGTGAGTCATCTGTGAGGCAAAAATATAAATACGTCTAACACCATCCTGATCACACTACTATAATAATAATCATTTTAACAGTTGATTAATCCTTAATCACCCACCACAAAGCCTTTTTCATTACTTTACGGTAGACGGTTTAATTTTTTGAGGTATGTTTTTGTGGATGTAGTTGGAATTTTGTAGCATTAGGGCTAAAGTTGACTTTGGCATCCAATGGTCCCAGGCAGGTTTTCTGGCTATTCTCCTAAGGAAGACAGATAACAATGTGCTTAAAATTAATTATACATTCACACCATCACAATCTTCAGTGAAAAATATTTTTCATTTATTTATTTTCTTCTGCTTGTCTTTTTTCGGGTCATAGATTATGCTGGAGTCTATCCCAGACTGCATCTTGTCAATCATATGATATCCTGCTGCAGACAACCATTCACAGTCATCACACCCGATGAAAAAGTGGTCTTAAACCAACATGCATGTTTTTGGGATGTAGCCTGAGAAACCCATCACAGTAGTGGCACAGTCATATACACTTTGATGGAGAAGCATTAATATGTTTTTAGAGCAGCATGAATGCAACAATGTAGCTGCTCCAGCAGTATTATTTAGTTATGACCTCGCTGCATTTGCATGCTGAACACTTAAACACACGTCCATGTTGTCCAAAACTTGTATTTTGAGATCTGTTTCCAGATGACATGGTGAGGAGAAAAGGCTCCGTTTGGGACATTTTGTAGTAAATTATGACATGTCAGAAACTGATTCATTTGCCCTAGGAAAGTTGGGAGCTGCCAATCAATATGTGCTGCGGACACCAAAATCAGGCTTAAAATGGTCTTGAGTTGCACAGAGTATGTCTGGATTATTTGTTTTCATTATGTTTTGGGAATTTGACACCGCTTGGACTTGACTCCTTAGAAAATTGGCATTCAGCATGAAAATCCTATCGCTTATCATTCCATTATCAATGGTACTTTCCCAGTCTGGAACTACAAATTGACCCAATTAAATTGTTGACTGTGTGATTTACTCTAGTGTGACACTTTGTGCAATGCAGTTGAGTGCTGACAACAGCGGCGATACAGTTTTCTCATGCTGCCATTTTCCAATTAAATCAGGACTGCCTAATGTGTCCTGTAATCATGCCAATTGCAATGAGAGAAAGGAACCGCTTTTTGGTGCCACAGTGGATGTGTGCCAGTATGTCATTGCTGATAACAATTTCATGGTGAGATCAGATCCATTAATGTGACGTACTTGCTGTCAGCCTCTCTCCAGAGACTTGCTCAAACCTTGTTTTATGGCCATAAGGTCAAAGGTCATGACAGCATGTCATGAATGACATTAACTCATGTAATGCACACCTTTGATTGCTATTTATCTAATTTCGTCTCGGAGATCCCGTTTACATTTCAGATGAAAGGTTGCAGCGATAAAATGGTCAGATCATACATCAGTTCTCACAGCGAGCAAAGAAATAGGCCACTGCGGGTGAAGATTCAAAATGTAACTTGAGAAAATTACTTGACAATGATTACACATGTACATTTTGCTACAGTCTCATAAGAGTGTCATAAATTGTAATCATTGACCCTCTCAGGCTCAAATTAAGTTCTTGTAACAGGTAAAGTCAAGGTACTTGGTTGTTGCAAATCTGCAACACCTGCCCTGAGAGGGTTAATAGTTCCCATCATTCCAATGACTTTAGATTGATTGCACACATTATCTTCGGCCATCGTGGTTTCATTCATCCAAACAAGATGATTACATAAACCAATTTGAAGACCTAAAATGTGTCTATTAAATTATATGCTCGATGTGCATACATTCAGTCAGTCAATAAAATGTTATATTTCAACCATGATAGTCTTTCATGGCCATTGTTGTGCCAATGCTGCATTAACACTATAGTACAAATAATAATAATGATAATAATAATAATAATAATCCATCCGTTTTCTAATCCGCTTATCCTGACAAAGGTCGCAGGCGTGCTGGAGCCTCTCCCAGCTGTCTTCGGGCAGTAGATGGGGACACCCCCTGAACTAGTTGTCAGCCAATCGCTTGGCACACATAAACAAGCAACCATCCACGCTCACGCTCACACGTAGGGAAAATTTACAGTGTTTCATTAATCTGCCATGCATGTTTTTGGAACGTGGGAGGAAGCCAGAGTACCCACGCAGGCACGGGGAGAACATGCAAACTCGACACAGGAAGACCGGAGCCGGAATCGAACCCTGCACCTCTGCATTGTGAGGCTGATACACTAACCAGTTCCCCACCGGGTTGCCCGACACTACTACTACTATTACTACTACTACTACTACTACTACTACTACTACTACTACTACTAATAATAATAATAATAATAATAATAATAGTTCATATTGATAACTTAAACTCTTTGATGACATCCAACATAAAATGAAACAGTTCTGTCCAATGAGTTGTATCTCTTGGCCTCCAAGAGTTGTAAAGTCATACTGAAGTTACTGGACTGACCCCTCCCCCCCCCCACACACACACACACACACACACACACACACACACACACACACACACACTAGTTGCTGCTTGAACTAGTTCCTAGTTCCTTTTTTTTCCTAGTTCCTTTTTTTTCCCTTTAATTATATTTAGGTAGCATGTTGAAAGCAGGTAGTGTTCACTCCATCATGTTGTCAAATTTGACAGACAGCTAGTGGGCCGTCTTACCGTTATTATTGTGATTAAATGGTTATTATTGTAATAGTGTTACTGTATTACTGTGATATGCACTCCAGTTCAAATCCCAGGTTTTTGTGATATCCCCCAAAAAATGAGACCAAGACAAATTCTTTGAACATTTTTTCCACTATTAATGTGAATGTGCATATAACCTCTAACTTATATACAAAAAGTAGCCTGTAGATGACCCACACACATGTCACTGGTGAACATCAGCATGTTGATTTCACATTTGAAGTGTGACCTATTTTCCCAATTGATCTTAATGCATGTCCCATGTCTCAGGAAACTCTGCAGTCCGGCACTTTCAGAAATCCGTTTCCCCAGAATTCAGCCTCTTCAGTGGCTGTGCGCGGATTCCCAGGTTACACATGGTGGGTGTGTCTGAGGCATGGGCTTATATATGAATGGACTTGACTCGCGGCTGTAGCCAGAGGGCAGCCATCATATGTTGCCACTGTTGTTGACAACCTCTGTTATTTTTTTCGCTGAAAACACTGTTTTCAGTGTGTGCTTTACGCTAAAATCCCTGTATGGAGCAGTGAGACACTCAAAGAATGAACTTCACTGTTTGCATTGATCATTCAGAGTACATGATCTCGTGTATCGTGAATTGTGACTTACGTTTTTGCCGTAGAATCAAAAAATAACATGAAAATGACGCAGTGAAATCAATGTATTCAAGTTAGCTGGGCTTTGCATTTGTCCCAGTGGAAGGCCAGCATGAGGTCCTGAGAACAAGGCTGGAATGTCACTGTGTCACTTTACAAGCAAATACAAACTTGAGTTAAAAAAAAAAAAAGTTGAAAATAAATCTGTGAGGAATTCCAAATAAATACTATATGTTAGGTTTACAGTGGAAGTTCTATTTTGGTGATCAGGATTATATACCTTATGTCTCAAGGGAAAGATTCTTTGTGATTATAATTGTACTCTGTATTGTTGTTGGACTCCACTCACACTGCAGTACTCCCATTTGCTTTCATCGTGTGTGTGTGCGCGTGCATGAGAGAGATTAGTCATGATAGCACATGGAAACTGGCATTACTCATCTTTCTCCAATGAAAACAGCGCATGCTATTGCTTAAATTGCTCATAAAATCGCCTGCATAAAAGCAACGCCACTCGCAGTTGTTGCATGGAACACAAAAGAAAACGCTTTTCGTGCTGCGGTGCAACAACACAACTGATGCCATAAATCCATGTTCACTAGTTGTGTTAAGACTACTCCCTGTCTTCCATCCATGCTCGCTTGTTGAATTTATCGTGGCATAATTTGGACTGATAAGTTTGTGGCTTGTGGTCTGTTGTGCTGTTCAATCAGCAGATGGATTGTCTCATACCGGTTCCTGTTATGTGGAAAGCAAACACGTGGGCTGGCAAACAAGGTGGCAGGTGAAAAGCAGGTCTATCTGATGAGGAATGAGAAGAATCTGATCAACAGATGTAATGTGTCTGGATTTACACACGGCGCCTGGGTGTGGCTGCGCACAGGCTGACGGGACAAGTCACTAAGAGGACAAACAAAAGAACGTTGACAGAAAAAAAGCGTAGTTCTCGGACCACACACTCGCAACTGCATCATTTTTATGGTGGAGAATGTCACAGCCTCAAACACGTGACATTGAGCCGACGAACTCTTCTGACGCTTTAGTTAATACATGAGCTGGTGTTTAAGTGTCTTGAGTGCTTTTATGTGAAATCACTCTTCATAATGGGCACGTGATGAAGTCTGTGTAATTGTTTCATGAAAAGTAAATCTCAAGAGGAGTCTAGTCAGCAGCAGGAATAAAACATTTGCAATTCAAATAAGTCACCCATCTTATTTCTCCATTCTTAGGGATGCTGTTGGGAGTAAATAACAGAGAGCATCTCTTTTGTAATGCAATCATATTAGTATTAATTATATACATTCTGGTCATATTATACCTTTCATAAAGGAGAGATGTCAGTGACAGGTCAGGCTACATGGATGGTGCTACTCCCTTGGGTTTATTGTTGAAGGGGGTTGAGTGGCTTGCTCAAGGGCACCTGTGCAGCAGTCAGGATGGAGACAAGCATCTCTTTAGCAACTAGTTGCAATACAATAATCCCCTATTTTTTGCAGTTAATGGGTCCCAGAACCCCCCACCCCCCTTCTGAACATGCAAACTCCACACTGGAAGGGTGGCGCTGGAATCAAACTCTGCACTGTAAGGTGGGCATGCTAACAAAGTCAACCGCCGTGCCACCCCTCACACATTCAAAATGTTTTGTACTTTTTTTTTTTTAACCTCTTGTACAATTGCTCCCCTTTTTTTTTGTAACTGTGCCACCAGCATCGGGCACCTAGTGTGCACAGGCAGGATAAGGGAATGCTGGAAACAGCCAAACAAACTGCAGCCATGGAAACAAAAAACTCATGAAGGGACCACGATCTTTCGTCGAGATAAGGGAATTCCATCAGTCGACATTCTTACAAAAAAAAACAACAACTGTAGAGTGAGATTGGCGAAGCAAGGACATAAGAACCAACCCAAGTGTAAATAGTACTACATGCCAATGCTGTACTGTACTATACATTAAGCAGTATGCTGCCCTAGAACTGCCTGGATCACATTGCCACCAGCCTACTGCATAATGAAGAGAATTATTGTATCAATAACACCTAATTCCATTAGCGTGTCCCATGTGTGTTGGCTGTAATGTGACCTGTTCACTTGGGGCTCAAATAGGCGCTATGACCTTGTTGACACAGCACATTAAACTGGCTCAACTTGCAGTTTTTCCATGTAAATTATACATGGTGGATTTCTACATTTTACAACAAAATATTGTCTTCCAATGTGCAGCTGCTATCAGATGTAAAAGTTTAGTTGATCACACTTTTGCACAAAACACACAAAAAACCCAAACAAAGCAGGATAAACAAGAATAACAAGGCATGCGTCTCAGAATGGCTCTTTGTCTCCACTTGATGCTCTGCGGTTTGTTAGACCCCGACCCCCCATCCCTTCCCTGGCCCATGGGCAATGCGATATCTTGCTATTTCGGGCTGGTGCTCAACTGGCCTGACAAACACACAGGCAATGGTTGTTCTATTTTCAGCAAAAAGCTTGCCGACGACAGACATATACTGTATCATTAGCAAAGGCAGAAGGAAGTCAGCAGGAGATGCTATCACGGACTGCGCAGTCTCTTCCGCCGTCTCAATCTGAAGTCTAAAACCCTCATACCTATCTTCTCTTCAAGCTTATCCCACTCTACCCGCACATTCTGACATTTGCAAAATCCGCCCTCAGGCTCTCCTCTGCAATCAGACCATAAACTGACCTGTCAAGATTCTTGCCGACATGCAGGTAAGCAGGTCATCAGAATGCAAGCACAGGAAATGTGTCTTGTGGCCAATCTTAGTCTGCAGTTCAGCCTGTCTTGGGATTTGCGTGCAGAGTAGGAATTTAGGACAAAGGAAGGCAGATGCCCGAACCTCCCCACCCCATAAGCCTTTTATCTCGACAGCCTCTTGAGAGCGACTCGGGAGCCATGTGTGAGAATTCGTGGATGGAGCTTTCACACACAGTTTTCCTTCAAATCCCAATTAATTTTTTCATGAAAGAATAATTTTGCTGTCGATTACGCAACACAATCTCCATTCCTAGCATTTCTTTCTCATCTTTACTTTCAATCAGTACGCTATGCCTTGCTATAGATTGCTCACTCTGGCGCCAAGGGTTTGAGCGCTTCAACGGGGCATTAGCTTTGTCAAATTGTGTGCATCTCATTCATGTTCTGTCCCAGTGGCATCGGGAGTCTTGTCAATGCCGTCTGAGTCTTAACATAACACACATAAGGCCAAGAAGCAGCATGCCCTGAATTGTGAATCACGGGCTGTTCTGTGCCACATACGGCACATAGCTTTGAAAACAAAAGATGAACTAAATATTTCCAAAAAATGTTTTCAAAAATATTGGTAAAGAAGAAATTTAAGAAGTCACAATGTTTTTTTTTCCC
This sequence comes from Hippocampus mohnikei, assembly GCA_026261675.1. NCBI lineage: Eukaryota > Metazoa > Chordata > Actinopteri > Syngnathiformes > Syngnathidae > Hippocampus > Hippocampus mohnikei. The sequence goes on from JAKGUB010000348.1 coordinate 14,226,764, forward strand.
ACCCTCAGATTGGCGACTTCAAAAAGATGAACTTTTTTTTTCTCTACGGACTCCTCTGCTAATACGTTTTCACTGTACTTCCATCTTATTTGCTGACAAATCAAGGTTGAGGCTAGGTCAGCCATTAAGAATAAATACAAGTACATAAAGATCTGTGTTTGTCTGCGTGTTTGTGTATGCCTGTTTTCTGTATTTTATCACGTGCATCTCCACGCACTAATTGTGCCGGTATGTCAGTTCACTAGATCACCAGAAGTGCATGAAACACAGCTTTGACTCCTGCAATGAAATAAATTGCTTGAATAAATGACTTGCTGGGTTGCAATGAGTACACTCGCTGTTTTTGGTGGGCACTCATACAAAGACCTGCCTTGAAACAGACTGACTATTGCATACACATGACAAATAGGTGGATTTGATTGCCGTAATTAGATGTCTGAAGATGCCGCGCCTTGAAAGGTGTACTCTGAAGCGTTCTAGTTGTAAACACAAAACTGGCGGTGTATAGTTGGTTTCCCCTGATCCATTAAAGGGGTGATTTCATGGAGTTACCCCATCTTGTTACAGGAATGAAACTAAATATGTGTCTAGGTTAGTCACAGTCATTATTTGTAGCCCAAACTTGATTAAAAGCGGAAGCAACTTGCTTCACGAAAGCATTAAAATGGAAAAGTTAGAACAAAATTGGAAAAGTGTTTCAAGATGAGTACACTAAAATCTGAGCTTTTCAACAGATGGTCTCTGGTCCCGGATCAGGACCCGCACCCAGATGTCTTTCTGCAATATACAGAACATTTTAAGCAGTTCAACATTTTGAAGATTTAAACCGGTGTGTCTTTCTTCAGCTTGTTTTTTTATTGCCTCCCACAAGACTTGATTCAGCCAATCAAATCATTTATGGATGGAGTGAGTGTGTGTGAGTGACACGCAGGTTGTCAAAGAAGTCAGAAGAACAAAGTTCATCGTACACAAATAATGTTGTGCTTTCAAACAGGAAAACGGCATAGAAAAATGCATTTAAGCTGCTTACTTGGTGATATTAGTTCCGATTGTTTATGTCCAAAATAGTTTGCAAGTGTCAAGAAAAAAGAAAAGTCAAAATGCTCATCTCTCTTTGTGTTTCTTTAATATTTACTGTATTTAGTTGATTTTTACATTCTGAGTTCTTGTTCAAAGGTTATTTTAAACGCAAATAATATTTAATAGTTTTTTATTTCTCATTACGGTACTATGCATACCGTCAATTTGGATACAGTATAATCCCGCGTGCCAATCGAATCCTTTATGAATTCGGTGAGTATGCAGAGAGGAAAGATATCAAAGCAAGAAAGTTCAGCATCAACAGATAATGTTGTGCTTTAAAACAATACAAAATGGGTTTCACTTGTTTCGTTGATAATGTTGGTTCAGATTGTTTGTACCCAAAATAGAGCTTGAAAATGTCAAGAAATAATGAAGCATGACAAAATGGTCACACCCAAACCTTTTTCTTTGTTAGTTTATTTTTCGATTTACAGTCCACACAGGATAACTTCTTTAGATGCATTAGCAACTATTTTTTTGTCCTTGTAGTTCAATGTGAGTACTTAACTCTATGTAGTATATAAAAAAATACTCAACCAGAATAGTAAAAATCCGACAATGTTCTGTTGCTTTCTCTCTCACTTGAATCCTTTTATTGATTTATTCTTTGATGTTCTAGACTTCGCCTCGAAGACATTATTCCTGAATCAAGCCTCTTAACCCTTTTAAATGAAGCTCCTCCGGTTGAATTATAAAGTTAAGTTCAAGGAAAAGGAAAAACATGTCCTGAAATGGACTCTTAAATAGAAACCATGGGTCACATAGAAATACAATAAAGAGTGTTGTGTGTGTGTGTGTGTGTGTGCGCGTGTGTGTGTGTGTGTGTGTGTGTGTTGCAAATGCAAGATCATATCTAAAGTTGCTTTTCATATCCAGCAAAACAAACAACAGGGAAAGAAACAACTAAATGGTTGTTATACTAAAAAAAGAAAAAATGACACAAACTGATCTCGTGCAATCTTGCAATCGTTAATGTCTGATCAAACTTGCCTAAGATACAACAGTCTCGGTTGTGTTATCATAACATCGTTTCACAAGCTAGCGGTACAATGAAACCACTTGTGTATCATGTTCCCACATTAAGTGTCAGAAAATATTGAGCTGCATCGGAGACTTGGAGGGAATACAGAGTTCAGTTAGTGCTTCACAATTTATATAAGACATAAAAATGAGATCTCGACGCCCCTAAAATTCCAAAAACACATTTTAAAATGTATTTATGCATGCATTATTTATTCATTTATTGATATATTTTATTTAAGCAGTAATGATGAATTTTCGAAAAGAATTCATGTTTTCGTAGACAAATTGGAGCTGGCTCTGTGTTTATTCATCTAGTCAGAAATTAATCAATCAATGAAACATTTGTAAAAAAATCAGAAATAAAATTAAATAACTACAATAATAACTATACATGCTTATAATATGCCAGCCAGCGTATTGCATTGGGCATAAAGAAATCGGGAAGTAAACACAAGGAAATGACAATGAAATGAAGGTGTCAATGACAGTGAGCACGATTACGATGTTCTTACAGCGCTTTGTATTGCATGTTGTGCAAGTGTGCCTTATGTTATGGCCTGTGAGTGTACGTTAAACTGGTTGAAAACTCAAATTGAGTGAGTGTGCATGCTCCTAATCAACTCACAATTTCCGTGTGAGGTCGAGCTTCCTGCCGTGTGCTATTCTTGTGCCTATGCAGTATTTGCCTTTTTATGCTCAATTAACTGCCTGCTGTTCTGCTTCCATTCATCTGTTGGACTGACAAGACTGCTGCCATTACTCCAGGGACCATGTCTTTATTTCACAGGTCGTTTTCTGCTTTTCTGATTTTACTCACTGTTGTACCTGCAATTGCACCACTTTCGGTCATTCAGTGAGGTCACAAGTGCTACTAATGAGTAATACCAGCAATTAATGTCACCGCAACTCAACAACATATTGGCTTCATGTTATTGATCCAGACCTTCTACTTCTTTCTGAGATGTGTCTGGGACGTTGGCGCCATGCGCTCTGTGCTCAAACTGCCCACTCCTCCCTGAGGTGATCCAAAGCATGATCATAAGCAAACCTCTGTCCCGCTCATTCCAGCCTGAAGGACAACAGATCAAAGTATTACATTACCATCACAAGCTGAGCTGAAGACAAGCCATGTCACATTTGTCTTTTTTTTTAAACGCCAACATTATTACAGTGATCCTTGATTAAACCGGTATTCAACATTTGTCATCATTACAGATTTTTAAGCAACATTTTTAAAAATTTTTAATCCCAAGGGCCCACAGTAAACCGAGAAACACACTGTGTGTAAAACAGTCACGGGTACTCTGGCACTAATTTGATGACTCCAATTTTAAAATAGGTGTAATTGTGAGTATCAATGGTGGTTACTCCTTGTGATAGACTGGTGACTAGTCCAGGGTGTTGCCTGTCTGTCGCCCAAAGTCAGCTGAGCATACCTACAACCCTATTTGGGATACCGAGAATGGATGGATGGATGTTGTGGCTGTAATATTCAAATCATCCAACTTCCTGTTGCCATTAGTTGCTCATTCCGTGAAAAACAAAGCTCCCATATATTTAAGAATAAAAATTGAATTAACAGTTAAGCCAAAGGACAAATGGAGCGGAAGATTGTTTCAAACTAGTCGATGGGATTTTTGTGCACCCACACTGAGACAGACCTACTTGATCAGTCTTCATCAGCCCTCATTCAGGCTTCGGACTATTTGTGTGTCTGTCTCGGGATGCAGCACTTTACTACTGCAACTTTCATGATTTCCAATCACTCTTTTTATTTCTATTTTGCAAGGTGTTAGTACTGTAATCATGAATAAACAGCGAGTAGAAGGCCTGCATTCATTATTAAATATATATTGCAAGTGCGCATGCGCTCGTGAGTGAGCTAGCGTACCAGGGGGAAGATTTCTCTCACTTGTACAGAAATTACCTACAGAAAAAATCAAAATGTATTTTAATCATAGGTATGGGTCATTAGAAATACTGTTTTAAAAGTACTTCAATAACTATGCATGCAGTTGTTAAAAAAGACATCTATTCAAGATTTATCAAGATACATTATGACGCATTAAATCGTAGCCCTCTGAATTGTTATAATATAAAATATTGTGGAGAGAATCGCACCCCAACCTCAAATAAATACTATTCAAGATTTTTGTGCTAAAAAGTGAAATGTGACACTTCATATTTAAATGTATATGTCTCACAGCCTTCACCACGGTGGTGACGCCTGCTCCAAATATTCAATTGTGAGTGTGACTGCAGGTTATTTGTCCCAAAGTGCACTGCGAATGACTAGCGACCAATGCAGAATGTGATGATGAGAATTAGAAAGGAAAAAGTGACTATGCTCTCAAGTATCCATGCATAGCAGAGAACAAGGCACAATTAATTATGGCAAAAGCGACACCAAAGCGACTTTTAGCATTTTCTTCCCACTTATTTAAGAATAGAAGCTTCAGACATGAAAGACCTCTGGGTTTTCAGAATGAAATATCTAGAACAGCCCCCAAAATAGCTCAACAGCGGTCTCCCGAGAGTGCGTGATGGGACGTTCATTGGTGATTTATGGATTTTGTGCATAACCCTCAGAAAAGACCCCAGGAATCACCAGCATGTGTTTCCATTCTGATACAAAAATGTATGCATGTGCCAAGATTTCTAACAATGAATACGTGCAAAATTATCCGTGCTCTGCCTAAATTTTGAGTTAAAGTACTTAAAAAAAAATATTTAGTTGAATGGATATTTTTTTAGTAGAAATGAGACAAGGAAGTTGCAGATGTTGTGTCCATCAAATTAGTCATTTTGCTCAATCAATTCTTGATAACAAAAAATAACGATCTGTTCCGTTCTTAGGGTCGAAGTAGAAAGATATTTTTTCCTAGAAAAGAAAAAGATTCTCTCAAATGTTCTAGTGTCAGGGATATAATTAAAAAATGAATAGTCTTCACTTTCCCACGTCCAGACTGAAGATGTCTCTTCAACAAATTCACTTGAATGCCAAATGTAGCCGGCCTAGGAATAAAAGGATTGGTGTAATAGAATTAATAATAATCTAAACTCTGAAGGAGGCTACTAAGCTACAGAGTGAATTGACAGCAACATTAGGAATGGGTATCAATCATTTCAGTAGTGCAGTGCTTCACACATTTGTTAGACTGCCACCTAATGTAAGGTTTATGGTACAGCTTCCCTAAATCGATTTGTAATTATTTGTAAGTATCAAAATCAAAATCAAAATTTAAGTTGGTATAATAGTTAATGTTTCATCGAAGTTTTTTTTTTTTTTTTTTTTTGATGGGTTAGCTCAGAAATTAATTGAACAGAGTATGTCAAACAGTGACACGATGTCTGCATTCCCTTGTCATGGAAATCCTGTTGTTTATTCTTTTCTGACCCTTTCGATTCAATATTTTTGTGCCCAGCGCAAGTCTAGCGCAAAGCGCATGGACGGAGTTTTCTTTCTTTTTGTATCTTTGCAGATGGGCGCAGATGGAAAAGGGCGTTTGCTTTGCGCCGTTGTGGGAGTGAACACAACCTGCTTGTTTCCCAGCCAATCGAAACGGCTCCCCTCATTGCCATTAAATTCAGTTCAGAAGAATTGCACAGAGTCTTTGACATTGTGGACGCAGAAGATTGAAGCGTGCAAAGTACATTTAAAAGGAACTGGAGGCAGACCTCCACGGGTGGATGATGCAAAGTTGGCCGGGGCAAACACAGATCACTGCAGTGAAGTGGGCACCTGCAGACCCCTTTCCATAACGGTCATTCATGTCCACGTGTGACCTCCCTCCACCTATCGTGCGTGTGCAGTCTACGAAAATAGAGCCCATAGTGTTCAGGGACAAAAAAAACAAAAAGAGCCTTTTTGTGAACTCCCCAAGTGATCGCCACTGGAAGCTTCGCCTTCCTCCTGCCTCCAGTCTTGACCAGCTTCCATTCTTTAATGGACTGTTTCCTGTCTTCTGAGATCTCCAAACACGCACAGGAATTTGTAAACATCTAATACACAGAAACAAGGGTGTGCTCTGAAGAATCCCAATCAAAATGTTCAATGTAGCAAATGGTGAATTTCATGAATTTGAAGCCCTGAGGAAGCCACGGGTGCACTGGATTGGCTTTGGCATACTGCTAACTGGTAAATCATATAGCATCTAATTGACAAAGTACGTGCAGATGGTGAAAGGCCTCACTAACTGAGATGCCAGGAAGAATGCATCTCGGTGCACCGGTGGCTAGCAAACTTTGTGGCCGTGTTTTAGCGCTGGTATATCATTCGCGCAATATCCTTTGTGAATAGGACATTAAGATGGAGTAAACTGCGGGTGCAAATGAGGTGAAAATTCACGGTGCTATCAGCAATTCATTCCTTGGGGATTCGGCCGGGCGGCCCGGTAGTCCAGTGGTTAGCACGTCGGCTTCACAGTGCATAGGTACCGGGTTCGATTCCAGCTCCGACCTCCCTGTGTGGAGTTTGCATGTTCTCCCCGGGCTTGCGTGGGTTTCCTCCGGGTGCTCCGGTTTCCTCCCACATTCCAAAGACATGCATGGCAGGCTGATTGAGCACTCTAAATTGTCCCTAAGTATCAGTGTGGGCGTGGATGGTTGTTCGTCTCTGTGTGCCCTGCGATTGGCTGGCAACCGATTCGGGGTGTCCCCCGCCTACTGCCCAGAGACAGCTGGGATAGGCTCCAGCACCCACCGCTACCCTAGTGAGGATCAAGCGGTTCGGAAGATGAATGAATGAATGAATGGGGATTCGGCCCTCAGTCTTCCACCGTCAGTTTTGTCTGCATTAGACATTAATTAATCGATTGGCGTACCAGTTAATCACAATTTATAAATTGAATATAGTACGAGGCCCTATTCCAAAAATGGGATCTTCAGCAAAGAACAGATGAATTGTACAGCGGATTGAAAAGCAAGCTTGTAAAATCCAGATGGCTGACACAGATTAGGTGTTATACTCGTCTGCCGTTTCGTCAACAAAGATAAATATGGGGAGCTTTTTTTGTATGTCAGACGATTATAACATATAGTTTTTCAGGTTTCCATGGAGAGGACAGACACATTGGGGCAAAATGTGTGAATAAGAGAGCGTGGTGAGCTTGTTAAAGCCCAATGACAGCTCGGATGATTTACAGCCTACCTTGCAGGAATCGGGCGATTCCTATGCTAATCACTTCACAAAGTGGGACAAAGGTAAAAGTGATGCAAACATTTCACTAGCCTGTTAATGCTTCTTCAGCCAATTGGAGGGTCATGGTCGTATTAAGGCTGTCCACACCACTGTATTCCTTTTAAGGTTTCAACCATGGCAGATTTGCATCCTCTTTCTTAGAATCGCAAACTGTTGTTTGACAATGCTAGGAGGAGCTTTGAGGAGATTTGACCCCCGATTTAGTTTTATGGTGAATTAAGGGACCTTGGACAACCTTCTATTTTCTGCTTGAGTGAGTCATTGGTGGATCATTGGAGTTCAACCCTTTCACGCTCCCCGTCACCCGATAACATGATAAGCCGTCCACTGTGGTAACCGCTGTCCCTGAAAGGGTTAATTGATCTTTAGCTGAGATGAATGTTTTGTTTACAAAGTAGGTGCAGCACTGTGAGCACTCAAGCAAGTACTGTATATTGATTTCAGTTTCATTTCTCTTGAATGAGATACTGGGGCCAAATGCCAACCCATCAATGAAAACAGCCATTTGCTAACTCCAGTGTGAGGAAAAACGAAGAACCGTCGTCCAAAGTGCTGCTCACCAAAGAAGGAGCTGCTGGGTGACAAAAGCAGCTTTGCACTCCCGCAAGATGAATATCTCAAGTCTCATGGAAGGCATTTGGCTGAATGTTCTTCTCCAGTTCACTGGATTGATAGTCATCTCTGATTGTTCTTTTACTGCAAAGAGTCCAAGGGAATGCAATGATGTCCTATTTTCTGCGCTTAAGGATGCCTTGTGGTTATCTGAGTAATCCATTTGGCAGAGAGAACATGTCACAATTTTTTCAGATTCAAAGTCTAACAGTGACCATAGACCATATTCGACACAGAGCCAAGAGTTTTTGACAGATAACATCCATTTATCCAAGGTATATTGCGTGCTGTCTGTAATGTCTAAGATGCATGGAGACAGCAGAGTACAGACTATTGAAGAATGATGTTGCAATGAAATGTAATGAAAATATGACAGTGTTTGTTTCTGAATGAGCAGATACTATGTAAACGGGAGGAATGCATGGAATGGAAGGAATATCATGTATCCATCCACAGATGGGGGTTGCATATTTGTAAACAACTTTGAGACTTTGAGTCGTATGTGCTTTGCTCAACAGAGGTCTTAGTGTGTTTCCCCAAAAAAATATATATATTTTTTTCTCATCATTTTGGGGGCATCACAGCATGGCATATGTAACAAATGGTGTCCGACTGCATTGTGTTTAAGAATATTGATGACGCACAGAAGGATTTCTTGTGTTGGTTGCGTTGAATCGTCTCAATCACAAAACAGCAGAAAACAACACCCCCCCGTCAAAACCCCTACACAAATTCTATGGCACAGCAACGTATTAAAATTTGTAAATGAAAAAAAAATCCCCTGCTCTAAAAATGCTAACTTCCCCATGGACAGCAAGAGAATTTTTTTTTTAAACATACCTGTATACTCTTGTAACAAATGCATACTTTTAGCAATGTCTGCTCTCTCCAGTTTTGGAGACTTAGGTTACCATTGTATTCATTTTAGAGCCATAGCGGCGTGCAGCATACCCTTCACGGTTGTGACTATTCTGGCATAATACTACAGTAAGCCTTGTTTGTCATATACTTCTGCTGGTGCTTTCTTTTTCATTGACTTCAACAACTTGCTATATTTGTCCATACAGCAATCATCCCAGATTTTGAAAAGTAGGTTTGCCTTAAAGAATTCCCTGGTTCCAGTTGTTTTATTAGCATGTCTGTGACATACTTTCATCAAAATAACCCAAAGATCAAGACATTTAAAAATGATGCTTTAACCACCCGATATATTTCATGTCTTGCTGAAATTAGCTAACCCTGTTTCATGCAAGTAAGCGACCTGATACCTCACTCAGTATACTACTGGGCCAATGGCAAGTCTGGTTTGGTGTTAAGACAACTACAGCTTCTGCTTGCAAACAAAACACCAACAACAACAAAAACCCTATAAAATGACATGTTTTAAAAACCACAGCACATAAAGACAATTAAAGCATTTTCAGTGTTTGCACTGTGGCACATGGATGCATTTCCAAACTGCTACTTCTTGGGTACTGATTCATTTAAATGGCGATAAGTTTTTCTACACTCTTCTGAAATTACACTCTAATTACCATTAATCGTATGTTATTAATAATGAATGGCATTCATGCATCATTGGTGTCTACACTCTTTCTGAAATTACACTCAAGATATGTTATACCTAATTACCAGCGACATGCATCCAATCACAAGCCACTAACGATTAAAATAATATCAACACAAAGCCAGCGACAAAAAGGCTTTTAATACATCACAAAAGCAAATGGCTGCCCTATGTCATCATCATAATCTCATTCTTAAGGGTCGTAAGGCAGGAGTGATGCACTCAATAAAACAATGATCAAACAAATGGATATTACTATTCAAATGAGAGTAACGTACCTCCATGGGTCACAAGGGTCCTTTTGCAGCAAGGCGTTATAATGATTGATTTTGACCAAAAAAAGCCAACTTAAATGTACATTGCACGAGGACACAGAGCGAGGACATGCTGGGGATAAATGCTTCTCAGATATATTTGACCACTTTAAATTGGTTACAATTGCATAAAAATAATAGAAGTGGGGAAGGACCTTTTGTTTGGATTTGTGAAAAAAAAATAGTTTGACCATATTTGGACATAGGGGGGTTTCACTGGACAGCAAAGATATGTGAGAAAACTGATCATGATGATTATTAATTTATTGAAAATGGTGTTCCACACCATTCCAAGAAAATCAAAACGTTGCATTGCAGATGAGCTATTTTTACAACATGCCCACGAGCAACTCATGTGGTTCTTGAACGCTGATCTATTCTAGTATCTTGTGTTGAACATGTTCAGATTCAGCCAATGAATTGATTTAACAAAATGACAAAAATATTTGTTAATTTTGCTGGTGAGGTCAATAAATGTATTTATTTTCTGACAATGATTAAAATGGAGATACAGTATAGCATATTGAAGGCGAACTCCTCCAAATGCTTCTAAAATGTGTATTTATGTAAGAAAAAGTTATTTCCATGTTGTTTATGATGATACTAATGCAGCGTGTGTACCGGAGACAAATTCCTTGTGTGTTCTACATACTTGGCCAATAAAGATGATTCTGATTCTGATTCTGGTCTTGACCATGAAAAACTGCCCTTTCTTTGATGGCTTTCATTACATCTACAAATGATGTTTGATATGTTTTACCAGGTTGTCAATAAAAGTGAACTAGCCAAACCCAACAGAAAACGTCTCGTGTGAAACGTTGGACGGCTTCATTTGACAGTCAAGAGTATGAGCGCAGACCGGCGGTGGAAAAGCCTGTCACACTGTTGACACTGTCATGTGACAGATACACTTAATAGGTTAACAAGTCTAGTGTGGATACCATCTTTAACACACATTAGCAACTTTGTAAACAGACATCATCGCCAAGGTGTGCATTTCATGCGATTCACTTAGTTTGTGAACATGATTCGAGATGAATGGATGATTTAAAAAAAAATCCCATTATAAGTACAGTTAGTTGAATATTGAGACAACACCAGCACTGTATTTCTAGTGAAGTTGTGAGTATGTACTTTTAGGTTAAATTTAAGATGTTTTATGGAAATAGGGCATTTATAGAAATCACAGCCATTTTGTTGAAACAGTACCTTAAGTTTGTGGGGCTGAGGGGTACAGTGATCCCTCGCTATTTCGCTATTTTTTTTTAAGTCCGCAAAAATCAGTGTCTAAGTGTTGTTTACTATGCTCAAGCGCGGAAGTTCCACCTGGGGCACGTGTGTGTGCGTGCACGCATGGGGCGCAGGTGAATGTATGTGTGTTGCTGAGAGAGAGAGAGAGAGAGAGAGAGAGAGAGAGAGAGAGAGAGAGAGAGAGACTTATAAGAACAAAAGCAGGTCTCTCCATCCTTAATTGTCGAAACAACCTTAATTGACTAATCATAAACAAGTCTGCTGCACACCAGCGGGATCCTGGCTGTGTGTGTGTGTGTGTGTGTGTGTGTGTGTGTGTGTGTGTGTGTGTGTGTGTGTGTGTGTGTGTTAGTGCGCTCTGCTCAAGCGCAAAGGCCCATCTTTTTTAATATATATGTTAATTGGTCGCTACTTCGCGGATTTTCATTTATCGCGGGTGGGTTTGGTCCCCATTAACCGCGATAAACGAGGGATTACTGTAGTAGACATTTGACTCAAAGGTTTATAGACATGGAGTCGTTGACTGAGCACAAAGTGTTAAACCCTGTCTCTGTTCGTCTCCGTCTTCCAAGGTCTCTCTTGGTTCACCCCACCTTCTACATCTCCAAAATGAAGCCAGTTAATCAGAGTTCCCTCGTCCCTCTGACAAGCCACTGCCTTTATACTTGTTAATACTGTGAAAAGACTTTTGGCTGTAAAAAGCGTGGATGTGGTCAACAATTTCTAGTTAACGAGGAGGGCTACAGACCGCAGGAGAGATCCTGGATTCTTGCATGCAAGTTTCATAGAGCACAAAGACTTGATAAATTGATTCACCTCTAGTCAGATTTCAATGCCTTTTTAGACTCGGCTCCTTATTTTTTATTATTTGGTCTGAAAATGGCTGCCACTGATGAGTTAAGGACTTTGTGGCTGGCAGAATCTAGGGCCATCTGGAGACGTCCCTACAGGGAGGGGTGTTGCCATGTTTGTTAAGTTCTCAGATTTTAAGTCCTCTTTTTCATGTTGTCATGAATGCTTTTATTTTCCAGTAATTGTTTCCTCCCGTTTCAGAAGCTTTTTTTCTGCCCTTGAGTCTCCTCATCATAATAATTGCTTCCACCTTTGTTCCCCGCCCCCGTGTATAGAGGTGGGAAATTTATGTCAGCAAAACAAGCATGACGGATGTTCTGCCAATGCTTACCCAATATCCACCTCTGTATACATCTCTCTCTCTCTCTCTCTCTCTCTCTCTCTCTCTCTCTCTCTCTCTCTCTCTCTCTCTCTCTCTCTCTCTCTCTCTATATATATATATATATATATATATATATATATATATATATATATATATATATATAAACAATTTTTTTACTGGCACCTGTAACGAGGACAAGCAACTGTGAGGATGGGTGTGGTTTGTCAGCTGCTGGGTGATTTGATATTTTTATTCAAATTAAGAGAGCCCACTGTACCTGTTACTCACACTTGCATTAGTGAGAAATTACAATGGTTCAAAGCAGAGCGTACAGTGGCAGAAATTCTAGCCAAAATGAATGTTTGTAGGTGATCAGTGTTGTTGCTCTTTATGTATTTTTTCCATGCTTGAGACTTTGTGTGTTCATTTATGTTTGTGATTTAAATGTACTTAGGGAATGTGTGTGTGTGTGTGTGTGTGTGTGTGTGTGTGTGTGTGTGTGTGTGTGTGCGTGTGTATGTGTATTTGTAGTTATAGTTACTATATTATATAAATGTCCAGTTCATACATGCCATGTAGGGAGAAAAAAAAATCCAGGGGAAATAAAGAAATACTGTACAGTACACGTAAACTCATTGTTTCGATGTTGTGACTTTAAACAGTATGTATCTTCATGATTGAGTGTTGAGTGCTTGTTTTCTGCACACTGGTCAGCGTTGACGCTCTTCAACTCCTCCCCTCGGCCAAATACACTTAGACAGCAGAGAGGGAGAGCGCGAGGGAGGGAACCAAAGAAAGCAGTTGAAAAAAGGTGGGCTCTCACGCTGATGCACTCGTGCACTTCTTGCTTTTAGCGCCACTGTTCTCTTTCATTTTCAAACTGTCGCAGTTGTCTGTTGTACAGCTATCTGTGATGGTTGCTCTGATGTTGTACTTTATAAGGCGGACTTTTTTTTAATCCATAATTTGGACTTTTACCGACTGTGTGAACTTTTATTGTTTCAGCATTGAGGGAAATGTATTTTTTGTAGAGAACATGTTGACTCCATTAAGAGGTCCTCGTTTGTGGAAGCATGGGAAGCCCGGGCTAAAGTTTGAGTGCGGCCAAACGATCCTCCTGAGGCGAGAAATGTAAGAACATCTGTTTTTTTGCAAGCGATTGCCCTATTTATTACTTTTTTTTAAAAAACGTTGCTGTGCCAAATTTGTAGTGTCTGAGTTGGTGAATAATGGACGGCAACCTAAGTGCATCGGCTGCTTTGAGGAACAACACGGCGCCCTACCACCCGGCGGCGGGATCCTGGATCCTCCTCATACTGGTCGCCGTCATCGTCATCATCGTGGTGGGAAACCTGCTGGTCATCATCGCTGTAGCTTCTACTTCCCAGCTCCAAACGACGACAAACATTTTCATCATGTCACTGGCGTGCGCTGATCTCATCATGGGCGTCCTGGTGGTGCCCCTGGGGGCCACCATTGTGCTGACGGGCAACTGGCAGCTCGACGAAACCTCGTGTGATTTCTGGACTTCAGTGGATGTCTTGTGTGTGACGGCGAGCATAGAAACTCTCTGTGTGATAGCGGTGGACCGCTACATAGCAATTACGAGGCCGCTCCGACACCAAGTTTTACTGTGTAAGTGGCGTGCCAGGGCGATCGTTTGCCTGGTGTGGCTCGTTTCCGCCTTAATCTCCTTCGTGCCAATTATGAAAGGATACTGGCGCGCGGACGATGAATACGAAGCCAGAATGTGCTACGATGACCCCGCTTGCTGTGACTTTGTCACCAACCGGGCTTATGCCATCGTATCTTCCACAGTGTCTTTTTACATTCCTCTCTTTATCATGATCTTTGTGTATGCAAAGGTCTTCTTAATAGCAAGACGGCAAGTGCAGCTCATTGACAAAAGCAGAACGCGTTTCAAGCATGAGTGTACAACAATGCAAGTGGACAATCCAGCCCTCCAGTCGGTGTGCATGAACCAGGGTATATGCAACAGTGGAATGGGGCGGAAAGGCGTCAAGCGAAGACCATCGCGGTTATTGCTTGTTAAAGAACACAAGGCCCTCAAAACTTTGGGTATCATCATGGGGACGTTTACCATATGCTGGTTGCCGTTTTTTGTTGCCAACATCATCAACGCTTTTGACAGGAGCGTTCCGTCGGAGAGGATCTTCAGACTCTTAAACTGGCTGGGTTATGTCAACTCTGGCCTCAACCCCATCATCTACTGCCGCAGCCCAGAGTTCCGCACTGCCTTCAAGAACCTTCTGGGCTGTCCGTGGCTGTCCACCCTGTGGCTCAACACATTCTATAAAGAAGTGCAGACTCGCTGCTCCTGCTTTCAATGGCGGGCTGAGTCGGGCCTGGCAGGTTCTTTCCAGAAAACTCCAACTGGTAGCGTGGCCAGTACTCGAGGGAACAAAAGTGAAGAGGCTTCCCCAGTTACTCTCCAGTCCAACGGCAGCACACAGTTCAATGACGTATCACAACCAGACGCCAGATTGTAAGTGTTTTTTCTTTTTTTAACTTTTATTTTCGCTTTCTTCCAAACAGTTGTAATGACTTGCACACTTAATGATACATTTTTCTGAATGCAGATGTTTTTTTGCGTATTGCTTGTTTCTACATGCAAATATTCACCTAGCATAGGAATGTTATAAGGAGGAACATCTGCAGCAATGCCCTCATCTCACCCTTGTACTCCTCAACATAGCTAAGTATAGTGTTCGTGGGCTGTCATGTGAGAGTTCATCAACAACCAATTAAAGTCATGGCAAAAAAACAAACAAAAAAAAGAAAATAAAGAAAAAAACCTGAGTCACATTAGGCTATTTACCACATGTTGACATCTTGAGGCAGATAAAGAATCCTGTGATAAAGCACAAATGTTTTGGACTCAAATGCACAACTCGGAGTTGGGAAGGGCAAAACATTTTTAATCCAGGCAAAGGTCAGTCCAGGTAGGGCTACAACAGGCATAAGGCAAAAAAAGAAACAAACAAAAAAAACCAGAGTGAAAAGTAAAAAAAGGTTCCGTACACTATGACTGTCAAAAGGACTTGAACATGACCTGAGTAGAATCAGCAAACTGGCAATGAGACCAGCCCCACGAGGGGAATATATACAGGGGCTTGATTGGGAAATTGAAACAGGTGAGGGCAAAACAATCACGAAGCAGGTGACACAGACGAGGAAGGGGGCGGTGAGGCAGAGAGCAGGCAGCAGATCGTGTTGTTTGATTACAACGCGACAAAATGATGAAAAGGAAATGCATCCAAATGATTCTTTCGAGATTCATTTTTAAAAATACATTTGATTCTTAGCAGGGTTTATGCGCACTCTCGAAAAAAAGCAAAACAATAATAAATAAAATAAGAAGTATATTTTTCAATCAATAGTAAATAATTCGGGAAGATGAAGAAATGCAACAAGCAGACACGGTTAATTAGAAAATGCTATAGTCATGTTCTGAGCTGGAATTTGGAAATATTAATATTGTGGAGGTCTGATAAAATGCTCTTAATATATCACGTCACATTAGTTAATTCTGTTCATAATCCCGCATATTAATATGACAGCAAAGTTTAGTTTATTAATTCAATACAGGTGTCCACATTAGGCTTTCTTCAGAAAAGAAATCATCTGAAGCATTTGCTGTTTCAACATTACAAAATTAAACTGGAACTTAATACTTCAATTTGAATACAAAAGGACTGCAACATTATCAGTTCTTTTATAAAGTGTGTAATTCATTTCCTGAATTGGAATGGGTTGGAAAATATCATATTATTAATGGAGCTTTTGGCGGTCAGTATCGAGGAAGTGGATTTACTGCCCTTGTATGGCTGACACATGGAGATTTGTGGCACATATCAGCATATATTAGCATGGCTCCTTGCCAGTGGTGAGGGCCTCTGAGGACCATGCCCAACACCAAGCACATCAGATAAATCTTTATCATACATGCACAGAACACTCTGTCCAATTAGCTGCGCAGGCTGTTTACCACACAGTTTATGCCGAAGTTGGAACTGCATAACATTTGGCTCAGTGTCACACCAAAGTGCAACCACAAGCAGGCTAAGTTTTTAATCAACAAAAACTTGAACAACAAAAAGTGACATGAACCGTAAGTACCGGTTGCTAATGGAAATAAAATACAACAGAATAAATAATGTTCATGTGTAGTATTGAATCAATACTTAATAAACTTTAACAACCGACAATATGAATAAATGAACACTGCTACCATTTATTACAGCGTACTTAATAAGGGTTTATAAATAAGTTATTACCTAGTTTAACATATTATAAATCCATAATAACCTGCTATGGGTTATTAATTATAACACGTAAACATTTAGCTACAATAATCTGCTTTTGACTATTTGTTAGTTTTAAATTCCTGTAATTCCTGAATTATAATACTTACATTATCTAATATGTGGTCTCCTTTGGTAGGTATCATATATTTCGTAGAAAATACTGGTGAAACAGATCAGAGTTGAAACTAAATTTGTAGCACGAGTTTGAGCCAGATTGTGAGCCATGTGCCTGTCAAGGATTCGTTTAGATGTTTAGAATGTTATTTATAAGTGTACCCGTAATGTCAAGGTATTCATTCAGTTCTCCTTTATTTGACAACATACAATTGGCTGCACTACTTCTATTTAATTATGTAACTTTATGGAAGCATGATATTTCAATTCTAAATATTTGCTCTTTTTGCTTTATGGCACTGCATGTATCATAAATACTCCTGGTGGCATTTTACAGCCATCAGCAATATCGCTATGAAACAGGAGACAGTGGATCATCTTAAAATAAAATGTCATTTTAAGGGAGTTTAATGAATGAACTATCAACCTCAAACGCTTGTTTCTGATAGTCAGCTATGCTGTCTGTCTGCTGCAGAAATGAGGAGCAGACTATTGACAGCTGTGACTTGACTAAAAGAGTCGATAAGAAGCCCGATCTCTTGAGTGCTGAAGGACTTCGCGTAAGGGTGACTCTCAATACTCAGGCTACTTTGTTTTCAGAGAAATGCTCGCATTCATATCTCGGTAGCCCTGTCAACATTGTCAGCGGCCCACACAGTCTCGCTCATACAGTACACTTGGAGTTACTCCAAGTTGAAGCGGAGGCTAAGGCTTATTCAATCCACCCTTACAGATAATGATAATAATGTTAATCATGGTAATGTTAAGAAAATATAAATCTACACATAAGCCTTTGCCGTGAAACTCAAATATGTTTACATTGTGCCTTTCAAAAATATTTTTTGTTCCCATCTAGACCGGCATGGCTGTTAAAATTCTTTGCGAAATAAATTGCCGTACAAATAATCCTTAATTGAGGTAGAGCCTTTTATGGGATCTAACATCTTGGTTGAGGGCTATGTTGTGATAAAATGTTCAGGAAAAAGTCATCAATTAACCCGCCTAACATGATTAAAAAATAATGATCTTTAATCAAAATGAGAAATATTTCTTCAAGTTGACAGCATTAAAAAATCATTCATTCTAATTGGGGTAATTATTCACCCCACTCATGGAAGCATGTAGGTTTCGGTTGGTCATACATCTCAGGGTCCAACAGCACACTCAGGTGGGCCTGAAGCTTCTTGGAGGAATGTGTTTGTACGAAGGTTGACAAAAATGTGGACTAAAAATGCTCCTGTTAGTTTGACCAATGAGAAAAAACAATTGCGTTGTATACACGAGGCAACTGACACCCATTCTCCATTTACATAGTTATCCTGGGTTTGTAGCACATCAAAACACATTTTTAAAAAACCAGCCCATGTCTTATTATTTTGGGTCACTACAGTGGATCTCTTTTCAAGGGGAACACACATACGGCAATGTTTCTTGCCAGATTCTTCTTTGCCGGATAATATTTTGTATGCCATTGAGTAGGCTACATGACATGTCTTGTATTTTTATGGTCATTTGCTTTAACCCTTTCAGGGATAGAGGTTACTACGGTGGACAAACTTATCATGTGATCGGTTACAGGGTGCATGACAGGGTTAATTGTGCTATGCAGCGACAGTACGGCGCTTCTCCATTGGTCAAGACACAGAGATCGCCCGATTCTGGCATCTCTGATCGGCTAGGCAGGGCAGTAATTTATAAAATGACATGCAATATTGTCAAATAATGTACACATTTCCAGTGTGTGACAAGCAACGGGAGTAATGTTTCGTTTGTTTCCAATTTTGGGGGGAAAAATTTGACTCCCACCCTTTTACTGGGTCATCAAACGACCCGATAAAACCACAAGGCCCATGAACTATTAATGTTAGCTTGGATTTTGGAGTGGAACAGTACAAAATGTACCTGGTCTTCACTCTTGGTAAAAAGCATGCACTATTGAGTGGAGGTCAGGCCACGAACTGAAGAATTGTTTGCCTTTAAAAAGTATAAGTTGCGCAGTTTTCACTGTACGTTAATTGGGTGTCTGCTAAGATCTAAAATATTGAGACAGGAATGTAAAGGCAGACGGTTTAAAACAAGATGCAAAGCCCTGGGAAATTAAGATTTTAGGCAGATAACATAAAAAAGGTCTCCTATGTTGTGAAATCGGATTCTTGCAGGAGAAAAGTTCACTTGCGAAAATAGCCTATATGCCCAAGTGCAAAGCATACCACACCAAACAGAATGGAGGCAGTGTTCTGATAGGGGCCACATGCTACATACCCTGGTACTGTAGTGGTCCAGTATTTGCTGCTGTCTTCCATGCCGACGATGAAGGTTCATTTCCCGGTCATCATCCTCATACCCAGATAAATTGGTGCGTCGTGTCAGAAAGGCAAAAAAAAAAAAAAAACTATGGTCAACAAATCATGCGGTGACCCCTGACAAGATCAGCAGAAAATCAGAACAACATATACAGTCGGCATGTACGCCACTGGAACAAGTTCACTGCTCTTTAGTGATGATGTGACTGGCAACAGAAAAAAACCTCAAAGTGATTTGTGAAATGAAAAGGCAGCACATATTCTCACTCACATTCAGCCAAATAATGAAAAACTAATTAGGCACGTCATGACGTCATAACAGCGGGGCTGGTCCCCCAGGGGGAGGGTACGTTTGGCACTGAGGAACATGCGTTATTATTATTATTATTATTATTATTATTATTATTATTATTATTATTATTGACCTGTTTATGTATTTATTTATTGCTGTACTAAAGTGTAATTGCACATCCTATGAATTAATGTGTGCAGATGACTACAGCTGCGTTTTGCCCCCCACTGCTAGACCACAAAGATAAAACGTTTTTTAAGCAGAGTTCTAATCAAGTTATTTCCATCTGTATTTCTCTTGTCTGTATGGAAGCGTGTGAGTCTTCCTGTACAGACATGTCCGGTGGACCTCATAACATCAGTCTTCGAGTTGCGTTGGGGAAAACTGATGAACTTCCATGAGAGATTGCATGGCGAGGGGATGCTTGCTGTCATTAGCAAACAAAGAACAACAAAAATACAATAAATGACAAATGGGAGTACACTGATAGCAACTGTGTTTTCTCCCGAAGAAGGCCACCGTGCTTTGACTGTAGTAATTGGTATAAACTTTTATCTGATTCCAACTGATATTCCATACAAGGCATGATCAACTCAAGCCAATAAGCTGCACAATTACATTCAACTAAGGTCAATTTTATATGACCCCCCCCCCAAGCCTCCCAACAAACAAAACAGGCAGATCACATACCAGGAAACATACTACAGTACTCTCTACAGTCTGGTGTGCCCTTTTACTTCTTCCTTTGGGTGCCAATAACAATGTCATACACCAAATCAGACAAGAACTGGCAAATGTTATGCTTCATAAAACTTCAGTTGTGAATCGCAGTTATGTTACTGTTGCACTGATATTCTTGTGTGTGTGCGTGCGTGCGTGTGTGTATAAAGTGTTGTGTTTTGGGTATGTTGTTGTCCTTTGTTATGGTATGTTGATGTTTTGGAATCAAAAAAAAAAGGTTTTGCGGCACACTTGAATGGCTTAATGGCGTGGCAGTTCATTTTAACAGTGAAAGATAATTTGATATATGAGTGTTATGAGTGATGAGCGTGGACGTGAAACGAGTTAGGTTGTTTATCACATTAATTGTCTGTTTGCAGCAGGGCCCCTTCCTCTGTGAATCGCGGGAATTTACTTTATAGAACATTAGTTGCCACTTCATCTTGATGCTTTCCTTGGGCCATAAATACTGCAAAAGATGATTCGACATGGGGTGTGATACAATTCAAGCTCAGTTTATTTTTGAAGCGGATCGATTTGATTAGATTCAGTGGGATTATGATACCATTCTATATGGAAAAGTTGAGAGGGTATGACCCAATCCTTTTCGTCTTGCTATTTTGCTGTATGAATGAACTTGTTCGGAGATCAGTCAATGTGACCTTTCTTTTAAAGATGTATCTTTCCAATAAGAGACAACTTGATATGGACCGTGATATATTTTAAAGTGGAACTATTTTATCCGGTTTGATTCAATGCGCTCACACGTTTTAAACCAAAACCAAGTTTTCTAATCTAATCTATTTGTCGTTGTTGTTGTTGTAGTTCCTGTTTTTGTGTATATTAAAAGAGAAGTGGATCTACATGTCGACTTTATGCTTTCACTCCTTCAGAGAAGTTTCACAAATATTCACAATGGGAGCAAGATTTCAGCAAACAACACCTGATCGCTAGAGTATTGGTCTCCTGGGATGAAACATGCTCAGTAATTTCCCAGAAAATTATAAGAGAACCACAATCAAATGTTTGTGGGAGTGATGGTTAGAAATAGCAAGCAAAGTAAACTACTGTGCCGTTTTTTGAGGCATTTTGGTCGTAATCTGTTCATGTGTTTATCTTTTTTTTTTCCATAGCTTCACATTGCAGGAAAAGGAAGGATGAAGACGAGCACGCGTCATACTACTGAAGCCATTACTGTGAATCCCAGCAGCCACTGAGGAGCCTCGGCGGTGGATCGCGAGCTCCAGCACTAAAGTGGCGGGACTGACTCATGAGAAAACGATTTGCTATGGCTGCTCCCATGCAGCGTCATCAGCATGAAACTTTACACTGACCGAATTTGAATATGTACTTACAAATCATGATTTACATACAAACTGATAGGCTTCTGCTTATGGTTTCAAATTGTAAAAAAATAATAATAATAGCACAATATGATATAATAATTTATCTATTTATGATACACAGAATATTTCGCAAAATATGCTGCCTAATTTAATAAACTCTTTTCACAGTCAGTCAACAAATATTAATTGCATAAATATGAAAAGGCTGGGCGGCCCGGTGGTCCAGTGGTTAGCGCGTCGACCTCACAGTGCAGATCCCAGCTCTGGCCTCCCTGTGTGGAGTTTGCATGTTGGTGGGTTTTCTCCGGGTACTCGGTTTTCTCCCACATTTCAAAAACACGCATGGCAGGCTGATTGAGAACATTAAAATTGTCCCAATGTGTGAGTCTGAGCGCAGATGGTTGTTCATCTGTGTGTGCCTTGCGATTGTCTGGCAACCGGTTCAGGGTGTCCCCCGCCTACTGCCCGAAGACGGCTAGGATAGGCTCCAGAACCCCCCGCGACACTTGTGAGGCTAAGCGGATCGGAAAATGGATGGATGGATGGATGAAAGGGCTGTCCTGATGAATGCTGATATGTCTTTTTCAGCATTCATCTTTCTAGTAAGATTGTGAACTCGTCATATAGTTATCATATCTAAATCCTGAAAATAAATGGAAAAAAATAAGTCATCTAAATCACCCTTTTTGAATTTGCGGCCCACTAAAACCCTCTATTAGCCAGGACATACAAGTAAATTCCAATCAGCAGTTTTCCAACAATTTGCAATAACAGATGACAAACTGCATATAAAATGTAATAAATTGCAGCATTAGCAAATATTTATATATTTTGAGAACCATTTTAAGGACAACTTCTGAAGGAGCCGCCTCGCGAGGTGCATAGCAAAGCGCAGCATATCAAGCACTGTATTGGCCAATGCATCTTCACCAAAGTACACAGTGATACTCTTCTGTCATGTGGCCACACCACAAACTGTTCAGCATTCACAGCACATTCATCTTGTCTTGCCACAGTTTCATCACACAACACAACCCATCGATTTTTTTGTAAGAATCAATCCCAGTTCAGGATCACCACCAAGAATTTTTGAGCCACATCTCACCAAGTCAGTCGTCTACCAGTCTGCTTACTGGCCTGCCTGTCACGTTTATGGAATTATCTTGTATGATGCAGCCAAAATTCATCCAGCAATTCAGTTATTCCCCCTGACTTCTTTGTGTGTTTTAAGCGTGTGATCGTGCACTGAGAAATAAAAATAGAAATGCAAACCATTTGTTGCATGTGTGCTCCCTGCAGACCCCCCACACAGGCCGTCTCCTGTCTGTCGAGAAAGAAAAAAAAAGTCCCAAGAAGCCATACCCGAAAAGACACAGGAAGTCTGCCATTTTGTTTGAAAGCGTCCATTGCAGAGTAATTTTGCTCATTTCCTTGAGTCCTTCAAAACTGTACGCACTTCCAGAGATTTAGTTTGATGATACTAAATCTCCTGCCGGCGTATCTTCCAACTTTCTCCCAAAAGCGTGAGGAGGTGAGGACTGCAGTGTTCACAGATTGAACTTATTGTGTTCACTGATTGTGGCTTATTATGGTAAATTTTGCTTGCAGTTATTTTGTATTTTCGATAAGATGAGCAAAGTCTTTGAGGCAAGCCTACTCTACACTACTAAAAACAACTATTACAATGTGTATGTATATCTTCAGAGCGTTCATAGTGAGTGAATATTAATAGCAAATAGGATTCCGGTGTTTTGGGTCGATCTGTCGCCTCAGACGTGTTCATGTTTTCCCCGTGCTCATGTGGCTTTGCCCCCCTGTCTTCCTCCCATGAATGTTAGGTGTTGAAGGTTCACTGAAAACTCTTAACTTGCCCATGGCTTTGATTTTTATTCAGAATGGTTGCCCTATGATTGGCTGGTGACCAGTCCACGGTGTATTTCCAATTGACAAAATCTTGATTCACCGGTTTATAAGATGTTGGCATTATTGGTTCAAATACAAAATCAGCTTCCAACAGCCCTGTCCTGCTTTTTCTGCTTGAACGCAGAAGGCCAAATTCACTGGAGAATTATTGATGGCATCAGTAGGATGCACAAGGCAACGCCGAGAGATGGAAAACCTGCTTTTACTGCCACCTAGTGCACATTTGTGACGTCTTTTCTTCTAATTACAGTGCCTGATTGTTCATATGGCACACGTCCTTGTATTCTTTCCACGAGGAAAATAGATAAACCTGTCGAAAGTGCCCCCAAGGGTTTTGTTGTTACTTGAAGAGCCTATACACATAGTAGGAGGCTGAATTTCTCCTCCATCATTATCTGAAAGAAATTATGTGCCAGCGCCTGCACTAAATTACTTTCACAGGCACACACAGGGCATAATTCTGCCATAATTTACAGTACTTTGAAAGAGTACGAGAGTAACACTCAAGCACAAACAGTAAATCCGGACCATGTTGCCGGGGCGACTGTTTCTGTTGCCTAGCAGCCCTCCCCCCTAAAAAAAAAAAAAGGCTGGTGGGTCGCAGACAGCGTTGCCTTGATGAAAAAGGAGTGAAAAACAGTGAAGGCCCAACAGGTGATCCTTTGATTGTCCACCGCCCATTCCTGAAACAGTTACTGTGCATTTTCAACAAGGATATACATTGACAAAGATGGCCTGGCCAGGAGAGGTGAGGTCATCGAGCAGCACTTTTAAAGACATGCAAACAAACGGAGGTCTTTACTTGATCCCGTCACCTGTGCAAATAGTGAGGCAGTTTGCTGAGAGAGGTGTTCACTTACAAAGCTTGACTGAGTTTTCATTGTCCTTCTCATGCAAGACTTTGCAAATATCTGAGACCACCATTGCTTTGGTTTGGTTTTTCACAGTAGGATACATGTACAGGCAATGAAGGCAATTTGTGGTGTTTGTTTTGATGATTTGTACTTTGAATGACAGGTAATTTTATCATTTATCATTCAACTGTCTAAGCCTTAGACAGTGAATGATAAAATTACCAGTCATTCAAAGTAGACTCTAGACCTTAGACTCTAAGGAATGTGTGCCACTGTTTCCCCAATTCTACTGTGTTTTCAGGACGTCTAAGGACTCATTTCTGGAGTAGAGCCACAGAAGCAGTTCTGGGCCACAACTCCGTTGCTTTTTTGGACAGCAAGGTACTGTACCGTATGAACAAACGTTAAGCTAAACATCACTGCCATCTTCTGGACGATAAATGCACACCAATCTGGACGTATTTTTGAACCGCTCAAGGAATGGCGTTGAGGCCTGAGTTGTTGGTTCTCTGTAAGGTGGAATATTTGGGATAGACCAGTGCACCTCTCCCACCTGATAGTCACAACATTTCTGCCTTCTTTCATGAGACATTATTTATAACTGATAAATACAATCACTTTTTAATGAACACACCATTTCAGGTCAGAGACATAGCAACTGACAATGGACCTTGACATCTCTGCAGGTTGTCGTTTGCATGCAGTAGTCTTTGAACCGCAAAGGCAAAAGGAGGGGATTTAAATTTGGTGTCATCATGACATGGATTCAACACCCATTATTTAAGTACTACACATGTCCCCTTTGTGGTTGCTCCACGCCCACTCAACTCAGGAAACATGGCTGAGCCACACCACAGCTGTGTCTTGTGCAAAGCTAACACTTTGCATCAGCTGCCAACCTTGTAGAATAAACCGCTTCACTTTATTTTGGGAAAAACTCTGAAGCATTGAAGGACATGTATTCTGCTGTCTTCTAGCACATGTTATTTAAGATGACTTAGTCAAAGTAAGCTTTCACACAAATACATTCCTGGGGTTTAAGTGACGCAGCCACACGTACACAAACATTGGTCAGTCCACCAAACATTCATCTCTGGGCAGCCGCGAGGTCGCGCAATGTCACTTTGGCGGTGGAGTTCAAATGAAATCACAGCACAACTGAGAAACCGCCAGAGACTGTGGCTTCACGCTGGTCAGTCCGCCTCAGAGTGCACCGGGTGTGTGTGTGTCTGTGTGTGTGTGTGTGTGTGTGTGTGTGTGTGTGTGTGTCTCTCTCTCTCTCTCTCTCTCTCTCTCTCTCTCTTTATCTCTCTCTTTATATTTTTCAGATTATATGGAGAATTTTTTCAATGACAGAAAGTGGTGTTTTTGTAGTTGTTTTTTTTTAGGCTGACAAAAAGCACAATACTTTTTCCACGAATCATTATCGTAGCCGACAACAACCAACAATTCTGTTGAATGAAGGCAGGGGTTGAGAATATCTTGCTTTCACTCTATCGATAGTGTTCTTTACTGTTGCCATAGTTGTTGGTTGAAATTCATTCATGTTTGTCTCAGATTTATTTTTTAAACTGTGAGACTCCAAGATCTAAATCAATCAACAGCTCAACAATGTTTGACTTTCTAATGGCGTGCTGTCATCTGTGGAATTTGAAAAAAGTAAAAAAACTCTTTTGAAAAAGATGTAAAAAGCACAGGTATCTGTTTTCAAATGTAGGGAGTCAACGTCAAAGAAAAACACAAAATATTCTAGGAATAGGAAAATTGACACTCCATGTTACGGCTGTCAAACTGTGCAAAATCTATTCAACATTGTCCATGCTTTGTTTCACAATTAATTTGCTACAAAACGAAAAATATTTGAAGCAAAAAGCATCACAACAATGTTTGCCTCTACTGTTTTGTCCCAATGCGCCATGCAGACTGAGACATCCGTCCTTATTTTAGTGGGATGATGAGTAGCGGAATGTTTGTTATAGAAGAACCTTTCTGTGGATCAGGACAAGTGTTATTGTCTTGACAGCTTGTGGACGCGAACCCTGCTGGAGCAAAATTGTCTTTCGATCACTGGTTTGTGACTGCACATCCCATTCTGATATCAAACAAACATGGACACGCGAATAAACTTTGTCAGACTAATAAGCTTATCACTCTTGTTCCCGCTTACCTGTGTTACTTGCCATAACGACTTGAATGAATGAATCACCACTTCATAATCTTACAAACACAAAATTGCCCCTGCTGCCGCCATTTATGATTATGTACTGCATGTTCTTAAAGACAAACTCGTTTTGAAATCATCCGTCATGGAAAATTGTGACATTTAGTAGAGCTACTAGCCGCTTTATCCTCACAAGGGTTGCGGGTGCGCTTTATGCTCACAAGGGTCGCAGGCATGCTGGAGCCCCCATACCAGCCGTCATCAGCATCGACCCTGAAGTGGTTGCGCGCCAATTGCAGGGCACACACAGACAAAGAACCGTTCACACTCACAATCAGGGGTGAGGTGCCCATCGGGAATTTGGGTAAAATATGTCAATTTTGTGAATTTCTGGGTCTTTCCGGGCCATCATGGCCGCCAGCAGCCACCTGCACCCCCTGCCCACTGTCAACGATTATGTTTCAACATATGAGGGCTGCATCCTCTTGCAACTACGTTTCGGCGCATGAATGCCCTGAAAGGATGACATCTTTTCAGAGCATGACCACAAGAGGGCGTGGCAAATGTTATACCTGCTGGAATGCCCGTCACAAGCTCGCTGAGCATCCCACCTCCCTCACATTAGGCAGGTGAGGAGGGGATGCCTACACAGGCGTCACAGCCTCACTGTAAAATGGGCACGCCGAATGAGGGGCTCGCTTGCCGTAACCCCAGCGCCTGAGAGCGAGCCGTCAGCCAAAGGAGCCATCTGTCCGAACGGCAGCGCTACGACTTATTTGGTTGTTCTTTGGTACAGTATTGGGGCAGGGGGGTTATGTCCGGTCACACACACAGACGAATGGGCGGAGGGCAAAATGATCTCCAATTAATCACAACATCAACCGCAAGGGGAGATCTTGCAGTTTACTTGAATTAACATACTTAACACACGCCACGCCGTGCATGATGGCGTCATTCTTTCCATTCCTTTGTTACTCATACAATACACCCCCTTTTCTTTGAGTGAGAAACATGTTTTTTTTTCCACTTTGAATTGAGTCAAATGACGTGGGCATTGTGGCTGGATACAGAGTCCAGTCATTAAGCTTTCGACGTCACTGGGGGATATTTTTGTCTTTGTCTTGATGGGTTCTCATCAAACATCACTCAAAGATATCTGGTGTATTCACATGAGCACATGTAATGATTTCTTCTCAAATGATGATAGATTACGTCAGTAGCAGGTGGTGCGGTTCAGACCTGTGCTTTAAATGGAGATTTAAGTGACTTTACACCGCCCGCCCCCTTCATACCACCACTATCACATTGCCAATTGACAAAATAACATACAATACATGCAACCTAATGTGTAGCACTGCAAAGAGAGAGAGAGCGTTACTGACTCCTGCTTCTTTTTCTTTTTCTTTCTTACATTGGGCCAGCAGGTGGACTTTCTATCAAGCTGAAATCATCAAGCTGAAATCATCTATCAACACTGAAAAAAATTGGGAGCTCAATCGACCTATATAAATAGATAATAAAAAATACAATAAAATAAAATATAAGGCAACTGCATTAAATTATCAATTTAGACACAAAAACGTTTTTTTTTTGTTAAGACCGCATAGGATTTGTGTAAAATACTATTTTGCTAGGAAATTGGACTTGCACACTGTAAAAAAATCAAAGGCAAGACAGAAAAACATACAAATCCCATCATGCAATGGGCGCGAGGATCTGTGGCCCGTTCCACTTCATGATTGAGCGAATACTACAACTAGGAGATTTGTATGTCTGTAATTGTCGTAACTCTCTGAAATCACTTAAATGGTGCATTTTCAGAACTCTATTCACGATTTCTCGTGTTTTGAACGAAAGAAAAATGTCATTTTCAATTAGATTTGTCTGTTAAACATTCCAAAATGTTTTTTCATTGTTGACATTCCAACTCAACTTGGAGTAACCATTACAAATGCTGAAGATGACTTTTTTTTTCACTGCAGCGGTTGTCTGAATGAAAGTGCACTCAACCTGGACTCTGGTCAGAGTGCCCCCAAGCAGCATGTCAGTGACGGCACATTGATTGAGCCTTTCATATTAAGCTTTTGAGAGGCTCCATGTTCAATCCTGTGTGGTGCCGTCTGTTCCAGCTGTTCAATCGCAAGTTATGAACTGTACCTGTTCTCTTCCATGTGTGCCTTTCTACAGGTTTGCAAATAGGGGTGGTGGAGCAAGGACCCAGCTGGTACCAATTATCATCTGATGGAGCCGGTCCCGAACGCCACCACCGTATTGTTTTGTATTGTTTTGTGTTTTTTGTTATTGTAAAGTGTCCTTGGGTGTCTTGAAAGGCACTTATAAATAAAATGTATTATTATTATTATTATTACTTACACAATCAGTGAATGGGTCAAATTCAGGATATGTTCTTGTACTTTTGCCGAGATCTTAACCCAAGTACATTTTTCTTTCAGCGTTGCTGCACCTGTATTTTTGCCTGGACTCCTACCTTGTTCGCCTCCCCTCTTATCTGCTAAAATCCTCCCCCTGGGTTATGTTCAAATCTTGCTCGCACAGTGGTTCTTAACCTGGGTTCGAGCAAACGCCGGGGGTTCGGTGAGTCAATCTCAGGGCTTCAGAGGAGATCAAGAAACACACACTGTGTTTGTGTGTGTTCGTTCCATTCACCCCACTCGTGTGATTTGTGACAACTCTTCAGAGCAACAAAAAGCAAAAGGACAGACAGGCGAAAACATGTTTTTTTTAAATATCAAATGCCATCATTTGAGACTTTTGTCTACCTGAGGGAAATTTGATTCCGTCTTGCAAATGACAAAGAAAATGATGCTGAAGAAAACGGGCTCCGCTTTCATGAGTCAACTTCAATCGTTACGTAAGCGCATTCTTTCAGGTTCAAATAGAATTCCAGTTTCAATCAATCCCGGTGACACACCATTTTCATGTATGACTAATATATCAGACGACATAGGCTATTTTATTGACATGTTTTTAAGACTATCCCTGAACATTTCACACTGGCGATTTGCAGTGTTTGCAGAACATGACATGACATGACATCCATTTTCTGTTCTGCGTTATCCTCACAAGGGTCACGGGGCCTATCCCAACCGCCTTCGGGCAGTAAGCGGGGGACACCCCGGTTACCAGCCAATTGCAGGGCACACATAGACGAACAACCATTGGCGCGCTCACACTCACCTCGAGGGACAATTTAGAGTGTTCAATCAGCCTGCCATGCATGTTTTTGGAATGTGGGAGGAAACCGGAGTACCCGGAGAAAACCCGCATAGGCACGGGGAGAACATGCAAACTCCACAGAGATCAAACCCACGACCTCTGCACTGTGAGGTCGACGTGCTAACCACTTGTGCCACCCTCATCTAAACTTTTCATCATCTAATTGCTTTCAGCAGCTGCCAATGTCATCCGGACTAGTAAATTTCATACAATAAGTATATTTTCGAAAATTTTATATTTTCAGTAAAAAGAGCATGCATGTATTCGGCCCACATTACAAAATGCATTATTGTTGGCTAGTAAGTGCAGGTGGTGATCCTCAGTCGCAGTAAATGCACACCACAGCCTTTGTTTTTTTCTTCCATATACAATGCTTTTATCCACTTACTGTAATTTTCTCTAATTTTCAAGCACCTGCCACTTTTTTTCCACATTACTTCTGAGTAACAGGTTCCAAATGGACATTTAATGGAGGCAAAATGTTTGTTCTTTTCATTTCCATGACCTTTGGTGAACACTGAGCACAATCAACATTCACAGTCATTCAAAGTTGCAGCCATTAGGCGCTAAAGTCTTTTTTTGAGCATGAACTCATGCTGTACAGTGTGTACCTGATCCTTGCTCATATTACAGTCTGTCTGTTCAGATAAACTAACCTGTTACTTATTTGTTTATAACGCACAATCGCTAAAATGCTTGTAGTGGATCTCAGTGTGTCCAGGTGAACCGAATGTCACCAATGATTTCTTTGTGCTTGCATAAAAAGGACTCATGGGTCATAGACGCAGAATATCCACAGCAAATTTAATGAGAGTCTTTTATCTTCATGTGGGCCACACATTTCAAATTGGTCTTCCAAATCTGCCGGTAAAGCTAGCATTTCGCTAACTTCCTACCAAACATACTCAACAAGAACCCTGCCAATTCGAATTTGTGGGTGAAATGTGTTCCGTGTATGTGTATTTGTTTGGCACATGTTAAAAGTAGTGATGCCAGTTTATTCCAGTCACACTAAGAATCAGAACAGTTTATTTAATTGTATTAGCTAACATGAGTTAGCCTGAAGTCAGCTGGGACAGGCTCCAGCAACTCTCTGCGACCCTATTCAGGATATTAAGCGGTGTGGAAAATGGATGGATGGATATATTCTGTCTGGTACCATCTTTAAAAAAAACCACAAGCTCCCTACATGCAACAAAATCTCTCTTTAATCCGAAAAAAAACAACATTAAGATTTATTTACCGTCTCTTGTTTGTCAGTTCATAACCTGAACAGTATTTTTTCTTAATTTTTGTACAAGCAGTACTTAAGTTAATAAAAGAGGGGCATTTTTCTGATTCTTATATCGGCTGTCATCAAGAACAGATACAGTGTCTCGTATTTATGTAATAGAAATTTTAAAAATCCTTTCTACTCTTGTACCTAAGTACATTTCAAAGTGAGTACCGATACTTAAAAAAATAAATACTTAAGTAATGGAGTTGATCAATAATTCTACTTTCACCTTTGTTAGTCTAGTCTGTGTTTTCATGTTCGTGTGTTCTAATTGTTCTATAGCAACTCTGTACTACATATACTTAAGTACAGACTGTGAGTACCTTTCTTTGCAAACTCTGGTTCTCGCCATGAAATTGCACGGGCATGCTCTGTTAGTTTGTCGTTACATTTCATCAGCCATGACTCCAAGCGAGTTCATGTGTACGGGACAGCAGGCAGACTTAACTTCAAATGAAAATGACCACGACACATACACGTGGCCAGTG
This sequence comes from Hippocampus mohnikei, assembly GCA_026261675.1. Classification (NCBI taxonomy): domain Eukaryota; kingdom Metazoa; phylum Chordata; class Actinopteri; order Syngnathiformes; family Syngnathidae; genus Hippocampus; species Hippocampus mohnikei. Next base: position 14,258,030 of record JAKGUB010000348.1, read on the forward strand.
CGTCTCCTGCTGTGAGGATAATATCAGCAGTCCCCAGAACAGACTGGAATCGATTATCAATAAGCCTTCTGACGTCACCAAAGCACGGGGCCGCTTCAGGAGGAACTGAGCTTTAGTTTGTTCAAATGAAACGTCATGTCCACACAGCTCACAAAACATTCAGACATCACTACGCGTCTCCTCCTTATCAGACAACCCTCAGTTGCTTGGGCAAACATGTTTGAGTATAATGAATGATCACAACTCAAACAGCAGAGCTACAACCCACATTCATTCAAGCAGCAGGGTGACCTTCTAGGCACGTGTACCATCTTACCTTAACCTTTGTCATTAGCTATTTATATGAAATAACCACTTCATTCTGTTTCACAACAGACTTTTTCTTATGGTCTCTATTCTATGATTTTTTTTTTTGGTCACGTTTTGCAAGGTGGTAGTTGGAGTAGGACCCCAAAAAGCAGGGAGGCAGAGAGGGGCAGGGTAGATTGACCAAAATGTATTTAACAAAAAATACACACAGGAGTACAATGGAAAAAACACTAAGTCAAAGTACTCAAAAAATGCCTGGAAAATCACAATTATCAAACAAAACTATAACAGGAAACAAAACATGACAGGAGCACACGTATGCTCACATACTCACAACTCAGGGAACTAAATACAAGCCAAGTGACGAGACAACGAGAAACACCTGGACAAGACACAAAGGGTTGACGGAGCTAATTGGTTACACACGAGGGACACTGATAACGACAACAGGTGGCGAAAAAAGGCACATGAGGAATCAAAACCAAACATAACCAGACCGAACCATAACAGTTTTGTTCGAGTTCCCTTTTCTAATGGCATAAAAAAGTAATCTATGTTGTGAATTTACCAAAATCTTTTTTTTTTGAATGAGTTATTGCAGTAATATGCTATTCAAAATGAACTTTGCCAGATGAAATAACTTTGTAGCTCTTGACCGAGCGCAGCGAAGCCAGGCAACAGAATTGTTTAAATCCTTCCCATGTCCGATGTTGAACATAATCATTCAAGCAGAGCCCAAATTGTCAGTCCATAACCACATCTCTGTCATCCCTACTTGAGGACCATCAGTAAATTTCACCATTACGCCGTTGCTTCACTCCGTCATCTTTATTTTAACCATGCTCCTGTCTCTGCTGCAACCATCCACACAGAGACGAACAACCATCCGTGCTCACACTCACACCTCGGGACAATTTTGAGTGTTCAATCAACCTGCCATGCACGTTTTTGGAATGAGGGAGGAAACCGGAGGACCTGGAGAAACCCACGCTGAACATGCAAACTCCACACAAGAAGGTCGGAGATGGAATTGAACCCGGTACCTCTGCACTGTTAGGTCGACGCGCTAACCACTGGCCCACCAGGCTGCTTTCTTATCGTCATCATTTCAGAGATCGATGGATATGGTTTGACTTTGTTGACCACTTTACATGCAGAAAACCAGATTTCCCCCGTCTTAGTATGGCCACTCCTTGGGTGAGTGGCAATGACCCTGGACTTCATCAACAGTCTGTCTTTCATCTTTTTGCAAGTTATTATTCACACTGGGCCATGTGTCTTGAGAAAAGAAAACTCAAAACAGCTGAATGAATGCCTTATACCTTCAATCTTGCCAAATTGGTTGGACTTATGGTTGGTTGACACCGGACTGTGGTTTCCTCAAAGTAGATACATGAGATATGCGGGTATACAGTACAGTACAGTTCATTCTATATTAAATGAGGGCACCCACTTACATTGTCTGTTGCCAGAGCAGCAAACAGCAGTGACAACACTCTGGTCACTCATTGCAGCTTCCTTTTCTGCACAGAAATGTCTCCTTGCGAGTTGTGAGCATGCCACATTTAAAGGGAATTAGAGGAGCCACTTTGATTGGATATCTGAGTTCACGCCTATAACGGTGCAAACTGACATTTATTGAAAGTGTCGGTTTGCGAAATTACTTGAGAAATTACGAAAATCCTAACGCACCGTGTCTCAGATTGACTCAACTTGGTGCGCTGGACACCAAAATGGAATCCTAAGTCTTATATATTTCAGTGTATTTTAAGTCTATCTGAAGAGCTCTTCTCCAAAATGGATAACATGTCAGATTTTATTCTCCAAGGAGGCTCATGTAGGAATAGTTGTTACGATTGCATTATTGTCAATGTTATGTGTTCTGTTGTATTATTATGTGTTGTGTTATTATTGTGGGATGTGTTCTGTAAAGCGCTTTGTTACAGCTGCAGCTGCTATATAAATAAAGATGTATTGTATTGTATCATACTGGATTGTGTTGAATTGCATTGCATTGTATTGTATTGTGTTTAGACGGCGTAATCTTTTCTTCATGAATGAATGGATTTCATGTGGTAAACAGTTTGAATTTGCTGGTCTGTGAAAATAAATATGTCACGTTTTGCATGATGGTAGTGCGGAGGAGGACCCCAAAAAGCAGGGAGGAGCAGGGTGGATTGACCAAAATGTATTTAACAAAAAATACACACAGGAGTACAATGGGAAAAAAAAACACTAAGTCGAAGTACTCAAAAAATGCCTGGAAAATCACAAGTATCAAAACTATAACAGGAAACAAAACATGACAGGAGCACACGTATGCTCACATCTCACAATGACCCAACGAAGACTGACAGAAACTCAGGGAACTAAATACAAGCCAAGTGACGAGACAACGAGAAACACCTGGACAAGACACAAAGGGTTGAGGGAGCTAATTGGTTCCACACAACAGGTGGCGAAAAAAGGGCACATGAGGACTCAAAACCAAACGTAACCAGACAGGAACATAACAAAATATAATTTTCTTATAATAAGTCAAATAGATTTATAGGATATGAAATGAGTGCAGGAGTATAATTCCTCTTGGATGATGGAAACGGATGTGTTCTTTAAACTCAATTCCAACTGCTGGAACAACCCAAACGTGACGTCACAGGAGAAAGTGACCAGTGATGTAAAGGAAAAGTGGCAAATGAAATTTCAAAGCAACAGTGTGCCTCGACTCAGTGAGCATGAGGCTGCATCGATCAGTATGAGAAGTGTGTGAGAGGCGCGCGCACCCTCCGCGCTCAGTTCTCCATTCGCACCACTGCCTCCTTTGCCTCTTTTGGACCTTGATTAGACCTCTTTTGGACCCTGATTGGACTTCTTTTTGACCACTAACACAAGGTAGGGATGGGCAACTTGGGCTTGAAGTACACTCAGTGAGTACATTTTCCTCAGAGAATCAGCCGTATAAAGTACTTCTCTTACAGGATTTATTTTTCCACGTTGTTCCATCTCCATCCCTTATGTGTTTTCCTTTTTCTCACACATATTTTCATCCTACAATTAAATAATTACTGGAAACATTCTCATATGTCAGAGCTGCTTAATTAGTAAGAAATGAAATAAACATTAGTACTTTGTAAGTGGTGCAATACATTCAGACGAGTACAAACTAAATGCTGTTGTTAATAAAACTAACACGATAATATAAGAGACATAAACAGATTTATAAGATTTATGGCACAAGAAAAGGCGATTAAGGCTATTATACATATATATGTATATATATATATGTGTGTGTGTGTGTGTGTGTGTGTGTGTGTGTGTGTGTGTGTGTGTGTGTTGGCATGGTGTTTGACTGGTTAGGATGTCCGCCTGGAGTTTGCATGGTTTCATCGTGCCTGTGTAGGTTTTTTTCTGGTAGGTTGATTGGACGCTCCAAATTGTCTCAAGGTGTGATTGTGTGTGTGCGCCCTGCGATCGGCTGGCAACCACCCGCTGGGTTTTAAATTGGACAGTGATTTTAAAACAGGACTGGAAAATCATGTTGTTGAATCCAGATTTCTTTCACGTGAGGCCGTTGGTTAAGGTCAATTCTATTCCTGCTTCAACAGCACTTGCTTTTGTTATTTTACTGTAGTTACTGATTACTGTAATGAATTCTATTTTGGAGTCAGGCTGTCCTCCCTCAAGCATCTCCAATTGGTCGAGAATGCTGCTGTGAGAGGGAGCACATCACTCCAATTCCAGCCTCCCTTCCCTATCTACCCGAACATTTTAAAATTCATTTTAAGACACTTTTTTTTTTTTTTTCAAATCTTTAAATGATCTTGCATCATCTTACCTCTCTGAGCATAGCACCCCTACACGCCTCAGGTCTGCGATCCAGGTGCGACTGTAGGTACTGAGGACTAAGCGGACAACCTTCGCTGTTGCCATTCCTTCCCTATGGACTGACCTTCTGTTAAATGTTAGACAAGCCCCCCCGCTCTGTCCATTTTTTAAATTCATCTCAAGACACATTTTTATGTTTTGGCTTTCAACTCAATATGAAATTCGGCATTACTTTATGGTGTCTGCTGCATATGTGTTCGTAGTAATTGATTGATTGTTTATCATTTTGCATTGATAGAAAATATATATTAATTTGTGTTTTCCTAGTCTGCCATTTACTTCTCTCAAAAGAATAGATAGGTGGCGAAAATGTGACAGTCAGATGTACTGTAAACAATTGAAATGCTGAGAGCATGATTGTCATTGCTCCAGTGTATTTCTCACAGCGGCAATGACAGCACAATGTTGCCAATTTCGCTATCTTGGGAGAGCAGAACACTTCATGAGTGTCCAATCAGCCCCCTTCCTCTGCTCACGGCAAAAGGAGACATATTTGCACAGTAACTAGATATTTCTGTGACGTATTCTGAATGAGGCGGCACGGTGGATGACTGGTTTACACGTCGGGCTCACAGTGCAGAGGCCATGGGTTTGTGGCCGGCTCCGGCCCATCTGTGTGTAGTTTGAATGTTCTTCCCATGCCTGTGTGGGTGTTCTCCGAGTCCTTCAGTTTCCAAACACATTTGATTGTCTAAATTGTCCCAAGGGTGTGACCGTGAGCATGAATGGTTCATCTATTTGTGCGCAACGATTGGCTGGCGCCCGGTTCGGGATAGGGTCCAGCACACCCATGACCCTTGTGAGAATAAGCAGAATGGATGGCATTCTACATTGTATGACCCTTGATTATCAGTCCTTGTTATTTTAACTCATTCACATACATCTCTCCAGATAACCGACTCACATCAGTTCTGAAGCTCTGCATGTTTCATTGTCCATTTGCATTGAAACATGCATTTTAGTAATTATAAACTAACTCCCAGGGTGACATCTACCCATTGGGATGGAGGACCCTGAGCTCACGTCCCCATCACCTGTGCCCCATGAGATGAACGACACGGGTGGGATTTTCGAAGTGGCGCTCCAAAATGTCTCCTCGGAGCGCAAACCTCAGTTTGAGGGTGTGGAGCTGCTGCAGTCCTTCAAGCTGCTCATCATTCCCTGCTACACCGTGGTGGCCCTGGTGGGTGTCATCGGCAACTACCTGCTCCTGTATGTCATCTGCTGCACTCGCAAGATGCACAACGTCACCAACTTCTTCATCGGGAACCTGGCCTTCTCCGACATGCTCATGTGCTCCACGTGCATCCCCTTCACACTGGCCTATGCCCTCAACCCACACGGGTGGGTGTTTGGCCGCTTCATGTGCTACTTGGTCTATCTCATCCAGCCGGTGACTGTGTACGTGTCAGTTTTCACCCTCACCGCCATCGGGGTAGATAGGTGAGTCACACTGAGCAACGGTATTTGTGGTGGGTGCTGTTTACATGCATGCATCCAGCATCAGATGAGAAGACAGATGAGAGACTCAGATTGGTGATAGCTTGTTTTAGACGAGCAAATAATGCGATAGCTCAGTGAAAATTTTCACACACAATTAATGATCACCTGGCAAAGGGAATTGATCTAAAAATCGCAGTGGTAGATTTTAGCTGGAAAAAATGTCTTTCGAGCGACAACCAATTACACATCTTAATGTGTGGGATGTATTAAAAAAAACTGACAAAACATGGAGCAGTGTACTGTACTGTATATCCTTACCTTTGTGGTAGTCATTCACTGCATCAAGGCAGTGGTTCTGAATTATTGGAGCGCAACCGACTATTTATGATTTATGATTGTGTTACCTAAAGGAATGTATTGTACTGCATTATTATCCAGACCAGGCGTCACGGTGGTACGCTGGTTAGCATGTCCACCTCACAGTGCAGAGGCGATGGGTTGAATTACAGACTTCTTATGTGGAGTTTGCATGTTCTCCCCGTCCCTGCATGGGTTTTCTCTGGATACTCTGGTTTCCTCCCACATTCCAAAAACACGCATGGTAAGTTTGAGTGAATGCTCTAAATTGTCCCGAGGTGTGATTGTGATTGCGAATGGTTGTTTGTTTATGTGTGCCCTGGAATTGGCTGGCAACCAGTTCAGGGTGTACCGCGCCTACTGCCCGACGATGGCTGCGATCGTCTCCAGCACACCCGTGACCCTCGTGAGGATAAGAGAATCACTTAATGGAGAAAGGATGGATGGACACTATACTGAACTGTGCTGGAGTTGACAGCAAAAGTTACATTTTATTAAGTGTTTAATTGAAAACATTGATGGGGGTGGATCGCAAATAAATAAATAAAACATTTCAATATTTGAAATGTGGTCCAACATCCTGAACCAGTGAAACCCTATCATATGGGACTATTGCACTAATACTGGGCCTTCAATCTCTTTGAATTGGGTTTTATCAATTACTTTAAGGTTGTTTTTATTGTATTTTTTTTAAATAATTGGGAAAGGTTCAGTCACATGAGACCAACCACAATGACCAAAAGAAAGGGCTGTAGTTGGCATGCTTATGACCCATGGTGGAACAAGACTTTTATCCGTGCGGTGGCTATGGGGTTGCCAAGGCTGTCATAATGTGTCCGGAAAAAACAAACTCGGAAACACATTATCAACAAACAATATCATTTTTGTACTGATTAAAATTTGCATGCACATTTGCTCCAAATAGGTTAATTATTATTGTCACGTAGCATGGTGGTGGTGGACCCCAAAAAGCAGGCAGGAGGGAGGAGCAGGGTGAACTTGACGAATTGTATTTAATAAAACACAGAACTAAACAAAAAACTAAATCCAAAACAAAGTGCTAACAACCAAAACGAATCCAAAGTATCAAACAAAACCATGACTGAAGCGCAAACATAACAATGAACTAAACATGACTGAAACAAACAAACATGACAGCAGCATACAAACAGCCACAAACAATGACCCGACAATGAGTAGTTGGCCGGGAGTCCTTTTATAGCCACTAATTACTTAACGACCAACAGGTGTCCAGCTGCAGGGAAAAGCCCCACAGTGCCACCTGTTGGTCACAAACTGAAAAACATGACAATTATGCAGCACACACACACACTGACATTATAACGACAAAACTGAATGCCATGATGTCATTCAATACACATTAAGTACCAAATAATCATGCTCTGTTTTGATGAATCGTTTACTTTTTTATTTTTGTGATTGAGTGTTGGAGGTCACATATGACACTTCTGTGGAGGAGGCATCGGGTCAGTTGCCACTCAGTGAAAGTGTGGATGAGAATGAATGAGTGTCTCTCTCATATGTACCACGTGAATGACTGGCAACCAATCCAGCAGTGTGGTCAGCTGAGATAAGCTTCAGCTCTGCGAGATGCTATACAGCAGGGGTGTCAAACTCCGGTCCTGGAGGGCCGCTGTCCAGCATGTTTTCCAAGTCTCCCTGTTCCAACGCACCTGATTCAAATGATCAGATCATCAGCAAGCTCTGCGGAAGCCTGACATTGAACCTGTTCATTTGAATCAGGTGTGTTGCAACAGGGGGACTTGGAAAACATGCAGGACAGCGGCCCTCCAGGATCTGAGTTTGAGACCCCTGCTATACAGGATAAGTAGTATGGATTGCACTAGATGCAGTTTGCAATGATGTAGAACTGTGCTGCATCCTAATGAAAGCTAACACTCACTCACTCACACACACACAAGGAGGACCACTTCAGCTTGTATTTTGCCTCTTAGCATGGGATCGACTTGAGCTCACCTGTGACCTTGGAGAGGCATCAGGATAAGTGGCATAAGGTGGATAAATGGATGATTTGGACAGCATTGCACGTGTGTGTGGGGGAAAAAAACATGTTCATGTGGGGAAATTCAAGGACCTTTTCTTCCGTGCGCTAGGCAACAAATTCTTTCATTATCACTTAACCTTGACAACAGCATCTGAGTTGAGTGGAATACGATGTGAATTTTTGAACAGCTGAGAGAATACAAGTGAAAGCTCATAGGAGAGATTGCTAGATGGAATGATTGATGACAGATGGAAGCTTAGATCAGTGGGTCTGCTGACGATTCTAAATAGTGATACGGATTGGAAATCATCATTTCGTGCACACAGTGGTGGCACATTAGCCTGCACTGTGTCAGGAAACTCGTGGGCAGCAGGTCTGGATGATGATATGTTGGGGTACGTTAGAATGTATCAAATGGACAGCCCTGGGTCAGTGAGGTACAGTTCTACCTATGAGATCAGAATAGAGGTCTATATCACCATGTGTCCCAAACCTTATTGAGCTGAGCCGTGTATTTTGCAAAAATATATGCCACAGCCTATCCCAGTTGTCTTTGGGCAGTAGGCAGGGTACATCCCGAACTGGTTGCCACCCAATTGCAAGGCACACATAGACAAACAGCCATTTGCACGCACAATCACACCTAGGGACAATTGAGAGTGTTCCATTAACCTGCTATGCCTGTTTTTGGAATGTGGGAGGAAACAAGTACCCGGAGAAAAGCCACACAGGCATGTGGTGAACTTGCAAACTCCACACAGGAAGTCTGGAGCCAGAATCGAATCCTGCACCTCTGCACCGTGCCGCCCATGTCGTGTTTCGCGAAGTGGTGGTGGACCCCAAAAAGCAGGCAAGAGGAGGAGGGTGTACTTGACGAATTGTATTAAAACATAGTGAAAACTAAATCCAAAACCAAGTCCAAAGTATCAAACAAAAATCATGACTGAAGATAAAACATAACAGTAACCGAAACATGACTGAAACAAACCTGATAGCAGCAAACAAACAAACATGACAGTAGCAACAGCAACAATGACCCGACAATGAGTGCTCGGGCTGGGAGTCCTTTTAAAGCCACTAATTACCTAACGACCAACAGGTGTGCAGCTGCAGGGAAAAGCCCCACACTGCCACCTGTTGGTCACAAACTGAAACATGACAGCCCAGATGCATTATTTGGAAAATATAAATACTTTTCAGACCAATTAAGTGAAATTAGATCATGTCCAGCGTCACAACGGATAATTTCTCATTGAAGACTGCTGTGCCACGGCACAGTGGTTGGCAATCACTCTTTTGTTGTATCGTGGGAGATAGGGACCAAACCTGGTCACGTGTATGAAAAACGAATTGAAGGACCCGAATTTTGATGGATTTTTCAGTCACATAGGATACAAAAACAGTACATACTTGCATAAAATATTAGTATGGCACCCTAAGTGACAATACTATAGAAGGAAACAAAATACCCACACCCTAACACTTGCCATGCCTATATCAATATTTTATATTATCCCAAACAGATAATCCCCAAATAGTTTAATATAATTACGAAACCATCTTAGACTACCCCCAAAAAATAAATGGTTTCAGATTTATTAAAAAATGCATGCATGTACATGCGGCAAAGACTCATAACTGGTACCCAAAATACAAAACGTGTCTGACTCAAGACATGTCATTTCAACATTGTTCCTTTACAGCAGGGGTCTCAAGCTCCAGTCTTCGAGGGCTGCTTTCCTGCATGATTTCCATTTCTCCCTGCGACAACACACTTGATTCAAATGATCAGCTCATTAGCAAGCTTTGCAGGAGCCCGATAATGATCCTGGCACTGGAGGACCAGAGTTTGAGACCCCTGCTTTACAGCAACACATCAAAGTCCCCTTTAAAAGAAAAGTCATCCCACTTTGTAACTACTTTCTAAAAATAGGGGATTTGTCTCCTAGTCAGTGCTGTGAATGCATCTGCAAAAAAGTACTTAGAGAACAGTGACTAGGCAGGGTAACCATTCTATTACTTTGTATTATATGTTGAGTCGACCAAGGCTTTTTATCTTCTTACCCTGATAGGTACTATGCCACGGTGCATCCTCTGAAGAAACGCATCTCAATCTTGGCATGCACCTACCTACTGTGTGCTATCTGGTTGCTGTCGTGTGCTCTGGTGGCTCCCGCCGTTGCACACACCTACCATGTGGAGTTCCGAAATGAAGGCTTCACCATCTGCGAGGAATTCTGGATGGGTCAGGAGGGGCAGCGTCTGGCCTATGCCTACGGCACTCTCTTCATCACCTACGTGCTGCCTCTTTCTGCCCTCAGCATCTCTTACCTGTGCATCTCTATCAAACTGAGAAACTGTGTCGTTCCAGGCTACCACACTCAGAGCCAGGCCGAGGCCCAGCGCCTGCGCAAACGTAAGACCTTCCGCCTGGTGAGCCTGGTGGTGGCCGCTTTTGGCATATGCTGGATGCCCATCAGCGTGTTTAACGTGTTGCGTGACATTGACATCCACCTGATTGATAAGCGCTACTTCCTGCTCATTCAGTTGCTCTGCCACTTGTGTGCCATGAGTTCATCTTGCTGTAACCCATTCCTCTATGCTTGGCTCCATGACCGCTTTCGTGCAGAGCTCCGCAAAATGATGGTCTGCCACCGGCGCATTGGCATTGCTGCTAACAATGGCGCCACCGCCAGTGTTGTGCTGTGAAAGATGCTTCAAAAATTATTCAAGATAAATCACTTTGGGGAAGGAACTGGGTTTTTTTTTGCCTCTGTTCCATCTTAATATATTGCATACTTATACAGCATTTTTGTAAATTATTTTGCAATGTGATAGTGTTGTAATGAGGTGGTTTAGGTCACTGAAGTCCCAGGTCGGAAACTCACTGGCCATCACTGAGGTCTAGCTAATTCATCACATTTTAATCCTGATTTCGATTTGGGATTCTCACGATCATAAAAATTTTATAATTGAGGAAATGCAATTCATGTACCGAATGGCAAGTTCAAGTTCCTATGTTATGAAAGCAACCTGAATGCTCCGCACACATCAAGCGTGTGACAAATAGTATTCTGATTTCACTGACTATGATATAAGCTGTCTAATGACACATCAATTGGAGTTTACTGTAAAAGTAAAGACAAACAAAAAGAATTACACGCATTGTACATTTAAATACAACACATACTTCATCACCAGTGCTGATATTAACAGTTAATGTAAAATCAATTTAACATGCTAATGGAAATTAGCATCTTGTTTCAAGAACGATATTCCTTGAAGTAATGAATATGCACCCACAAAGGCCAAAGTAACACATACAAAAATGTAATATAAAAAATTGAAGGGTGTATATTCATTCTAAAAGGTGAAAAACGAGTTATGTTAATCAAGTTCAATTTAGTTTTTCTTCTAATCTTATTTCCATGTGTGTGGTCCATGAATGCATGGCTTCACACTGCCCCCAAGAGGCCCAGGCTCAACATTTCTGACTCAGCATCCCCTTTCAACATTGTACAGGTATACTTCAACAGGACCCTGTAGCCCTTTAAAGGCATATGAACAATGCCTTTCAGAAAAACAAAACAATTTGTATATAATGTGTGGCATGTCAAGCGGTTGGATGAAAGTGCATTTAATGTAAATAAAAACTAGTTTGCATTCGGATGATGAAGTGTCTTTATTTAAAATAAAACCACATTTCATTACCTCTTTGTCGACAGGATCATTACTGGCGCTACAATGCACGAGGCATCTGGGGACATTTTCAGTGCTCAGCCCACAGAATGATGAGAGGTAGCCAACAATGAGTTCTTCAGCTAATAAGACACAAGAGGCTTCGGAAGACGTCTCTACATTCATAATAGAAACATTGCAAGAATTTCTGCAAAGGCATTCACAAATATGGTAAAAAGAAAGGCAGAGATGGCCTGCTCATTCACAAGTGCTTCCACTTAAGTCGAGTTGGAAGCACAGGGACCTTTTTACTGTCTTCAATTATCTTCGACTTCCTGGAAGAGCACATCATTAGGAGTCTGATTCCATGTTATTTTGTCAAGTTCTCAAACATGATTGCGCTGTCGCCCTAACAATCACCTCATAGGACTCGGACAACTGCAAACACAAGCGATATTAGCTACTTGCTTTATGCTGGTTTTCTCAATTTAACCAAAGGCACACTATCTCCAGAGAAAGCAAAGCAGCTGATTAGAGGGGATAAATACCTCAGTGGAGGGAAACAAAAAAAAAATTAAGTGATTATCAGTTGAAGTTTTACATAAAATGGATATACATGTGGAATGATTGAGTCATATATACAATTATTCTACAATGGAAAAAACATTTACGTTATTAAATGAAGCGCATCCCACCTCTCATGTAAATAAATCAAAACATTTCAAATACATTTAACAAGTGTTTAAAGCAACAGCAATACCTTTGTGTCCAAATACATTCATTGACTTCAATACACACATTTAGCTGCTTGTTCATCAATCACACACCAATTCCAGCATTCTCGAAGAAATCTCAATATTACTCCACAAAGTGCATTTGCCTTGATAGCCCCATAAGGATGATGAGTCTTAGTACACAGTAAGACCAGCACACGCACACACAAGAAAAACTGTACTGGACCAATATGCACACTGGGCTCTTCTTTCCTTCGCCGTTACTTCACACTGGCTTCATGGCCTGCAGGATGGCAGGTTTCTCCTCAATGACGCGCACCAGCAGGTTGTCAATGTAGTCTTCGAGCTCGTTGATTTTGCAGTCTTTCTTGGACAGATCGGCTTGCTGCCTCACCACCAGCGTGATCAGCTCTTCATGGGTCAGCTGAGTGAATGGTCCGCCGCCAGCCACGCCTGCCACCTGCGCCAAGCACAAAAACGTATAAAGCTGTTCCTTGAGAAAGTGTGACAGTGAATCAAAAGGTGAATGAATATCTTCAACAATCTGGCACAAAAGGTCTCTACTGGATCAACTTGAGGATTATTATAATGGAGTCAACGTGAGGTTATTACATTTATCCCGTTGGCATTTTATATTCATGTCACAGTACCTTCACATTTCCAGCTGTGCCACTCTGAGCACGCATGTCTTTCAGTGCATAAGTGGTGGTGGGATGCTGACTTTCAATCGAGTGCATTGGCTTCACTGGATGAGGCCTGGAAGGAAATTCATATTCTTAAATCCACCACACCGCATGAAGCAATCGGGCACATGGCTGAAGCAGGTTTGCAACAAACTGGGCACCTAAGGTCAGTGTGTTTCAAAGTGGGTTGCATAACATACAATAGTCTGAGTCTTTGCCAAAGGTTTTAATCATGTTTTCAAAGTCCAAGCCTGAATTCGAGAAGGCCAAAAATCCCAACCAAGGTAAAACCAACGTCCAAAGATTTCTTTATCCAAATAGCAACTGCAATCACGTTGCGATGTGAAGCAACTGTCCGTGAATGCAAACTCATCACTTTTTAAGTCTCACCTGGATAACGTGGAGGCAAGGCCATCTCCATTGCTAATCTGGGAACTGACAAGATGAGGAGTCTCAGTGGGTGGCATCAATGCTTTCTTGGGTTTCTGTCTTGCAGACAACACTTCTGCTTGTGAGGACGGTTCCTCCATTAGAACAGGGAGGGGTTCTGAAAAAGGGAAAGAGGACGATTCTGGAAACGAATCTCGACCAAATGGATCCTCTCCATTGGAAAGATTAACTTGTGCCTTCCCATCAGCTGGATGTCTTTGTGTGATGGATTCAATGACAGCATCCCTTGTTGGGCGTTCTTGAGGACTTTTGGTAGCTTGCTCTTCATCCGGAGGTTCTCGCTGTAACGTAAAAGCCTTCATAGAGTTATTTCTCGATAGAGGGGATGATGTTCGTCTCGCTGAATTTTTGAGGGGGAAACCTGGACTGGTTTCCCTGTCCTCATCCTCATCCTGCCTTTTGCTTGTCTCATAGCCATTCAAACTTGAGAAGGGATCCCTTGATTTCTCCTCGCTGAATATTTGATCAAGATCATCTGCCGTCATTCCAAGGCTTTCAGGTTTTTGGTCCCTCTGGGTTACTCTGGTATAGAGACCATCCGATGTTCTGGCTGGTTTTGGTGGTACCACCATCTCTGTAGGCTCTTTCTTGAGAGATCGTTGCCTCGGTCTAGCAGTGGGAACTTGTGTGTCAAGGGTCTCTGGAGTTTTTGTCTGGTCATCAGATGCTGCCGAATCCCACTCCATTTGGCTTACAGAACTAGTCAGATATGCCGGTTGAATGGACTGTTGCAAAGCATTCTCTGATCCATTTAGAGACATCTCGTGGAGGCTCCCACTTGTAGTGTTGTCAGTATTTAGAATTTCTGCAGTGACTTGTTTAGGTGGTGGAGGAGGGGCTGCTACTTTTTTAGACGACCGATGTCTGCTTTCCATGTAATGTGTTTGAAAATACCCAACAGAATTGTTCTCTTCTGGAAATGAAGGTTCAGCCTCCCCTGGGTCTGCTGGGCCATCCACACTCATCTCTGGACCTATCAAATCTGGTGCACTGTCCATATGCCTTTGATTGACCTCAGCAATGATATGATCCCAGCGGGTCTGTCCCTGTACCCCATGCCTCTTCTGAGGATATAGTGTCTCATAGTCAGGAAGCGGAAGCGAGAGTCTTTTCGCCTGCTGAGATCCATTTGGGTTTCTGGGGATCTGCGCCTCTTTGGTTCCACCAGTCTGGGCCTCATATATGGGATACAAGGGTGGCAAGGGGGATCTTCCTGTCTTATCAGCCATTGTGGGTGAAGATGACTCGACACTGTAAGAAGGGGAACCAGGCGGACTTCTATACGGGGAACCCGGCGGACTTCTACATGGGGAAGCTGGCGGACTTCTACACGGGGAACCAGGCGGGGAACCCGACGGACTTTTGCGCAGTGAACCAAGCGGGGAACCAGGCGGACTTTTATGCAGAGAACCGGGTGGGGAACCAGGCAGACTTTGGCGCAGCGAACCAAATGGGGAACCAGGTGTACTTTGGCGCAGCGAGCCAAGTGGGGAAGCAGGCGGACTTTTGCGCAGAGAACCAAGCGGGGAAGCAGGCGGACTTTGGCGCAGAGAACCAAGCGGGGAACCAGGCGGACTTTTGCGCAGAGAACCAAGTGGGGAACCAGGCGGACTTTTATACTGAGAACCAGACAGGGAACCAGGTGGGCTTTTACAAGGGGAACCAGGCGGGGAACCGGGCGGGGAACCGGACGGGGAACCGGACGGGGAACCGGGCGGACGCTTACGCAGGGAACCAGACAGACTTTGCCTGAATCTTAGGGGAGCCAAGGATGAATGAAGATCGGAGAAAGTATCGGGGAAGTCATACGGTACACTAGAGAGGGGAGATTCAGAGGTGATGGGGGAGGACCACTGTTGGTCCACTGGAACACTGGTGGTTTGAAACTCAGAGTATTCAGATTTCAGGTGCTCAGAGGATTCAGATTCCAGAGAATGACTCAATCTGCCAAGAAGTGGAAAAAAGGCCTACAAATCAGTGAAACTATCAAATAACCCAAGGGTTAGATCCCCCAATATTTAAGCCCATCACCAAATTAGCTTGTAGCTAGCAGATCAACACATTTTCATGACAAAATTAAATGCCAAACATTGTGTTACTCTTGTGATTGTTTGACAAAACCAACGTTAATATACTTCCTTAAACCACTGAGCATACATGTGAACTCTAATCATTACATGTCTACTAACCTGTTAGTAAACAAGCCATTTAATACCCAAAGACAAGGTACGGAAACAATGCCTACTAGATGTTTTTATTTTAAGTCACAAAATAAATCTTTCGGTGTAAGGCTTCTTTACTGCCTTCTAGATGTGCAAACCCAATTTAAGTGTAATACAAAGCATTGTCCAAACTATTTCAAGAGAATAACGAAACCAAAATTACCCATCAACACCCAAATCTACCATCTAACACAAAATCCAACTTCATTGATAAAAATGTGTTTGCTCACCATGATGACCCAAAGCCAACGAAAAATGCCACCAAGATCCAAACGTAGAAGAAAATTTTTAGAAAGGAGAAAAATTAAAAAACACACACCCAAGACGTCGACATTACAAGTCACACTGTAACTACTTCTACAAGCTCTTTTCGCAACCTGTTCCACAACATCTTCACAAAAACGAACACGCCCTTTTCCTCATCATACAACAGAGCAGTCTGGCTAAACAGGTCGGTCAACTTCTGGGTGGAATACTAATGATAGTCCAAAAGTCACCGGTGCGAGTCAAATATGTCAAAGATGCATTTAATATAAATGAACGAACAGGTCTCTTTCATTGTTGAAAAGATTGTGAGGAGAATGTTCTACACTTTAATTTGCAATGTGAGAAGTGGCTAACACCTTTGTGAAAATAAAAAAATAAAAAAAGAAATAAGCACTTCAAGGCCTCTAAAATTTCCCTTAAATAAATTCATGCAAAAACGATTGATTACCAAACTACAAGACCTTTGAGTGCCCACACCGCTCTTCTCACAAATGTTTGACTCGTGCCATTTAAGTGGAGATTTTAGGAAAAGTGACGCTGTTCAAAACATCATGGTAATTTTGATGCATTGACTACAAGAACCCCTCAGGATCCCATCATCCAATTTTCCAATTTTATGACGGATTGCTCTTTTGGTAAATATTGTTACGTTGCTAGTTTCACTTGTGTGCATTTCTCTACAAAAACTGTAATCACGCTTGTGCCCACTGGCACAATTTGGTGCTGCTTGCTCTTGAGACTCTTTTGTGATTAAGGGCTGTATAAATCATTTTGAATTGACTTTAGAAAAGAGAAACCCTTATGACCATAAAAAAAAATATATAATAATAAATAAATAAATAAATTGAAGGCCTACCTTGGTTTAACTGTGGACACTTTTGAGGCCCGATTTTGGAAGAGCATGGCCGACGAGCTTTGTGGGTTGAAGCTGGAATTCTGCTCATCAGATGGGCTTTCATTGCTGTTAAATTGAGTTGTAGAGCTGAGTGAAATACTCTCAAATGAGTTAGTGGCCTTGAAGACTTGCTGATCTCTTGTGTCATAGTGAGGGGCTTGTGTGGTCATTTCTTCTTCTTCTTCGGGGTGCTGAGGCACCTCCTCCTTTTTTCTTATGATTCCAAACAGAGACGAGAGCCTTTCGCTCATGGACGCCTCCTCATGAGTTTTCTGCTCTTCTCTTTTTGGGGTCAGCTCCTCCATTTTGTGGTGTTCCTCAATCTCTATTTCTTCCAGCCTTCGGCGTTCTTCTTCTTCTTCCTCCCTCTGTTTCTCTCTTCTCACTTCATCCTCAGCAAAGCGTCTGGTCCTCTCATATTCATCTGCCTTTCTCTGATTTTCTTCTTCCAGCCATCTCCTTTGTTTCTCCTCTTCCTCCTGCAAACGCATGGCTTCACTCTGCCTTCTTTCCTCTTCTTCTTGTCTTTTTTGTTCCATCATAAGCCTATCTCTAGTGTCAGACCTAAACAAAGGCACTGACGCACGTTTGTCTGCCAAGACACTGTCGGTGCGTTGATGTACATTCTCCATAGAACCTTGGCCGGAGCTGTTAAGACTGAGAGTAGAGCCACGCCTGGCCTCTGCTTCTTCAGCAGAAACATGGGTGCCGTTATTGCTGGGGTTGTTTAGGTCACTGTTGCTGTGCTTGGAGCGGCTCAACAAGGATAATGGACCTAAAGACACCTTGCTGTCTGAGCTACCACTCCGCTTGTGCCCAAGAAATTTGAATTTCTTCTTGACTATGGAAGAAGAGAAAGGGATATGAGGTTATTGCTTACAACAGGTACAAGAGGATTTGAATTGTGCTAATGCCCCCTTTCCACTAAATGGTACCTATTATCAGTGTTCACAAATCGGCATAATCAGGTACTACTCGGTGCTATTTCTAGTAAATGAAAAGTCTGATATCCTAAGTGTCCTGATGCGCAATATGGGGATAAAAACCTCTATTGGTCTTCTGTATTATACTCCACAGTCTCAACTTTGCTATCCTCTGAAAAATGATTGTTCAAGGAATCATGGCAGCACACATGACAAGAAATAAATTAAAGAATCCATTGGTGGTGTTTGTTAGAGCCATGGTTCCCAACCCTACAACTGCAGGAAATTAGCAAATTTTACTTCAATAGTAATTAAATACTGATTTTTTTATTTTTCAGGCAGAAAAATTAAAAGCTCTATCACTACATCACCGGTGTCAACACTCAAGGCCGCGGGGCCAGATCTGGTCCATCACATAATTTTATATGGCCTGCAAAATAGGGCCGGATGATTAATCGAAATCGAAATTGTGATTTCAATTTTGGCTTCTCTCGGCCTTTACATTTTTGTAAAAATAAAAATGAGCAGAATGGCGCAGTGTGTTTATAAGTTCCCCATGTTGTGAAAGTATAGCAAGCATCTAGCGCATGTGATTCTGCCGTCCCTGAGCCTGCTTGAAGCCGTTTAATGACACCCTAGTTGGTGTTCACCGTTAAACTGAACACACAAGAAGAATCATATTTTTAAATACATGCTTTGTTTTCAAAACATCGGTCGTGCTAATGCTAAAGTCAATGGAGGATCCCGTTCAATTAGCGGGAAATTAGTATCGACCTTGGGAGTGATTTTCCTTTAAAAAACCAATGTTCCCGCAGAAACGCATACTCACAGCTAAGATATATAGACACACACACACACACACACACACACGACAGTAGAAAGCAGAAAAAAAAACAATTAGGAAATGAACAACTTCTATACAAACGTAACCTACCTTCAGGGGTTTCTACATTGATACCAGATGAGCGGCTGCCGCTAAGGGACGAGTTCTTTGCAGAAAAAGTCCCTAGGGTGGACATGGACTGTGAGCTGTTCCGCTGCAAGTTGGATTTAGGTGCAAAGAGGTTCTTTAGCTTAGATTTTTTTTTCTCTCCTGAAGTGCGATTGGAGGAGAGTGAATCTCGGTCTCCCTCGCTGTCTGTCAGGACTTGGCTCATAGCCGAGCCAGAGTCAGAGAAGCTGTCTTTTTTCTTCAAACGGACTTTGTCTTTCAACTTGGACATGCGGGAACGAGGCTTGTCCCGCATAGAAAGGTCCACCATGCTCGCTGACATGTTGTTCCTCATGAAGGTGATGCCGAGCAGGACGTCGCCTCGCAGCTTGTCCGCTTTTCCACTCTTGTCCACCAACTGGAACCAACTGAAGACGAGAGAGAGAAGGTGAATCTAATACTGCAATATTTCCACCTTGTTTTTACATCATGCACGATTGGTGGCAGGGGGAGGACAAATTGGATGGTCGTTTGGGTTAGGTTAGGTATGCAGAATGTCAGTCAAAACTGAGCATGTAAAAAGTAAAATAATCTGTCAGTGTGTCAAGGCAGACATTCACAGCCCGAGCGTTGGATCTCATACGACGTAGGCTGTGGCCACTGAGTGTAAGTATTGTATTTTTCGGAAAATAAAGTACGTATTTTTCATAGTCTGGCTTATACTCAGGTGAAACTTGTATACATTAAAATTAGAGCTCGGACTGGCCCCCAAAATCTCAATTCCCCAATATTAACAGCAGCAAACAAGTTCTGGTCGGATTTGAAACTTCTGCTTCTAACTTTGCAAAATTATTGTCCAACTGCCCAAACTGTATAAGTAGTGGTCGTAAGAGTGTGACGAATCGCTTGTTTAACATGCGGCTTCTGTCGCAACAAGGATTTACTATTTACAGCACTAAAAGGCAGAATAATTGACCAGGATTCTTCTACAATGCAATGCAAGATTCTAGTTAAGGGATAGTAAAGTCATTTTAAATGAAAAAGAAAAAGGTTGCCGGAGTTAGAAGTGGAATTTTGAATCCAACCAGGACTTTGCTGCAGTCAACACGGGTTATGTTTGGAAATTGTATTAGAATTGTATTAGATACTACTATTTAAGTGTGGTGTGTTGACTCACTGATGTAGATGTAAAAATAAACCCTGTCAAAGAGAGCAATTAGCTTGATAGCTGACAATTGAGTTAAACCAGAGGACGGCATCACAGACACTGGCCCATTTTTATTTTTTACCCATCTGAGCACAGATATATTTTGACTGTTCAGCTGGTGGACTGATTGACTGTAGCACAAATCACATGATCATGTCTGATGTACTGTATGTGTGATATAAAATCAGTAAATCATATACTGGTATTCAATTAAGGAGTAGTGGTCAAATGCAAGAAGCAAAACCAAGAAATACAACCCCAACTGGATTGGTTCTTTGTGACAGTGGTTGAGACTGAAAGGCGTGTATATCATTTTGAGCAAATCAAGTCAAAGACAAATCAAACAGCAATTACGGGTGTATCCCGCCACCCACCCATGCTCTTTCTGTTGTTAAAGATCAGCACTTAATGTCTGACAGGAGAGGTAGGAGTGTTCCGGACCTGGAAGGACTTTTGTTTAAAAAAAGAAAAAATAAAAAAAAACGCTATTACACCAATTGTCCTCCACTTATCTTGGTACAACTGAAGTACTTCTATAAATGCATTTAGTAATATGTCTAGACATGATGACAAGTGTTGTGGTGCTTGTTTAAAACGAAAAGCAAAAAACCCTTCCTTTCACTTAAACAAGGTTGCATGGTAAGTTCTCACTCTGGTCGTTGTGTTACCCTTTAACATGATCATTAGACGTTTATATGGCATTATCTGCAGTTCATGGAGAGTTGACTGCTGCATTAGTCAATTTACTGTCAGGCTCTTGTAAAGACAACAGTCAGGAGTCAAGCTTGGGAGTGAATCAACATTCCTCTGATTGATGTCATCAAGGTTACACTAATCGAGCAGTCTCTCATCTTCCACTCTGAGGACTGGGCCAAGTCAAACACGACATGTCTTAAAACAACAAATAGTTTGCACGCACGCACACGTACACACACAACAAGATTTCTTTCCCCAAACATCTTTCCTTTGGCAACATGTAAAATGGCAAAGTTCAGCAGCACTTGAATCTTCCACGATGCCCTGAAAATAGCCACGGCCATTCCAATGTCAACTTGCATTGCACTAAATGTAGCTCAAACTTTAGCTTAGCTCCTTGTCATACTGTATGTGTGGAACACTTTTGTCAAGCTTATCAGGAAATTGCCTTTTGTGACTGCAGGCATCTTGTCGGCGTCAAAATGTTACCTTGGCGTGCCCTTAGGTGGTTTAAAGAGACAATGAATTGTTACATCAGCTGACTGACTGGGTGTTGATTAACACGCTGTTCTTACCCAGCCATGCCCCTCAAGCATGAGTGCACTGTTCCTGCAAGTCAGGTTCTATCTGGTAACTACTGAGAATATGTTTTGCGGTCAAATAATGAACAAGGGGTTGTTTTGAATGAATACAAAGTGTTTTTGTATTTTTATTGCAATTTTAAACAAGCCGGCAATGTCATGGCTACAAGTAGCAACAACGGTATGTCAGAAGTCCAAAACACTTGCAAAATTTGGAATTAATTTCAATTTGAGTGGGACTTTCAGGAAAAAAATGCCTCTAAAATAGTACATAACTTTATTGTTCAATCTCCTGAACACGTGTAAGACAGTAGGTTTTGTGACAGCTCGAGAAGTACGACAATGAAAAAGGGGTGGGACAAAGGAAGAATGCTTGCTGCTGGATAGTGTTTGAATGTTGTTATAAGGCATCGTCAACAACAGTACACTTTTTTACTCCCCTTTGTGATAAGAATATTAAAACTGCAACAAAACACTCTTAAGGTCAGCATCTATTCTCCGGTTTATACCCTTTATTTTTACACTTTAACTTCAGACATTTTCCTGAACTTTATAATAGTTTTATGATGGCTGATTATTTGTATTTTCATTATTCCCTGTGGGAGCATTTTTTTGAAAGATGAATAAATTGGAGTTTAACCAACTTGTTGAACAAGATTCCCCAGGCGATTTGATTAAAAAGGTGTTAGCCTAGATTTCCACTGGAATTGAGAAGCGTTAGGAACCGGAATCATATCAAAGAACCAGAATCTGAACCGGAATTGTCCAAATTCAAACGATGCCCAGCCCTAATGTTTGGTGAGAACAATGTACGTTAGTTCAAGTTTTGTTGTTTGTCAAGTTATCACAGAAACGTTGATTGTGAGAGATCTTTCATTTGGAATGGTCATTATTCACACACGCTGTATTTGCAGGGCAATCTACTAGCTAGTCTCAAGGTGAAAAGCTGCAGTAGCATCCCGCATGCTGGTCTGTCCTCAACAAACGCAAGTGGAGCATTCAAGAAGAGAGAAACTATCCAGCCATGAACAGTGAGAGAGCAAAGACTGAACTCTTCCCACAAAGTGTAAAAAGGCCCTGTGCAAACACAAGATAATACAGATATGAGCGCAGTACTCAAAAGAAAAAAAAACAAATGGAAATGGACGGTCTTTATAAACGGTCAATGCAAACATTAAGAGGTAACACTGGGAGCGGTTGTCTCCAAATATTCAACCTTTATTTTTATATGTTCACATAAGAGTGTGTGTGCGTGCGTCTAAATGTTACACCCAAGCTTCATTTCAGCAGCATTTGTAATCTAAAGTCATCCAAGAAATCAGGGTGTGAGCACACGCGGCATTGAGGTAATGTCTCAGGGGAATGTGCACAGCTGACAGCAGCATTTGTGAGACAGTGATTTCAGGGTGGGTCTGAAACACATCATAGCTGCCTACAACACGTCACACTTTGTCCACCACATCAAAATGATTAAAAGGATACGAAATGGGAGCGAGTGAGATATAATGACAACAACAAATTGGAAGGTTCTGGACGCATTTCACATTCACTGTAATGTTACCAAAATGCATACTCACATTAATACGTCTCATTTGTGGCCTTAAACTGGAATTTAACCAGTGAGCCGTGGAATGCCGCAGCTTACCAAAGAAGCCATTTTCTCAAACTCTTCTCATTTGTGTCAAAAGTGAGTTGGAACCTATCCCAGCATGAGGACATGCACACTCTGAACTGGTTGCCAGCCAATCATGTACTGTATATACATATAGACCAACAACCACTCACACTCACACCTATGGGCAATTTGAAGACTCCAGCGGAACTAATGTGTATGGTTTTGAAATGTGCATATGTGTATGTGGGGGGGCAGTAAATATAAATGTAAGATTTGTTAATGCATTAATTTTAATTTCTCTCTTTTTTATACGTTTTAACTAACAGTAAACAAACGGGTCACATGGCTTGGTGATGAATCAAAAGGGGACCACTGTGTCATAATAATAAACCAATGGCGTGTCTGCTTGAAACGAATATCAGTCATCACTTTCAATAAAACGGATCGAAATTGTAAATCCATTGGAGGATATAAACCTTTTTTTCACAGTTGGGGTTTTGTGTAACTTCACATCTCTTTCGTATCACCATCAACGTGTATTGTGAAGTGCGCTTACTCTGGCTTTTGGCGTCCCTTGTTTTCGTACAGCTCCAATAAGTTGACCACAGCCTGACCCAGGAACTTGTCGAGGCCGGCCTGAACTCGGTGCATGACGATGATGTGCAGTGTGCAGCGGTCGACGTTGCCGGGGTGGAAGAGCGGCAGGTCGAACGAAGCCTCCTCTTTCCACATCGGGGCCATACTCTTCTCCGCAACTGCGGTGGAAAACTTGTCTTTGGCCACCTGGATGATGGCATAGGCGTCGTTCGTGCCATTTTTCCCCTTGGGGCGAAGGTGCCGAGCCTGGTGCACCGTTACCTGCACGCTGGTGGGGAACGACTGCTGGCTCTGGTCGACCAGAGACATCGCCGCAGTCAACCGAAACGTAGCTAAAAGCTTCCCGAATGGTTGAGGAAGGGAGGCTCGCGCTGGTGTTGTTTACCTTAGACGTCCTTTGAGAACTGGAGGTTTAGAGTTACCGAGCTGAGCTTCGGTCCAGAAAGCTCAACGTTTGTCCGTCTCCCTTTTAACTGAAGGTTTAGAGTTACCGAGCTGAGCTTCGGGTCCCGGAAGCTCAGGTTTGTACGTCTCCCTCTGCCTCGGAACGCTACATTTAAACCGCTGGCAGGGCACCAGACGGTGAAATAAAAGATAAGAGAGCAGTATAACAAAATATTTGAAGAAGCATTCATTAAATACCACAGACAACTCCCTTACTGTGCGTTGCAGAAAGTTAAAAGGCTTACTTCCTCGATGTTCCCGATTGCCATTGACACTTTGCATACGAATACCTGATTGGCTTGATGTGACTGTCAATATTTCATGTCGTTCGCTGATTGGACTCTGATTGCTGAAGGGCGTCACTATTTGGTCATCTGTTCAACCAGAGACAAGTCACCGATCGGCCGGGTAAAACAAATAAATACTGTAAATATTTATAATATATAGAATAAATTACAGTGTGTGACTGATGTGAAAAAAGTCACTGATCGGCCGGGTAAAGCAAATAAATAAATACTGTAAATATTTATAATATATAGAATAAATTACAGTATGTCACTGATGTAAAAAAAGTGCAGTGACGCATGAAGTGTCTGTTGCCACAACACAGAGGTTTCTAACTAAGGAAATACTTCAAAATAGAAATGCACGGGTGAGCATGACGTTCCCAGGTGTTTATGGCTGATAAAATAAAACAATAAAAACAATTTGTAAAATGTAACAAAATGTGCTCCTTAAAAGGTTATACTAACAATATTATTATTATGATTATGCATTATTATAATATGCATTATTATTATGCATATGAAGTTGAACCTTAGGATGAAGTGGATAAATCGATTATTTAAAGGAGCTGCTGAATGATTCAATAGTTTCACATCCAAGAAAAATCTTGAAATTAAATAGGAATATTTGCACTAAATTGTTCACTTGGATGAACGTTAAAAACAAAAATTTAACTTGCACATTAATTGATTTAACCTCAGTAAAAGTACCTGTCTACAGCAGTTTCCCAAAAATGCTGTCAGATCACTTTTAATGATTTCTCTTGCAGGATCAGCATCTGTTGATGCCAGAATGAAACATTTTAGGATGTTGTTTCATTCTCTGGATTTCCTTTGAACAGTGACAAAAGGTAGTGATGGTAAGATCAGTAGCGGAAGCCCAAGTTCCTGTAATACAACTTCCTTAACTGTATAAAACTCTGATATTAAAAACAGAACTCATGGCTTTTGGTGGTCTTACATTTGAAGGCCAAATAAAGGAATGGAATACTGTATACCAATATACATTTCTCTCTCTCACACACACACACACACTAAACACACACACAATATTGTGCTAAGGGGAATGCATAATGAAAAAAAATATTTCCACTCTGTATTCGGAAATCTCACATTCTTTTAATTGACAATGGATTATGTACAAGCTCGCGCACACACAAACAAGCGCACACACGCATGCATACACGCACACACTCATACACTCTGCACATGCAAGAAGCAAACATGACTGTGAAAGGAGTTGCATAACGCAGTGTACAATAAAATTGAATTGTTTTCGGAAATGCATAGAAAAATCAAAACCAAAACAATAAATCTCTCATTAAATTTAAGTCTTAAATCCTCATTAACCAATATATGCACAGTCTTGTAACTTAATTTTCTCTCTCTACCTCAATTATTTGCCACTGAAATAAAAGCAACACATTGGGGTCTTGGATCCCTTTTTCAAAAAAAAAATCTTAAATTACATAACAATAATCAAGAGCCACTTCAAACATAGTCTCATTTCAAAAGTTATAAAGGTAACACTGGCGTTCATGTACAAGTACAAATTACACAGTGGTTTCACTCTTCCACAAACTGCTCTTTACTCCCACAGAGCTTTGGGAGTGATCTGTTCCGCTCATGTCGTGGTCCAGTTCTCGAACCGAGTTCTTCAGGGTGCCATTTGGGGCCGCAGCTCCCGGCACAGTTGTGGTGATGCTGTTCAACGGGTACGAACAGCGCTTAGCCTCCCGCTCTGCAGCAGCCGCAAGTTTCAAATTGTCTCTGCTGATGCATCGTCTGTGCGCGCCGTTCATGGCCACCCTGCTGGCCACCGAGGGGAGCAGCGGGTAGGGTTTGCGGCTGCCGCTGCTCCCCCCGTCGCTGCCTTCCGAAGGGCTGGTGGCCACTGACTGACCAACACGCTTTCCATTTGTCAGGGGGAATCCATGGCTCTCTGGGAGGCTGTGATGGATGCTCCCATTCTCACTGGTGGCTTGTTTATGGACCGCATGTGATGAGCTAAGGTGCTCCAAGCCCGTGGGACCCAAAGCACCAAGGCTGCCCCCGCCTCCTGCTGTCCTTAAAGCTTTGAGTCGGTAGTGACCTCTGCCATCACCCCGATGGTGATACTGGATACTGCCTTGTTTAGTCCTGCTGTTCACTTTCCTTCTCAGAGGATGCACTGGCACTGAAGTGTTCATGCTAGGAAAAACATTGTTTGATGGCTTGCTGACATTGTCAGTACTGGTGCCAGTGTTGACACCGGCAGCAGCCCGCGAGGTGTTGCTCGGAGTGTCTTGCGTCACCTGCATTAGGTTGGTGAGCTTGCAGGGCCCGGGTCCGACACTGCTGATGCCACTCGGTGTGGATGATGACCGAGTCGATGAAGAATTGTGCGAGTCACCGGGTTGATGGCAGTTGATGTAAAGTTGGGATCCCTGCTCAGAGGTTTGCACGCCACTTCCTGTTGTGCAAGTGTGCGTGTAGGTAGACGCGGGATGGGTGCCGCCGTGACCCGGGCAGCACGGCAGCCACGAGCTCTGCACATCCACACGTCGGAAGCAGTGGTGCACCACCAAGAACACCCCCAGGGCTATGGCCACCATTCCATAGAGAGAACTAAACAACAAGCTAGCGTGCCCAGTCAGGAACACTGCCATGGCACCGCAACACCACAGCACCACAAACAGGAAGTGGGTGGCAACCAAAATGAAAAACTGTGTCTTCAGAGAGTACTGGTCCTCTGAAGCCACATTGGAATTTATAGGACTCACAACTGAGTCTGAAGACAGGAGGCTAATGCTTCCTGCCAGTGCAGGCTGGCTCTCGGTCACAGGGGAAGACGGTGTGGTTCCTGTGCATTCTTTGGCTGTACGATGCCTCAGGCAGAACCCAGTGCACAGGAAGTAGATCCAGGTCACCAACACCACCAGGCCTGCTGGGACAAAGAAAGCCCCTAGGCTGGGGCGCCACACCAGCCAACAGCTGCAAGAGGCAGTAAAGAGTCCGTGAAGGGTCAAGGAACAACAAGGACATCATTGTCATTCCTCCCAATCACACAGAATAATTCACTTTGCCGCTCAACACACCAACATAAAGTCAAGGGGTGGACTCAAGGACGAAGAAGTGCAGTACTCACTAAGGGCTGTTGTCTCCGTAGTTGCTGACATTGACAGCTGCAGTGATCCCACAAATGATGAGAGGAACTCCACCAGCTATCAAATAGAACCTTGAATGAGAGTTAAAACACATCTGTTTGACCTTTGGCTGTGACATTTTCTAATGCATGCAAGCCTGTGTCATAAATGTCCCCGGCTGTAATATGAATAGAGCTGTGTGATCCTTTATTTTCTGAGTGGACAGAGGTCACTAAGGCAGCAATTTATTGCAGAATGGTGCAATATATCTGAGTGGGCAACAAAGAAAGTCTGGAGGAGCAGCACTGTGTATGATCTTTGCTGTGGGATCACAGGGGCAATACGAGGCCCAGGAGAGAAGAAACACAAGGGATTATTCGGCTCCATCCAGATTTACAGCGACCCCTCTCTGCCCTGTTATGCTGGATTCATACATTCATTCCCGCTTCTTGTCTTTTTGTGTCTTACAGAAAGCCTTCAAGGTTTCGTACAAAACAGAGGGACTTTGGTTGTTGTGCACAATGGCGCCTTTAATGCTACACACTCTGGGTGGTCAGGCACAAGAACATCTGCATGGGTCTAAAACATAATCCGTAATGACACCTAACAACAATCTTATGGATCAAGAGGAGGCGAAGGTGAGTTCTTGCTCTGACCTGAGCATAGGGCGCTGAGTAGGCGGAAGAGCGGAATCCCCTTCTGGCGGCAGCGGCATTCTCCACATAGCTTCCTTATAGATGACCCTGGCACTAACACCGATCCACAGCAGGGTTGACAGTGAGGAGTAGTGCAGGGCGATGCCCACCTGTTGCATAATGCTCACACATCAAGCCTATACTTTACTAAGAAGAACATTTGACAATTCAGTTGTAAAAGCACTTACTGCTTGACAAACAATTGGGTAGCTGGTCAAACTAATGCCCCCTACGTAGATGGCTGTTGTCATGGCGATGTGGAAGCAAGTATTCAGCAATGTGTGCCAGCTTTTTCTTGAAATGTGAATGGAACTGATCAGGGAACAAGATAATACAGATACATATGCAAGTGATTATTTTAATCAATTCAATAGAATGAGCAAATGTGTCCAAACATTTAAGTTACCACATTTATCTGTCACTACAATAAGTACCTGTGGTGTAGTATGTGAGTGATGATGATAGTGAAGAGGCAAAGGAGCAGCAGTGCAGTACAAGCATACACCAAAGGGTGGAGCACCCTCACGGAGATGGGTGAGGAGTTGGGGAAGTCTGGCACCTCCTGGATAACAAATATAAACACAGTTAAAAGATGGTCTCGTGAGCATGTGCAAGGTCAAAGTGTGTCACCCTACCTGCAGCACAGCATAGTTGCTAAGCAGAGAACAACGCATTGTGGAGGTTCTACTGTCGCTGTGGACCAGCTGGCAACCCTCTGGGCTCCAGCTGCCATGTTTGTTCGGTGTCTTTGGACTCCACTGTGCCGCCACAGCATCACTTCCGGGGGAGAAGTGACGGAGTGACACCCAGACAGGCTCTGAGTGGTTCCACATACTGCAACCGTCTGTATCACGGAGGAAAGAAAACCGATGGCTGGGTCATTAATGGTTGAGTTGCATAACATCCATCCATTATCTGAACTGCTTTTCCTCCCAGGGGTCACGGGCATGCTGGAGCCTCCCCTTAGTTCAGTTCAGTTCAGATATATTGAATCAAATCTAATTATGCAAAGTCACAACATTATAATTCGGTCATTCACAGTGGTGGGAAGAAACGAGATTGCCTCCATTACTGTGTTTTTTAGGGTATCTGTACTTGTTTTTACTTTTACTCTCTATATTTGAAAAGAGATATCTAGCCTACTTTCTACTCAGTACTTTGTCAAAAAAGGCTTCTTAATTTTCAACTGACAAAAAAATGAAAAGGAAACAAGGCATAAAATCAACTGCAGTTGAGATCTTGATTGATATAACTGGATTTAACCATTTTTAAATTTTAAAGAGCAGTGCCATTTTAAAAACTGAAAGAAGATGGCAGTAAAGATTCTGAAAAAGATAATGACATTGGGAGAACTGAGATAGAGTTCATTTTTCCTCACCCAAGCCCACATAGATGACCGGAGTGTTGACACTCCGCCTTCGGGAATGTCCTGCACTGTTGCTTGAATTGCCAGTCAAAGGGAAAAAGCTTCCAGTTCGGAAGGCCACAAACTGCAGCTTGCAGTCTGGAGGCGCATCAGAAGGAAACAAAGTAGCGGGGAGCGTCACAGAGGCCACGGCTACTGAATTCTAGAGACAGAAAACAAAACAAGCATTAGATGTTGAAATTCACAAGCAGAGCTTAATCACACATATAATGCTCAAAGCTCACCTTGAGGGGAAAATTGTTCAGAGATGTGTTATGGGAACCGGTGCTGCAGCGAAACCGAAGTTGTTGTTCATGTGAGAACTCTGTCATTTCCATTGCAGTAGTGGCTGTTGAGAGCTCACGGCGCTCATAAGCAGTGCAGGTAATGCCAGTGAAGTGGGCTGGTCGAATTAAATGGGCTTCCATAACAATGTTCCTGGAAACCTGTACAAATGATAAACTCCACTCTAGGCTCTGGTTTGGAATGGGTTCTAGTCTGAAAGAAGCTAAAGAACATTTGTATTTATTTAATTGTTTTTAAGTTCTGATGAGAGCTCCTACCATGGAAAAGTCCTGAGCATGGCTGTGCAGCTGAGGCCAGGCCAGAGACTCCAGAGATCCCACTATGGAGCTGCAGGCTCTCTTCTCTCTCTGGGCCAGAGCGAGGATCTGGTCATCCACCTGCATCAAGTTACTGCCCATTTCTACCAACACCCCTGGCAACTGGGGTAAATGCAGACACAGTGCATGTTATGTTACCACATGTGTACATATATGTATATACTCACTTTTGCCGGCACAATCAAACGTGACACAAGGTTGTTAGAGCTCATCAGGTGTGCCACTTATACAATTTTACGTAAGTTGTCATTAAATGATGACATATTTGTTACACCATTTCTGATTGTGCAATTCAGTTATATGCTGCTATAAAAGACAGAAGAATTAGATTTAAATCATGAACTTAAATTTGACAATGTTAGTCAGAACAGCCGTCATCTTTGTAAAGGTAGATTTAAAATAAAATACAAAAGCCCCGTACATGCATTTGACATTTGTAATAAAAATTTCAAACCTCTTCCAGCTGTCTGACATATTCCATAAACTTCTCCATCATCTGTGCAACATAGAGCACATCCACTGAGTCAGTGAAGCCCGCAGCCTCCAGGGTGTATTTGCGCACTTGGTGGGCCAAAGTGACAGCATTTGATGTGTTGATGGGCCTCTGCGATCCAAGTGTTTGGAAAACAAACTTTAGTTTACCGTGTTTTACACGCAGGACACATTGAGCAAATAAGGCAGCATCACTGACCAGGATGAAGGTATGCAGGACACGGGTGATGCCATTTGTGTAGTGACAGTTTGTGTAGTTGCCCTCCTGCCACTTCCCAAAGCGGTCACACAGGCGAGAGGCCTTTTTCTGCTCCACGTCCCCCTCTACGGACAGGGACGGGTAACGCAGCTGCAGGCAGTACTGATGAGAGGTGATGCCCGCCAGTGTTCTTGGCCATCTGAGATGGAGAAGAAAACGAACGATGCACATTTAAACATTCAGCGTGAATATGGGCAACTGAAACTTACCTGAACTCTCCCGGTTGTTCACAACTTTATCCTCTGGGCAGAAGGAGGCGCTGTTCTCCAGCACCACTATTTCAACAGAGCGAGATGTGTTTCCCCTCCCGGTTGTAACCACACATTCCCACTCTCCACTGGCTTCCACATGTACGTTGAATAGAATAAGCTCACTGGATATAAAGCATACACAACATATGACAGGGCTTTAGTGCACAGTGTCTTTAAAAACATTTGAATATGGCCTGAAAGCACCTCATGTAGTTTCTTCACCTGGTAATGAAGGTGCAATCGTGCACTACATTGCTCTCCAACTGGACACCCTTCTCTGGGTCAGAGGTCACCAGCTGACCATTGTGATGCCAGTGCAAAGCGGTGACTTTATCCACCAGGGCGGCAGTACAGTGGAACGGCAGCCGATCCCCTTTGAAGACCACCTGACGCTGAGAGGGCAGCAGTGTCAGGGTGTGCAGGTCCAGAGGGCCGTCTGGCACGATGGAGAAGATAACACCTGAGATTGGCCCATCGAATGCGGGGGTTCGCTACCCAAGTGAGTAAATTCTCACCACAGTTCAAGTGGCTTTCCCGGAGTCCTCGTAGGGGTTTTCCCCTCAGGCTTCTCGGATAAGCACACAGGGTTTCATCCCCCAGTCGAGCCGAGCTGCTGCGAAAGAAGCCCGGGATCCAGTGCAGCCCGCAGTCACATGACAAGTATTCCGAGTTGAAGTTCCTGGTGACAAAGCTCACTGTCATAATGCGTGTTTCAGAGAGACGAGACTTCACACTGATGCCACAGTGCCAAAACATGCACGGTGGATTACTTTAAGACTTCAGTGAAAATGGATACTATACTATAATGATGCGCTGTAAAGTCTTCACCAAAGACATTCTTCAATAAAAAAATTTGGAGTTTTGGCTTGGGACAAGCATCTATTTACATTTACAGTAGAACGAGTTTATAAGAGAATTGTAATTCATGAATAACGTACAGTCTACTAATAATGCGGCTATTGGATATTGACAAAAAAAGACTCACACAAGCTTGAGGGATGGTAGCTCCTGAAACACGCCTGGATCTAAGGTTGATATGATGTTTCCGGATAAGTTCCTAACCAAGCGCAAATTGGATAAGTAAGTTATGTTGGTCGTTTTCCCAAGACGCAGAAAGTGCAAGTACATCATTTTAACTTCGTCTTACAGTTTCGTGAGATTAGTCAGCCCTTGGAACATGTCTGAAGTCAAGCAGCCAATGCGGTTGTTGGATAGGTCACTGAAAGAGGGAAAAGACCAAGAAATGCACTTGGTTACTTTTGATCCATTGCATGTGTCTCAGCAACCGATGATATCATGGCCCATTTACATTATGTTTCAGCGACATCAAATTGAACTACTCTGCATTATAAAAGGATGGCCTACTTTTGAACTCTGCGTCATTACTTCCCATCATTTTGGAGCACGAGAAGGCCCGCAAAGTTAGAGGGTCTGAAGTCTTCACCTCACTTATCTTTAGTCCGTGGCTCCATGGAAGACCAGTAAATGTTTATCGGCAAAAGCAGGGCCCCTGGCCTGAGTGTGATGTATTGCCACAGCCAGAGAGATGTGCTCTGCTGCTCCTCTGACACTACCCAGCAGAGCACTGTCCAACGCATGTGTTTATCTCCCCCCTGTTTGTTTTGAGAAGCCCCAGTCCTTGCAGGGAAAACACAAGCAGGGGGTGGAGGGAAGGCGAGTCACGTGGGGCAACACATAGATGAGTGCAACTCCAACCAGCATCTCAACTCACCGGTCAACCAACCCATTTGTTGTCCGGTGTGGGACCTTCCTGGTGCAGCATGAGTGGTGAAATTGTGCATGTGGATGTTCGATCCCCCCACCCCACCCAGGTATCAGCCTTAATGTGCTACCACGTTAGTCTAACCTTTCGAATTCATAACACCGCCCGAAATACCTTAAATAACTGAAAACCAATCACAATTCAAATTTGCTTGAGCAGGTCACCGCCGCCCAAAAACCTCAGCATTCTTCCATCCTGTGATGTCTATGACATTTAATAATCAGGATTTCTGGTGAGTATGATGTATTTTATTGAATTTTTTTTTCTATTGTATTTGTCATGCATTACAAGGTGTATTAAGTCAGGTAAGTCCAGGTACCAAATCAGTCCACGGTGAAAACTGACTGCGTTTAAATGGTGGAAATTCAGCCCTGCTTCCACACTCCCTCTGAGTTGGGTGCTAGATAATGTTGAACATACTGTGTATGCTCTGTTACAACCATTACACTGACAAACTTTCCTTGACAGGGATGGTAATGTCGCCTAGTGCTCGCTCACGTGGGCTTCAATTGGTCTCAAGTAGTTTGACACCTGTCACATTTGTGAAGTGACTTGAGGCGTCTTCTGTTGTAAATCTGTACAATTTAAATACAACTGAATTGAATTCATAGCTAGGTTTTTTTTTACCTTTTAAGATACCAAGATCTCAATCAACCAATTAATCACAATTCTAAATACAAGTGACTCCCCCTTTCTATTTGTCTTTTAACACCTCATCGCCATCTGCGGGGGTTGAAAAGAAGTAGCCATCCTATTTGGACTATCTAAGGAGTACTGGGAGTAAGTACAGATTTGTGATTTCAAACGTAGGGCGTAAAAGTAAAATAATGACAGATAAAAATGTATTTTAAAAAGTATAGATACCTCAAAAATCGATTTCACTGCGGTATTTTGTTACTCAGTTTAAGTTATTCCTCCCAAAGGAGATCTAACCAGTTAGAAGGTTGACATTGTTTTTCCACCCTCCACTGTGACATTTTCATGCTGTGTTCATTAAAAACACAAAAACACTATAAGTGTGAGTTATTAGTTGAAGATCACATACAGTATGACCAATTTCTGCCGAAATCCAGGTCATTCCATAGGGTTCACATACTTCTTCTTGCACCTGTCTATGTACTTTTTATATTGCCTAACATGACCCGCAAGATGAAACACCTTCATGGTGAACGTCACATTTGCTCTCAACTGCCAGACCAAACCTGTGCTCTTATAAAAAGACAGACGACTCTAAACTCCTAATTTGTCTTTTAATAGTTGCAAAATTCTTCTTGTTGCATTTGCTGCTGCGAACTGGAAGTCGAATCACATCCACTTACAGTTTCCGGAGCTCGGAAAGGCCTTGGAAGGCTCCAGGCATGATGGTGCTGATTAAGTTGTGCTTGAGATCCCTGTGGAGAGAGAAAATATCAAATGATATAATATACACGGGGGCAATGTTGACACATCTTCACGGAGACCCTTCACATAAACGCTTTATAAAAAAAACAAGAGAACCGCGAGAGAGTGATTCTCACGGCCAAGCCTGGTTCCTCAGGCAGGACACAGCAGGATACCGCACAGCGATAGGAAATCTTATCCCAGCAGCCACATGGACTTGAAGCGAAACGTGCTCCTAAAAAGACCAAATCAATCTTTTTCTCCTTTTCTGAAATCGTTCATCCCATAATTTTGTTCAGAGTGACACCATAAATATTAATTCTTTCAGCTGCCTTTGAAGCTCTCATTTAATTTTACCCACTGCACTGTTCTCCACCCGCTTCCCATTCCACATCCACACCCATGTGGTCAAGGATTTAGCAAAACTCCCTCGCCGCCAATCAACTTTGTCCCGTGTTTGATTTCACGTCCAAGTTTGCTTTTTTTTAACTGCTCTGGTGAGAATAGTGAGGCTCAAGCAGGTCAGGAGACTGATAGTTATCTGCAGGACATGGTCGGTGCAAGTCGGAATGTCCATTACATCACACTTTTATCACACGGATTTCCGCGCACGAGCACACAACCAGGCCATACAGGATGTGGCCTTTATCTATTCAAATTCTATAAAGGATGCTACTGCAGTAGGCACGTCATCAGGGGATTCTCTGTCGCAAATTCTGTCTTTCCTCACTTTTCTCAGCAGTGCTGCCGTACGACATGCATAACCTCAGGAGCTATGTTGACCAAACGGTGGTTTCAGAAAACAGATTGCACAAAAAAGGTGCGGTACATCTGGGAGGGGAACGTTTCCAGATTATAGATACCAACGATGGATACAGTATCGAGTGCATATATCGCAAAAAGTGTTCATTTGCCTTGGCTTCCATATGAATTTAAGTGACATCCCATTCCTAATCCAGAGGGTTCAATATGACGTCAGTCCACCCTTTGCAGCTAAAAGAGCTTCAACTCTTCTGGGAAGGCTGTCCACAAGGTTTAGGAGTGTGTTTAGAGGAATTTTGTCAGGTCACTTACGGATGTCGGACCAGAAGGCCCTTCTCTCAATCTCCGCTCTAATTCATCCCAAAAGCGTTCTGTCGGATTGAGGTCAGGATTCTGTACAGGCCAGTCAAACTCATCCACAGCAGACTCTGTCATGCATGTCTTTATGGCATTTGCTTTGTGCACTGTTGCACAGCCATGTTGAAAAAGGAAGGGGTCAGTTCCAAACCGTTCCCACAAAGTTGGGAGCGTGGAATTGTCCAAAATCAGCAGTTTTCAGTATTGTACTTGAACGAGTTCAATGAACAAAAGTTGATGAACTCGTTAATATTTTTGGGGGCGAACGTGAAGTGAACGTACTTTTAACGTCATAAAATTATTGAAGGGGATACAGCCCGGTTCTTTCGTCAGGAAATACATTCATAAAAAATTGAAAAGTGACTTATTAATAACTATATGCACTTTATCCTTAGTTTCCTATCTCAGCTTAGTTTCTATAGCAGCGTCCAAGCAACTGTTTTTCCTCATGTTTTTGAAATCGAAGAGTGATAGGAAACCTGGATAGTAGTGTGGATGGAATGGTTAGAAACAACAGGGAAATGCTGTTATGGCAACAGCTCGCATAAAACACAGTGGAGGAAGAGGGTAAAAAAGAACTATGAAATAATTCCTTTTTTAACTTAGTTTTTAAAATTCCATTATGAACTATGACTGGAACTAGTTCATTTTAAAAATTGTCAGCTGAATGTTGAAAGATTTAGAAGAGTTAATTAAAATTAAAGGGATGATGCTGAAGCAATCCACTCGATATAGAAATCAGTGAATTTATAAGCATACGCACGATCGAATTCCAAAATATGAACAAATTCAATTGAAATCCTTCCTCTTTCCGTAAATCTCTTCACAAGCTGCTCAAAAACTCAAAGGGTGATATTTAAGTGATGATTATCGCCGTGCCCTTTTGATTAGACCTTAAAAAGAACTTCATAAGCTCAGTGGCCTTGATGCTTGAAGACTGACAACAGCTTTCACCAGGTTGGGATAATCATCAGACCAAATACACTTCAAAGCTTCATGCATTCTGAGCAAAAAAAATTAGGAAAAGTACTGCGGTGGTAGCTATATGTTGCTACATGTGAGGACACTCATCTAATACTGTACTGTAGGCCAAACACCCAAGAGACTGAATTTGAACGAATTCCTCCTTGGGCCGCCTCGCTGCTGGCCCAGACTGCTGGAGAAGAGCAACGTGCTTGGAGGGTGGCGAGAGGCTAATAATGAAGATGTGTAAAGCGCTGCAGACATGTAGATTTCCGTTCTAAGGAGCACCGCGTTGGGGACGTGAGTGCTCCGCTGACATTGTTTAGGGCCCGGCCCCGGAGGGAGCTGGAAAAATGACTGATGTCGGAGAATGGCCGCTGATTATCGCTAGACTGGAATCAGGAATTTCCTGTTCCTGTAATTTTCTGATGGCAAGCCATTGCAATCCTGAGGCAAATTTCTTCACTGTAATTCTAGTTATCTCCTGTTTTAAATGTATATGTGGGTTAGAAGTCAGAAAATACGAAAGCAAGCGTTTGACAAAGGTCAGAGGAACCATTTTTGTTCCGCGTGTCATTTCCTGTCTGGTTGCCGTCTTAGCAGAGGCCCTCACTCGTTTATTTTTATAGTTTCCTTTTTCTCCTTTTTTCACAAGCTAACTTTCCCCTTGAGGGAGGGGCAGGTGGTTTGGGGCATTTGAGCGCTAAGCAACATTGTCCCTGTGTATAGTTCAGCCCCACCTCCATTCTCCTTAACACACTTATTCACAATGGGGTCTCTGTACCGCACCCCCCCAAACACACTCCTGCCTTTCCCCTAAAACAGGAAACCAGGATCTGCAGAGCTCTTGTTTTTCTACTAATTTCCTGCTTTGTTACCCATTGCCCTGATTATTTTCTTTCTATTCTCTCTTCCCCTAAGATTGGAGACCTAATCAACCTTTGTCTGTGTTCTTTTGGAAACTGATTGCTTGGTAAATAGTAAAGCATAAGTGAGTGAGACAAAGAGAAGATATTGTGAAAGCTGTTGTCGTAACAGCCAACTTTCCATTTTAGTAATATGCATAAAATGACCGGCGCAAAATTTGAGACATTAAAAGGGGTGGAGGGGAGCACAGGAGTAACGTTTTTATTTTGTGCAGCATTTCTCCAGTTGATTACATGTTTTATAGTCTGCAGCAGCAGGAGTGTGATGCGCTCCTGCCAGGAAAATACTCTGTGACCCTCAACTTGTTGTTGACTTCATTTTTGGCATTTGGAAGGACCAAAGAAGAAGACGATTACAGCTTTAGCGCTTGTGTTATCTTCACGGGATCAACTAGCAAGCACGGTGTTACGTCGGTGATAGAGCATTTAATGCACTGGGAACACTTTCAGGACAGGATCAGTGGAACCTCGGGAGCCCAATGCCCATGGAATTTGACCCTGGAACATATTCTGGAAAAATGCATCAGTCAAAACGCGAGCGGTCCAAAATCAAGTGCTGAAAATACTTGATGATGACCATAAGTACAATATGGCGGGACGTCAACAACAACAAGCAAGCAGTCATATCACTCTGCTCCTGGCTGGCGTGATGGAGGAACATAAACTGTCAGGAAGGAGAGAGTTTCAGTAAAAATACATTGAGGTCCAGAGAGAGCTTAAGATTTAAGAGCATTTAAACCGTATCAATCTTTCCCAGGAAGTGTGTAAAATAGATTTACTGACATATAAAGCATTCAATTTAGTAATTGGCCCATGAGGTGACATGCTATGTGTTTCGATAAAGGCCCACAGCCATGACGGAGTTCGGCTTGCATCACAAACACCCGGCTCCTCCAGTTTATCTGCGAGACACATCTGGAGTCTATCAAGTCCAGCAGGGCCCCCCTTTCTGTTTCCCCTCTCCGGCACGCTTAACCCTTTCCTCACCCGCTCCACCCCTGCATGATAAGCGTGAGGTTACCCAAGCAGGATGGTGGAGGGAAATGTGTTGACGTAAACGTTCATTTTCCAGAGTGTGGCATCCACTGTCATACGGCGTAGCAGTCCGGTGCGAAACCGAGACGGGGCCGGACACAGAGGTTGCGCTTTGCGATGATTTTGCAGCCCACCTCTTCTTTGTTCCAATTCATCAGCGTCCTTTGCTTAGCCTCTGTGGAAATCTCTCGCTGAGGAAAACAACCCTCACATGTATTTAAGACAAATTGCAGGGACATGTGCTCGCTCTCTCCCTCCCTCGCTCGCTCTCTCCGGCCACCATACCATCTATAGCCATCATGGCTACCACTCCCTTGTGTCGGTAAGCCTGTTTAAGTTGGACTACTTCCGAACCACTATATGTTCAAGAGTCGCCTGTCTCCCATTTAGCAAAAGACACACAATGTGCTCACTTTTATCAATAATAAACATAAACGATAATGCCGCCTTGAGTATATTTAACATGGATGTGGACCAAACCAATCCAACATGCAAGCCAAATGATGCATGATGTGTCCTCATCCACGAGGCTCATTTTAGACTTTTGAGTGGAGGAAGCTACATAACGTTGCCAAGCTCCTGAGTCACCTAGCTCACTGCTGCCGTTCAGACCTGTCCAGCGCAGCGTCCTGCTGCTCCCTCATCCATCATCATGGCTGCCCTCTGCTCTCACTCCCTGCTCCTGCTCTCCTCCCCACATAAGGGTGAGCAGAAACAGTAATGAGGGCCCCTTGCGCCGTGCCTGCCTGTCCTGCGTGTCCCAGGGTGCAGTGGGGGCCCAGTTGGACAAGAGCCAGGCAGCCTCGGCCCGCTTTTGCTCATTATTTTCATTACCTCGCTTCAAATCAGCACAGGACAGGCTGCTGGGATCTGTCCACAACTCATAAAGGTTGTTTGTGGGCCTGCCTGCATCATCTCCCATCCGAGAGGGTGTTCACAGCGCTGAAGGCCTGATGGCCAGGACTGTATATCCGCATGTCAACTCTCGATCAATACACTGTTATGTATGATATCCTAATTTGGGGCATTCATAACATGCGCCAAAGTTTCACTGCGAAAAAGTACTCTGGTAGTCTGTGCCTTGCTCAAGGGCATCTCAGCTGAAGGCAGATGAGGTCCTCTCCATAATATGTCCCCATGTTTCTATTGCAGTCATTATGGAACCATTCTCCCTTTCCCAGAATGAAACAAAAATGGTTCTGTTATCCTCCAAGAATGAGAAAGTGGCCTGCTAACTAACAAGCACAAAGACAAACATACACTTAGCAAGCTCTATGACTTTGTGAATGGGTTTTGTTATGTTTCCAGTTGTGTCTCCATGGAACCTTTCCCTCAAGCATCAAAAATGAGTAATTGGCTCCATTACCACGCATTATTTTCCATGAACCAAGAAATAACCTGCTAACATACAGATGGACAAACAAGCACAAATATAGTCCTTCACTATTATTTTCACAGTCATTAACAACTCAGCATTGTATCCATCTATGCTTGTGAGCAACTATACTATAAACTGTGCAGCACATTATGCCACAGAAGCCAGGTAGTATTCAAGCCCAAAACTGGAAAAGAAATGAAGCATTCCGAGACCCAAATGTAGCTGTTGGACACCACGGCTATTTAAAAGAGCTACAAAAACACAGTTCCAAGGCAAAAAACAAACAAGGCTAAATTGCTCCGCTGCACTTGGGTGGTTTGGCGAGTTATGAAGGCAATCGTGGCTTTGTGGAGGTTTGTCCCAATGAAAGGGCTAACTGTGAAGATTCCTGCAAAGTCTGGGCGAGGGCGGCCGAACTATTCATTTATTCGTCCTGTTAGTAGCAGGAGCAGATCAGATTGCGTTCGCAATGAATACGCCTGGTGTGAGTGTTGTCTTTACCAGAGCTATTTCCGACAAGAACGAGG
The DNA here is from genome assembly GCA_026261675.1 of Hippocampus mohnikei. NCBI lineage: Eukaryota > Metazoa > Chordata > Actinopteri > Syngnathiformes > Syngnathidae > Hippocampus > Hippocampus mohnikei. The sequence continues at coordinate 14,298,218 of JAKGUB010000348.1, forward strand.
GTGCCCATTCTAGCAATCATGCTTAAAGTACAAACATCACCCCTGCAAAGGGTAGCAGTAGCTCATATGACAGGATTTTGGGCTTCGAAACCACAATTGATGACTGTCGAGGTGCCTTTAAGCAAGGCATCAACCCTTCCGCAACACCCACCTCTCTGTGACTGCGTGACTGTCATCCGGTTCCCTGCATGGTGTGCAAAACCAAAATATATATGCAGCTGAGTCTAAGTTGAATTTCCCCTTGACGGATTATAATTCATAAAACCCAAGATAAAATGGTTTTAAATAAACTACAATTAAATTAGGTGTGTGTGTGTGTGTGTGTGTGCGTGCGTGTGTGTGTGTGTGTGTGTGTGTGTGTGTGTGTGTGTGTGTGTGTGTGTGTGTGTGTGTGTGTGTGTGTGCGCGCGCGCGCGGCCAGTGAGTGCTTGTCTTCTAGTAATGGAAGAGATGCTGTGTATTTCCCTGATGTGTTTACTCAGCCTTAGTGGGCTTGCCCTTTGATTATAGTACTGACCACATAATGTGACTAAGTGTTCACTACCGCTCCAAATGACAAGCATATGGAGATGACATACTGGAAGCAATGAGACGCTCAGGACAACGACAGCAGGTTCATTTGGCCGAATACAAATTGAAACTGCAGGGAGGAAAATGTATCACGGCTCCATCTCTCCACAAATCACTGCAACGGTGAATTGGAATGTCACATTTTTACCATCAGACGGCGATTTTCCCATGCGCTTCAATGCAATGACGAGCGGTGCGGCTCAATGAAAGGCTGAGTGAGTGGACCTCCGCTGTTGTGTGTCAGAGAGCCAGAAGAGAAATGAAATGAGCCTTGCATGATTTTATATGTGTTCTCCTTATAACGGACACCCACGACTCCCCATGTGAAACCCTCATACGTGTTGTCAACCACTTCCCAGTCTCCAAGAAAAACTCCACCCTGTTGCCTCCTGCTAGTTTTACCACTGCTGCACATACAAGGTTGGCCCCAGTGGCTGAGCTCGTGTTTCTCGACCCAACGACCCTTCAGCCTTACGGGGAACCTTGTCTGCACGTACCAAAACAAGCACGACTAGCTCATTTTACATTCAAAATGTTTTTTCTTTGCCATATTCGCATTCTCATCCGGCCATTCTTCGTCAGCGTCTTTTTAACTGTAGCACAAGAAAACCGGGTGACAGCTTGGCGTAGGTGCAGACAAGTGAAGAAATATCAGCAAATCAATTTTGGTCTCCACTGGCACAAGCTCCCATAAGTGAGTACAAAGAAGATAATGACAACAACAAATTACCTCTTTTCTCACATTTGGGAGATGTCTGCTGAGCTTTCTGGGTGGCAGATCTAAATGTCATGTGGAACTAATATTCCTTTATTGTGTGTTTGCAAAACTAGAGCATCCCGACAGAGACAGTGTGTTTCTTGTCAGCTACCAGGATGCTGTAAAGCTTTACTGGCATCTTCAGTTATTTTGAGTGTTATGGGAAAAAAAAACAACCCCCCCAAAAAAAAACCCTTTCATGAAGAGCCAACTACAGAGAGCCAGACGTGCCACGATGTTATTTGTAAACATTAGGCATGACTGACAAACGATATCTTAAGTGATGCCTGTACAAAAGATAATAAGGCTCACATTTGAGTGACACTGTGGCGATAAAAGGGAAAAAGGGGAAAGTAAATAAGTCAAAGACGATAATGCAGTGGGAAAGAAACCCCTCAAGTCTTATAATTTTGAGTCTGAAAAACATTTTGGGGGAAAAAAATGCTTTGAGAGTTATCACATAGCATGAGACCTTGTGGTACCTTACGGGGGCCAACCAGCTTCAAATGATGAACTGAGTGTTTTGGTTGTTCCTATTTTGGAGGGGAGTGGGGGGTTTGGAACTTTGTCTTTTATTCCCAAAAAGGATCAGTCCCAACAAGGGGTGTTAAGAGAAGAAGAATGCACAACCATTTAGGGAAGATAAGCGGAGTATTATGATGATTATGAAAGTTATGACTGAGTACAGTATGTAGTTGTTTTCATGCTTCACAGTTGTTCTCCTTGTTACTCTTCTGTGACAATTAACAATTTTCCGAGGCTAATTCACAACACTGCTCCATTATCATGCTATATGTGTTATATTTCTGTCTGGTTACATTTGGTTTTGTTCCCTCATGTACCCTTTTTTGTCCTCCTCCCTTGCCTCTTGCCTGCTTTTTGGGGTCCTACAACTACCACCATGCAAAACGTGACAATATGAAAGTTATGATTGAGGGTTGTATTTTTGAATTAATATTCTAAACTTCTTTTCAAACTTGCAAGACCTGAAATCGTACTTAACAGTTTTTCACTTTTTGGGGGTCCTGTACCAATTCACCGCAAAAAACAAGGGATTACTGTGGAGTGCATAAAATAATTTTTCATTGGTGACATTTGGAATTCCCCAGCATTTCTTAGTGTTTATCTCTGAAGTTCTATTTTACATAAGTCCTTCTCAAATAGTTGGGAGGGATGCGATGGCACGGGGCGCACGTTTGACCCCAGTTAACATGATTTTAAATTTGTTTTTTTAAATCTTACCGGTAGTAATATAAAGTGTATTTTGACATTCACTACAGTAGGTGACAGTGGTGGTGTTATTTATTTGTATTATTTTAATGTCAGTAAAACTGATGCACAATCTTATCTGTTATAGCCTAAAAAAAAGTTAATAAATTCTTTGTTATAAGTTGATCTATATTTCTTTTTTTTTAATTTCTTTCATATCAATAAGTATACAATGTTATGCGGGGGTACTGATAATAATTTTACAAGCAAATTATACTATTTATCGTTGCTTTGGGGAGTTGGCTAGCGCTCACACATGACCCTAATGAGGTCAAGTGCTCTAGAAATTGGATGGCTGGATAAACAGCAGGTTACGGCACAATTACACAATTGTATCGTACCTTGATCCGCTAGAAATGAGTGAGGCGGCTCAGCCCACTCGGAGATCAGACAAGGCCCCAAAAATCTCTCTACTGTTTATTTCACTTGCCTGTTAGCTGTCTCACTGCTCATCGAAAGAAATAACGATGCAACTAAAAATGGCTAAAGGAGGCGAAGCTGACAGCCTCCCATGACGAGGGATTTACCTGACTGAGAATGATTGAGGGGGAACTATGAGAACGTGTCAGTGGAACGAATGCACATCCAGCCAGAGCAGAGGATCATCATCCTCCTTACTGGACTCAAGCCCACTGAATGGAGGCACACAAGAGCTGCTCAGTTCTCATCATATCCTGTCTGATTTGCTCCCCAGAGGCCCTCAAAGTGAAATAGCAGCTCACACATATGGTGAACTACACACGCAATACACATGCCAGGCTGGTTATTGATAAAGATTGATGAGCTACTCACAGCTTCTCCAGGGCATTAAGTCCAAAGAAGGAGCCATTGTTCAGGACCCTGATTTTGTTGTGGCTCAATATTCTGCAAGGAAACACACACAAAAAAAAGAGGATAAATATTCCTTTGAGGATTCATTGAAATACATTTTATTCTGAAGACATTTGTTTTCGTGAAAGAGGAGGAAGTCAGGTTTCATCAAGCCGCACGCAACAAGGAGCAGAGTCAACTGCCTATGTAACGGTCACTCGTGATACAACCCTGACTAGACAACAGGCTGGATGGTTCCAATGAAAGATCGAAAAGAACATCAAGATTATATGCAGAATGCTAATCCCGATCATCATTTTGCATGCATTTTGTCCATCAAAAAGGAAGTCTGTCCGCATCAAGCACATGGCGACACGGGCTGTGTTCAATTGGTCTTTTCCCTCGCTCGCCTGTACACGGTAGTCTTATCACTGCACAGCCACACTGGAAGTGAGGCTGGGATAAGTGGCATGGGATCATGGGAAATGGACATTTAGAGTCAACAAGGCTCTTCACTCGTCACAATGTGAGAGTGAAGTCCAAGTGGCAGGCGATGGGACTTACATGACACTCTTATAGTGCTGACTGGAGGAAGTGTGGGCGGGCTCCATGAACAGGATGTTTGCTTTGGCTTCATTAAGGTAGACAAGACTTAAGTAGTGAAAAAGACAACATTTTGGGGTCTGTTTTCGTCGAGAGCGCATTGGCACATCTTCATTTTTGTGCCGGGGCAAGTTTAGTTTATAGCTTCTGGGAATTTGGCAGACACGCTGTGATAGGAGGGGCATTCCGGCGGATCGGGGGCATTTTCTTTTACACGCCTCAGCGCACCTGAACATTTAGTGACTGAAAATAGACTCATCGACGAAAAGCAGGTCTAAGTTGTGGCTTAGCTGGTGTATCTCCATTTTGGAGGATTTGATCAAGTTGCAGGCAGGGAAATTCTGAGCTCTGCTGTGTGAGGTGGATGTCATTGTATTTCATTCAGAGATATGAAAAGAGCATGCCTTGAATCCTCTGAATCATTGTAGAAATCAATTTATTGAACACATTATTATTATTACATATATACAGTATCATCTCCCTGGCTGCAGCACAGCTGGGGAAGTGGGGGGGGGTGTAACACAAAGATGCATGATCGAGGCTGTAAGGCAGAGTCCAAGTGCCCACTTCATGGTGGCCAACTCTTCTTTAGAAACGTACATTGGACGCATCGATCTCCTGCATGGACTCCAGCGAGTCACTTCTGCTTATGGCATGTAGGTCATGTATGCGCCTCTCTGCAATGAATTTAAATGGATAGAGAGGAGCGGTTTCCACTGGTCAGGAAGCAAATTAGCTGTACCATTTATCTTTACTACTATCACTCCCACAACGGCGCAAACGTCCATTTCAACACTCCATCCACGCACACAGTTAAGACTTGCGCTGGGCTCAAAAAGAGGGCTCTTTGTGGCACCTTTTTCAACTCACTGTAATTTCGTATTATGCTACTAAAGCACATGAAGAACAAGAACCCGTTACATATTTGGCTAAAAATGTGAATAGAGCAGCTTATTGTCTCTTTTAATGTGTGAGTCATGCTGGAACTTTTGGTATGCCACACAGTGTTATAGTGGTGAGCCCTTCTGCCTGAAGTTGTAATGTTCAGCGTTAAAGCCAGGTTAAAAACAATGCTTTTTTTCACAAACCAATAATTAACGTCTTTCAAAGCATCTTTAACATCATTTTTCCAAACTCATGTTCTTGCACTGTATGTTCTGTTCATGATGTTTAGGACGGTAGTTGTATTTTTTTCCATTGCTCACAAATGTCTTCAACTATTTTGTTTGTAAATGCTTTTAGTTATACTTTTAATTATATGTTATGTTAACATGTTATGTTATTTTAAGTTACTTTGTGTATGAAATGCGTTACAAGACTAAAGTTGCCATGCCTAAATCAAACAAACATATAAACCTTCCGGGTGGACCGGTGGTCGACTGGTTAGCGCATCTGCCTCACAATGCAGAGGTGCAGGGTTCGATCCCTTTGTGTGTGGGGTTTATTCTCCCAGTGACTACAGTACACTCACAGTCACAACTATGGCTAAATGGGCGTCTAATCAACCAACCCATGCATATTTTTGGAATGTGGGAGGAAACCCGTGTACCCGGAGAAAACCCACACAGGCACGGCGTGAACATGCAAACTCGGGGTGAACGTGCTAATCTGTAAACCGCTAACACAACAACAGTCTATTTTTATTATTTATTTATTTACAACAACACCATACAGCCCCAGAGGAATATGTTTTCTCTTCTTGAAGCTGGAGTAACATTTTTAAGCTTCCCTTCTCTGCAGAATTAACCATGGTATGGTCATCCTCCATGAACCTCACATTATATGATGTTTTATTGAGTTAAATGTGTTGTTTATGTTTACTTATGTGCTCAGGTCTGGACCAAAGGAAAAAAAGAAATACATGGTGCGGACATTTGTTCTCTTCATGGTGTAAGTCGCAACCTGTTTGGATGTACTGTTGGATGTAAAGTCCACTCATCCTTATAATAATGCGGTCTGCTAGTTAACATAAGTGTCTTTTACACTTGTCATTGCAGAAACTGCTTGCTTGCCATGATGCGCGGCGAGTGACGAAAACAAATATACTCCAATAGTTCAACCTTGACAGAGTGATATTCCAGTTTGCATCACTGAACACAAGCTTGTTGACAGTTTTGCGGGTTCACAGCCCAGTACGCTGCCTGATGGTGTCTCGCCGCAGGAGGCCGTCACTAGCGCCGCCATTAATACACCTTTTAAGTTTCACAACATTTTCTTCCGTACCACGTGACGATTGATGGGGTGTTTGTGACATTAAATGTGCCTTAATCAAGACAGTCGAGCCATAGTTGCACTTTTAAAGGGGATCTGGCTGTGAACAGTCTGTGAACCCCCCCACCACCCCCACTTGTTTCCTGCCACATCAATAAAAAACACTGCCTTCAGCTCCACGCCTTCCAAGTCAGTTAATGACCTGATTAAATCATGCAGCTACGGTTTACTGGAACAAACTGGCCAGCGCTCACTCCTTCCCTTCCACAAATATTCCTCCAGGAAGAAAAGAAAGGCGTCTTGTAAGCAAAATCATTTTTGCCTTTCAACGACTCGCTGCAATTATCTTCTTCAACTACGACATAAATGTTGCAGAAATGACTACCGATCGCGACATGTACGAAGGTTTTATTCAAGGTGAGGCGGTGCTTGCTTTCCAACCGCTTCCAGCAATGCTGCTTTAAGGCAAGCAAAAGTGAACAACTTTTATTATGTTTGGCAACAGTGTTTACAACCCGCTCTTGGGGATGCAAAAACTGAGTGTGAACATGTGTTGCTATGCATCAGTCCAGACAGTATGTGCAGCTCAGATGTACTTCATTTGCAAAGATAAAACGTTCATGTTTCATGCGTATACAATTTGTGATTTAGTCGCCTTCCTATTTCATCAAATCTGTTAACTGGGGGCCTTGGCTGGCTGGTGACCAATCCGGGGTTGCACCCCGCCTCAAGACAAAAGTCAGATGGGACAGGCTCCAGCACACGCGTGAACCTAATGGCCCGAACTGAACGAAAAACTGAATGGATGGATGTTATCTGTGGATCCTCCACGTAACATATTCAATCAAGCTACCAGTAGCTAAAATGCACATTTTAACTGGAAGGTTGCCAATCCGATCAATAGTAATTCTAATATTTTAAAACAATGCTTAAATCGTAATCATTTTTGTATCAAATTGAAATTGGTTGGAAATATGAGAGTAGAAAATGGGGTTAGTGGCCACACCGCAGTGTCAATTGCAACACTTGATTTAAAAGGCTGACACGTAAGGCAGGAGGATCACTATAGAGAATCTTCTTCAGTCAACACGCACAACACAACACAGGGGCAACTGCTACCCATGACACAATGGACAGGTTGTCCCAGAGTTCATCATAATGTCATGGACACTGCCTGAATGACATCATAGCGCGGATAAATGACGCACATCGCCGGAATCTGAACCTCTGACTCCCAAGACATAAGGTCTCTCACTTGACTTTGAGCATATAGTATCATTGCTATAACAGAAAGCAGCCCCAAGATGAAAGCTATAGACGTCCGGAACTGGCGGAATAATTCAAAACAGATAGAAGAGGAGAAAGTCCCATCTGGTGAGGGAACACGCCATTTAATTCAATGCAGGCAAGTTAAAGTACAGATTACTCTTCTTTGACTCAGCTTATTGTGAAACCAAAAAAAAAAAAAAAAACATTAGTTAGAGGACTGGCCACATGTTTGGCTCAATATGTATGCATTACCTTTTGCAGCGCTCTGTCATCTACAAGAAAATATGTTTAAGGGGGTGCCCATTACGTCGATCCTGATCTACCGGTAGATCTAATACAGGTCCCAAGTAGATCCGAGGAGCGTCGAGGAGAAAAAAACAAACAACCATTTGTGTGTCTCTGTACATGTTAGTAATATATTTTTGTGTTAATGTACGCTGCACCCTAATCATCCTATCAGTCTCATTTTCACAAAAAAAAAAATGTTAAAAAAATAAAATAAAGCAGGTAAATCTTGAATTTACGGTGGCGCGTGATTACGTCACCGGAAGTTAACGCTCAGCAGTCTGCAATTGCAGCTTGTGATCAGAGCTGTTGCGTTCTATCTTTTATCGTCATTATTCTCATTCAGAGTTTGCTTCGTGTACAATTCAACAAGGGCACGGGCAAAGAATAGGAATCTAGGAGGGCCCAGGGAAGCACTTTAAAACGGTACGTATGAGCTACGATAGTTAACAGGTTAAAAGTGCATCGCATGCCTCAGTTTCAGGCTGTTTCTCATTATGGCGTGCGCGTGTGTGTCGTGCCGGTAAGGTTAGATCCCGGGAGGTTAGTTGATCGAAAAGTAGATCTTCGGTCCAAAAGGTTTGAGCACCCCTGAACTGTTTGAATAAGGTTAGAATTGATACCAATGTATAGCAGAGATCATTCTTCAGAATAAGTGTTTGTACAGGTATTTTTACAACGTGTGAGTCATTTATGATTGAGAGCTGTTTAATTCTTAGCACCTGTAGACACAAAATATGTCTTTCCAGAGGTGGGCCTCCCAAAAGAGTATTGCTAAATGATGGGGACGGACTAAGCACTCACTGAGGTGGGTTTTCGTCCACCAGTGTAATCGTCAAGTACTGACAGACCACTCAGTCCGTCACTGACAGACACCCGTTTTGCTGACGATTGACAAAAACACGGCATGTTGTGTGTTTGTTTGCGGGGCTGAATCCAAGCAGGGTTGCTTCCATACATTCTATATGGAAACGCTTTGCAGTAGGTGGTGTAATGCGCCAAAGAGCTGTAACTCGCCAATGAACCAAGAGGAAGAAAAAAAAAGGAGAAGATGAAAAACAAAATGGAAATGATGACGATGACAATGCTGACCATTTATAGACACAAGTAGAAATACGACCTACATGGATTGGATTTTATCAGCATGTTCTCGCTGTACTTAAGAGGTCAACAGATTGGCAAAGAAATGTGTAATCAGTCTATGTGAAAGTTTCTGTGTGTAAGGTTCTTTACGTGGTCACCGTCTGATGTAGATACACTAATATATGCACTCCATGTAGCATTTTAATCCAATTGGATTTTTCATCTGTTGGACTATGATGTGTTTTTTTAGGAGGGGTGGAGAACAAATTGACTGACGATTACAGTTTGGCTCTGCTTAAAAAACGGACGGACTGCCGATAACAGACACAAAAATGAGTTACGCAAAGCTCTCCAACAGACAACAAACTTGCAGATTCCCAGAATTTTTGAGTACGTCCAGATTTTGCACCCTTGTGCATGTGTGTGATGTTTAGCTATATTGAGGACATTGTTCTCTTAGAAACAATCAAGAGAGCAACTCTGAGAAAGCGAGCGACCGACCTCTGTAAACATATATAACATAACAAATAGTCCGCGTTCCCATTAGGCTAAACAGGAAACCCAGCCAATTAGCTGTTTATTCAGAAGCCGACTTCCAGGGTCAGGCCTAGGAGAGAGAGCACTTCCCGGACGGCCATTGGGCAGACGGATCGGAGCAGTGTGTTCAGGCAGGTGGCCGCTGACACACACACAAGGCCAAACACGGTAAACACCGCTATGGAAGAAATGTCCACAAAAGAGTCAAATGAGGCTTTGTGACGAATTAGCAGATGGAGTCATTTAATCGAATTAGCTATACAACACATGGCACAGAGACGCTCTAACGCCGTCCAGACCAACTAAGCACTGTATTAGCATCTTTGATTCACTTAATTATTGAGGACCTGCAAGCTAATTGAGTCCATGTCATCTTTGTGACGAGAGAGTCTCATTCGATGACTTCTTCTAATCTATTTACACATAATGCACATGAAACAAAACACTGGAACACTAGAGCCACTGAGGCCAGTTTTTCACGTCATGGTGAAACTGGTGAACAGCATCTGTCACACATTTCAACCCTCAACCCTTAAAACCCTTACATAATTTCTGTGACTCTAGCCCTTAGAAACGTCAGCATTCTCAAGTAAGATCAAAATTGTACGGTATGTAAGTATAATTAAATCAAACTGAAATGACCTATACCAGTCCAGAAAAAAAAATGTATACATAATGTTTTATTTTCTGTCACAGTCCAATGAAGAGCAAGCGTCTCAAAAATCACAAAGAGCGTGATTGAATACGAAAACAACGATGAAAGACTCAAAGTGTTGGAGTAACTATGCTATCAATGCAATTGCCCGCCCCAAAAAATCTTATTGGTACCTTTAGCTTGTGCTTTCTTGCCTGGCATCTCATATACGGCTATACAGTATATGGTCCACATTACATTTCTAAAACATCAAGACTTTTCCACCGTATTGTTGATCTATAATTTGGATGTTCTACATGACTTAATTTGTTAGTTTCTCAAAGCCAGCTCCTTAGAGACAGAGTTACTCTGTCGCATGGTTCACTTCCACATGTGGCCAACACTGCATGCCCCTATGTATGTGTATACCTGTCAGTAGTGTACACTGCAGCTGCCTTTCAATTTTTCCCCACAGCTGCTTTTGGTTGTGGGTCATTGCGTGTATAGTGTAGTTGCAAAGTGTGGTGCACAGCAGCAGCAACAACAGCAGCAGCAGCAGCAGCTTTCCAGATCACAACCTAGTGCAGAAGCGTGTCCCGTCCAAACCACAACCAGAAGGTCGAAAAGCCAAACACAAGATGATCTCCTCCCTGCTGCCACTACAGGTTTGGTGACAGAGTTCTCCTCTTTTTACTATTTATTGTACGATATATATACAGGAAATGGTCCATCCCGGTTTGCTATTTGGTTTCAGGACATGAATGAGATGCATTAGTGTCTCAAGTGTGTAGTCCAACAGGCCTGTGTGGCCCTAAAACATTTTGACATGCTGCACTGGACTTTGTTCTGTGGCGCTCTGCAGCTGAAGGGCTCAATGAAAAGATTTTCATGTTTTTGTTTTTGTTTTTTTGGGCGATTTATGCAGGATAATTGTCAGCACAATGTCGTAGCAGTTAGCACGTCCGCTTCCCAGGCGAGAGGTTATGGGCTCCAATGTCTGCTTCAAAAAAAAACAACAACAAGCTCAGTTAATCATCAATAGGTGTTAACCGTTATTTGTTCAGATGTGCTCCAGAAAATGGATGGATGAAAATTTCTACCGTAAAATGCAAAATGGGGATAACGCGTGAAGATAATGACACCTAAACACTGCACCCCCCCGGAGTTATTTCAGCACAGACAAAGCGGCGCAGCTCTAGTCTAATAAAGAGTGTCAAAACAAGCCAGTTGGCCGCTATGTAAACACCGTTTAACTCCAGATTTGGTCTTTACACTGAAGGACCACACGTGAGGTGAAAGAGCGAAACCCTTGAAAGAGCCGTAAAAGCAGCCTGAATTGGGAGACCAATGGGAGCCAGATAATGAGAGTGATTTTCCATGAGAGTCTCGTGGCTGAATTAAACTTGTTTTAATTAGCATACTGACTCCATGATGCACAACAGCGCCTGTGTCCCAGTAGTGCTTACGCTCTTGTAAATAAGAGAAGTTTCCGAAGAGGTGATTCAGGTCTGGTGAAAGCGATACAGGCCTGCATTGCGTGACTACTTTGATTTGTGTATGTTATGGCTCAGAACGTTCTACGAAGCGCCATCCACGTTTTTACTGCTTTTATTCTCCTTCCGTCTTATTTCAAGTGCACCGCTGATGAAAAAGATACTTAGTTTTATAAATAGGTATACATCACACACTTTGCAGTCCGAGTAATGAGGACAGACATGGTGAATCAACAACGCAGGGCTGCCAAACCAAAGATGGATCTAAATGCTCAGTGTTTATTGGGTGAGAAAAAAACATGACTGAAATACATTTCGCCAGAGTTGAACATTGCAGAATTTATTATGAGGTACACTGTAGAGCTGAGTTGAGTTATGAAATACAGTTGAACCTGCGAGGCCAAACAATAGGACATTGACCCATGACTCTTTTTTTTTTCTGATTTGAAATACACACACACAAAAATGCTGGATTGTTTTCCTCACCCACTTGCTAGGTAACTATGGCTTTTCAGCTGATTGGGTTACTTTTACCCAATCCTTGGTTAGGCATAGAAAAATAAGTAGTGTGTTTCCGGTAACATGAAATTTCAGCATAGGGTCGGTAGGTCGGACAGTTTTTTTTTAAAATCTTTTTTTCTCCCTCGCTCCCCCATCAAAAACGTAAACAAAATAAACATAAAACATAAAACAAGGAGATATTGAAACCAGTGCCAGATGCTCGTCTGTCAAAGAGGGGAAGCTCAATTTTGGTCGACATCATAAAATCTGTCCGTTTATTTATACGTGAATTCTACTCTAGCTCCGTTCCTTTTCAAGAAAATGATCTGTCATACCAACAAGGCGTCTTTTCCCGGTACTTAATTAGTGTCCTACAACTATAGGAACTACAATAAAACCCACCAGAAATAAAAGATTAATTTGTCGCTAGTTGTTTGTTTACAACTAAGAGTGTCGCTAAAATGATTAGGAGAAGTCTCCAGCTCAACTCGGAACAGAATGAGAGTTGAAAAATTGCTCGCGACGGACGTCTACACTAAAAGCTCGGTGACTGGCTCATTTCAATGTCAATCGAACTGGCACACAGACAGATCATCCAATCTGATGCAGAAAAGCCTGGCGTCCGGTACCCTCCCACTGCCATCCAGTCCCAGAGATGACGAGCGTCCGTGGGCGGGACAAAAACCAGCTTGTATCCAATAACTCGTCTCCGTTCAACGCATTGGGACAACCTACCCTGAACTCACTACCGTTTAAAGCACAGCGAAGCTGCGGGATGAATGAGAAGGGAGTCGCGTCGTAACCAGTAAGAAGAAGCTGATTCGGAACAAAAGTTGAGCACGTTGTAGCGCATATTTAGTCAATGACATGTACACGCAATGACATTTACATTCATATATTTGATCACTTATTCTTTGACATTTTAGGGGAAGCCGAGCTTCCCTTGCAGTCTGAGAGTAATCGCCACTGATTGAAACCCCCGCTCGGCGGCGAGAGAGTTGGGTACCCAGCGGCTGGGTTAGAGCCATCTCGTTACCTCTGCGTCCCGCGTCCTAGACGGCCCGTGGTGGTCGTGGCCCGACCTGGACTAGGGTGCCGTAAGACTAAGGCGGACGGGGGGTCGACGTCGACGAGCGCGCGGACGCGCGGGTCGGCGGGGTGGGCGGCCGGGGGAATGCCGATGGGCGCCTAACCGGGTAGTGACGGGGACGGGCGGGACGCGGAGGTGGCACGGCGCACCGACCGCACCGACCGACAACGCGCCGACACCGACGCCTCCGCCGCCGCGTCCCGCCGCTCTGCGCGGCGCCGCTTATTTGGTCGTCGCTCGCTCCGGCTCGAGGCCCGCGCGCCGCCGCCGCCTCGTGCCTCGCGGGCGGGCGCTGGGTGTTCGTGGCGGGGTAGAGTAGACGACCGCCAACGACGGCGCGCCATACCAACACCCCGCCCGCCCGTCCGCCCGCCCCCGCCTCTCCCGCGGCCGACTTCGAACGTCGCCGCCGCCGTCGCCTCGTTGAATCTTTTCAATACAGCAGTGGATGCTATTTTCTTCATATTATGGTGCGAGCATGCGACTGCAACACACAAAACGCGGTTTAAACTGTTGTCGGAGATCGTGGCCGCCGCCATGATTCAATTTTGTTGACAGACGACAGAGCAAACGACGCAACGTGAATATCGCGAGAGTTTGCACCAATGTAAACGCTCTAAATTCATCTTCCTTATATTATTTATAATTTTGTCTGTGGTTTTATTGTTCTTACTTTGATTGTAAAGCGTCCTTAAGTGTTTTGAAAGGCGCGTATAAATGAAATGTACTATTATTATTATTATTACACAAAAATGTAGAAGGTTTGAAAAAAAAATCCCGACCGTTAAGTTTTTTTTCGAGGTAGAAATTCTCGGTCGGTCGGGTTACCGGAAACACACTACTTTTTTTTCTACGCCTTAAATATTATGACACAGCAGATGAAAGATTAGATTTAGGCGGGCTGAAGAGCTGAAACTGGTCACCGTGTGAACTGAAGTTGAAGTCAACTGAATGTAACTGTTAGTGGTTGCTAAATGGCTCAGTGAGTAACTGGGGTTCAAGTCCTAATCAGGGCAGATGTAAAAGCTATGCCAATCTTATTAGGAAAGTGTCCTGCAGTGAAAATGTTTTCCTTCTCAGAAAATGTTGGTAATAAAATTATTACAGTCGACCACCGCTATAAATCCTAAACCCAATGTATAAAGAACCCAGGTTTAAATAGATTAGGGTTAGCTAATTAGGGTTAGCTAATTAGGGTTAGCTAATATATTTATGAGTTACTTATACCTGGTTTCAGTTTAGAGTTGGGGTTAGCTAACCCTACCCCAACCCAGGTATCACAAGTGTAAATGATGTGCAGGTGATGATGTGGAGATATTTCTTGTTTTCTCGCATTCTTCTTTTGTAACGAAGACCGCTTCTAGAAGCTCCTCCATATGGAATAGGACGCAAAAAGCCACTGAAAAAGCAAATACTAGCGATGCTTGCTGAACTGAGCTATAGTGATGTACACTGACATCATAAATGATGACATCATGGCTTCCACTAAGAATATCACATCTAAAACGCAATCGCCATAATTCATGCATAGCTAGATGGAGAGATTACAAGATGACTATGACTATCTGAATTATTTTTTTCACTTTGTCACTGGTGTATGTTCATCCCCACGCGACTTAAAGACAAGAAGCAATCTTCAGTTGAATTTAGATGGAAGATAACATGTTTGATTTTGCCTCTGATGTCTGAGGTTTGGCCAGACACCGTGTGGTTTTTTGGTGATTATAGTTTTAGCCTAGTAAATTGTCATTTTGGGAAACTATGTGTGAGTTAGAGTAGAACCAAAGAAAAAACGGACATAAATATCACACTGGCATGTTTGTGCCAAGCCAGCACAATGTTGTTGCTTTTCCTGCCAAATAGCTTTGCCTTACGTGATGCTAAGCTCCAAATAAATTGCATTTTTATCATCCCAGTTAATGATGTTTACAATGATTGATTTCAGGCCTCAAAAAAGTGTGTCAGTTGAGTCCTCATCTCTCTTACGGACTCTCTATCTCTCTCTCTCTCTCTTGCAGAATGGACAGAGTGGGCGCACAAGCAGGGGATCTTTCAAATCGGGAGGTGGCTGTCATCTTTGTTGCAATGAGTACTTTTGAAGAGGCCTCTAGACCGCGCTGCACTATTCAGCACCCGGGTACATCCAAATTGCTCACCCATTTGTTGTAAGAATCCAACCTGTGCCCAAGGTTGCGGTAGCCCCTTCAGCTCTAAGCTCATCCTCTTGAGAGTCATTGTATTCAATGCAAAAGAGAGACTAAATGCCCTTGAGCGCAACAGGCACTTTAGTGGCAAATGCATGTCAAGATTTGAATGTCCTCATTGTCTATGAGCCACCGGCGGGCTTGTCGCAACCGACAGAGAACACTGACTGACTACAAGGCCCGTTTAGTACTTGTCATGGGAAGGAGCATCCATGTAATTGCACGCAAAATATTTTTTGTCTTCATGGACTGTGATCGAATGAGTCAGTCCTCTGAGAGACCGCACTGAGGGGTGGAAGAGATTATTGACTTGCATCCCGAAGTGGGGAAAGAAAAAAAATATCTTCAAAAGCAAACTAAATGGCACACAGTAGAGCAAAAAAACTCAGCCAAGGTGGAGCTGTTACAAAAATATATATAATCATATAATCATGTAGTGTAATACTATTGGGGCGGGCGGTTGTTTAGCAGGATTACACACATAATCTGCTCAAGGACCCATTCAATTTTGGCGAGGATCTGAGTGGTAAAGGTAAGGTGTGGATACAAGTTTTCCCTTGTTTGTTGTTATAGTTCACTCGTGCTTGACCTTTAACTAGTGTAACCTTGAGGCTTGCTAAAACGGAGCCTGCACTTGATATGCGCACCCATTTATTATAAAGCATTCTCGTTTTCGCAAAGCAGACGGCGCTATAGGCAGTGAGGCTGTGTGGTTTGTGGTCTGCAGATTTAGATTTATATGTGACCTATCAGATGTCTAAATATGGAAAGTGTGCAATTTTAACTGCGGCGGGTATGTGAGTGTGTGTGCACAAGTGGTCCGAACGCTACTGGTCTAAAATTAAAATCAGGGTTTTAGAAACGTCTTTAATTAAGGTGGGGAGGACCGAACGGCTATTTTGAGAGCTGCGGCCGTGCACGCCCTTTCCGTGTGTGTGTGTGTGTGTGTGTGTGTGTGTGTGTGTGTGTGTGTGTGTGTGTGTGTGTGTGTGTGTCCATCCGCGCGCGTGCATGCGTGTGTGTGTGTGTGTTCAGTCAAACCGGGAGATGAACTCACACACACACGCACACACACACGCAGCACATACAGAGGGGAAGGCCTTCTACTTGGCACTGGTCGTACAGTATATGACAATGTGTGCATGAGGAGTTTTCCCAAAGAGGGCCAAATAGCCAAATATGAACAGCTGAAATTCCGCTAAGTGATACAAGGTCAGAGATAAATCAAAAGCAGGTTATGTTAATGACTGGCTCGCACGAATGCAGTGGTCATGTTAGCCACAATTTAAAGTGTTTTTCTTTAAACACCTCTAACGAGGCAATTTGGTGAATTTAGTGTCTTGAAACTGTGAGTGGAATGCAATGGATGCCTGTTCGCACATTGTCTCATTGTTTGGTCTCATAACCAACCTCTGTTTTCTGCTCCTGAGCAAAGGCTCCTGCTGGGAAATTTCGCATTGTACAAAAAAAGTAGAACATTTTAGCCCGCTTTCTTTCTGAAGCATTTATGACCACCCCGTGCCTGGGGTATTGTTTTGAGAATCTGTGATTAGCACAACTGGACAGCAAAGTCACAAATCAAAGAACTGAAAATCCACAACAACTTCATCACTTTGACTGATTGAGTCATATCTTTCTAACCCTTAACAAGGTAAATGAATCTTCAAAATTCTAAACCCATTTACTTCTATTATATTTCAATATAAATATGGCTTATATTTGATTACAATGCTGCAGTGCAACTGACTGGCAACCAGCACCCCGCCTCTCACCCAAAGACAGCTGGGCTCGACTCCAGCTCATGCACAACCCTAATGAGGAAAAGTTATTTTGAAAAAGGAATGGATGGATGAATATAATGGAATTGCGGCGTATTATAAATCTAATGAAACTGTGAATACGTTATAAATGCTTTAAAAAATTTTAAAAATAGAGAGAGAGAGAGAGAGAGAGATTGTCCAGCACTACAATAATTGAATTTTAATGAGGGCAATATGAAAGGGTTAAGTTAACTTCACTTAATGGTCTTATAAAGGACTCCAGCTCATTTTAACATTGCGCTCATGTTTTTGGTCAGTGGGAGGAAGTCATAAGAAAGCAATGCATGCATGGGAACATTCAAACAGTACAATGCAAACGTCTCGCTGCTCAAAGAGTAATGGTGAGAGGTGTTCATTTTCATGGGTTCTAAAATGCCGCGAGTGACAAATGAGAAATGAGAGTAAGGGGGGGAAAAAACAAAAACACAGGAGATGGCGTTGTTGATTTTCATGCAATCAAATCTTTCCAAAAAAACCCTGAAACGTCGCTACTTATGATTAAGGAGGTGCTTAAACAATGTGTGTTTTCTTTTACTAGCGATTTTCCTCTAATTGGAGTGTCCATAGAGAGATATTTATTTTTCCTTAATCTCTTTGAAACTCCGCCGTCGTAATTAACGAGGCCGCTGGCTCACACACAGCTTTCAATGTGCAAAATGTAGCCGAAGTCGCTGAGAGAAATGTGGTGATCTCACTGCACATTAAATCCCTCTACAATAGCTCTTTGTTAGTTTCCAAAAATAAATCATTTGTATGTTCGCCATGAGGTTTTTTTTTTTCCCTCCCCAAAGTTGGAGCATTATATGCCGTGCTGCCATAGGCCTAGTTAAAGATGCTTTTGCGCAGATCAACGCCTTAAATGCAGCTGTGTGTTTACCTGCAATTATGTGTTATTCATATCTGATCTTGTGCCGTTTATGTGAATGAACAGGGTTGTGTTTCAACAAATTGTAAAAAGGAAGCAAGCAGACATATGTTATTGTAACAGCAGATGAATGGACCATTGTCATGCATATCACACACACACACACACACACACACACACACACACACACACATCATATAGCCACAGGCATTCCCAATATAGACAGCCATTATGTCCGTGTGTCTGCATCCATGTGTTTGCAGAGGCAGAACGGGAAATTCAGGGGCCGCTGTGGTCAAACACAGGGAGAGGGAAGTTAGCACTGGCAAGGAAACGTCAAAGTCAGGCATATTTGGAGTAAGATAAGAAGAGTCTGGAGCGAAAGGAAAAACTAAAACAACATTGAGCCACTTGAGACGACTACAACACATCTTTGTGTCCTTGCCAAGGCTTGAAAACATCACAGCGTTTTAATCAACATGTACGACCGAACGTGAAGCGAATTCATGCTCGAGATATGGCACAGCACCGTAGGTGCACATCTATGGGGGGAGGTGGGCGGGGTCGCATTACCTTGACCTACACGGGCATTATAAAATCCCACCCCGGTGTGGCATTGGCAGGTGCTCTAATGGGCCGTAAGCTCCGAGTATCCAATGTCAGGACTTTGTTTGCTTTTTTGATTTATTGCCAACCGCTGCCCCAGCTCACATGTGTGGAGGAGAGCCCCCTCCTCTCAACACCTTTCCCCCCCACATAAATAAACTGCAGTGCCGCAGGAATGCCTCAGCCCGCCGCTCCTCCTGCTATTGGGATCCTCCCCGCTGATAAGACGACTGCTCGGGACATCTCATTGACGCGCTCGTACTCCCGTCTGGACACACGCTCGCGTGCTCAGGCACATCTGCTAGCTCTTTGCGGGCCAACTGCGTTGGGCCGCGGGTTTGAGTTCAACAACGGAGCTCATAGGGAGAAATGACAGCTGAAGGCCTCAGATTGATACTAACCTAGCCGATCAAACATTCTGTCAGTCGAGTTGGCTTTGAGTGAACAGAAGCCAACAGATGTAAGCAATAACACACAGGTGCTGCTTGGATACGTGCCACCGACAGCAGAAAATCGTAAAATACAATTCGAAGAACTTCTAAAATAAATCAATGTATTGTTCTGAAGTCAGACGAAAGTAAAGTCAGAACTCAAGAGTTTAAAAATGCCATGGTGCATTTCTTCATGCTTGATAGCAGGAATTCTTCACATGTACAGTTCGTGTTTTGCTTTTCCTTGAGCTATTTTGTGTTTTCAGTGTACTTTACTCCCCACAAAAAATAATAAAACGTAATGTACACCAGAAAGTCAGCTGCATTTGGTATTATTGCATGTTAAATAATCCTCCCTTTGATTTGATTTAAAACATACTCCAAATGCCAAAGGAGCGAATACGGAGGATGCTGAATTAAGGAGGAGAAATATACGGAGCCCCTAAGGTGACATGGAACGCAAACGTTTTTGTTTTTGTTTTGGTCACCTTCGGGGCTCCATAGAAATGCAATTGACAACGGAATCATAATAGGAACATTATCGCACTTCTGTCATTGCTACTCAGTCCATTTAAGTTTTATATTACTCCAAAACTATCAAAAGAAGCAGTTATTAGTCAGCTGTATTAGTCTTCACTTTTACTTTAAATACCGGTAATCCTCCTTCTCTACTTCGATATTGGTCATTTGTTGTTAAAAGTGGGGTTGAGCACACTACGCATTTTGTTATTTTAAAGCTTTAACATTAGCATCGTTTATATGAATGTTAAGAATGCTAGGATATTATGACGCTTATAATTGTAATGCGAGGAGAAGTGACAAAAAAACTGCAATTCCCGTGCACGACATTAAGAGCAAATGCGCAAAGGGGAATCTCACTGAAAACAAAATTTCGATTAGACCGCACATCCAACGGCATTGCCATTCGTATGCTTAACAGCAACCTTGCACTGCAGCTGTCCTGGGTGAGGGGGCATCAGCCAAGGACGACCATGTTGACCTCACAGCATGTATGTCCTCTAATTTGGTTCGACACCCACTGGGCCGACACCAACAGTCGGAACAATGATGACAGAATGACGACAAGCACGCGCAACAAGGCACTTCCACTCTGTTTATCTCACACTCAATATTAAGGTTTGGAGCGCATCACACCATACACTGATCAGCAAGTCGATCACATGGAAATTGGGCTTATGACTGCAACTCAACTGGTCAAATCACTGTATTCTGTTTAATATCATGCTTGTGGAATATAAATTAAGTGGAAAAATCCATCCATTTGATCTATCTCAGAGGGTAGACAGTTTCCCCCCAAAAAAGGAGAGCCGTGATCGTCGTTATCTGTGGCGCATAGAAGATATTACTTTCAATCAATTTTGTGACTTGACTTTCCCTTTAATAAATAAATGGCAGCCAGCCCTGCTAACCACGAAACCAGCAGCTACCCACATTACCAAATAATATGATCCACAGTTTGAACAAGAATCCAAAACCAGATCAGCAGTCCAAACAAAAGCAGGACCGGGTATGAGACGTAACCAAATGACTTGACTGTTCCCTCAGTCTGTATTTTTAAGTTTTTATCCTATCAGCATAACATCAGTGATTATCAGCCAGGAAGCTGAGTGGTAATGGTGAGGAACTTAACTTAACATGTGTGTGCACACACACACACACATTTACAATTTACTATGACTAGGAAAGGAGAAAGAGGAAAAATGTCAAATGGTGTTTAACTTTCAGGACTCAACTGTAAAAGGAACTGATGTGTTTCATTTCAGAATGCATACATCGTGTATCCATCTTCAAGTTCTTTTTTTCACCCCTCCTTCATGCATAAAGGCTAAGAATAACAAAGTCCTGGAAAAAAAAATGCTTCACCGAGGAGCCCTCTTTCGCGCTGTTTGTCAGGGGCTGCGAGGATTTGGAGTCTCCAGGGGCACATGCCTCTGAACCCTCAGCTCAACTTCGCTCCTTCCTCTCACAGAATGTCCTTTCTCTTTTTCTCCACCTCATGCGCTTTCTCCACTTCTTTCTCGCATGTGCAGTGTCCATCATTTGGCCTCAGTCGGTCCTAAACAAATGCACTTTTCACTCCCCGCTTATCTGCCTCCGTCTCTCCTCCTCCCCCAGCGAAGCAGCTCCTCTGCAGCCGTGCATAATTAGACCTAAACACAAGCCTGCACAGGCTCACATCTGGAAGGAGTTTGGACATGGCAGTTTCCTACCAAGACGCCTAAATATTTAGGTTAAGAGTTACTGCGTGTGGATGAGCTCGTGATAAAGGGGTGGGAAAGGGAGAGAATCGGGGAGCTGGAGATAAAGAAAAAGAGAGAAAGTGCGACCGATGACTGGAGCGCATGGCTGTCACTAGTATAATGCATCATTAAAGCAGTGATAAGAGTTTATGGGAAGAAGGGAGGTTGTCGTTCAACGTGTTCATGCATTCAGAGTAGCAGAGAAAATAAGAATCCGTCAGGAGGAGGTGAAAATATTGTGGCGACCGGTTGCTCCTTTACGGCTGGCAGGGAAAACAAACAGTGAACAAATAGTTTTCATAAACAATTCCACATTGGGATTTCCCAGGAGGGTGAGGGGCCTCAGCTGGAATGTTCACAGGGGCCAGCTGTTGTGTATTACACGTAGAAGCTGGCCCCGGAAGCCTCTGGACCTGCTGAGTCCTGGGGCCCCGCGCCGGCTCAGCGAGGAGGAGAACCCCAAGAGAGAGGGCCCATGCGAGGAGGGAGCGATGCGGGGCTCTACCACTGCACCTGGAATACTCTCCGCATTACTCTGAACGGATCCAGGAATGTCGGCAATAACATGAATATGGACGCAGCATCTCACATTCCACATCTGGAGCAAATGTCACAAAAACCCACTGAAGCGTGGCCACCACATAAACTCACTGAATGTGCAGCACCTTCATTGAGGGGGCTGTGAGAAGCATAATTCAGGATTACGTCTCCTAAACACTATTAAAACACTGTCACAACTAAAATACTGGTATACACCTTGTTGAAATGCTCTCATGCCTATTACTTCAACGCTCACATACACCCGACTGAAATGCTTTCATACACACTATAGATTATTTTCACTCATACACTCTACTGATTTTTTTCACACTTATCCACACGACTGAAATGTTCTCATACACACTACACATTTTTTTTCACCCACTCACTACTGAAACGCACTCATGCGCACTAAAAGGCCTGCTCTCACACAATGCTCTCATTCTAGCTCATGAATTTTCTTTCATATACACTACTGAAACGCTCTCATATGCACTACTGACTTTTTTCCACTCATGCACTACTGAAACACACTCCTGCACACTACTGAAAGTCTCTCATACATTTTGATTATTTTTAAAACTAATATACATTATTGGCATGCTCTCATAGGCAGCACTGTAATGCTCTCGTGCACACTGCTGAATTTTTTTTCTCTCAAGCGAGTTTTTTTCCTACTCATATACACTACCGAAATGCTCTCATATACAACACCCTCATACAAACACTACCGAACAATACATTTCAGTATTGTATATGAGCGAAAGAGCAACCAGTAGAGCGTATGAGAGCATTTCAATAAATACATGAGAACATTTCATACTAAACGTACTGTATATCAAAACACACTGCTGATGGGCAGCCTGACTTCCCAAGATTAAGTTACTGTATTTTGACAAGAGAAGTTCCTTCGCTGGCGATGTCTACAGAGCGACGCACAGGAGGAAGCTGTTGCGTGTGCTACGTCGTCAAAAACAAGACAATACGAGAAACCTGTTGAATCATTTGAACAAGTAGCACTCAAGTGGAGAGCATGAAAATGCGAGCAGAGTTTGCACAGCCTGTAAACATTAGCAGTGTAGTCGCTAATAACAAGCCGACAGCCACTGGATGACAGCAGCACTCAATCGTGTCATCTTTTGAAAATAGCAATGATGCTAACACCCTATGTTGGATCATAACGTATTGTTTACATTACAAGGCGTATTTATTATTCGTAATTGTTCCATTTCTTAGTACTGTAGTTCACTGTGTTATTTTATTTGATTCTAGATTTGTTGTGCAGCAGCATAACACTGTTTGAGAGGAATGAACGTTAATAAAATGTTGAATTGCTCTATAATTATCCTTGTTGTCAGTACCAGCGCTTTCAAACTGGCAAATAAAAAGCAATGAAAAAAAAGGTTGCCGGTCCGCGAACAGAATGTTCTAGTATCAACCGGTTCGTGACACAAAAAAGGTTGGGGGCCACTGGTTTACATGCAATTGTCCATAAACGAGACGTCAATCTAATATTTTAACAAATGGCTTTTTGTCCACAGTTTCATCGCAGCAAGTTAAGTCTTTGCACCAAAACAAGCCAACCATAATGAGTAGGTGGGGCCATGGAAATGATCTTCAATCACCTCAACCACTGCTATTTTTTTCCCCTCCTGTTTTCAGCAATGTGTTTACCAGATGTATAATCCTGATTTTATTAAGCCAGAAACATACGACTCTATAAATGGACCACTGGCTGACTTTAGCTCTCCCGGGGCACAAATCCACCTACTTTACCTCATGTGTTGACTCCAGTGGCGCCTTTTCTTACAGTGCAGCGACTCTACTCGCACTGTGGGAACGAATAAACTCTGAGAGCAGCTGCGAAGCAAGTATTTCAACTAATTCCGATTGAGTGTACACCAACACCGCCCAAATGTGTGTCACCGATAGATTATGAGCCCCTTCATCACTTAAAATTGTATGTTTTGGCACAGTTCTTTCAACTTAAATCCAAATAGACCACACAAATGAGTGCATCCCAGTATGAACATATCCGACTAAACTGGAGCTAAATTTTTATGCTGTCATACCGCTTTCACAGGCTACACATTTCTTTCCTCGGCGCAAGGTAATTGGGAGCCATATTTAATGGAAGCAGTCAGAAATGAAATGTGTTTGTGTTTATTCTCATGGAAGGGGAGGACTGTTTAAACTGACAGGTTTATGTCGAAGAGGTGGGACCACATGATGGTGTGGTGATGATCATGACGGTGATGATGATGATATGGTGCACACAGTTGGCTCAAATTAAGGCCAAAGTAGTTCAAGATGCCCACTTTAGATCATCATGTATTATAATTGTAGCAAGTCCTTAATACAAAAATCAGTTCAATGGGTCACAGTTCTGCATGGGCCTCGTGTGTTTACATGCAGAATATTTGGTATACAGTACTTGCAAAATGTAAATGTCCGCTATAAGAATTGTATGGAAAAACTCTTTTAGCCTTTGCAAAGCTAATGATGCCAAGTTAGACAAAGAGAAAGTCAATCGACAACTTGGTTATTATTGTGGTTGAATAAATAGTCTTTTGCCACCACATTTAGCACTTCAGTAAAAGAAGTTTGTGGCCACTTAAATAAGCTCAAGAGAAGATGTAATTACATATGGTGACCATCACCATATGCCCAAATGTATTGTATTCTGTAATGCTGAGAGGGTTTCATAATAAAGTACAGTCTCTTCTAAATTCCCCCAAAAGTATTTTGTTCCTGTGAGGTGTGCAAAACATTAGTGCAGCGGAACGGAAAAAAATGCTGTGTTGAAATCACTCCATTTTGTTTTGTCACAAAACAAAATCCTTTGTCTTCAGATATTTTTGAAAAGTAGACTATACATCTACTTCGATTTGATTGTGGGCAGCCAAATGACAAAATAAAACAGAAGAAATTAAACACACAATTTTGTTCAGTGATATGTATTTTTGTGAACGGCAACAAGTTGCTAAATTAAAACCTCACCGACATTGTCATGCGTCAGTCAATTCATCAATCGTGAAATGAACTGTTGGTATTAACTAAAATTAAACCACAAAGGCATACCTACTGAATATAGAAGCAGTACATGCAAATGCAAAAGTTGGTAGCCTATTCAGTTGTCAGATTCTAAATTCTTTGTTATTGAGTGTCCGGGTTTCTTGACTTGAAATTAGAGGATGGGATGATGCAAAGGTCACTGGGTGAATTAATGGCAATCAATTTCTTCGATTGGGATGTTGTCATAGACAAAGCAATAGCCCTAAAAACAACAACAATAAGCATGCACTGTTCGTTCAGATAATTTTGCACCCCTCTAATCTAATCCGTATAACGCCATTTAAAACACCGCCTCCCTGCTAAATCTGCAATTACATGAAGTTATAATAATAAAGAAAGTGCTGTTTTGCAGGTCTTGTCAACTCACAAAGTGACGGTTCTGTTGGGCAGCAGGCTGGCATCGGGGGGTTCGATCAACTCCTCCTTGCCGCAGCTCACCCTCCGCCCAAGGGGCTGGGCTCCGTGCGCCTTGGAGCGCTCCTCCGTGCAGCTGCAGCCGAGTAGCCCGTGGCACGCCCGGGACTGCCGCGGCCCGAGGGCGGCCAGGAGGAACAGCAGCATCAGTACCACACGACCCGGCAGCACAGGGATGTCAAGACCGGGCGCGCTCATTGTCCTTGGGCTGGATCTCAGCTCAGCCTCAGGTCAACCCATATCTCCGGCATGAAGCCTCCAGAGGGGGTTCGGGAGTTAAGTTGTTCTCGATCCCAATATTACAAACGTAGGGAGAGTTTGCTGTTCAACACACCAGCCGGTCCTTTTTTTTATTAAAATATCAAACACTGGTCCCGTTATGAGTGTTCCGTTAAGTCATGGCGGGGCGCGGCGTTCCTTTGGCTCCAAATGTTTTTTTTTAATCCAATGGAAAATCCAACTCCGGCTTTCTACTTACTGCGAGTGTCCAGATGAGTCCTTTCTCAAATTTAATCCAGCGGTTGATGAAAATCACGACTCGGCACTCAAAGTCACACTGACATCTATATGAACGAGTGAACCGGGGATGAGAAAAGTTTTCCAAAACTTTTTCCAATTTGCTTCGCCTCTTTGAAACTTTTTCCGGCCCTCTTCTTTTCCTCCAGCGCAACTTCAGCAAAGGAGAAGGTAGAGAAGTGGCGGTGGGATGGTGTTGATAGTTCCAGTGTCAAATCCTAATCTAGTGGTTCTTGCTGCTCGTTTGCCCCATTCTCTTGGTGCGCCCTAAAGTCGTCTCCCAGGTCCTAGCGCTTCCTTTTTCACCAAATCTCACAATTTCCATTTCCATTTTGTCAAAGGTAACATGAAAATATTGGCTAAGGTAAAAGTACGGATACTTGTAAAGAGCAGATGCGCTGATGGTTTTTACTATCGGTAAAATCGTATGGATTGTGAAATACCCCTAAAAGGGAAGTCTAGTCAAAAACTTGACAATAATGTCGCTGGTGTCTGTTTTTTTTAATTGAAAAAAAATGTATGCGATATATTAAAGATATGTTTGTAAGATAAAAACTCATCAGAAAAAAATATTATTTTTTTCATTTGATTGTTTTATTTTTATGGTCAGGCAGTTCTTTGCATACAAACGTATTTACTGGTACTGATGCAAGCACGTAGTAGCTGATTTTAATACAAATGCAGATGAAGTTGCCACAGTCGGAAAGGAACTCCATTGTCCACCCCGGACAGCTGTAAACACAATACAGTACTTATGATACATTAGCATTTATCCTCCAATTAAAAACATTCAAACTTTAGATCACTGTAAGAAATACGGCTTAATTATATGATATGTGTCGATCATATGGCGTTAACGATACTTAAGAGCCATTTTAGGTTTATAACAAAATTCTTTAATCACACCACATTATTAGGCTGTAGAAGTAACGGTTGGGAATGAATTAATACCACTTCATGGAATCAATGTTAAAATGTATCTTGTAGAATGTAGGTCAGTGCTTCTGAAAGTGTTTAGGCCAGGGAAGGTCTTGCTGGTCCTGACAGATCACCAGTCATTGAAGTTAATCATGTTTGTAGTACTTGGACAGGAAGTTGGTCATTCATGGACTTGATCCTTATTAATGATTGAAACCAATGTTGATGATGGTGGCAATGAAGATATTTGTTATGACCTGATTAGAATGAAATGAATTACTCCATTTTCTTGTTGCCATTGTTCTTGTGGGAAGGCGACGTTAATATTTTGATAGCATCAGTAAGAGGTGAGCTGACTGCTGGTGAATAAATGCTGAGGGTCTCATTCCAAAGCATATTGTGTTTGTATACAGATCAAAGCCTTTGCTTTCAAGTGGAGGTATGGAGAGGAAGAGGAGACTTGAATTTGTGTGGCACTTCTCATGTGATTTTAAAGCTGTGCAATTACATCATGACCATATTTTTTCCATAGTACGAAAAAAAAAACTAAAAACATATCGCAAGTGTTTGTGCTCCTCTTTCTTAGGGTGCATTCATCCATCCATCCATTTATCCATTTTCTGATCTGCTTATCCTCACAAGGGTCGTGGGGGCGTGCTGGAGCCTAACCCAGCTGTCTTCAGGGAGTAGGCGGGGGGATAGCCTGGACTGGGTGCCAGCCAATCGCAGGGGTGCATTCTTTTTTGTAGAAAATTTGACAAAGATGTCATTCCAACAGACTGCTTTACCATAAATTGCATGTGGCTGGGCTCTAATTTATCCCAGTCTATTTCTTTCTGTTTGTACAAAATGCAACACATTTATTTATAAACAAGCTACAGACAATGTTTAACCCTTTCAGGGACAGCGGTTACTACAGTGGACATGTTATCATGTTATCAGGTTGCAGGGTGCATGAAAAGGTTAAATTACAATTATTTAAAATTGGACAGTTTACTTGAAGGAACTGCATTTACATGAGTCTGACTCCAATTCACTGTGCAATGGTTTTTGCGCAAATTTACACTTAAAATTGATGTTAACTAGACTACATGAAGACACATTGAAAATATTTGTGCTACTGTTATCCCTTTCTCTACTACCTCATCCAAAATTATACCGTGTGACTGAGCGGCAACCAATCCAGGTTATACTTCATCCTAGCTGGCCTTGGGTGAGAGGTGAGCTGGATAAGAGAGGCAGCATAAAATACGGGCACGTTGCTTGGATGACTTGCTCATTTTGCATTGAGCAGCCAGCTCTCTTGCAATATGGTCCTTTTGTGGTTATTTATCACACAAAGAAAAAGAAAAAGTAATCTCAATCTCATGAAACCTTTTTCGGTGACTTTTGGGGTATATTTTCTTCACAAGATACTGCTGCAGTCCAATCTGTTAACAAAGCAAAATAGTGCAGGGAGTTTTCAAAAAAGACCGTGATACACAAACACGAGAGTTCACGAGTTTGGGGAGCATTTTAGCTCCCATGTTGAAAGGAAAGGCACCGCAGTCATGCAAGCTCCAGCCCGGCGGTATAATGGAAGACTGTGTTCTGACCCGCACAGGTTTGTTATTTCTGTATGCAACACTGTACGGCGAGGAGGGCGTGGGCACGTAATCGCTAATGAAACAGAGGACTGTTTATCCGAGCTGTTAAAAAAAGGCTTCAAGCACAACACGCCACCTCCACCAGTACACAAGGCCCAAATCTCTCATTTGAGAGAAGGCAGTTTCCACTGAAAATGTCACGATCCCAACTTCACATTACATCAAATTGTACTTAATGGCATCCAGGCAAACTTTAATGCTGTTCCAACATTTTCTCTTTGCTTATGCACCCCATAGACAGCCGCCCCGCCTCCCCCCTGCCTTTTTTGGGGGGGGGGGCCAAGCAAGCAAGCTTTCTCTTTCCCAGTTCCACATCTGGACTTGATTCCAGGTGCGGTGTTGAGAATGTGGAGCACGTCGAGTAGAAGAGGTGGAACTCTGACTGGGGCCGGGAGCTGAGATAATGTCGGGGAGATGGGGTGGAAGTTGCGCAACATTTGGGAAATGGCAGAGACAATCTAAGTAAGGACAGATGATACACGAGACAACAGATGACATGGATGAATGCCTGGCGGGGAGGAGGGCATTCTCATTAAGTTCCTCTTCGAACAAAAAAAAAAATAGATACTATAAAGCATTTGTAGCATGGTTTGATTGCAACTGGCAGGATTTACCAAAGAAGAGCGTCAGACCTCCTGCGTCGCAGACCTCAAGCCCGCTGGCCCTTGAGGGACTCATGACATCCAGTGGTGTAATCCCTTCAACACACACGCACAACAGGCGTCCCTTTATGAGCTGCTCATGTGGGGACATGCTTTTAATTTGGCATTTGAAAAAAAGATGAGGCTCCTACAATTCATGGGATCATAAAATGATGTAGTAGTGGCATATTTTTAGTAATTAATATTCCCATTATCGAGAATTATGAGTGGTAGGGATTTGTTGCGAAACAATGGATTCCTGAAGACTAAGAATTAAACATTGTGCGTGCAAGTGTGTTCGTGTGTGTGTGTGTGTGTGTGTGTGTGTGTGTGTGTGTGTGTGTGTGTGTGTGTGTGTGTCTGGCATTTGTACTTCTACTGTAACCCATCCATGCATCCATTGTGTTCTTGTCGCCATTAGTCTTGTCTAGTCCCATCGCAATTTGGGCAAAAGGCAGTGTTAGGGTACAAAGTGGACTGGTCGCCAATGAATCACATACTGTATGGACAAACAACCCAATGCCAGAACATGCAGACTCTACACACGAGGGCCCCGATATTCAAGGCCAAAACCTCTCAACTGTGAAGTGGTGTGAATCAACGCTCCCTTGTACTAATGCTCCCTTTTCTTCAGTCCAGTGTATGTCCAAATACATAATGTAAACTTTAATTGTCTTAAATCGAGTTGATGTGCCACATTCTCTACTTGTGTCACAGATGTCCACTTTATGTATATTTCCAAGATACATTTGAATTATTTGACAATATTAAATGTGAAATGTGGACGGAAATCTATGACCAAACTGAGAACAGTGCATCTATGGGCGAGGGGATGATGATGGTGGCCAGGAGACGGTGAGACTGCGCTCAGGTCAGCCTCCACTGGCAAAATTGGTCGAAAAAGGTCAACATGTCATATTTCAGAGGAATTTCATTTTGAAATGGGACATGAGATATGAATGGCAGTAGCCTGTTTGGATCGATGGGGTGCTCTCGTGTAATTCAAGATTATTATAAAATTGGAAGAAAAGGTCAACATGTCATATTTCAGAGGTGTTTTATTTTGAAATGGGACATGAGATCTGAATGGGAGTAGTCTTGGGTGTTTTGAAAGGCGCTGATAAATAAAATGTATTATTCATTCATTCATCTTCCGAACCGCTTGATCCTCACTATCGTCGCGGGGGGTGCTGGAGCCTATCCCAGCTGTCTCCGGGCAGTAGGCGGGGGACACCCTGAATCGGTTGCCAGCCAATCGTAGGGCACACAGAGACGAACAACCACCCACGCTCACACCTAGGGACAATTTAGAGTGCTCAATCAGCCTGCCATGCATGTTTTGGGAACATGGGAGGAAACCGGAGTACCCGGAGAAAACCCACACAAGCCCGGGGAGAACATGCAAACTCCACACAGGGAAGCCGGAGCTGGAATCGAACCCGGTACCTCTGCACTGTGAAGCTGACGTGCTAACCACTGGACTACCGGGCCGCCAAAATGTATCACTATTATTATTATTATTGGTATTATTATTATTATTATTATTATTATTATTATTATTATTATTATTATTATTATTATTATTATTATTATTAGTCTAGTTGGATACCCGGGTGCTGTAGTGCCCCCTGGACCTAGTCTGCTTGAGGCATAACTTTTTTTTTTTAAAGATTATTTAAAAATTGGACGAAACGGTCAACATGTCATATTTCACAGGCGTAGCCTGGTTGGATACCTGGGGTGCTCTCGTGTGTCAAAAACCTGGTGTGGTTGTGGGATAACTACGATTCATTTTTTAAATGATTTAAAAAAAAAATATCAGGTGACATTTTTTGTCATTGATGGAGAGTTACCATCGACTTTATTTTCTATCTCAACGTCAGAACGCTTCTTGGCGCTATTCTGAGGGAGTTTTTATTCTCCCTGGGTGAACTGATCGTTGCCCGACACCCAAGAAATTATTTTATAGCATTTTTAAAATCTAAACTACTGACGTGTTGCATTATTTGAAGCGCTTTTATCTTGAAGGTGGCCAGCGCCACTCACCGGCGACACATTGCCGTAATGCAGAATACTGTACAGTATCAACAATCCATTTGGCGGCTCGCTTGACTTCTATTTTGCGAGTGGAGACTGGCCTGACCGCAGTGTAATCATTGCACTGCTAGAAATGATGCGTTTCTTGATGTCTGACAGCTAATATTTCAAATATAGGATTGGTCTTAATAGGGTGTTTATATACGCCACTGAGTCAGGCTTTGTGTAGATACATCCTTCACGAGGTGATCAATCACAGTTTGTTCGCTCACTGTAATCACAGCACAGTAGAAAAACTACAAGAGCGTCGTAGGAAAATGACGTCAATATGGTCAGCTGACTTCAAAAACCACTTTTCGCTGCAAACACTTTTTATGCGATACTTGTTCCAAAATAGTTGTTTTGTTTTGTTTTTTTCTTTGTCTTTTTTCAAACACTTAGTCGAAAGTTTGCATTGGACAACTGAACTTTTGAAATGCTGATTTCCGTCATTTTTAATCGGGGGGTTCTAGCGCAAATTCATTAGGTTGCCAAGCTCCTTTACAGAAATGTTGACGAAAGCATTGCTTGCCTTTGCGTTCATTGTTTATTTCAAAGACGTTTTTTGCGATTCTTTTGTCATCAGTGTTGACCTTGGTAAACCGGTAGGACCTTTGAAACACTTCTGGAGAAGCACCGGTTTCTGGTAAGTAAACAATCACGCCAGAAAAACACCCATCGGTCGGCAGTAATCCCTGGGTGGTAAATTTGTATACAGAACTGTAGTGCGTGTTTTGTATTAACGCAGGTAGTAAACTACTTTAAATAATATATCCGCTACATTTGGTAGACCTGGACCATTTAATGGAATATTACTAATGGACGTTAATGTGAATGTGAATATGAATGTTAGTAACTGTAGCATATGGCCGTTTACCATACTGCTACATGATGTTACGGCACTGTCGCAAAGCATTGTTTGGTTAGGTGACGACCGACACCTGTTACGTCAGTTGAATAAAGACCGTTGAAAAAGTAAGTCGTGTCCTCACGTTTTTCGGATACAACAGTAACTTTTTGCCCGAAATTAATGTTGAGAAGTTTGATAGTTGGCAGTGGTACATAACTACTGTGCTCCACGTAAGGCTCTGGAGGGGGCTAATAAAAAATGTAACCTAAACTGTCCTTGTCATGGCAAAGGCATAACTCGTGGCTCATGAATATATTAATGTGCTTGAGTCGTAAAGGAAGTGACAGTTTAATGTATGTTTGTGTGTTGTGGGATTGTAATTGCATTGATAGTGTTTAATACATTTATAAGACCACCACTAGATAAACAGCAATACCAAAATCTAATTTATGTTTATGATAATACACAAGTATGTAAAATCTTTTTCGCAAATATTTTATGTTTTATTTGATTAAGTGGTTCAGATAATGAGTCGATGGAGTAGCCGGGAAGGTGGTGGGCAGGGTTTGGGGGGTCCAGTAGGATTTTCCGTGCCCATGTCTTGGTGTGCAAGTCCTCGAGAGTGGGTAGGATGGTGCCAATGAGTCCTAACTTTCCGTTGTAGTCAGATTTTGTCCTTTTATGTGTCGGCCCCAAAGCAGACTGTGCTAGAGGAATACAGGACTTATTTGATGACTCCTGTGTAGAACTGTCTCAGCAGCTCCTGTGGCAGGCCGTGCTTCCTCGGCAGCCTCAGGAAGAACTTCCTCTGCTGGGCCTTTTTCAGAATGGAGTTAATGTTGGCCTTCCACTTCATGTACTAAAAGACCTACTACTTAGATGATTTATTATTATGATTATGTATTATTTATTTAGATGGCAAATTATAATTATCTAATTGCATTCCTGAGCATGAACGATTACTTGATGTGAAAACATCTTGGCTAATTTATTTCTGAGAATACCAACGAATCGATGCAAATTTGGTTGTCAAAAGATGAATTCAGTTTTAAATTCCTCCTCCCTGTTCATAACGGTTAAACATCAATAGTGCAACTAAATTGAAAGAGTCCTCATTAAAGCACTTCATGATGCTGTGTGGTCTCATCTCCTTTTTATGAAAGGTGTGTCAAACATTTGTTAAGCACTTTGTGTTGTGTGCAGTCCTCCTCTCCCTCACACCCAGGCGCACCATTTTGACCTGAGCATTGATCAGCAACAGAACCTTGCCTACGTGGGCTCGGTCCCACATGGAGGCATCCAGCAGGTCCGAATACACTGGATGATGGAGCTGGTCACTGCCCAGTACGTGAAACGGCAGCAGCTCGGACAAGCTTATAGTTAGTCTGTATTAGTGTCACTATTTTTAGCTGTCATCTGCTTTTGTTGTTTCAGAGATTTTGGAGGACAACCCCAGTACAATTTTACAAAGTTGGACCAGCTAGTGAATCTCTTATGGATGAATGGACTCCGGCCAGGTACGCATCTGTGATGCACCTCTAATCTTTTCTTCTACAGTCCTCAACCATTTCGACATGTGTGTGTGTGTGTGTGTGTGTGTGTGTGTGTGTGTGTGTGTGTGTGTGTGCAGAATTCCAAATATATCTTATCTTTCCAATTTTCTCAACCAATTCAAACATTCCAAAGTCAAAATCTTCAGCACATTCAGGCAATTACATCCAACTACATATTTTTTGTTTGTTTGTTTGTTTGTAGAATTCCAAATTTTCCATGACAACATTCCCAAATTAATGGAGAATTTTTACAAATTCTGCAAGAATGTTTGCATTCCATCAATACTGATTAGAATTAGTAATTAACTATGGCACAATGCAAAATCCTTGTCAACCCTTTTCTCTGTTCATGTTGCTCTTTGGTTATGATTGTATAATTGGTGGTTTAGGTCATACCATTCCTTTCAGCAGTTCTTATTAGAACTATTCCTAGAACAGAGGGCGAGATGTTTTACCCATATCCATTGGTCATAGCTCTTTCTTTCCCGAGGTGTCTCTCCTCCTATACTGTATGTTAACATAACCAGTTGGTAGCACATTAGCATTGTATCAGTTGTCATTTAAAATAAAAGACGAATGCAGGGCAAGACCAACATCACATATGAGTCTAAAAATTAAAAACACCAAACGTTCATAAAAATTGATCAACTTGAACGCACTATAAAGTTCTTTTTTTTCCTTGCACTTTTGCTATTTTTCAGGTTTTGAGCTGATGGGGAGCGTCTCAAACTACTTCACAGACTTTGAAAACAAATCTCAAGTGTTCAAGTGGAGGAATCTTGTTTATTTCACAGCCAAGAGGTACATTGGTGAGTGAGCGTCAGCTGCCCTCTCTTTACAAGGGAAAGTCAACCCCCAAAATATTATTTACCAAAATATGTTCTATGCAGCCTCACTAGTATAAACACGGCATTCTGATTAATATTGCATGTATGGAATCTGAGTTAAGCAGTAAAATCCACCCATTTTTGTCTATTACAGGGTGGCGGCACCCTGAGATGGTTAAAATTGGGTGAATTTTGATCCTAAACTCATATTCCACAAATGCAATATGAATCAGAAAATATTGGGGTTGACTTCCCTCTTAAACAGTGAATGACACAGCTCCGAGCAAATACAAGGTGTCACTCACTAAAATGTCCACTTACAGAAAAATATGGTCTTGGGAGTGTTTCGCAGTGGAACTTTGAAACATGGAACGAGCCCAACAACCATGACTTTGATAATGTCAGCATGTCAATTCAAGGTACAGTGCCGTCAATGTCCACACAGCCTGCCTTGTTCATTTCCGCTGTAGTTTGAAATACCCGCCTGCAGCTGTTTGTGTACTGTGAAACTGTCTTTCAATGATAGTGAGGTAACCAAAATATAAGAAATAATTTTCATGATGTTGTGTTGTACAAAGAGTGGCACGGTGGTCGACTGGTTACTCACAGTGCAGAGGTGCAGGGTTCGTTTCCGGCTCCGGCCTTCATGTGTGGAGTTTGAATGTTCTCCCCTGTGCTTGTGTGGGTTTTTTCCGGGTACTCCGGTTTCCTCCCACATTCCCAAAGCATGCCTGGCAGGTTATCTCTAAGTTGTCCCTCGGTGTGGGTGTGAGTGTGGATAGTTGTTCGTCAATGTGTGCCCTGCGATAGGCTGGCAACCAGTTCAGGGTGTAACCCTCCTGCTGCCCAAGGACAGCTGGGGTGGGCTCTAGCACGACCGCGGCCCTCTTGAGGATAAGCGATTTAGAAAATGGATGAATGCATGGATTGTACAAAAGTCAAACTGTGATGATTGATATTGATCTATTGATGGAAATGCTACTGTGGATATCCCTATAGAATCTACTGTGCAATGTGTGATGTCATCTCTCCTCAGGGTTTCTAAATTATTACGATGCCTGTTCGGAGGGTCTGCGGGCCGCCAGCGACTTGCTTAGGTTTGGGGGACCGGGAGACTCGTGTCACTCGCCGCCACACTCGCCTTACTGCTGGGCCATGCTTCAACACTGCTACAATGGCACCAACTACTTCACTGGAGAGACGGGCGTCCGGCTGGACTACATCGCCCTGCACAAGAAGGTGTCTGCGAGTTTACTTGAATGGACGTGATCATTTTTAGCAAGGCATGACCCATATAGTCTTATTTGAGTAGAGTTGCTGGGGTACTTGACATCTGTGTGTAAGTAGAAGTACAGATATTAGTGTAAAAAAAAATCAATTAATTAAAAAAGACCTGTAAATGTAGAAGTACGTTCACCACAAATCGTTCTTAGAGCCCACATCATCAAACAATTGTCACGAAGAGAACGATTAACGGGGAATATTTTTCT
Source organism: Hippocampus mohnikei (assembly GCA_026261675.1). Lineage (NCBI taxonomy): Eukaryota > Metazoa > Chordata > Actinopteri > Syngnathiformes > Syngnathidae > Hippocampus > Hippocampus mohnikei. Next base: position 14,334,063 of record JAKGUB010000348.1, read on the forward strand.
TGATCAAAACTGTCATTCTTATGATCCCTAAATTGTCCGCCGTAAAAGACGCAAAGAAGATCTCACCCATGGTTGACTTCACCCATCTCCATTTACGTCTTTTTTATTTTGCACATTTTTTGCATTCATTTTCTTCCAGGGAGGAGGCTCCTCTTTGCCTATCCTCCAGCAGGAGATGCAGACCGTGGGAGAGATCCAGGAGCGTTTCCCTCGTTTCCGTGGTCGGCCTGTGTACAATGATGAGGCCGATCCACTGGTGGGCTGGTCCCGGCCTCAAGAGTGGAGAGCGGATGTCACCTATGCTGCCATGGCCGTCAAGGTAACGAGCAATGACCAAGCATCGCCACAGAATTTTCAAGGAGATCGGTGTGAACGAAAATGAGACCTGATGGTCATGTGGTCCAATGGCTCGCGATGAACCAAAGTGAAACATTCCTGCATGGAAAATAGTGCCGCTGGACCACGTATTTTTACATCCAGCGCCTTGTCGTAAGCCAAGGGCCCCCAATGTTGCATTTGAAAATTTAAACGCATTCTAATTGTGTCCGCGAACAGGTGATCAGCCAGCATCAGGATGCGCTGTCTGCAAATACAAGCATCAACTACACCCTGCTGAGCAACGATAACGCCTTCCTCAGCTACCATCCTCACCCCTTCACCCAGCGCACTCTGACCGCTCGCTTCCAGGTCAACAACACGCAGCCTCCTCACGTGCAGCTCATCAGGAAACCCATCCTCACTGTCATGGGCCTTCTGGCTCTGCTTGGTACTGTGGACCTGCTGGTTTACATTGATTCATATATTGCATCAGTCTGGTTCTTTAACCCTGAATTGTTGCGCTCAAATTTGACAGCAATTAAAAAAAAAAAGTACCGGTAATTCTTTAACCCTGGTATATGATGCACACAAAAATGAAAATGTTTTAGATTTGACCTGCATCCCCTAAAATGGATTCTAGATTCACCACTGTGCAGCGATGAATCGACTAAATAATAACTAATCGGTTATCAAATTAACTGACAATGATTAGGATACCGGTAATCGTTTCATCTTTACACAGCCTGTTGAATTTGAAATTGCCCAAATCCTCTGGATTTCAGCCTCTTAACAGGAAACATTCTCAGATTTCTGTCGTCCTCCATAAAGGCAGGCTGATTATCTTTTTTGTTGAATTAAAAAAAAAAATCGTCTATTTGCCACAGATCAAACCGGTAACTGAATCATAATGAATTTTTGTGCATTTTCTGCACTCTCAACTTGAAATCATGTCCCACTTTTGAATACCATGATGGAAATTACAACTTATTTTTTTGACCTGATTAAACAAAATATTAATTGATTATCCAAATAATGGGTAGTTGCAGCCCTACCAGTGTGTGTTAAATCAATCAATCAAAGAGAATAGTGGAATCCCTCATCTGAAAGTGTACATTCCATAAATGTTGTTGTTGTTGTTTTTTTTTTTTTGATGGGCCAGTGGTACAGTGATCTTAACACAGTCCAAAGAACTGTCTGTGCTCTCCAAAACACTTTTCAAAAGGTCTGCAGTTCAAAATTTGATACGAGATTAACAAATATTAGGATATTCTCGGTTAGGTCAAAATTGCTAACACATCGCATGTGTATGGAACATGAACATGATGCAGTGGTTGAAATCTTCCTTCTTCTTTCCTGGGACTGTTTGGATTACTCATCCAGGTGAGACGCAGGTCCTGGCACAAGTTTTGAACTCCTCTGGAGCCGACGATGCCCACAATGGGCTCGTGGGAGTTCTCGCAAGTAGCCACCAGCCCGAAATCCCCAGAGGGCCAGATAGCTGGCAGGCCACCTTGCTGGTCTACAGCAGTGACGACAACCGCACGTCCACCAGCACGAATGTTGTCACCGTGTCCCTGAAAGGACTGGAGCCGCACGCAGGTGGATCGCATGCATATGGTTATTCTGTTCGATACGATTACTATAAGAATTGCTCTCTGACTTTTATATGTGCAAGTAAGCGGTTGTTTAAAATGCCTACGTCCTCTTTATTTGCTACTCAGGTCTTGTCTATGTCACGTATCTGATGGACAATAACGCGAGTAACCCCTATCAAGAATGGCAGAACATGGGAAGCCCCGTCTACCCCACGACAGACCAGTTCACAAAGCTCAGGAACGTCCAGGTTTGTTCACGGCTATATTTTATTAAGATCATATCTTGATTGTGGTTTTTGTACCAGTACCTGCGATCTCAATATGAGCCAAATGAGGAGCTAGCGATAGGAATATGATGATATTTTTGCAATGGGCGGCCCGGAGGTCCAGTGGTCAGCGCGTATACTTCACAGTGCAGAGGTACCAGGTTCAATACCAGCTCCGGCCTCCCTCTGTGGACTTTGCATGTTCTGCCGGGGCCTGTGTGGGTTTTCTCCGGGCACTCCGGTTTCCTCCCACATTCCAAAAACATGCATGGCAGGCTGATTGAACACTCAAAATTGTCCCCAGGTGTGATTGTGAGCGCGGATGGTTGTTCGTCTCTGTGTGCCCTGCGATTGGCTGACAACCGGTTCAGAGTGTCCCCCGCCTACTGCCCAAAGACGGCTGGGATAGGCTCCAGCACCCCCCGAGACCCTTGTGAGGATTACACAGCCAGAGACTGTTACACCCGCGCTGCAAGAAGGAGAGATACCGCCGCTCGTTCCTACCAACTGCTGTCAGGCTGCTGAATAAAAAAAGTAAATAAATAAAATGACGTGGAAAACAATTGTAAATAGCACAGCCACCTTATCTATCAATATCTATATTGCAAACACTTTGTTTTTCTTCTTTCTACCTACAATCTTGCTGCTGTAGACTGTAAATTTCCCCAGTGTGGGACAAATAAAGGATATCTTATCTTAATCGGATCAGAAAATAGATGGATGGATGGATGGATGGATTTTTGCAATGATGCCAAAGTCACAATCAATATCACACTATCTATGCAATTGAAGAAAAGCCAACGTCATAATGGACGCCTGTTCAAACTCATCAAACAGCATATCTATTTAAGTGGATGTCATATATTTTAAACTACAACTCCCTATGCCATCGGTCAAAAAAGGAGGAGGAAACGTATTTAAATCCTCCCCTTAGATAAATTATCCATCAAGAATTGCAATCTAAAACATCTATACTATTATAATGGATGGTATCCTTATAGACAGGACCACAAAAAATAAATAATTGGGAGTTGGGGTGGCAGAAAAGCAGTCAGTATCTGGTGCGACCACCTTTTTCCTCACGCAGTGCCCCGGTTTTATTGCACAGGTGTGCCTTGGGCTACCTCACACACTGTACCTCCTCCATATATAGGATGTCATACTTTGAGATTTGTAGTTCCACCCACTGTAGTTTTATTCTTGTCTGGAGTTGTATTAATATGCTACTTTGTCAGGACCCTCTTGTTGATGGACCACAACCGGTACCTGCAGGTGACACTCTGACTTTGAAAGCAAGACTGCATATTCCCTCTGTGCTGCTGATACATGTATGTGCCCGACCCAAAACTGCTCCAAACCAGGTCAGTAGTTCTTCTGAGTGTTGCAGTGGATTTATAAAGCGTAGCTGTCTTAATTTAAGTCCTGAGTTCCAAAGGTAACATGTCATTTTTGGGCTTGACATGTGTGTTTTATTTGCCCTTCAAGGTCAATGGTTTGCGTTTTATCAGGATCACCAAAGGCCAAGTCCTCATTATCTGGTCTGATGGCTGTGTTAGTTCCAAGTGGGTGCATGAAGTCAATGAGATGTTTTGTGTGTGTGCGCGCACTCCAAAAAGCATTCATTTATTCTTTGCAGATGCATTCACACCTTTGAAGTTGAGGTCTCTGTAAATCAGAAGGACTTCAGCAGGATTAATAACCACAACACCATTTTTACATCATTCGTTTACTCACCTGGTAAGATGTTTTTGTGTTTTGGTCATTGTTTAACATAGCAATATGTTATGACGAGTTATTGTCAGAGGTAGACGACTAACAAAAAGTTTAGGATGGTTTGCTTATGGGTGAAATTTTAGAAATAACCTACTTTGTACTTAATTTGACTTTTTCTCTCAGCTGCTGAATGGTGCTGCTAAATCCCTAACTTCTTGTGAGTTATGAGTAGTGTAGATGCTGAATGATTCCTTATATTTTTGGCTTACCATATAGCACATTTTAACCTCAGTGAGACACTTTTTGTCGTGATCAACAAGATTCTGGAATAATTGTAACCAACCAAAATCCAAAATGGTTTGGATTGGAAAAAGCGGGCTAAAATGAAGCTTCTGGAATTCTGAATTCTGATGCTGACTTGCTTGTTGTGTTGCTCAGCGGACCAGCAGGTGAGCGGCTGGTACAGAGTGCGAGCGGTGGACTACTGGGGCAGGCCTGGGATGTACTCACTGCCTGAGGAGTATTCAGAGGAGCTTTAGACATGTCTCTCTCTCTCTCTCTCTCTCTCTCTCTCTCTCTCTCTCTCTCTCTCTCTCTCAGCGAGCACACACACACACACACACTTGCGCGCACAACGTTCAATTCTTACACACACGTAGAAGACATTTATCTCATCTGTTTAGCCCATCCGTGCAGTAATTTACAGACCTTGTTTGAAATATCAAATGGGTAGTCTTTTGTGGTTTGCTGTCATTGCCATATATTTTATTTTTTGATAAAAGCATTTTCAAAACAATGAACCTTGCAGTTTTTTAAAATTTTTAAATAAAATGTACTCCAGAATGATGACACAGTACAGATTTCATCCATCTGCGTGATAACGACAAGACTGTTAAGAGGGGGTGGGGGGGTTGTGTCATCTTGTTCAGGCAAACACAAAGGACGTTTTTTTTTCTCTTTATCTTGGCAACTGCATTATATTACACTGCGGCGTTCTGCCATGACAACAGAAACAATGATGACAATTTTACACAAGACAGGATTCTTCTTGTATCTTGGGTTAGCTTGAATGGTGTACTGATTTCATGCCCGTCATGATGACTCATGAAGTTCTTTCTCTCCGGCTGCTGGTTGCGACATGTTTAGCAAGCTCCTGAGAAGGACAACAATCAATGGATTATAGTTCAAACGTCCACCTTGGTTATGACACCTAAAATAAATCCATAATTGTGCCTAATGCAGGAGTGAACACGTACCGGACTGCAGCACAGGCTGGAACTGACCCGCCATGCAGATTTCCTCCTGTTTTTGGCGCACGACTCTCTGGATAGGAGGTGGGAGGCCGCGGGGGTTGCGAGAGAAGACCAAGGCGTAGCCGTCCTCGCAGCTTCCGTCCTCCTTCAGGCTGCGGCAGGCGTAGGTGATGGCGTAGTTATCGTAGTCGGTGTCAATGATCCAGTAGTTGTCACCTGGAGGAGCACAGAGCGCATGCTGACGCTGAGATGTGTGTGTGTGTGCGTGTGTGTGTATGTCTGTGTGTGTGCATGCACATTGATCCTGCACAATTTACCCTTTCAGGGACAGCGGTTACTACAGTGGACATCTTTATCATGTTATCGGGTTACAGTTTGGATGAAAGGGTTAAATTCTCTTATATTTAATGCAACTGTTTATTACAATATTTCAGTTATAATACTGAACAGCATAAGATATAGCTAGAATCCATGCAAGACTTGGATCCATCCATTTAGTATAACCGCTAGTCCTCAAGAGGGTCGCTGGTGAGCATAGGCCTATCCCAGCTCGTTTTGAGCAAGAGGCCGGGTACAGCCTTGACTGGCTACCAGTCAATCGCAATTGACGGTCAAACAGCCATTTATGTTGATGTCCACCCGGAAAATTTAGCACTTTTAGTTAACCTAAGCCAGAACCTCTCTCAACTGTGAGACTGAAATGTTGAGCACTTTCCCGGTATCAGCCGGTTCAGGGTGTCCCCCACCTACTGCCAAAGACGGCTGGGATAGGCTCCAGCGCGCCCCGCGACCCTTGTGAGGATAAAGTGGATTGGAAAATGAATGGATGTATGATGAGCCACCATTAGTCGTATTATTATTAGACTTTAAACCGATTTGATCGGCTGGATGGGATTGGTGATAGATATTTTGCACTTTATGGAAACTTAGTGATCAGTTGTAATGTCATAATTTGTCCAAATAAAACATAACAGCAAACAAAACAAAAACAATCTCGGTCACTCCAAGGACGTTCTGTGCTGCCATCATTAATCATCTAAATTGTCTCATCATTTAAAGTCTGTTCCCCCCATTTTCTGTGTATTGATGTTTATCAGCGTTTCAGTGAAATTTCTTTGGGTTTAATTGTTTTTGTTTTACTCCAATACATTTAATTGGGAATCAATTATACGGAAATTGTGCCTGTTCGTGGGCCGGGCCGGTTTAAATCCCCCGAGAATTGATCGACTGCGCAGTAAATAAACAAGTTGGTTAAATCAATTGGACAGATTGGTCCAGTTTCTGATCAGATCAGTGATTTTTTTTTACTCAGTGTGACCGATGATCTGTTTCAAAATTCTGGTCTTGTACAGCCTAATTATTATTGTGTATCGGAATAAGGAAACATTTATTTCATTGAGAAGCATTTTGTTTTTAAACGACAGCATTAATCATCGTCATTTATGCATGTGGAAAAATATATGCTGAAAATTATGTGTAACTGGCACAATAGCAGTCACGGTGATCTTTTTGTGCAAGTGTGCATTGTTCACATAAAGTAATGATTCAGCTATTCCAGACTGTGTGAGTATATGTGTGCACGTGTGCAAGATTTATTTCCCCTACCTCCACTGGACAGATAGCTGGCCAATCCCTGGTAGTTCATGAACATCTTGCCTGGGCTTTCAGGGTCTGGCACAGAATACTGAGCGGCCATGTCGGCGCACACCACCCAGAACCTGAAAGTCGTATAAGGAATTAGAAATCAGCAAGCGAGAGTTTCAGTGCTTGAACAAATAGATGCACGGGCAATGAGCACTACTCACCCAAACAGAGTGACTCTGCCCCTGGAGGAGGCCACCATAGCGCCATCATCTCCAACAGTGTACTCAGCAGAGATGTTGTCCTGAAGGAACAAACCCTCAGGATCCTTCTTCTGCAAGGCATACCACTTGCCTGCATACTGGTGGCAAAAATAAAGATCCTTTTAGAACCATTCAAAACACAAAATACTTCTCTTCTGTACCTGATCCCGTCACTGCATACACTAAAAAAAACATGACAATATCTGTACTTTTTTAGCTGACTTTTTCAACTGTCAAAATAGGCTAATTACTATTTTCATCCGCCGCAAATGACGACACAACGTGAAAAGAATTTTAACTGCCTGATTAAGATATCTGAGACATATGGTGGAAGAAATAGGCAGAGCTGCAACATGCAGGAATGTGAACTGAGGAGCGTGAATGACGTTGACCCAACAGATTCACAGAAGCAAAATTTTACCCACCCATCGACTCATTTGAGAAAATGTTTTGATTGGGTGGGCTCCAAGAATGATTTATGGTGAATGTGTTTTGCCTTGTGCCAGCCTGAACACTACCATCATCAATCTCATCATCAGCATGGGCCAAAAAGTCAAGACTCATGCGGAGTGTAATCAGTGCTTCTATTTTTACCGGTTCGGTACCCGTGCTTCTACTTCAGTACAAAGTGTGAGAACTTCAGCTACCTCTGAGTAAATTACAACGTAATATCGTACACAGTTGACGCACTCCCTTTCTGAATGTGTGTTTTCCTTCATGAAACAATGCAGACTTACTCTTTTGGGGTCAAAGTCCTGTTTGACGGTGAAGCTGTCCACCACGCAGCTGGCCAGGCTCTGCTCCACGCTGGCCAGAAGCAGCATGACCACGGCAAACATTTGGAAGTCCATTCTGGGCAAAGACAAGTAAGCAACATGCGTTTGCTTCATGTTTCAAATGAAGATTCTGGAGCTGCGCCTCTTCTCTGCAGGTCTGGCCCGTCTGTCCCAACAGAGCTGCATCACCTTACCTTGGGGTAGCGGCAAGACGAAGCAGGAAGGTCCAATTCAGAGTTGTGAGCGACAAGTCGGCATTGTAGTTTTTATACCTGAAGCACACCTGACTCTCAGTTTATTTTCATGTCTTGAACCTAAATACAGAATTTAAATCTACCCTTAATCCATTTAACCAAATCCCCCGTCGTAAGCTGCTGACTGCTTGCATTCAGCAGTGTATGGGCTTTATGTAATTGTTTGCAGAGCTACATAATAACATACATAATGATTGGTGTGCTGGGTTGGCCTGAGCATTCGTCCAGTCCTCAGGCCACGTCCGTGGCTGCACGCTAAACATTTTAATGAAATTTATTGGGGCCACAAAAAAAAAAAAAACAGCACTGGCACACTTTTGATTTGTTTACACTTGGACGACATAGTCACAGTTTCGTTCAGGCAGCATGATTGTGGTCAGCGCGTCTGGCACACAGCTACAAAGTTTGAATCTCTATACCAGCCTTCCTTTGTGGAGTTTGTATATTCGCCGTGTGCGTTCTTTTCGGGATTTTATGTTTTTTTTTTTAAATCAAGGGTGTCAAATTAATTTTCCGTGTTGACCACACCACATTTATGGTTTCCCTCAGAGGGCCTTGATATTAGGATCCCTTTATTATATTGTTGCATGCTCACAATTGACCCTGCATTTCATTATTAGAATGTTCAACTAATTTTTATATATATATTTTTTTTACATCAAAGATGCGAGTAAATATTCCAAGATGGGGGTTTTGCGTTGAGTCTGAATCTGCCTGCATTTTTTTTTTCTGTAGCACATCAGGTTTTCACTGTATAATTGTACAACAACAAAACAACAATGGGGTGGCATGGCTCAGTGACTGAATGGTCGTCTCCCAACCCACAGGTTGGGGATTTGATCCCTGGCCATTGCGACCATGTCCAAGTGTCTTTGAGCAACTTACTGCACCCTCAGTTGCTCCTGATGCTGGGTCATCGGTAGGTGAATGAGGTCACAGCGAAAAGTGCTAGGAGTACCCGAGGTAGAAAAGTGCTATATAAGTGATAGCCCATTCAATGGTGACCATTCAGGGCTGACCCCACTTCTTGTCCAAAGTCAGCTGGGAGAGACTCCAGCACAGCTGTTACTTTAATAGAGAAAAGGGATGGATGAATGATTTAAAACTCTTTATCCTTCAAGTTCCCATGAACTGAGATGCTGACATAACTGATATCCGTTGCTATTTGTAAATTGTGTTCAAATTACCCTCACGTGCCCTGCAATCTATGAAGCCATTTTTCGACAGAACAGGAAAAATGGTCTTGGATGTGGCCATTTTTAAGACCGATTCATTCAGGGCAACTGTAACGTTATGCCAGCGGAAGCTCAGGTGATCAAATCTTACTTGTTCAGTTAGGTAACGTCTATAAATAGCAGCAGGCATACCTCGACATGCTGTTGAACGTTACAATACCATTCTGGGAAGAAGGCAAACTTTGTTTTTTTTCCCCCCTCACAATCCACATTGTAGTTTTGATTTCCCTCTGAGGGCCAATATGACTGAAAGCACCTAAATGTATAATCACACCAGCATATACAGGTAATTGATGCATGCCAGGTTTTTAAGGAGTTAGACTTATTTGTTCAGTGTACATTACCAAAAGTGAAGACAACTTGCAATTTTCTGACAGATTTTTGCAAGAAACATGATGTAGATGTATTACGATTTGTTTTAGTGGGCCACGTGCAATCAACGTGGTGGGCTGGATCTGGCCCCCAGGCTTAAATTTGACACCTGTGATAAACTTTGGTGTTACATGTATACTGATTAAATATACCAAGATACAAATTCTAATCAAAGCAGGAAATATATTGGTCCATTCATGAATCAAACACCTTCTGTGAATTTTACATTTCAGCTCCTTGTTAGAGAAGAGCAAGTTGGGCAAAAAATATTAAAATCCAAAACAGTTGTTGGACATAGGCCCATTCAAAATTTTAGCAAACTACGCTCACCTGCAAACGGAGCTCATCGTGAAATTTCAATTGAAAACTGAATATTGCTAATACAACAGTTATACTAAAAATTCCCCTCGACACTTGTGAGCAACTATTTTTGACGACAGAAGGTGAGCGCTAAGTTTAGCCAAAGGAATAGCTTTGTGCACGCTGCACCGCTATTATTGGCAAGCAGCACTGAGGCGTTATCCAAGACTGATTGCTGACTTGGGCTGATCCAGTTGAAGACGCGCACCTTCTTAACGGGACGTGACCTCACGTTGTCTGGACCGGCGTCACGTCAGGTCACTTGTCAACAGAAACCAGTCACATGACGTCACGTCTAGCAGAATGTCAAACTTATTAACTCATTTGAAACTGCATCACACCAAAGCAAGTACATTTAGAAAGACGATCATTAGTTCAGTACTTTTTGCGGTGTGGTCCGCCGTGACATTTCTCATGAAAAATGGGTGCCTCGACTGAAATTAGATTTATTGGGCGGCTCCGACCCAATCAGTTTCTTTGCAACCATCAACAAATAAAGAATCCAGTCTCGACAAGAAAAAGCAAGTGCACATTAGTGGTACCACTCTACATTTATTCAAGCAACTAAACAGTCTGTGAGCACGTTGTGGTCTGGGACATACAAAGTGAGAACTGTTGTTGTTAAAAAGTGCATTCTTAAGTTCAATAATGTAACAATGGCTGGGGCAAAAAATAGTGCGGGTGGATGGGGTTTAGCCATGCAGACATTTTCACAAAAAACCATTTAATTAAGGGTCAATTATTTACATGATTACTTTTATCAACAGGAATAGAGGCGGGCAATCCGGAGAAATAAATTATCTCTAAACAACAGTGTCGATATCTACAACATGGGAGCGTTCGAATGGTTGAGCGTTGCCCGTTCCAAAACGACGAGGGAGAAGTTAGGAAGTGCGCATGTAAGTAAAGTTTCATTTCAGAATGGTGTCTTCATTTGCTGTAAGGACAGAGTCAAATATGATTACGTCAGTATATTTACAAGCAGAACATTAAACAGTTTCAGTTTCACAGTTCAGCATGCCCAAAAGGTGTTTAGCATGTATTGATTACCCTCTGCAAGCTGCTTGGCAATGCGCTCCTGTTCCTCACGAGCCTTCTTCTCTTCCTCCTCAATCCTCCTCTCCTCAGCTGCAATCGGCTTCAAGTGATCTGAACAGAGAGGCGTGCGGTCAAAGCGGGTGGGATGTATTGACATTGATAGTGGTGAAGCATGCTTTAGAGCAGTGGTCCCCAAACTTTGTTGAGTCACGGACCAATTGAGACAAGTACATGCTGCCAGTTTTCAAGAATTGGTACCGATAGCTCGCTCTGGCTAGCTATTAGTGACTAAACTGCTAATGTTTACGTGGCCAGGCTATGCTTACTCTGCTCACATTTTTTTCATGCTTTCCACTTCATGACTCGGGCGCTACTTGTTCATATGATTCAACTGGTTTTTTGTATTGCCTTGTTTGTGTCGATATCGCATGCACAACAGCTTTCTGTACGTCGCTCTGGAGATAGTGCGAGGGGCAGGGGGGCGGGGAACTTGTCAACTTGTCAAAATACCTTCAGCTTCGGAAGTCACGGCTCCCCATCAGCTGCGCATATAGTTTGGTCAATTTGTTACCATTACTTTCAGTTTACTGCTTCTTTCATTTATTGTCAGATTCTGTTGATTTCAACTTGCAAACAAATATTAGAAGGGGGACTCCAATTGGCTAGAGTGGGGCACATTCCCGCCACGTCTGATCGAGTACATTTGCTCACAACTCGCAGGCCTGTCTCTGTGCAGCTCAGTCCCAACTGGGCTGAGGCCCGGTACCAGTCTGCGGACCGGTGGTTGGGGACCCGTGCTTTAGAGGACAACTTACCATATCGCCGCTTGCCATAAATGATGCCAGCGATCAAAGCTGAATACCTGGCAGTCTGGAAAACATGTGAACACACCGGTACGTCAGAAGGCCATTCTCACAATTTAGTCTGAGAGTAGCAAGAACTCACTATCAACAAAAACTATTAATTCAATTGGACATATTGAAATAGCCATACATATTTAAAAAATATCAGATGACTGTTTATTGATCAAGGTGCATCCTAATACAGTCCATTTTTCATAGGTTTTCGCAATGCATGTATAAAAGATCCAGCCTACAACAAGAAAGGGTTTGAACTAGGGATATAACAATACGTTTTTTTTTAAACCGATAATCTTGCGGATTGATATTAGGCCAGTTCGATACGAAGCGATATATCGCTTATGGTGAATGATACTATTCAATACGATAAAGGTGATTTTGTTTTGATATTTTGATACGGTAACAATGGCTTTTTTGAAAATAAACCCTAATATCAGAATCAACTTGTTCTTTTTATGCATTAAAATATCCATGTAAACAAAATCTTTTGATAAAGTGCTTCATATATGTGAACAATATTCAACATTGCAAAAAAATAATTACAGGGTATATTTTCACATCAAATTAACCTGATGCTGTGATTGTTGTCCTTACAGAATAACTGCATGTAACAGTACACAATTTTGCCAAAGGCTCGCATATTCTTTTTCTAAAATATCAGATGTCATGTCTTGCTACGAGCCAGTTCTCTGCGTGCTCTCAATGAGCACCAAATTCTGCACAAAACATGCGTATGCAATAAGTAATTATTTGAGCAGGAGGAGATATATGGTTATATTTTTTGTAAGAACTAAGGGGACAACACCTTTTTGGTGTAACCCACTACCTTGCACGGCAGTCGCCACTGTTCTTCAGTTACGTTACTGTTTGTGATGCCGGATGAGACGCGTTGACATGATATTGCACTTAGCATTTTCAAAGAAGAACACATTGCATCGTCTTGAAAAATCTGCTCTTCCGCGCCGCCCAGATCCATGTTGCGTGCTTGACTTAAATCCCAAACACTGTACAGGATTAGTAGCCCTACTCACATTGATTGGAGTAGTGTACATAGTGTAGTAGAAAATCCGCATGTACTGTTTTTGACGCTCTTCATGAGGGTGGAGTCCAAGTTTTTTTTTTTCAAACCACACCAATAAACTATTATTACGAGGTAAACAAACCTTAATTAATGGAGACACCGCAACCGGGGGAGCCATGGCTTCAGAACAGGCTAGCAGCAGACAGCAAACAGCAGCGAGAAGTCACTTTGTTGCCGCGAAGGATTGTGGGAGGAGGAGGTGACTTCTTCTTATAGTGCGGTTGGGCAGCGACAGGTTATTGTTAAAGTGCTGCCACCTTCTGGACATTCACAGAATAGTTTAATTACTGTTGCTTGACAAAATTAGTTTTACTCATTCCGTCAACAAGGTTGTTATTCATTTTACTCAAATTAGTTTTACTTATTGAAATTCACAGAAATGTTATTATTAATCTATTAATTAAAGCTCCAGCCGTTTTAAAATGAGTTTTATTTTTTAAGAAAGAAATGGGCGTTTATGGTTTGAAAACATAATTAAGAGAGTTAAATCAACTGGTTCTATAAAGTGTAATTACTGCAAGTACTGTGCTATTTGTGTGTTGTATTTGTGCCTTGAAGGGGCGAATCAGTGGCTCAGGGAGTGACATCAGATGAAATTGAGTTGGCAGGTTAGTCTGCACAGAATTTGTGCCCCCAAGCAACTCCATAAGGAGAGAACAATTGCGAATGTTCCTGTGTTCTCACCCTTAACCCTGTCGACTGAAAAATTTGATTGTGACCATGACTACGTTAAGATTCAACCATGCGTGTTGCGCTGTCATTGAACCAACATAACATTTATCCTGAAAGAAACAGAGGGTGCCACATTTTTGGGATTGCAACAGTGGAAATAGCATATAATTTCTTTTAAACTATGTTTAATCCATGTATGTTTCACTTGTAATGATGATTTATATAAAAACCTTTCTGCTTTAAAAAGCAAATGTTGATGAGACCAATCAAATGTTTAATCTTCACCCAACTTTGGTAAATTATGAGGTTTTTAAATAAGCCGCTATCTGCATCGGGCTTCTATTCAGGTTTGTTAAGGCAGCAAAGTAGATAATCTGTGGAGTGCAACAAAAAATTGTGTCGCTGACACTCCACAAATGTCTTAAATTATACCGTTTCTTCAGTTTGCATGACAGTGGTCCTTTCCCAAGCAGTCGTTTAGCTTCTGCACGGTCCTCTTGGCGAATCTCACTTTCCCTCGATTATTCAGGGAGGCTGTGTACTGATTGGACTTGAGTTTGGAGTAGTAGTCTGAGAACTTGTTGAAGAGGATGGATATGGGCAAACCGTTGAGGATGATTCCGAAAGCGATGCAGATGAAAGCAAAGAGACGACCCAAGATGGTCTCTGGGTAAACGTCGCCATAGCCCACCGTGGAGATGCTGACCTGCGGGATTTTCAGGGGACAGAAGTCACCATCATTATGAGGAACAAAAAAACATTTCAACTCTCTTTTGCTGATTTATTTAACGTATGTTTTTGGTTTAATTTTGGTATGTTTTTGCGACTTCCTAAATGCTACACTAGATATCCTTAATAATAATAATAATAATCGTAATAATAGTAAGTTTCTCTTCAAATGCATTAGCATGATGTTTTGAATTACATCATGTAAATTAATATGCTGCACTTAGACGCATTTTATTGAAGCATTGCACCAGGCACCAATGAGAGTAATTTTGTGACAGACTCGTCTCGATAGAATGTGGCAGTCAAGTAACTCAAGGATTACCTAGTTTTTGCTTACACAATTCGTCATCAATTGTTAGTAAGTCAAAATAATTAGTGACCCCCCCCCTCAAAAAAGCAACATTTTACTCAGTCCTGGTGTGTTTTACCCTAGCCTACTTTCAAAAGATGCGTTAATTCCGTCCATCCAAGGTTAAGCCCTAAAACAAAACTGGTGCATTATGAAATGATTGCAGCTATCGTGTAGCTTACATTGTGTAGTTTACATGTAGATGGATTCATGTTTGGATGAAGACTGACATGGAGACCAGCGAGGGGGGGGGGGGGGGTTCTACTCCTTCCCTCCAAATTTTGCTGCTGTAGATTGCAAATTTCTCCATTGTGAGACAATAAAGTTTTCTTATCTTATCTTATCTTATGACAAAGACTGACCTTGAGAGAAATGTATGCCACAAAGCAAAGGCAGCAGTACATGCTAAATGAGGTGATTGAATTCCGTCCAATTTCGATGCATTGTGTTGTTGGAAAAATGTGGCAAAAAATACCCTTTTGTCCACTGGATCTTTCACTTTATGAAGACCTACTTACAGATGCCCACCACCAAGCGTGAGGAATGCTGGAGAAGTTTGTTTGCGGCATGTCATGTTCTACAGTGTAAACCATGGCAGAGAAGCTGAAGATCCCCATGGCGATGAAGAGAAACAGGCACCCGACTTGTTGGTAGCACTGCCGCAGAGTGAAGCCGAACGCCCGCAGGCCCGTGGAGTGTCGGGCCAGCTTCAAGATACGAAAGATCCGCATCAGTCTCATGATCCGCAAGACTTGTCCCAGCTTTCCCACCTGCCCCACAGCCTGCATGTCGGCCTCGTGCTTCACGTAGTTTTCCTTGTTGTCAAAGAATTCCAGGATGGCCTGCAGGTACTGAGGCAGGATGGCGATCAGGTCCACAGTGTTGAGCACACTCCTGCTGAAGGCTTTGAGGTCAGGGGTGGAGACCAGACGTAGCACATACTCCATGGTGAAGAAAGCAATGCACATCGACTCGACATACTCCCAGTAAGTCTTTCCACTGAGCTGCCCCATATGAGCTCGATACTGCATCTCCTCCACTGTGTTCAGCGTCATGGCCACCAGGGAGATCAGGACGAACAGACTGGACGTCACGGCCATCAGCTTGGCCTTGATTGAAGAAAATGGCTTCTCCATCAAGTTCCAAATAGCTCGCCGCCGCTGGCCCATGAACATATCTTGAAAGAGCGCTTCGTTCTCTTCGATCTCCACCTCGGCTTCCAGCTCTCTCTGGATCTTCAGCTGCTCGTTCAGCTCGTCCTGTCTTTCCTCGAAGGAGATGCGGCAGCAGCGGTGGGTGTTCTTGATCCTCACCCCCCAGTAGTTGATCTCCTCTAGGAAGTTGCGGGGGCACAGCTCATCCTTGATCCACAGCACACCAGTCCGGTAGAAATTGAAGATGCTGTGAAAGATTTCGGGGTCTCGGTCGAAAAAGAACTCGTTGTTGGTCACACTGTAGTCATCACACAAGTCCAGTTTCATGTTGTGGTCGGTGTAAGTGGCCAGTCGTCCAATTCTGGTCTTGGGGTACCTCGCCGCCATCTTGTAGGCGATTTGGAAGGACGTCCCACCTACATTGATGTTGATCATATAATTCTTGGATGGGGAAATTTGTTTGGAGGAGCCATGCTGCACATCATCGTCTTCATCTTCATATTCAGCGTAGATATCGTAGATGTCTTTGTTCAGCTCTTGCATGGAGTTCCATGTCCTCACACAGCTCTCCTTTGCTGACGGATAAACAATTTCTGAAGATCTCCGATTAACATCAGAGCCTGTGACTTTGTAGTTAGGGAACAGACTTCGTCTCCTGTTGAAGAACTGGAACAGCTTGCCATTGCTCCCCATGTCAGTGTACAAACTGGAAAGAAGGCAGAGCACTACTTCTGTCTAATAGCCTTTTACCTAAGCATGGAAAACATGAGCAGGATACCTCATGGCCCCATTAATGTTGCTGACTGGGAGGATCCATGTGCTTACAGGACATCTAAATACCATTATCCTCTGCTGAGCTCTCGAGCTGCGATAATGTGGATAGGGTGGCGTATCCCAACAAATGCCCCTCATCAATGTCCCCTTATACAGCAATGACCATTTATAACACCGATTGATTGTTCTCACCGTTAAGATAGTTGGTTTTATGACAACTATCCTATTGATGAACACAAGTACTGAAGTGTGTTATCCAGTATATATGAATCTTTTTGCAGTCCTCTGAAATTACACAAAGGAAGTCCGATAGAAACACCTTTCTTGTAAAATCCCACACAATGGCGGGTTCAGGAATTATGAATAATCCATATCGAGTCAATCTCTCAGAACATTAAATCTCTACATTCATTGTTTAGTTCTGCAATGCAAGGTTTTTGGCTTGCTTGAACTAAGAAAGACAGCAGATACATACAAGAGGATCAAGGTATTAAGCCTTGATCTGTACATATGTACTCATTGGGGGGTTGGGGTCCTGAACCAAAATAAACGCCGTCATTCTCAGAGCCCCTTAACACGGTTGTCGAGTTTCCAAGGCTCTCCAACCATCTGTTTATTCAGAATGGACAATACAGTAATTTGCCGTTTTGACCACTTCTGTCAAACAATTCAATACCTCCGCCACGACTGACTATGGGTTGAGAGTTTTTAAGTGCTGTACATGGAGCAAAAGTAATTCGTATAACAACAATAAAATTAAATCCATCCATCCATCCATTTTCTGAATCGCTTGATCCTCACTAGGGTCGCGGTGGGTGCTGGAGCCTATCCCAGCTGTCTTCGGGCAGTAGGCGGGGGACACCCTGAACTGGTTGCCAGCCAATCGCAGGGCACACAGAGACGAACAACCATCCACACCTAGGGACAATTTTAGAGCGACCAATCAGCCTGCGATGCCTGTTTTTGGAATGCGGGAGGAAACCGGAGTGCCCGTAGAAAACCCACGCAGGCCCAGGGAGAACATGCAAACTCCACACAGGGAGGCTGGAGCTGGAATTGAACCCGGTACCTCAGTACTGTGAAGTCGACATGCTAACCACTGGGACTACCGGGCCGCCAATAAAATAAAACAATAAATTATCATTTAAAAAAACAGTAGAATAGTGTGTAAAATTAGTGTGACCTCATAAAACGGCGCATTATTAAAAACCGCAAAGCACATGGTTAAAAAAAACAAAAAGAAGGCGCTTCAAATTCATGTGGACGTTGTCGCCTCACACTACTCTTTGCAGACTCGGCTCAAAATTTTGAGGGCTGGACAACGGGAGTCAAGTTGCATTACAACGCTATCCAGCATGTGCGATTCTGTAAAAGTAAAAGCTTGGGCAGAACGGAAGCCAAATGAGTACGTTTGTAATTTCAGTGTGTATATTGTAAATGTTACAACATTTTTGCATGTTGCATGAAACGAAGTGTGACAGACGGTTTGTCTTCACTTGTTTAGGCGATATACACCAGCTGTCGACTGCAAACTCAGGAGATGGCCATTTTTCCAAACAGGATATCATTTTTTCGTAAATACTGTATTATCAATGTATACTACTGTAACATAACCTGTGCATATTGTATTAATTATTTCCTTTAAGGGTGGCCCGGTAGTCCAGTGGTTAGCATGTTGACTTCACAGTACGGAGAGGTACCGGTTCAATTCCAGCTCCGGCCTCCCTGTGTGGAGTTTGCATGTTCTCCCTAGGCCTGCGTGGGTTTTCTCCGGGCACTCCGGTTTCCTCCCACATTCCAAAAACATGCATGGCAGGCTTATTGATTACTCTAAATTGTCCCTAGGTGTGAGTGTGGGCGTGCGTGGTTGTTCGTCTCTGTGTGCCCTGCGATTGGCTGGCAACCAATTCGGGGTGTCCCCCGCCTACTGCCCGAGACAGCTGGGATAGGCTCCAGCACCCCCCGTGACCCTAGTGAGGATAAAACGGTTCGGAAGATGAATGAATGAATTATTTCCTTTGAATGGTTTAGATCCACCAATCCCATAAAAAGACATCAGATGAGCATGTAATACTACAACAGACCTCCATACTATAAGTCTTATTTTGAAAATAACACAAAGGAAGCTAGTTTGTGGCACGGCTGATAGACTAAGAAAAAGAAATTGTCTAAAGAGGGACCAAGGTTGTTGGTGTGCGGTGAGGGTCTTGCAAGGCTGGCGGTAGGTACAAATTGACGAATATCCTATTGGTTACAATGATCCATTCGCATAGTTGTCTAATACTTTATTCGTTCGCGAGCCACTCATCGCGAACATTAACGGGTATGAAGATGGGGGAGAGCGTAAAGACCAGCCGCCAAAGTGCACACAGTAGAACTGGCGATGTCTAAGCTAACGCGGCTAACAGTTGCGCGGTGCATTCGAGCAGACGGGACAATTGAAGAATATTGTCCGGCTTGTCCCGTGGCTGTATTCACGTTTGCCTTTCATTAAGGTAACTTGCGTCTCTTGTGTAAACTAACACGAGCGTCGTCGGATGCAGTTAGCCCAGGTCGGCTCCGAGTTGCACTGTTGTGTTTCTGGTGGCCCCCAACACAAACAAATCAGGACATGCGCCCTCCGTGTTGCTTGCAAGCAGGATTTTTCTTTCTCTGCAGAGAATGTCGCATGACTTTGCTGCTTGCTCGTCACTTGCCACTTTTGAAGTGGCAGTGGTATGGAAGAGGAACCAATAATTATTTGATTCATACTCAAATGATAAGAAATTACATGTAAACGTATTTTCAGAGGTAATTGTTGCTATAAGTGTGAATTGCAAATCTATAAAGGTTTTGCTCAGTTTTTCAGTGTACTGTATTTAATTGGTGCAACGGGAGTATTCATTATGGAGTGAGTATAATGTTTATTATTGTAGTTGTAGTTTGCAATATTGTATATTACAGTTTTGCCTCAGAAACAGTTGTGAGTCACACCTAAATTCGTCAATCGAATTTCTTTCTTAGTAGCAATGTGTCCTACTGTCTTGAGATTTTTCAGGCAGTTAATATTGTCTGTTTTGTAGCCAAGCACATCTGATTTTGTGGAGCAGAGGGAGTATTATTGAGGAGCGTTTCATCATATATTTTGGGATCTCCAGAGACGTCTTCAGAAATGTTAGTGGAGTCCACCAAGTCAATCATTACTGAACGGAAGCTGTATTTTCAGAACTGTCAGTACTATCTAGCAAGAATGCAATTAAAATGGCATGTCCAAGTAGACATTCTCCAACCAACAAGATGCAGAAATTAACTACAATTAGTTACTTACAGTATCTGTCAATGAGACATGACTTCGGAATCTAAGGCTCCATTCTCTGTGGGGAAGGTGGTTGAAGGTCACCCAAGTCATGTAAAATGAGACATCCTGTGTTGGCTTCACCCAAGTGACATTCAATTGCGGTCTAGATGCAGAAGGGTGAACATCTCCGGCGAAGAGGCAGTCTTAAATTTCTAGAAATCTCCTTTAACGTCACTATTAGCTGCTAGATGTGTTGCTATAATGGTCAGAAAATCACAAGACATAGTGGCCCAGTTAGTTGGCAACACTGAGTAAGTCTTGTTTTTGCCATCATCGCAGTAACAAAAGTTTTACTTGCCAATTGTGTGCGAGACAATTTTAAATTCCAGGGGAAACATTTGTAATATCATGCTTCCTTTAATCTTGCCTCTCTTTTAATTTTAAACTCTGTTCACACCGCAGTAGTTGTATAAACTTAAGTTGTATTTCACAACGCCACTGTATAGTATGTTCAAAGGCTAGCTGGGTTTCTGGGTAAGCACCATTTTTTAATTAACTTTTTATAACAACGAAGGGAGAAAAGAAATCATTTTGTCCATTAAAAGGTCTCACACACCAACTGTACATGTCTGCTGTCACTGGATCTTTAACAGTAAATAATGTGTGATGAAGGTGACCTGCTTACCCTCCTATTATAATAAACATATGAACAAGTCGCCACTGTTTAATGTAATGTTATGGCCCCCCCAAAAAATAAGTGATCATTTTGCGTGATTTCAATTTATTGTTGTTTTTATGTCTTTGCTATATCAGAGTTATTCCACAGGTCCTTCCATGTCAATGGTGCAGATGATAAAGCAATAGGCTTAACAAATAAAAATGTCATTGAACATA
Source organism: Hippocampus mohnikei (assembly GCA_026261675.1). Lineage (NCBI taxonomy): Eukaryota > Metazoa > Chordata > Actinopteri > Syngnathiformes > Syngnathidae > Hippocampus > Hippocampus mohnikei. The sequence continues at coordinate 14,354,877 of JAKGUB010000348.1, forward strand.
ATAAAAGTAGTGTTATGTAATTATGTTTTGCTCACTTGCGACTTGAGCGTGTCAAGGCGCAGCACAGGAAGCAATAGCAATGATACTCTGGGCGACTGTAAAGAGCAAGTCCGCTTGAAAGATCGTTTTATGCCCTAACAAAACAAGTCACCGTTTGATCAGGTCCGTATAAAGCAAACCAGTTTGTTGACCATTTTTATGGTATATACACTGACCAGCTACAACACTGACCAATTGTGAAATACAGTATGTCATATCCTGTACGAGTGATGAAGCAAATAGTCCATCTTCAGAAAAGATGTGGATGGTCGTTTGGAGTGTTATTGATGTTACGATATGTTCATTATTATGGTTGGAGTAGTACTTGTATAATGAGAGCTATCTAATATTGTGGTTAGCTAACAAAGTTAGATGCCAAGGTCAGTTGTACACTAGTCAATGCGCTAAAAGCACTTTGTTTCTTCTGTCAGGTTGAAGGTGGGTCGCAGGGTTCGTGGAGCAGACGCGTCCTTGTGTCCTTTTGTATCTCCCCTTCCCCCTCCCTGTGTGTTCCCCCTGTGTGTCACTGACCCTGCAACCCCATCCCATCTGATCCCCTGCACCGTGTCACCACTCCGACCCGAATCCGCCCTCTCAACCCATGCTTGGGACAAAGCCAGCTCACTGCCAGCCCAATGACTGCCTGGATCGTCCTGCCGGTCAGCCTGTCTGCCTTTTCCATCACAGGAATATGGATAGTGTGAGTGGTGCGCGCATGCCTTCAAACCTTATCACGTGTCATGTGACAATACTTGTTGTGACTGCAACCCTGAAGTGTCCCATACCATTGCTTCTACAGTTTTATATATGTATAAACAACATGAAACAATGCACGGCTTTGTTTACTGTAACTGCTCTCTGAAACCTTTTTGATACACGCAGTATTGGACTAAAGTGTTCAAAAGATCCAGCTTTTAATTCATTACGCATTATGAATGATTACTAAACAGGCCTCATAACAGCACCATACAAAACAGTCCGTTGTGCGCTGTTTTTAAACCTTGAAACATGATATGTTGCTACCTTCGTATTCTGAAGTGCCACTATAATTGATGACCAAAATAACTACCGTATTTTCATGACCATAAGACGCACATAAAGGTCTAAAATTTTCTCCAAAATGGACAGGACGCCTAATAATGTGGGTTGCCTTGTGTATGCACTGAATTCCAAAATCTGGAAAAGCTGTTGTGTGACTTCAATGAGGGGCCCGATTGACTGACTGACTGATGGCGTGCCGACACGTTGCTCATATAGAGGAAAGGCGGACGTAAGTGAGGACAGCATGCGGACGTTAAAGTGGGAAGGGTGGGTGTGAAAGAGGACGCTTAAGTGTCTCTTAATAGTGCCGGTATGTGCTTTGTGCAAAACAACATCCCAAAAATGGCACAGATGAAGAGAGAGGCTTGCGAAACACAGTTTAAACTACAAGCTATCAAGTTACGCGGAGGACCATGGTAATCAAGGACCACCGTGGCACAGATACATCCAGACGATTACATGGAAAGGCTGGCCAATTTACGCTCCTCCTGCAGTAAAAACTGTAATGTTCTACATTTCATTAAATAAAGGCGCTTTCTTGGAGATTTAATCCTTTATTCTGACGTCCTCACTTGGCTTCTATTACAGACTGTACAGTCAACCAATTCCCACATTCCTAGTTTACCCGCTCGGGCTAAGGCAGGTGGTGATGGACAAGCATACTTTGCATTTTGAAATACAACAAAAAGATTGCCAACAAACCCATCCAGCCCAACCACATCACCATCATGGGAGCCGATGCCGAACACAGCCCTACTAAGACTGGGAGGCGGCGGGCGAGTTACGCTCCAGATTGTGAATGGATTGTGAACGCTTGGCCTAACGTGCCTGCTTGTACTGTTGTTCAAACATTCGCAAAAGCCAGGCATTATTTTTGTGGAGCCGCCCGGCAACGAGACTTACTATGACAATGATGCGAGGGAACCTGGCATGTTTGGAGAACTTTGTTGAATACTTTGTTCAATATTTCAATAAAGTACAACAGAATGCAGTTTTGCTCCCACTGCCTTTTTAAAAGCACACATTAGCGTGTATGCATGCTAGCGTATTTTTTAAGTCAAGTCAAGTCAACTGTATTTATAGAGCACTTTCAAACAGCCATCGCCGCATACAAAGTGCTGTACATGGAGCAATTTAACATATACAGTAAAACAAATCGGTAATAAAGACGGTAGAAAGCACCAAACAGTAAAACCAAGAACAAATTTAAGTCATGCTGAGTCGAAAGCCAGAGAATACAAGTGAGTTTTGAGGAGGGTTTTGAAGATGGGCAGTGAGGAAGCTTGACGAATGTTCGGTGGGAGGTCATTCCAGAGAGAGGGACCAGCAACAGAAAAGGCTCGATCCCCTCTCAGCCTCAGTTTAGTTCTTGGTACTTCTAATAATGTCTGGTCCGCAGACCTGAGGCGCCGGGCAGGTGCGTAGGGGCGGATGAGCTCAGAGAGGTAAGGTGGCGTGAGATTATTTAGAGATTTGAAAACAAATAAGAGGATCTTGAAAATAACTCTAAAATGTATGGGGAGCCAGTGAAGGGATGCCAGAGTAGGAGTTATGTGCTCCCTCTTACGAGTACCAGTCAAGAGGCGAGCAGCGGCATTCTGGACCAGCTGAAGCCGCTTAATGGAGGACTGGCTGACTCCAAAGTAAAGGGCATTGCAGTAATTAAGCAAGCGTATGTTTTACCATGCCAGCGACCCAAAACATAATGTGTCGTGTGTGTGTGTGTGTGTGTTGTGTGTGTGTGTGTGTGTGTGTGTGTGTGTGTGTGTGCATATAAACACACACACACACTTAGTGCTCAGAGTGCCGCTCGTAGGTTGCTATAGTTGCCCTGATCTACTGAACTTCTGACACTGCAAATTGTATTGTTCACTCTGCAGGTACGCCATGGCCGTAATGAATCACCACGTTTGTCCTGTGGAGAACTGGTGAGTGCTTCTTATGTCAAAAGTGGCCACACGCTGTCACGTCATCTTTATTTTCTAAAACGTATAATAGAATAATACGGTCCTTATCTGGTTATGTGATGACTGCAGGTCCTACAATGTAACGTGCACAGAGGAGTTGCTGCGGCCAGGCTTCCCCAAGACCTGTTGCACCATCCAGGACATCCCCCTCATCAGGTCTCCTCTTCTACCTCACACACATTCGTCAATTTCCTCACATTAGTCACCCACAGACCCCGACAAGCACATGATGCGATGGTTCTGTGTCATCACTGATTCACTCTTTGCATATCCTCTGACTCATTCAGTCAGCGCAAACATGTGAAAAGTAATTGCAAGGCTCAGGGATTTATTGAGACAATGATTTCATCAAGTAATCAGAAGCCCCTTTCACACTGCCTGTTTAAAATTTTCTTTTCCCGTGTTGATGTTGAGCGTGAAACGGGATCGAGAAGGACATGGATTGAGGGGGTAGCGAAGGTGACCCGTCCGTCACTTCAGAGGTCGGACAGGGCCTGTATGAGATATAGCAGTACACTCTCTAATCAAGTCGTATCGCTGTGTGAGCGTAATCTCACACGTTGGTGGGGTCTGTGTGCAAAGACACAAACTGCGAAATCCCAGATCGATTTTCCTATTCGCAGATTTTGCCAAAACATTTTGTAATTTTGGCCAGAACCTCAACAGTCAGTTAGTGTTTGAAGTGTTCACACCCAGTTTTTGTCTTCATCTTTTGCAGTAAATGTGGTTCTTATCCCCCCGAAAGCTGCCTGTTTAGCCTCATCGGCAACGTTGGAGCCTTCATGGGTAAGATCCTCACTGAAATTAACCAAGCGAAAAAACGTGGTGATGAGGCAATGTGTCTGGAAGCTTGTTTGTCTCGTAAATGTGAAATGAGTGCTAGGTGTAGCTTTGCTTGGCAAAAACACCTTCCCCTCTCTTTGAAAAAATACTCTGTTCCCTCAGGGGCGCCTTTTCTACCACGTAGAATAATTGGTCATTATTAATGCATTATCTTGCTGGTGCGTTGGCATGCAATTCATCTGACCTACGAATAAATCTTTGTATTCATACAGGGCGAAACAAAGAATCCCCAAAATTGGCTACACGTATAGGTTAAAAAAAAACAGCTTGCTGTCATCAACACATTTTGGCCAATTGTCACATGATAATGATGTCACATTCCATGGAGTGGTCATCCAGTACACAGACCAGCCACAATATAATGATATCCACTCAAAGAACTGTAGCAAATATTCTGTATTTACAAATATAGTAAGAGCCCGTTTTCACTGACGCTGCCCAAAATGTAATAGAAACAATATTTGTAATTCATCACACCCAAAGTTCTTCTGAATATATTTTGACTCTCGATTAAAATATTACTACTGAATTGATTAACTTATATGTATGACTAGCTTTTGGAGAGTGTCGGCCAAAACTGACAGTGACTTTCTTGAGAGTGGCCGAATAGCTGGTTCAGTACTTGTATTTAATATCAATATTTTGCAACTGGTTATGTAAGGGTGGCTTTATGGCCACAATCTAATCTATCAAATCAAATTAAAAATGGAAAAATTAATGTTTCCGCCATCATGAAGTAACAATTCCAGTTAGCCATTTTTGGCGACTCCGTCTCGTTTCAGTTCATGGCAAAAATCACCACATTTTAATATTTTAAAGAGGCACAAAATTGGGATCAACCGGGTCAGTGTTTTTTTTTTCACTTTCCTTTCAAAAATAGTGACATATCAAATGATCATGGATAGATGATGGCGTACCCTTGGTAAAGTCATCATTTTACACATGCAGATGCAAAGGGGTTTATATAGCTGTCATCCGTGCGTGGTGCCCATGTCAGCACGTCGAGGCGTGGAGGGGCTTGGAATAGCCTGAGTTCTCAAAATCAATAATGAATGCACTCGTCCCCCTTCCCCCCACCCGACGTTGCTCCTTCATGCACCCTCCATTACTCCCCTTCCTCCTGTCAGGCTGGATCACCAATTTAGTTCTGACATTTTTTTTTTGCCCTCCTCTGCTCTTCATTCTTGGGAAGTTGGGATGCCTTTTTTCCCCAAAATGTAGGTAAACAGAATTCTGAACAGATTCATTTATTACATTTGTATTTTGAATATAAAAATGAGCCATCAAACATGCATGCCTCGGCTGCTCCATCTCGGTGACCTCAGCATACAGTGTCTGCGGCTTGGAAGTACTACCTCGGGCCAAAGGTTTCCGATGTGTTGATTAACTGCTATTGTACAAATGGCCACCGTGTCTTTGGCAAGGTTCATCACAATTCACGCCAAGATTTCCACCTGGCTCCTTTTTCATATGGAAAACAATGTGATGAGGATTACGCTCATGCCATCTTTCTTTACGTGAAAATCCAAATTGTCAGATGATTTTATTTTTATTTTTTGCCGACACTTTGTATTCTATCCTCATTTTACATCAACTTTAAAAATAGACAGCTCACTTATGATTTTCCTTCAGCAAAAAATGCCCCCGGAAGTGCAAAGGAGCCCCCGTCTGCCTCTACCAAAATCGAAGATCTGTTTGTTGTCAAACCAGGAAGCAATCAGCCGATGGCCACACTAGCTAGTCCTCTGCTAAAATGACTTCTTAAAAGGAGGGTATTCAGGCAGCCTCATTCAGTGTTCCAGAAAGAACACAAAAATACACCTATGGCATGTTTTTCTGCAAAGTTTTACAAAGCAGTTATGTCCTGTGATGACGGTGAGTTCAGAACTCACCATCAGCAATCTCATTGGCTGTCTATGACAATATATCAGCCCTTCTCTTTGGTCGTATTACATTGACCTCTTTCAAGTTGATAATGAGCTCTAAATAACGCTTTGGGGTATTTCCCCCCCACCCCTCTTGTTTCTTATACTGTGAGGTAATGAAACACAACTTGGGTGTCAAATTCACCGGGCAATATTGCTGGTTTTGAAAAAAGAACGTAAGAAGATTTCGTTAGGTTCTTCTGATGAATGATTTGAGTATATTTTCCCATTGCCAAGGCAATATAGGAACAAAAGGAATTTGGGAGTCGATTTCCATTGTTGTACTTCATACGACTCTACAGAAGCTTGAAGGAGGTGACTAATGCGGTTTTATGTCCCTGTGCATTTGTTGTCCGCAGTGGTGATGGTGTGCCTTCTGCGCTACGCCCAAGTGATAGAACACAGCCACAGATGTTGGGTCAACACCAGCGCTCTGGTGTCGGGCTGTACCAACGCGGTGGGTCTGGTCATGGTGGGCAACTTCCAGGTAAACTCACTCGGCCCTCAGCCTGACCCTCCCGCTCGACGGAGATCATATTGCACGCAGGCCCGTGTGTCTGGCAGGTTGACCACGCCAAGTCTCTTCACTATGTGGGCGCCGGCGTAGCCTTTCCAGCGGGGCTGCTCTTCGTGTGCTTGCAGTGCGTGCTCACCTATCGGGTGGCCGTCACTGCCCTTGACTACTGGATGGCCCACTTCCGCGTGGCTCTGGCGCTTGGAGCCATGGTCTCCCTGGTACTCAGTATCCTTTTCCTGACCAGACCACCGGTGGCGCTCAGGCGGTGACATTTGGTTTGTGTGCGGACAGACAGTTGTTCTTTGTGGTTTGAAGTTAAAAGGCATCATGCCAGTAATGTCACCCATGTTGCTTTTGTCCTGCATACATTTGTAGCCTGAATCTAAGGCTCAATTATTTAATCGGTTCATGCTTTTCTTGCATATTTTGGGAGTTGAAAATTACTCTGTTGTAAAGCTAAACACGTAATTTAGAACAAAGTATATTTCAATCATCAAACGGTCTGCCTGTAATTCATATCTTTGTTATTGTGAGTATGCATACCAACAAAGTCATGAGTGGCCCCTCGGTGATCAAGGTCAGTGCCACCGTAGGGTCAATCCTACAGAATCTTCTCACATTGAACATGAGGAGTCCAAGCATCAGGAGCAAACTTAAATACTTTTATGAATTATTATCTGTATATTTTTTCAAAACAATTAGCCGATTGATAGAGTAACTGAATTCTTATCAGCCAAATGTTGGAATCGGCATTGGCTTTAAAAAAAAATAAAAATAAAAAGCCAAATTGGTCGGGCGCTATTGTTGACATAATTTATGAATTGACCGAAAAGTTATTACATGTCTCCGCTCCACTTGTATGTTTGGCAGTAAAGCTAAATGACAGCTAGAGGTCCTCCACTTGTTGCTCACGTCTATCTGAAGTCCCTCTTTTCTCCGAAACGGCCCAGACGCTCCCTTCTCCTGGATGTTCCTTCACCTTTTCCTCCCAGGCGGCATCTTCTTCGTGCACGAGAGCTTCACGCTCCAGCACGCCGCAGCCATCTGCGAGTGGGTCTTCACCGTGGACATCCTGGTCTTCTACGGCACCTTCACCTACGAGTTCGGCACGGTCACCGGCGAGACCATGATGGCCGGCCTGCAGCAGTGTCTCCGCCATGGCTCGGGGGTGATCTTGGGCGCCGGGGCCCGGGACTCCACGCTGAGCGGGGCGACCAAGAGTCTCAAGTCCCCCGGAGGGAGCAGCACGTCCACACACCTCAACTGTACCCCCGAGAGTATAGCCATGTTGTAGCTCTACGCGCAGGAGCTCCGCGGTTGCCTGCCACATGGAACGATGACCGAGGTAGCATGCCAAGAGAGAGACTTCTTCTGTTTTATAACAAATTCAACCAAAACCCCTCTGTATTTGCTGTCATATCTTTTTTCCCCCCTCCCAACAAGGTGCTTGATTGGCGAGCAGCTGCAGTCTGCTGTCCATGTGCAGTGTTACAGGAATTTAAGGAAGTCATACGAAAAGTGAATCACTACACACCCCGTGACCAACAAGTGCCCCAACTGGCAGGTTTTGTGAGTTAAAATATGGCCAGTGAAGTGACAAAGAGAGACACACAATCACGCTGCGCTTTCATCCATTTACTGAACACTACAAACTGTCTGACTAACTTGCCATGATGTCACTCACTAGGCCGCACTTCTTACTTTGGCTCATTCCAGCATCCAGTCATTACACAATTCCAATATTGGAAAGTGAGTTACCACGTGGGTACTCACTGCACCCTATACCTGTGGTCCCCAACCACCAGGCTGCGGACCGGTACCGTGCCACAGGCCACCCTAGACCAGGTTGCGGCGGGCCGCCCAGATGCAAGAACCTTTCACTACTTCCAGGTTATTTATTATCCAAAGCTGAAAAATATTTTATTTTGAAAGGTAACCAGATTCTCTCGGTTACATCCTTCTGTGAGGGACTCTTTTGTCGCATGTCAAGAGGCTAAATGTCTTGGTTGCGTAACACTAAAATTAAACACGATTGTAAAATGAGTACAAAAAATGAAGACCACACCCAATATCTGCACAATATTTTTTGATTTAGAAATTTGGTGCATTTTCATGTTATGTGGTGCCTTTCAGCAGGACACTGCTCATACAGTTACATAAAAATGTGGCTTAATGTTTCTTGTTATATGTGCGAAATACCCCCCACCACCCTTTTTCGTTATTGTATTTTATTTTATTTTTCTCGTCATTCGTAAACCTCGTTTGTTCTGTAGTGTCTCTTGCATGTTTGAGTTACCATAGTGACCATGTTAAAGCGTTGATTTTATCCATGTGATTGCATTGGTGCTTCCAGTAAAGGTGCCGTACATAAAAATCCACACAGTGCATTCACGTTTGTTGCCCTTCCACAATAATTATGAACCGGTCCGCAGCCCCCAAAAAAGGTTGGGGTCCACTGCCCGAAAAAATGTCCTCAAGTCCAGCTGTAAAACAAAATGGGGAATGGGCACCAAGCAAAGATCTCAAATTGGATTTAGTTGAGTTTGTTTGAGAATAACACCTCCATCACCCCAAAAAGGCCTTTCACTCTTTGATGACCAATTCAGTGCATAACTTTTTGTATGGCATCTTACTAAATTCGGCTTGCATAGTCATGCTGTCGGACTGTGTCAAGGTTGTTTAATCAGTGAATGTCTTCAGGATGGTTGATGATGTGATGCTTTCACTTTTGGATTTGTCTTAATGAAATGCGCGTGTCTATTAGCAGGATGATGCATGACTTGAAGCAGCTTTTTTCAAAGCTGGTGGAAGGTTGAATCATGGACCTTGAACCCTTTTGGATGGAATTGGGACAACATTCCACTGGTGTTTGGATTGTTTACCTCTAAGGTGTTTTGATCCATAGTTGGACAACTGGGTTGCCTTGATTAGATTTTTTTTTTTTTTTTAACGACCATGTTTTTCATTTCTATTTTGTTGGCCACTTCGGCTTTGCTTGAAAGTTTCCCCACTTCATGGATTTCTGCACAAATCAGAGCATCCAATCAATGTTTGTGTCGTGAAACAATTCTGAATGTTGACGACAGTTAACAGGCTTGTTTTACTCTCGAGCTTTAATGATGGCACATCCAGAATTAATTAACTGGATCATAGTTTCTCATCCGAACACTCTGAATTTGAAGCCTTTTTTTGTAACGTTGACCATTAATCAGCTCGACTGCCCTTGTCACCAGATGGAACTATGATGGCCCATTAGCTGCATGATTGTTTCATTCTACATTCAGGACACGCTCACACTCGTCCATGTGAATCGTGATTGAGCCTACGTGGTTTTAGAATTGGACCAATCCCCGAATGAATATAGAATGAGCGTGAGTGCAAGTCACCTCCTTGGCCTGTTTCCGTCCCCCGGTGACTCAAACTGGACAATTCAAACCGATAATATACCTAAGAAATTCAGCACGTTCTCGACGATTATACACTTCACCCGTGCTTACGGAGTTTCACACCTTTGAATATTTCCATCCAGGGTTGCTTTCATTTCCTACTGAACCGTGTACTGATGGCAGTTGGACAGTTAGGCGGTCTGATTCAAATGAACCGGATCGTTATCGGGCTTCTGCAGAGCTTGCGGATGAGCTGATCGTTTGAATCAGATGAGTTGGAGGAGAGAAACATGCAGGATCGAGGCCCTTGAGGATCGGAGTTGGTGACTCTTGCTTTACAGCCATTTGAATGAAATTGCGCCAGACTTCACTCGTGTTTGTTCTCTTTAATCCCAATCCTATCTGTAGACAAAAAAATCGCCGTTGTGCTGTTGATTTCTTTGAGTTTTGTCACGCAACGATATCGCACAGCCAACTGACCCTTAAAACTCATTCACTCCCAAAGACGTTTTTAAACGTCTTTTCAGACTTGGTCCAGAATTGGCTGGTACTGAATGAGTTAAAAAGAGAAAGTACTCACTGCGTCTGTTATGACTTGTTGCCATCTGAAAACGACTGCGGTAAAGCTTCTCCAGTCACCTGCAAGTTTTGACCCGTTTTCAGTTTGAGCTCGGTTGGACCTTGTTGACAGTTATTAGTTTGATGGCGCCATTGTGAACATATGATTGACAGACTCGGAGTACTCTGCTCAAAGCCGTCGGTTGTCCAGTTCATTCTTGTTTCTTGAACGCTGGGGATCAAGATAAAGGCGCGTGCTTCAGTCGTGTCTCACGCCTCTTGCCAATTTTGGTTGTTTTCTGATGTTTTTAAAAAGTACACAAATTTGTGAATAAACAGATTTAGCCTTATCCCTCTTGAAGGGAACACATTTCCTTTGTTTGGGTCTTTGCGTTGAGCCTTAGCCATGTTCACTATTTTGAAACCAAATTCACAAGGTGTGACTTTGACAGGCAGCTTGTATGATCCATCAGAGTAATGTTGGATTTATTATTCTGTGTCAGCATCAATACAATATGTCATGTGCCCATATTCAACACTGGATTTAAACGTTTTTTTTCGAGGGGGGGGGCGGTATAGAAAATGTACACAAAAGAGTCCCTTTTTTTTTTTTACATGGCTTGGGCTTCAGCTCAGCCGTAACGCGGGTGAGGATAAGCGACATACAAAATAAATGGCTGCCGTGAACTCCTATCATGGACACAAAATGAAGTGATCACTTCATTTTGACTCTTGTGTCAAATGAGATCCCCCCCCCTGCACACTTTTTAAAAATTCTGTAAATATGTATGCTATGTCGATCATTTAGGTCTTTTAATTTGAAAGAGATTTATATTCAAATATGAAATAAAATTTTAATGATGACAATGTGTTATTTTCAAGTTGTATTTGATGGGTTACCTTGGAGATGTCCTAGCACAGCTGATGTTGCATTGTAGGATTACTGGATCAGCATTCGAGTATCACAGGGAAGTTGAGTCATTTACTGAATCGTACAACAAATGGATTTATTTGAAAGTTTCAGTTAAAAAACAAAACAGTAGATCAAAACTAAACTGTCAAGTCCTTCGTTTCACTTTGAAACACTTGCATACAAATGTTGAATTTTTTTATTTGGGATTCTCTAATTTATTGGGGGCGTTTCAGAGAGAATGCATTCAAGACATGTCGGGTGCTCCTGCTCAAAAGAAAAAGAGAACAAAAAAACACCTTAACATTCTGTCTCCTGTTTTTCTTGTACGTAATCGTCTTTCTTATTGCCAACCTTTCTCGTCATGGCAGATTATTAAAAAGACACGATGGACTGGGTGACAGGACATGCTTTCCTTAGACCAGGGGTGCCCAAACGTTTTGGACCGAAAATCGACTTTTCGTTCAACCAACCTCCCACAATCGACCCGTTACCGGGCACGCACATACACACGCAAGCCATGAAGAGGAACAGCCCCACTAGTGATGGGATTTTCGTCTCGTTTTCGGTGATCCGGTTCATTTGGATCGGCTCAGTGAAAAGAGCTCTTCCTGGCTCTCAAACGGCTCTTTTCTCTTTAGCTTATCTTTGAAAGATTTATGACAAATTTAGCAAACATTTTGATTAATGATTTGGTGAAATATTGCACTCTACTGGCTGCAAATAGCAACAATTATCAAGCAAAGAAATGGCTTTTTACTTATTTTATTGAACATTAAAAAGGCTCCAAACAATAAACAAGCAACAAAATTAAACTTCAACCAACAACCATGCTGCATCATAACAAAAATAGTGAGAATTACCTGCAAAAGCAGCAGTGAACAAAACAAACATAATTAAGCTACTCCTTGCTTTATTTTAACAAACATAAGGTACTCCTTGCTTTATTTTAAATTTGCAGTCAACAAAACTAAATACTTTAACTTGGAATACTTCAATTTGTCCAGTCTTTGAGAGCACCCTCTCTAACGGGACAGATGTTGCTACAATGCACAATCTACTCTCCATTACTTTGATCAAACGGGGGTAGACGGAAGCTCGGTATTTCCACCAGCTCAGTGGATCAGCTGCCCTTGAAATCTGTGGTTCTTCAAGATGTGCCCAAATTCAGTGTTTTGTGTTTTTGCACGCTTGGCTAATACTGTAAATTAGATTCAGATTGCTTGCCAAATGCCTTTGTGGTTTCCCGGACAGTAGGGGGCAATATGAACTAAAGACATCCAATCCACCAAGAAGAAGAATAAATACAATCACAAGAACGGTACCACATCCGGTTCAATGAGCACGTTTTTCCGCTGTCCACAAGCCCTGTTCTCAGTGAGTAATTTTTAAACGGACTTATTTTTACATTGTATTTTTTTTTATTGTCTGTTCAGTGTCCTTAGGTGGCATGAAAGGCGCTTTTAAATAAAATGTATTATTATAAGTGGACCAAGTTAGTTTAAAATGTGTCTATGTATGCATATATATATATATATATACATATAATATATATATTAAAAAAACTAACTTGGCCCACTTCAATGTCATTTAAAAACTTGACCAGAAGAGTGTGATCCTGTTGTTATGGAGTACACAGCAGTTAGTTTTTGTCTCAGTGAGAGAAGTCGGACGTGCTCATATCCCCCTTGGTGTGTCATGAGATGTCAGTGACATCACGCATGAGCTGGTCAAGCACATGCTCCCATCTCAGGCCTGTCGTCAGTGTTTGTGTGCGTGCAATTTGAACTGGCCCACACAAAGATTGACTGGTCAAATGCTTTTACATTGTCATGTTCGCTTTTCTGTCCAAAAATTGTTCAACTTGAATTCGAGTCTTTGCCTATCATGACCAAATCCATCCTCAACTCACTCAAAGCCTTTTCAAAGACTGAAGTCTTGAGCTCAGACTTGCACTTCAGTCACATCAGACAGTCTTTTCGCTGTTCCCGTTGGTCTCCACATGACTCGAAACTCCAGGAATCGAGCTTTTGGGTCATGTGAAACCGACGGGAACAGTGAAAAGACTGTCTGATGTGACCCAAGTGCAAGTCTGAGCTCAAGACTCAAGTGGGACTTTGAAAAAGTGCTGCAATGCCCGCCCCAAACCACACCCACACCCAATTTGACATCCACCAATCGAGGTGAGGTCCCTCATTTGCAAAACGCTAACCCTAATTTGCATAAGCACGCCCACTTTCCCAAGTTCTGACAGATTGGTCTAAATTTGCAGAACCACCCCAAAGAGCCCACGAATCAGAGAACGCCTAATTTGCACCCCCCCCCACCTCCTTTTCCACCAGTCACAGCATGTTATCGTCATGCTCCACCCACTTTCACAGTTGACAGCGAATCATCAGCCATCATTCCAGCCAGGCCACACCCACTTTCCTGGATTTTTCTGCCTGGAAAAAAAAATCCAGGATTGTTTTTGTTTTTTTTAAGTTAGATTGTGGTGATGTGTTTAAAAATGAAGTTGAGTTGAAGTGTTCTTAGTAATCAAGCTTTATTTCTTTTGCAGAGTAGACAATCACAAAAGCAGAGGAAAAAGTTGCAAGTTGGATGGCAGTCTGCTTGTTGCTGGGCGGCGAAGTGGTCAGCTCTTGAGAAGAACGTGGGACGGGTGTGTTGACCTGAGAGGAAAGGCATCCGTGAGTTACACGCAAGTCAATTTCTTGTGCAGACAAAGATGTGTTGGGCATAAAACTTACCAGGGAGCAGGAAGCCGATCATGTTTACTGCTGCCTGGGGGAGAAAAAAAAAAGTCAAAAAAGTAGTCATGATGGTGCATTGAACGAGTGTAAATGTCTCCTACTTCTCAGGCTGGCCCAAAGTTTGACTTCAGCACCTTGCGAATAACAGGAAGAAGAGCAAAAAGTGTTGCCTGCAGGTCTGTGCTCGTAGGTGGACTCTGGCGGTGAGCAGGTGACTCCCTCTTGTGGCACAGAGGACCCAAGAACAATCTTCCTTCAACTCTGAGTAATGAAATTAGGCTTGTTGAATGAAATGAGACTTCTTCCCAGCTCGGTTCGCCTGATGACCACGTGAGGTCTTTTAGCATTCTGCCATTCTGCTACAAAAATTTCAAAATTTTTATATGTAGTCAAAGGCACGACCACACGAGGTTTTGAAGGTTAAAAAAAAGAACATAATTGGTGAGACGGTTGGTGTCTCTCGTGGGTGATGTGACGGCACTCCAACCTCACCCATAACCCATCGACCACGCCAGTATTTCCTACTGCCTGCCTTCAGAATGCCATCCTGAGATCAGGAGATAGTTTGTAAAGCCAACTTCGTTTTCGATTGAAGACGAGTTGCACAAAGAGATCGTGTCGTTTTGTCATTTTGCTTTCTTGGCCAGGGGTGTCAAACTCATTTCACATTGTGGGCCACATACGGCCTCGGTAGATGTCAAGTGGGTCGGACCATTAAAAATGATACCATACTCTGCTACAAATAACCAAAATAATATGTCTCTCCTTTGTTTTGGTCTAAAGATGCACACGAACACTAGAAAAATGTTGAAATTTAATGAATATATTTTTACAAGACATTTCATGAAGCACCTAAGATTTCCTTAGACAAATGTGTAATGTACTTTTATCATTCACATATATGCATTGCAACTGATCCCACTGACTGTACAAAGGCACAAAACCTTAACAAGTAATTGGTCTTGAAAAATATAGCAATGCATTTTTAAGATTAAACGAGATTTATGAAGAAAGGAATTTTTAAACCATTTACACGAGCATATAAAATCTAAATGTAATCCCTGCCAACACCTTACAAACTAAGGAGAGTGCTATAATATGTGTAAGGGAATAAAGTATTCACATGTTCTTGATAGCGTCTGCTGTGTTGGGTCTGTCTCAGTGAGGCTGCTGTTGTCTTCTTCTCTGATCAAAACAATGTTGTATTTTCCTCTGATCAAAACAGTGTCTAGTGGATGTTGCACAAATTGCACCTTATTAAAAATATTCATTTCGTGTCTTTTGTGCATTTTTTCACTTTTAAATTATCCTGCGGGCCTGATCAAACCTCCTTGCGGGCCGGTTCCGGCCCTATGTTATACACCCCTGATGTATAGGAAGGTGTTTTTAGCCGAAAAAAACGACCATGTAAGGCGTTTTTAGCCGAAAACAAATGACCATGTATAGAAAGGTGTTTTAGGGGGAAAAAACGACCATGTATACGAAGGCGTTTTTAGCCGAAAAAAACGACCATGTATAGCATAGGTGTCAAACTCAGGTCCTGGAGGGCCAATGCCCTGCATGTTTTCCAAGTCTCCCTGTTGCAACACACCTGATTCAAATGATCAGATCATCAGCAAGCTCTGCGGAAGCCTAACATTGAACCTGTATAGTAAGGCTTTTTAACCCGAACAAAACGACCATGTATAGTAAGGCGTTTTTAGCCGAAAAAAACGACCATGTATAGTAAGGCGTTTTTAACCGAAAAACCCCACCTTGTATAGTAAGGTGTTTAGCCGAAAAAAACCACCACGTATCATAAAGCGTTTTAACCCGAACAAAACGACCATGTATAGTAAGGCGTTTTTAGCCGAAAAAAAATACCATGTATAGTAAGGCGTTTTAACCCGAACAAAATGAGCATGTATAGTAAGGCGTTTTGAGCCGGAAAAAAAGACCATGTCATAAGGTGATTTTAGCCGAAAAAAACGACCATGTATAGTAAGGCGTTTTTAGCCAGAAAAAAACGACCATGTATATTAGGGCGTTGTAACCCGAAAAAAACGTCCATGTGTAGTAAGGCGTTTTTAGACGAAAAAAACGACCACGTATAGGAAGGCATTTTTAGACGAAAAAAAAGGCCATGTATAGTAAGGCGTTTTTAGACGAAAAAAAACGACCATGTATATGATATAAGGCGTTTTTAGCCGAAAAAAACCCGACCATGTATAGTAAGGCGTTTTAACGAACATGTATAGTAAGGCGTTTTTAGCCGAAAAAAAGGCCATGTATATTAAGGCATTTTTAGCCGAAAAAAAACGACCATGTATATAAGGCGTTTTTAACCAAAAAATCCCACCTTGTATAGTAAAGCGTTTAGCCGAAAAACCCTACAATATATAATAAGGCGTTTTTAGCCGAGAAAAAACACCATGTATTGTAAAGCTTTTTTAGCCGAAAAAAACGACCATGTATAGTAAGCCGTTTTAGACGAAAAAAAACGACCATGTATAATAAGGCGTTTTTAGCCGAAAAAACGACCATGTATAGTAAGCCGTTTTTAGACGAAAAAAAACGACCATGTATAATAAGGCGTTTTTAGCCGAAAAAACGACCATGTATCGTAAGGCGTTTTAACCCGAAAAAATGACCATGTATAGAAAGGCGTTTTTAGCCGGAAAAAAAGACCATGTAAGGCGTTTTTAGGCGAAAAAAATGACCATGTATAGAAAGGCGTTTTTAGGGGGAAAAAAAGACCATGTCGCAAGGCGATTTTAGCCGAAAAAAATGACCATGTATAGTAAGGTGTTTTTAGCCGAAAAAACGACCATGTATATAAGGCGTTTTTAGTCGAAAAAAAACGACCATGTATAGTCAGGCGTTTTTAACCGAAAAAAACGACCATGTATAGTAAGCCGTTTTTAGACGAAAAATAACGACCATGTATAGTAAGGCGTTTTTAACCGAAAAAAACGCACCTTGTATAGTAAGGCGTTTAGCCGAAAAAACCCACCATATATAATAGGGCGATTTTAGCCGAGTAAAACCACCATGTATCATAAAGCGTTTTAACCCGAACAAAATGACCATGTATAGGTATAGTAAGGCGTTTTGAGCCGGAAAAAAACGACCATGTATATTATGGCATTTTAACCCGAAAAAAACCACCATGTGTAGTAAGGCGATTTTAGCCGAACAAAACGACCATGTATAGTAAGGCGTTTTTAGCCGGAAAAAAACGACCATGTATATTATGGCATTTTAACCCGAAAAAAACCACCATGTGTAGTAAAGCGTTTTTACACGAAAAAAAACGACCATGTATAGTAAGGCGTTTTTAGCCGGAAAAAAACGACCATGTATATTATGGCATTTTAACCCGAAAAAAACCACCATGTGTAGTAAAGCGTTTTTAGACGAAAAAAAACGACCATGTATATAAGGTGTTTTTAGCCGAAAAAAAACGACCATGTATAGTAAGGCGTTTTGACGAACATGTATAGTAAGGCGTTTTTAGCCGAAAAAAAAGGCCATGTGTAGTAAGGCGTTGTAACCCGAACAAAATGACCATGTATAGTAAGGCGTTTTTAGACGAAAAAAACGACCATGTATATAAGGTGTTTTTAGCTGAAAAAAAACGACCATGTATAGTAAAGCGTTTTAACGAACATGTAAAGTAAGGCGTTTTTAGCCGAAAAAAACCCGACCATGTATATAAGGCGTTTTTAACCGAAAAAACCCACCTTGTATAGTAAGGCGTTTAGCCGAAAAAAACCACAATATATAATAAGGCGTTTTTATCCGAGAAAAAACACCATGTATCGTAAAGCGTTTTTAGCCGAAAAAAAACGACCATTTTTATAAGGCGCTTTTAGCTGAAAAAAAGCGACCATTAATAGTAAGGCGTTTTTAACCGAAAACCCCCACCTTGTATAGTAAGGCGTTTAGCAGAAAAAACCCACCATAAATAATAAGGCGTTTTTAGCCGAGAAAAAACACCATGTATCGTAAAGCGTTTTTAGCCGAAAAAAACGACCATGCATAGTAAGGCGTTTTTAGACAAAAAAAACCGACCATGTATAGTAAGGCGTTTTTAACCCAAAAAAACCACCTTGTATAGTAAGGCGGTTAGCCGAAAAAAAACACCATATATAATAAGGCGTTTTTAGCCGAGAAAAACCACCATCTATCGTAAAGCGTTTTTAGCCGAAAAAAACGACAATGTATAGTAAGGCTTTTTAACCCGAAAAAACGACCATGTATATAAGGCGTTTTTAGCTGAAAAAAAGGACCATGTATAAGCCGTTTTTAGACGAAAAATAACGACCATGTATAGTAAGGCGTTTTTAACCGAAAAAACCCCACCTTGTATAGTAAGGCGTTTAGCCGAAAAAACCCACCATATATAATAAGCCGTTTTTAGCCGAGTAAAACCACCATGTATCATAAGGCGTTTTAACCCGAACAAAACGACCATGTATAGTAAGGCGTTTTAACCTGAACAAAATGAGCATGTATAGTAAGGCGTTTTGAGCCGGAACAAAAGACCATGTCATAAGGTGATTTTAGCCGAAAAAAACGACCATGTATATATAGTATGGCGTTTTTAGCCGAAAAAAACGACCATGTATAGTAAGCCGTTTTTAGACGAAAAATAACGACCATGTATAGTAAGGCGTTTTTAACCGAAAAAAACGCACCTTGTATAGTAAGGCGTTTAGCCGAAAAAACCCACCATATATAATAGGGCGATTTTAGCCGAGTAAAACCACCATGTATCATAAAGCGTTTTAACCCGAACAAAATGACCATGTATAGGTATAGTAAGGTGTTTTGAGCCGGAAAAAAACGACCATGTATATTATGGCATTTTAAACCGAAAAAAACCACCATGTGCAGTAAGGCGATTTTAGCCGAAAAAAACGACCATGTATAGTATGGCATTTTTAGCCGAAAAAAACGACGATGGATAGTAAGGCGTTGTAACCCGAACAAAACGACCATGTATAGTAAGGCGTTTTTAGCCGGAAAAAAACGACCATGTATATTATGGCATTTTAACCCGAAAAAAACCACCATGTGTAGTAAAGCGTTTTTAGACGAAAAAAAACGACCATGTATATAAGGTGTTTTTAGCCGAAAAAAAACGACCATGTATAGTAAGGCGTTTTAACGAACATGTATAGTAAGGCGTTTTTAGCCGAAAAAAAAGGCCATGTGTAGTAGGGCGTTGTAACCCGAACAAAATGACCATGTATAGTAAGGCGTTTTTAGACGAAAAAAACGACCATGTATATAAGGTGTTTTTAGCCGAAAAAAAAGGCCATGTGTAGTAAGGCGTTGTAACCCGAACAAAACGACCATGTATAGTAAAGCGTTTTAACGAACATGTATAGTAAGGCGTTTTTAGCCGAAAAAAAAGGCCATATATAGTAAGGCGTTTTTAGCCGAAAAAAACGACCATGTATAATAAGGCGTTTTTAGCCGAAAAAAACCCGACCATGTATATAAGGCGTTTTTAACCGAAAAAACCGACCTTGTATAGTAAGGCGTTTAGCCGAAAAAACCCACAATATATAATAAGGCGTTTTTAGCCGAGAAAAAACACCATGGATCGTAAAGCGTTTTTAGCCGAAAAAAACGGCCATTTTTGTAAGGCGTTTTTAGCTGAAAAAAAGCGACCATTAATAGTCAGGCGTTTTTAACCGAAAACCCCCACCTTGTATAGTAAGGCGTTTAGCAGAAAAAAACCACCATTTATAATAAGGCGTTTTTATCCGAGAAAAAACACTATGTATCGTAAAGCGTTTTTAGCCGAAAAAAACGACCATGCATAGTAAGGCGTTTTTAACCCAAAAAAACACCTTGTATAGTAAGGCGGTTAGCCGAAAAAAAACACCATATATAATAAGGCGTTTTTAGCCGAGAAAAACCACCATGTATCGTAAAGAGTTTTTAGCCGAAAAAAACGACCATGTATATAAGGCGTTTTTAGCTGAAAAAAACGACCATGTATAAGCCGTTTTTAGACGAAAAATAACGACCATGTATAGTAAGGCGTTTTTAACCGAAAAAACCCCACCTTGTATAGTAAGGCGTTTAGCCGAAAAAACCCACCATATATAATAAGCCGTTTTTAGCCGAGTAAAACCACCATGTATCATAAGGCGTTTTAACCCGAACAAAACGACCATGTATAGTAAGGCGTTTTTAGCCAAAAAAAAAACTACCATGTATAGTAAGGCGTTTTAACCCGAACAAAATGAGCATGTATAGTAAGGCGTTTTGAGCCAGAACAAAAGACCATGTCATAAGGTATTTTTAGCCGAAAAAAACGACCATGTATAGTATGGCGTTTTTAGCCGAAAAAAACGACCATGTATAGTAAGCCGTTTTTAGACGAAAAATAACGACCATGTATAGTAAGGCGTTTTTAACCGAAAAAAACGCACCTTGTATAGTAAGGCGTTTAGCCGAAAAAACCCACCATATATAATAGGGCGATTTTAGCCGAGTAAAACCACCATGTATCATAAAGCGTTTTAACCCGAACAAAATGACCATGTATAGGTATAGTAAGGCGTTTTGAGCCGGAAAAAAACGACCATGTATATTATGGCATTTTAAACCGAAAAAAACCACCATGTGCAGTAAGGCGATTTTAGCCGAAAAAAACGACCATGAATAGTATGGCGTTTTTAGCCGAAAAAAACGACGATGGATAGTAAGGCGTTGTAACCCGAACAAAACGACCATGTATAGTAAGGCGTTTTTAGCCAGCAAAAAACGACAATGTATAGTAAGGCTTTTTAACCCGAAAAAAACGACCATGTGTAGTCAGGCACTTTTAGCCGAAAAAAAAGGCCATGTATAGTAAGGCGTTTTTAGACGAAAAAAAACGACCATGTATATAAGGCGTTTTTAGCTGAAAAAAACGACCATGTATAGTAAGGCGTTTTTAGCCGAAAAAACCGACCATGTATAGGAAGGTGTTTTTAGCCGAAAAAAAACGACCATGTATAGGAAAGCGTTTTTAGCAGAAAAAAACGACCATGTATAGTAAGGCGTTTTTACCCGGAAAAAAAGTCCATGTATAGTAAAGCGTTTTTAGACAAAAAAAAACGACCATTTATAGTAAGGCATTTTTAGACCAGAAAAAACGACCATGTATATTAAGGCGTTTTTAGCCAAAAAAAACGACCATGTATAGTAAGGCGTTTTTAGCCGAAAAAAACGACCATGTATAGGAAGGCGTTTTTAGCCGAAAAAAAACGACCATGGCTAAAAACGCCTTACTATACATGGTCGTTTTTTTCGGCTAAAAACACCTTACTACACATGGTCGTTTTTTTCGTGTTAAAACACTTTACTACACATGGTTGTTTTTTTTGTGTTAAAAAGCTTTACTATACATGGTCGTTTTTTTCGGCTAAAAACGCCTTCGTATACATGGTCGTTTTTCGGCTGAAAACGCCTTACTATATACATGGTCGGGTTTTTTTTCGGCTAAAAACGCCTTACAATACATGGTCGTTTTTTTCCGCTAAAACGCCTTACTAAACATGGTCGTTTTTTTCGGCTAAAAACACCTTAACATGGTCGTTTTTTCGTGTTAAAACTTACTATACATGGTCGGCTAAAACACCTTACTTAACATGGTCGTTTTTCGACTAAAACACCTTACTATACATGGTCGTTTTTTTCGCTAAAAACGCCTTACTATACATGGTCGTTTTTCGATTAAAACGCTGTACTAAACATGGTCGTTTTTCGCTACTTACTACATGGTCGTTTTTTCCGCTAAAACGGCTTACTATACATGCCGTTATTTTCGCTAAAACGCCTTACTATACATGGTCGTTTTTTTTCGGCTAAAAACGCCGTACAATACATGGTCGTTTTTTTCGGGTTAAAACGCTGTACTAAACATGGTAGTTTTTTTCGGCCTAAAACGCCTTACTATACATGGTCGTTTTTTTCCCGCTAAAAACGGCTTATTATACATGGCCGTTATTTTCGGCTAAAAACGCCTTAGTATACATTGTCGGGTTTTTTTCGGCTGAAAACGCCTTACTATACATGGTCGTTTTTTTCGGCTGAAAACACCTTACTATACATGGTCATTTTTTTCGGCTAAAAACGCCTCACTATACATGGTCGTTTTTTTCGTGTTAAACGCCTTACTATACATGGTCGTTTTTTCGGCTGAAAACACCTTACTAAACTAGGTCGTTTTTTTCCCGCTAAAAACGGCTTACTATACATGGCCGTTATTTTCGGCTGAAAACACCTTCCTAAACTAGGTCGTTTTTTTCGCACTAAAAACGGCTTACTATACATGGCCGTCATTTTCGGCTAAAAACGCCTTACTATACATGGTCGTTTTTTTCAAGTTAAAATGCTTTACTAAACATGGTCGTTTTTTTCGGCTGAAAACGCCTGACTAAACAAGCTCGTTTTTTTCGGCAAAAAACGCCTTACTTAACCTGGTCGTTTTTTTCGGCTACAAACGCCTTACTATACATGGTCGTTTTTTCGGCCGAAAACGCCTTACTAAACTAGGTCGCTTTTTTCGGCTAAAAACACCTTACTTAACATGGTCGTTTTTTTTCGGCTGAAAACACCTTACTATACATGGTCGTTTTTTTCGGCTCAAAACGCCTTTCTATACATCATCATTTTTTTCGGCTCAAAACTCCTTACTATACATGGTCGTTTTTGTTCGGCTAAAAACGCCTTACGAGACATGGTCGTTTTTTTCGGGTTAAAACGCTGTACTAAACATGGTCGTTTTTTTTCGGCTAAAAACGCCTTACTAGACATGGTCGTTTTTTTTCCCGCTAAAAACGGCTTACTATACATGCCCGTTATTGTCGGCTAAAAACGCCTTACTATACATGGTCGTTTTTTTTCAGCTAAAAACGCCGTAAAATACATGGTCGTTTTTTTCGGGTTAAAACGCTGTACTAAACATGGTCGTTTTTTTCGGCCTAAAACGCCTTACTATACATGGTCGTTTTTTTTCCCGCTAAAAACGGCTTATTATACGTGGCCGTTATTTTCGGCTAAAAACGCCTTACTATACATGGTCATTTTTTTCGGCTAAAAACGCCTCAATATACATGGTCGTTTTTTTCGTGTTAAAACGCCTTACTATACATGGTCGTTTTTTCGGCTGAAAATACCTTACTAAACTAGGTTGTTTTTTTCCCGCTAAAAACGGCTTACTATACATGGCCGTTATTTTCGGCTAAAAACGTCTTACTATACATGGTCGTTTTTTTTCGGCTGAAAACACCTTATTATACATGGTCGTTTTTTTCGGCTGAAAACGCCTTACTATACATGATCGTTTTTTTCGGCTAAAAACGCCTTACTATACATGGTCGTTTTTTTTGGCTCAAAACGCCTTACTATAGATGGTCGTTTTTTTCGGCTAAAAACGCCTTACTATACATGGTCGTTTTTTTTGGGTTAAAACGCTGTACTAAACATGGCCGTTATTTTCGGCTAAAAACGCCTGACTATACATTGTCGTTTTTTTTCGGCTAAAAACGCCTTACTATACATGGTCGTTTTTTTCGGCTAAAAACGTATTACTATACATGGACGTTTTTTTCGGCTCAAACGCCTTTCTATACATGGTCATTTTGTTTGAGTTAAAATGCCTTACTATACTTGGTCGTTTTTTTCGGCTAAAACGCCTTACTTAACATGGTCGTTTTTTTCGCTAAAAACGCTATCCTATACATGGTTGTTTTTTTCGTGTTAAAACGCCTTACTATACATGGTCGTTTTTTCCTCTGAAAACACCTTACTAAACTAGGTCGTTTTTTTCCCGCTAAATACGGCTTACTATACATGGCCGTTATTTTCGGCTAAAAACGCCTTACTATACATGGTCGTTTTTTTTCGGCTGAAAACGCCTTACTATACATGGTTGTTTTTTTCGGCTGAAAACGCCTTACTATACATGGCCGTTATTTTCGGCTAAAAACGCCTGACTATACATGGTCGGTTTTTTTCGGCTAAAAACGCCTTACTATACATGGACGTTTTTTTCGGCTCAAAACGCCTTTCTATACATGGTCGGTTTTTTTCGGCTAAAAACGCTATCCTATACATGGTCGTTTTTTTCGGCTAAAAACACCTTACTATACATGGTCGTTTTTTTCGGCTAAAAACGCTATCCTATACATGGTCGTTTTTTTCGGCTAAAAACGCCTTACTATACATGGTCGTTTTTTTCGGCTAAAAACGCCTTACTATACATGGTCGGTTTTTTTCGGCTAAAAACGCCTTACTATACATGGTCGTTTTTTCCAGCTCAAAACACCTTATTATACATGGTCGTTTTTTTTCGGCTGAAAACGCCTTACTATACATGATCGTTTTTTTCGGCTAAAAACGCCTTCCGATACATTGTCGTTTTTCGCTAAAACGCCTTACTATACATGGTCGTTTTTCGGCTAAAAACGTATTACTATACATGGACGTTTTTTTCGGCTCAAACGCCTTTCTATACATGATCGTTTTTTTCGGCTAAAAACGCCTTCCGATACATTGTCGTTTTTTTTCGGCTAAAAACGCCTTACTATACATGGCCGTTATTTTCGGCTAAAAACGCCTTACTATACATGGTCGTTTTTTTTCGGCTGAAAACGCCTTACTATACATGGTTGTTTTTTTCGGCTGAAAACGCCTTACTATACATGGCCGTTATTTTCGGCTAAAAACGCCTGACTATACATGGTCGGTTTTTTTCGGCTAAAAACGCCTTACTATACATGGACGTTTTTTTCGGCTCAAAACGCCTTTCTATACATGGTCGGTTTTTTTCGGCTAAAAACGCTATCCTATACATGGTCGTTTTTTTCGGCTAAAAACACCTTACTATACATGGTCGTTTTTTTCGGCTAAAAACGCTATCCTATACATGGTCGTTTTTTCGCTAAAATGCCTTACTATACATGGTCGTTTTTTTCGGCTAAAAACGCCTTACTATACATGGTCGGTTTTTTTCGGCTAAAAACGCCTTACTATACATGGTCGTTTTTTCCAGCTCAAAACACCTTATTATACATGGTCGTTTTTTTTCGGCTGAAAACGCCTTACTATACATGATCGTTTTTTTCGGCTAAAAACGCCTTCCGATACATTGTCGTTTTTTTTCGGCTAAAAACGCCTTACTATACATGGTCGTTTTTTTCGGCTAAAAACGTATTACTATACATGGACGTTTTTTTCGGCTCAAACGCCTTTCTATACATGGTCATTTTGTTTGGGTTAAAATGCCTTACTATACTTGGTCGTTTTTTTCGGGTTAAAGCGCTGTACTAAACATGGCCGTTATTTTCGGCTAAAAACGCCTGACTATACATTGTCGGTTTTTTTCGGCTAAAAACGCCTTACTATACATGGTCGGTTTTTTTCGGCTAAAAACGCCTTACTATACATGGTCGGTTTTTTCGGCTAAAGGCGCCTTACTATACATGGTTGTTTTTTTCGGCTCAAAACGCCTTTCTATACATGGTCATTTTGTTTGGGTTAAAATGCCTTACTGTACTTGGTCGTTTTTTTCGGCTAAAAACGCCTTACTATACATGGTCGTTTTTTTTCGGCTAAAAACGCTATCCTATACATGGTCGTTTTTTTCGGCTAAAGGCGCCTTCCTATACATTCGTTTTTTTCGGTTAAAAACGCCTTACTATACATGGTCGTTTTTTTCGGATAAAAAACGCCTTACTTATCATGGTCGTTTTTTTCAGGTGAAAACGCTGTACTAAACATGGTCGTTTTTTTCAGCTAAAAACGCCTTACTATACATGGTCGTTTTTTAACCCGCTAAAAACGGCTTACTATACTTGGCCATAACTTTCAGCTAAAAACGCCTTACTATACATGGTCATTTTTTTTCGGCTAAAAACGCCTTACTTAACATGGTGTTTTTTTTCGGCTAAAAACACCTTACTATACATGGTGGTTTTTTTCGGCTCAAAACGCCTTCCTATACATGGTCGTTTTTTTCGGCTAAAAACGCCTTACTATACATGGTCGTTTTTTTCGGCTAAAAACGCCTTACTATACATGGTCGTTTTTTTCAGGTTAAAACGCTGTACTAAACATGGTCGTTTTTTTCGGCTAAAAACGCCTTCCTATACATAGTCGTTTTTTTCGGCTAAAAACGCCTTACTATACATGGTCGTTTATTTTCGGCTAAAAACGCCTTACTAAACATGGTCGTTTTTTTTGGCTAAAAACGCCTTCCTATACAGAGTCGTTTTTGGCTAAAAATGCTTTACTATACAAGGTCGTTTTTTCGCTAAAACGCCTTACTATACATGGTCGTTTTTCGGCTAAAAACGCCTTACTATACATGGTCGTTTCTCTTCGCTAAAAACGCTATCCTATACATGGTCGTTTTTTCGCTAAAACGCCTTCCTATACATGGTCGTTTTTCGCTAAAAACGCCTTCCTATACATAGTCGTTTTTCGGATAAAAACGCCTTACTATCATGGTCGTTTTTTCAGGTTAAAGCGCTGTACTAAACATGGTCGTTTTTTTCGGCTAAAAACGCCTTACTATTCATGGTCGTCTTTTTTCGGCTAAAAACGCCTTACTATACATGCTCGGTTTTTTCGGCTAAAAACGCCTTACTATACATGGTCGTTTTTTCGGCTAAAAACGCCTTACTATACATGGTCGTTTTTTTCGGGTTAAAACGCTGTACTAAACATGGCCGTTATTTTCGGCTAAAAATGCCTTACTATACATGGTCGTTTTTTTTCGGCTAAAAACGCCTTACTATACATGGTCGTTTTTTTCGGCTAAAAACGCCTTACTATACATGGTCGTTTTTGTCGGCTCAAAACGCCTTTCTATACATAGTCGTTTTTTTCGGATAAAAAACGCCTTACTTATCATTGTCGTTTTTTTTCAGGTTAAAACGCTGTACTAAACATGGTCGTTTTTTTCGGCTTAAAACGCCTTACTATTCATAGTCGTTTTTTTCGGCTAAAAACGCCTTCCTATACATAGTCGTTTTTTTCTGGTTAAAACGCTGTACTAAACATGGTCGTTTTTTTCGGCTAAAAACGCTGTCCTATATATGGTCGTTTTTTTCGGCTAAAAACGCCTTCCTATACATGGTAGTTTTTTTCGGGTTAAAACGCTGTACTAAACATGGTGGTTTTTTTCGGCTAAAAACACCTTACTATACATGGTCGTTTTTTTCGGCTCAAAACGCCTTACTATACATGCTCGGTTTTTTCGGCTAAAAACGCCTTACTATACATGGTCGTTTTTTTCGGCTAAAAACGCCTTACTATACATGGTCGTTTTTTTCGGGTTAAAACGCTGTACTAAACATGGCCGTTATTTTCGGCTAAAAATGCCTTACTATACATGGTCGTTTTTTTTCGGCTAAAAACGCCTTACTATACATGGTCGTTTTTTTCGGCTAAAAACGCCTTACTATACATGGTCGTTTTTGTCGGCTCAAAACGCCTTTCTATACATAGTCGTTTTTTTCGGATAAAAAACGCCTTACTTATCATTGTCGTTTTTTTTCAGGTTAAAACGCTGTACTAAACATGGTCGTTTTTTTCGGCTAAAAACGCCTTACTATTCATAGTCGTTTTTTTCGGCTAAAAACGCCTTCCTATACATAGTCGTTTTTTTCAGGTTAAAACGCTGTACTAAACATGGTCGTTTTTTTCGGCTAAAAACGCTGTCCTACATATGGTCGTTTTTTTCGGCTAAAAACGCCTTCCTATACATGGTAGTTTTTTTCGGGTTAAAACGCTGTACTAAACATGGTGGTTTTTTTCGGCTAAAAACACCTTACTATACATGGTCGTTTTTTTCGGCTCAAAACGCCTTCCTATACATGGTCGTTTTTTTCGGCTAAAAACGCCTTACTATACATGGTCGTTTTTTTCGGCTAAAAACGCCTTACTATACATGGTCGTTTTTTTCAGGTTAAAACGCTGTACTAAACATGGTCGTTTTTTTCGGCTAAAAACGCCTTCCTATACATCAGGGGTGTCAAAGTCAAATGGACGGAGGGCCAAATGAAAATTTTGCTCCAAGCCGAGGGCCAGACTGATCGAATGTTCATTGAAAAATTTTAAACCTACCGCATGTAGTTTATTGAACCGAATTGAATCTACTGAAAACCTAACAACTTCATTTCAATATGATCAAATAAATAAAGCAACATTTTCTTATGGCTGTCAGTAAACTTTAATTTTCGACAGGCACAAAAGACAAAGTTTCTTTGGATAAAAATACCCATCAACATTGAATGAAAAGAAGCACCAGCAATAGCCCATATTTTCTCTTTTAGCAAAATTGGGCTACATTTACAGAAAACCCCGCAAATAATAGCAATTTTCGCTCATTCACTCCTCAAATAAATCATGCTCTGTAGTTGTGCCATGCATAGGACGTAAAGCCAAAAACTCCTCTGTCACGCTTAGGCTTGAGTCCACTCCGCGGATGAAGATTGACAGCTGGGCAACGTCAGAAATGTCGGCGCTCTCATCCACAGCCAAGGAGTATGCGATGAAATGTTTTCCCCTTTTCACAAGCTGCTCTTTTCGATTAATGGACAACTGCTCTACTCGCTCGGCAATGGTGTTTCTGCTCATGTTCACGTTTAAAAAGAGTTGCTTTTTTCAAGGCAAACGTCGTCACAAACTTTAAGCATACAGTTTTTAATGAAATCCCCCTCCGTAAATGGCCGGGCTGATTTAGCGATCTCTTCTGCCACAATAAAACTGGCATTGACAGCAGCCTGGCTTTGTGATTTGGCTTTTTTGAACAGAGCCTGTTGAGATTTGAGGCTTCGTTTTAATTCCTCAACCTTCTGTAGCCTTTGTTCGATGTCCA
Source organism: Hippocampus mohnikei (assembly GCA_026261675.1). NCBI lineage: Eukaryota > Metazoa > Chordata > Actinopteri > Syngnathiformes > Syngnathidae > Hippocampus > Hippocampus mohnikei. Next base: position 14,383,688 of record JAKGUB010000348.1, read on the forward strand.
TATTCTTGTTTTTGTCCGCGCGTTTCGTTTCATGCTGTCGTCTCAGATTATACTCTTTCAATACGGCCACACTTTCTCCACATAGAAGACACACAGGTTTTCCAGCTACGTCCGTGAACATGTACTCTGACTCCCACCTTGTTTGAAACCCCCGGTTCTCAGTGTCCACCTTCCGTTTTGCCATTTTTGATGGATATCTGCAAGCTAACGTCACTGTTATCCGAACGACTGCTGCACTAGTAAATATTTAAATAAAGCGCCCGACTGCTTGGCGCGGCACAGTTGCATTGTGGGAAATGTAGTATTAGTGCGTGTAAAAGATCTGTGGGCTCTCGGCTTGCGGCCGTCCGCGGGCCAGTTCTAATAATAAATCAACATCATCCCAGGGGCCACTGAAAACCTTCTCGCGGGCCGGATCTGGCCCGCGGGCCGGCACTTTGACATATGTGCTATACATAGTCGTTTTTTTCGGCTAAAAACGCCTTACTATACATGGTCGTTTATTTTCGGCTAAAAACGCCTTACTAAACATGGTCGTTTTTTTCGGCTAAAAACGCCTTCCTATACAGAGTCGTTTTTTTCGGCTGAAAATGCCTTACTATACATGGTCGTTTTTTTTCGGCTAAAAACGCCTTTCTATACATGGTCGTTTTTTTCGGCTAAAAACGCCTTACTATACATGGTCGTTTCTCTTCGGCTAAAAACGCTATCCTATACATGGTCGTTTTTTTCGGCTAAAGGCGCCTTCCTATACATGGTCGTTTTTTTCGGCTAAAAACGCCTTCCTATACATAGTCGTTTTTTTCGGATAAAAAACGCCTTACTTATCATGGTCGTTTTTTTCAGGTTAAAACGCTGTACTAAACATGGTCGTTTTTTTCGGCTAAAAAGGCCTTACTATTCATGGTCGTTTTTTTCGGCTAAAAACGCCTTACTATACATGCTCGGTTTTTTCGGCTAAAAACGCCTTACTATACATGGTCGTTTTTGTCGGCTCAAAACGCCTTTCTATACATAGTCGTTTTTTTCGGATAAAAAACGCCTTACTTATCATTGTCGTTTTTTTTCAGGTTAAAACGCTGTACTAAACATGGTCTTTTTTTCGGCTAAAAACGCCTTACTATTCATAGTCGTTTTTTTCGGCTAAAAACGCCTTCCTATACATAGTCGTGTTTTTCAGGTTAAAACGCTGTACTAAACATGGTCGTTTTTTTTTTTCCTATATGGGTTAAAACGCTGTACTATATGGTCGTTTTTCGCTAAAAACGCCTTACTATACATGGTAAAACGTTATTTTCGCTAAAAACGCCTTACTATACATGGTCGTTTTTCGCTACGCCTTAAAACGCCTTACTATACATGGTCGTTTTTCGGGTTAAAACGCTGTACTAAATATGGTCGTTTTTTCGGCTAAAACACCTTACTATACATGGTCGTTTTTCCGCTATAAACGGCTTTTATACATGGTCGTTTTTGGGTTAAAACGCTGTACTATAAAACGCCTTCGATGGCTAAAAACGCCTTACGATACATGGTCGTTTTTTCGCTCAAAACGCCTTTCTATACATGGTCATTTTGTTTGGGTTAAAATGCCTTACTATACTTGGTCGTTTTTTTCCGCTAAAAACGCCTTACTATACATGGTCGTTTTTTTCGCTTAAAATGCCTTTCTATACATGGTCATTTTGTTTGGGTTAAAATGCCTTACTGTACTTGGTCGTTTTTTTCGGTTAAAAACGCCTTACTATACATACCTATACATGGTCGTTTTTTTCGGCTAAAGGCGCCTTCCTATACATTCGTTTTTTTCGGTTAAAAACGCCTTACTCTACATGGTCGTTTTTTTCGGATAAAAAACGCCTTACTTATCATGGTCGTTTTTTTCAGGTGAAAACGCTGTACTAAACATGGTCGTTTTTTTCGGCTAAAAACGCCTTACTATACATGGTCGTTTTTTTACCCGCTAAAAACGGCTTACTATACTTGGCCATAACTTTCAGCTAAAAACGCCCTACTATACATGGTCATTTTTTTTCGGCTAAAAACGCCTTACTTAACATGGTGGTTTTTTTCGGCTAAAAACACCTTACTATACATGGTAGTTTTTTTCGGCTCAAAACGCCTTCCTATACATGGTCGTTTTTTTCGGCTAAAAATGCCTAAAAACGCTTTCCTATACATGCTCGTTTTTTTCGGCTAAAAACGCCTTACTATACATGGTCGTTTTTTTCGGCTAAAAACGCCTTACTATACATGGTCGTTTTTTTCAGGTTAAAACGCTGTACTAAACATGGTCGTTTTTTTCGGCTAAAAACGCCTTCCTATACATAGTCGTTTTTTTCGGCTAAAAACGCCTTACTATACATGGTCGGTTTTTTTCGCTAAAACGCCTTACTATACATGGTCGTTTTTTCAGGTTAAAACGCTGTACTAAACATGGTCGTTTTTCGCTAAAACGCCTTCCTATACATAGTCGTTTTTCGCTAAAAACGCCTAGCTATACATGGTCGTTTATTTTCGCTAAAAACGCCTTACTAAACATGGTCGTTTTTCGCTAAAACGCCTTACTATACATGGTCGTTTTTTTCCGCTAAAAACGCCTTACTATACATGGTCGTTTTTTTTCGGCTAAAAACGCTATACTATACATGGTCGTTTTTTTCGGCTAAAGACGCCTTCCTATACATGGTCGTTTTTTTCGGCTAAAAACGCCTTCCTATACATAGTCGTTTTTAGGATAAAAACGCCTTACTATCATGGTCGTTTTTCAGGTTAAAACGCTGTACTAAACATGGTCGTTTTTTCGCTAAAACGCCTTACTATACATGGTCGTTTTTTCGCTAAAAACGCCTTACTATACATGGTCGTTTTTTTTCGGCTAAAAACGCTATACTATACATGGTCGTTTTTTTCGGCTAAAGACGCCTTCCTATACATGGTCGTTTTTTTCAGGTTAAAACGCTGTACTAAACATGGTCGTTTTTTTCGGCTAAAAATGCCTTCCTATACATAGTCGTTTTTTTCGGCTAAAAACGCCTTACTATACATGGTCGTTTTTTTCGGCTAAAAACGCCTTACTATACATGGTCGGTTTTTTTCGGCTAAAAACGCCTTACTATACATGGTCGGTTTTTTCGCTAAAAACGCCTTACTATACATGGTCGTTTTTTTCAGGTTAAAACGCTGTACTAAACATGGTCGTTTTTTTCCGCTAAAAACGCCTTCCTATACATAGTCGTTTTTTCGCTAAAACGCCTTACTATACATGGTCGGTTTTTTCGCTAAAAACGCCTTACTATACATGGTCGTTTTTCAGGTTAAACGCTGTACTAAACATGGTCGTTTTTCGCTAAAAACGCCTTCCTATACATATAAAACGCCTTACTATACATGGTAGTTTTTCGCTAAAAACGCCTTCCTATACATAGTCGTTTTTTCGCTAAAAACGCCTTACTATACATGGTCGTTTATTTTCGGCTAAAAACGCCTTACTAAACATGGTCGTTTTTTTCCGCTAAAAACGCCTTCCTATACAGAGTCGTTTTTTCGCTGAAAATGCCTTACTATACATGGTCGTTTTTCGCTAAAAACGCCTTTCTATACATGGTCGTTTTTTTCGGCTAAAAACGCCTTACTATACATGGTCGTTTCTCTTCGGCTAAAAACGCTATCCTATACATGGTCGTTTTTTTCAGCTAAAGGCGCCTTCCTATACATGGTCGTTTTTTTCGGCTAAAAACGCCTTCCTATACATAGTCGTTTTTTTCGGATAAAAAACGCCTTACTTATCATGGTCGTTTTTTTCAGGTTAAAACGCTGTACTAAACATGGTCGTTTTTTCGCTAAAAGGCCTTACTATTCATGGTCGTTTTTCGCTAAAACGCCTTACTATACATGCTCGGTTTTTTCGGCTAAAAACGCCTTACTATACATGGTCGTTTTTTTCGGGTTAAAACGCTGTACTAAACATGGCCGTTATTTTCGGCTAAAAATGCCTTACTATACATGGTCGTTTTTTCGCTAAAACGCCTTACTATACATGGTCGTTTTTCGCTAAAACGCCTTACTATACATGGTCGTTTTTTTCGGCTAAAAACGCCTTACTATACATGGTCGTTTTTGTCGGCTCAAAACGCCTTTCTATACATAGTCGTTTTTTTCGGATAAAAAACGCCTTACTTATCATTGTCGTTTTTTTTCAGGTTAAAACGCTGTACTAAACATGGTCTTTTTTTCGGCTAAAAACGCCTTACTATTCATAGTCGTTTTTTTCGGCTAAAAACGCCTTCCTATACATAGTCGTTTTTTTCAGGTTAAAACGCTGTACTAAACATGGTCGTTTTTTTCGGCTAAAAACGCTGTCCTATATATGGTCGTTTTTTTCGGCTAAAAACGCCTTCCTATACATGGTAGTTTTTTTCGGCTAAAAACGCCTTCCTATACATAGTCGTTTTTTTCGGCTAAAAACGCCTTACTATACATGGTCGTTTTTTTTCGGCTAAAAACGCCTTACTATACATGGTCGTTTTTTTTCGGCTAAAAACGCCTTACTATACATGGTCGTTTTTTTCGGGTTAAAACGCTGTACTAAATATGGTCGTTTTTTTCGGCTAAAAACACCTTACTATACATGGTCGTTTTTTTCCCGCTATAAACGGCTTTTATACATGGTCGTTTTTTTCGGGTTAAAACGCTGTACTAAATATGGTCGTTTTTTTCGGCTAAAAACGCCTTCCGATACATGGTCGTTTTTTTCGGCTAAAAACGCCTTACGATACATGGTCGTTTTTTTCGGCTCAAAACGCCTTTCTATACATGGTCATTTTGTTTGGGTTAAAATGCCTTACTATACTTGGTCGTTTTTTTCGGCTAAAAACGCCTTACTATACATGGTCGTTTTTTTCGGCTTAAAATGCCTTTCTATACATGCTCATTTTGTTTGGGTTAAAATGCCTTACTGTACTTGGTCGTTTTTTTCGGCTAAAAACGCCTTACTATACATGGTCGTTTTTTTTCGGCTAAAAACGCTAACCTATACATGGTCGTTTTTTTCGGCTAAAGGCGCCTTCCTATACATTCGTTTTTTTCGGTTAAAAACGCCTTACTCTACATGGTCGTTTTTTTCGGATAAAAAACGCCTTACTTATCATGGTCGTTTTTTTCAGGTGAAAACGCTGTACTAAACATGGTCGTTTTTCGCTAAAAACGCCTTACTATACATGGTCGTTTTTACCCGCTAAAACGGCTTACTATACTTGGCCATAACTTTCAGCTAAAAACGCCCTACTATACATGGTCATTTTTTTTCGGCTAAAAACGCCTTACTTAACATGGTGGTTTTTTTCGGCTAAAAACACCTTACTATACATGGTAGTTTTTTTCGGCTCAAAACGCCTTCCTATACATGGTCGTTTTTTTCGGCTAAAAATGCCTAAAAACGCTTTCCTATACATGCTCGTTTTTTTCGGCTAAAAACGCCTTACTATACATGGTCGTTTTTTTCGGCTAAAAACGCCTTACTATACATGGTCGTTTTTTTCAGGTTAAAACGCTGTACTAAACATGGTCGTTTTTTTCGGCTAAAAACGCCTTCCTATACATAGTCGTTTTTTTCGGCTAAAAACGCCTTACTATACATGGTCGGTTTTTTTTCGGCTAAAAACGCCTTACTATACATGGTCGTTTTTTTCAGGTTAAAACGCTGTACTAAACATGGTCGTTTTTTTCGGCTAAAAACGCCTTCCTATACATAGTCGTTTTTTTCGGCTAAAAACGCCTAACTATACATGGTCGTTTATTTTCGGCTAAAAACGCCTTACTAAACATGGTCGTTTTTTTCGGCTAAAAACGCCTTACTATACATGGTCGTTTTTTTTCGCTAAAAACGCCTTACTATACATGGTCGTTTTTTTTCGGCTAAAAACGCTATACTATACATGGTCGTTTTTTTCGGCTAAAGACGCCTTCCTATACATGGTCGTTTTTTTCGGCTAAAAACGCCTTCCTATACATAGTCGTTTTTTTCGGATAAAAAACGCCTTACTTATCATGGTCGTTTTTTTCAGGTTAAAACGCTGTACTAAACATGGTCGTTTTTTTCGGCTAAAAACGCCTTACTATACATGGTCGTTTTTTTCGGCTAAAAACGCCTTACTATACATGGTCGTTTTTTTTCGGCTAAAAACGCTATACTATACATGGTCGTTTTTTTCGCCTAAAGACGCCTTCCTATACATGGTCGTTTTTTCAGGTTAAACGCTGTACTAAACATGGTCGTTTTTCGCTAAAAATGCCTTCCTATACATAGTCGTTTTTCGCTAAAAACGCCTTACTATACATGGTCGTTTTTCGCTTAAAACGCCTTACTATACATGGTCGGTTTTTTCGCTAAAAACGCCTTACTATACATGGTCGTTTTTCGCTAAAAACGCCTTACTATACATGGTCGTTTTTTTCAGGTTAAAACGCTGTACTAAACATGGTCGTTTTTTTCGGCTAAAAACGCCTTCCTATACATAGTCGTTTTTTTCGGCTAAAAACGCCTTACTATACATGGTCGGGTTTTTTTCGGCTAAAAACGCCTTACTATACATGGTCGTTTTTTTCAGGTTAAAACGCTGTACTAAACATGGTCGTTTTTTTCGGCTAAAAACGCCTTCCTATACATAGTCGTTTTTTTCGGCTAAAAACGCCTTACTATACATGGTCGTTTATTTTCGGCTAAAAACGCCTTCCTATACAGAGTCGTTTTTTTCGGCTAAAAACGCTATACTATACATGGTCGTTTTTTTCCGCTAAAAACGCCTTCCTATACATAGTCGTTTTTCGCTAAAAACGCCTTACTATACATGGTCGTTTATTTTCGGCTAAAAACGCCTTACTAAACATGGTCGTTTTTTTTGGCTAAAAACGCCTTCCTATACAGAGTCGTTTTTTTCGGCTAAAAATGCCTTACTATACATCGTCGTTTTTTCGCTAAAACGCCTTACTATACATGGTCGTTTTTCGCTAAAACGCCTTACTATACATGGTCGTTTTTTCGCTAAAACGCTATACTATACATCGTCGTTTTTTTCGGCTAAAGACGCCTTCCTATACATGGTCGTTTTTTTCGGCTAAAAATGCCTAAAAACGCTTTCCTATACATGGTCGTTTTTTTCGGCTAAAAACGCCTTACTATACATGGTCGTATTTTTCGGCTAAAAACGCCTTACTATACATGGTCGTTTTTTTCAGGTTAAAACGCTGTACTAAACATGGTCGTTTTTTTCGGCTAAAAACGCCTTCCTATACATAGTCGTTTTTTTCGGCTAAAAATGCCTTACTATACATGGTCGGTTTTTTTTCGGCTAAAAACGCCTTACTATACATGGTCGTTTTTTTCAGGTTAAAACGCTGTACTAAACATGGTCGTTTTTTTCGGATAAAAACGCCTTCCGATACATAGTCGTTTTTTTCGGCTAAAAACGCCTTACTATACATGGTCGTTTATTTTCGGCTAAAAACGCCTTACTAAACATGGTCGTTTTTTTCAGCTAAAAACGCCTTCCTATACAGAGTCGTTTTTTTCGGTTACAAACGCCTTCCTATACATAGTCGTTTTTTTCGGCTAAAAACGCCTTACTATACATGGTCGGTTTTTTTTCGGCTAAAAATGCCTTACTATACATGGTCGTTTTTTTCGGCTAAAAACGCCTTACTATACATGGTCGTTTTTTTTCGGCTAAAAACGCCTTACTATACATGGTCGTTTTTGTCGGCTCAAAACGCCTTTCTATACATAGTCGTTTTTTTCGGATAAAAAATGCCTTACTTATCATTGTCGTTTTTTTTTCAGGTTAAAACGCTGTACTAAACATGGTCGTTTTTTTCGGCTAAAAACACCTTAGTATTCATGGTCGTTTTTTTCGGCTAAAAACGCCTTCCTATACATAGTCGTTTTTTTCAGGTTAAAACGCTGTACTAAACATGGTCGTTTTTTTCGGCTAAAAACGCCTTACTATACATGGTCGTTTTTTTTCGGCTAAAAACGCCTTACTATACATGGTCGTTTTTTTCGGCTAAAAACGCCTTACTATACATGGTTGTTTTTTTTCGGCTAAAAACGCTATACTATACATGGTCGTTTTTTTCGGCTAAAGACGCCTTCCTATACATGGTCGTTTTTTTCGGCTAAAAACGCCTTCCTATACAGAGTCGTTTTTTTCGGCTAAAAACGCCTTACTATACATGGTCGTTTTTTTTCGGGTTAAAACGCTGTACTAAACATGGCCGTTATTTTCGGCTAAAAATGCCTTACTATACATGGTCGTTTTTTTCGGCTAAAAACGCCTTACTATACATGGTCGTTTTTCGCTAAAACGCCTTACTATACATGGTCGCTTTTGTCGGCTCAAACGCCTTTCTATACATAGTCGTTTTTCGGATAAAAAATGCCTTACTTATCATTGTCGTTTTTTTTTTCAGGTTAAAACGCTGTACTAAACATGGTCGTTTTTTTCGGCTAAAAACACCTTAGTATTCATGGTCGTTTTTTCGCTAAAACGCCTTCCTATACATAGTCGTTTTTCAGGTTAAACGCTGTACTAAACATGGTCGTTTTTCGCTAAAACGCTTTACTATACATGGTCGTTTTTTTTCGGCTAAAACGCCTTACTATACATGGTCGTTTTTTTCGGCTAAAAACGCCTTACTATACATGGTTGTTTTTTTTCGGCTAAAAACGCTATACTATACATGGTCGTTTTTTTCGGCTAAAGACGCCTTCCTATACATGGTCGTTTTTTTCGGCTAAAAACGCCTTCCTATACAGAGTCGTTTTTCGGATAAAAAACGCCTTACTTATCATGGTCGTTTTTTTCAGGTTAAAACGCTATACTATTCATGGTCGTTTTTTTCGGCTAAAAACGCCTTACTATACATGCTCGGTTTTTTCGGCTAAAAACGCCTTACTATACATGGTCGTTTTTTCGGCTAAAAACGCCTTACTATACATGGTCGTTTTTGTCGGCTCAAAACGCCTTTCTATACATAGTCGTTTTTTTCGGATAAAAAACGCCTTACTTATCATTGTCGTTTTTTTTCAGGTTAAAACGCTGTACTAAACATGGTCGGTTTTTTTCGGCTAAAAACCCCTTACTATTCATGGTCGTTTTTTTCGGCTAAAAACGCCTTCCTATACATAGTCGTTTTTTTCAGGTTAAAACGCTGTACTAAACATGGTCGTTTTTTTCGGCTAAAAACGCCTTACTACATGGTCGTTTTTTTCGGCTAAAAACGCCTTCCTATACATAGTCGTTTTTTTCGGCTAAAAACGCCTTACTATACATGGTCGTTTTTTTCGGCTAAAAACGCCTTACTATACATGGTCGTTTTTTTTCGGCTAAAAACGCCTCAATATACATGGTAATTTTTTTCGTGTTAAAACGCCTTACTATACATAGTCGTTTTTTCGTCTGAAAACGCCTTCCTAAACAAGGTCGTTTTTTTCGGCAAAAAACGCCTTACTTAACCTGGTCGTTTTTTTCGGCTAAAAACGCCTTACTATACATGGTCGTTTTTGGGATGAAAACGCCTTACTAAACTAGGTCGCTTTTTTCGGCTAAAAACACCTTACTTAACATGGTCGTTTTTTTCGGCTCAAAACGCCTTACTATACATGGTCGTTTTTTTTGGCTAAAAACGCCTTACTATACTAGGTCGTTTTTTTCGGCTAAAAACGCCTTACTAGACATGGTCGTTTTTTTCCCGCTAAAACGGCTTACTATACATGCCCGTTATTGTCGGCTAAAAACGCCTTACTATACATGGTCGTTTTTTTTCGTCTAAAAACGCCTTACTATACATGATCGGTTTTTTTCGGCTAAAAACGCCTTACTATACTTGGTCGTTTTTTTCGGGTTAAAACGCTGTACTAAACATGGTCATTTTTTCGGCTAAAAACGCCTTACTAGACATGGTCGTTTTTTTCCCGCTAAAAACGGCTTACTATACATGCCCGTTATTGTCGGCTAAAAACGCCTTACTATACATGGTCGTTTTTTTTCGGCTAAAAACGCCGTACAATACATGGTCGTTTTTTTCTGGTTAAAACGCTGTACTAAACATGGTCGTTTTTTTCGGCCTAAAACGCCTTACTATACATGGTCGTTTTTTTCCCGCTAAAAACGGCTTATTATACATGGCCTTTATTTTCGGCTAAAAACGCCTCAATATACATGGTCGTTTTTTTCGTGTTAAAACGCCTTACTATACATGGTCGTTTTTTTTCGGCTGAAAACGCCTTACTATACATGGTCGTTTTTTTCGGCTGAAAACGCTGTCCTATATATGGTCGTTTTTTTCGGCTAAAAACGCCTTCCTATACATGGTCGTTTTTTTCGGCTAAAAACGCCTTCCTATACATAGTCTTTTTTTTCGGATAAAAAACGCCTTCCTATACATAGTCGTTTTTTTCAGGTTAAAACGCCGTACTAAACATGGTCGTTTTTTTCGGCTAAAAAGGCTGTACTATACATGGTCGTTTTTTTCGCTAAAACGCCTTCCTATACATAGTTGTTTTTTTCGGCTAAAAACGCCTTACTATACATGGTCGTTTTTTTTGGCTAAAAACGCCTTCCTATACATAGTTGTTTTTTTCGGCTAAAAACGCCTTACTATACATGGTCGTTTTTTTTCGGCTAAAAACGCCTTACTATACATGGTCGTTTTTTTAGGGTTAAAACGCTGTACTAAATATGGTCGTTTTTTTCGGCTAAAAACGCCTTACTATACATGGTCGTTTTTTTCCTGCTAAAAACAGCTTATTATACATGGCCGTTATTTTCGGCTAAAAACGCCTTCCTATACATGGTCGTTTTTTTCGGCTAAAAACGTCTTACTATACATGGTCGTTTTTTTCGGCTAAAAACGCCTTCCTATACATAGTCGTTTTTTTCAGGTTAAAACGCCGTACTAAACATGGTCGTTTTTTTCGGCTAAAAAGGCTGTACTATACATGGTCGTTTTTTTTCGGCTAAAAACGCCTTCCTATACATAGTTGTTTTTTTCGGCTAAAAACGCCTTACTATACATGGTCGTTTTTTTTGGCTAAAAACGCCTTCCTATACATAGTTGTTTTTTTCGGCTAAAAACGCCTTACTATACATGGTCGTTTTTTTTCGGCTAAAAACGCCTTACTATACATGGTCGTTTTTTTAGGGTTAAAACGCTGTACTAAATATGGTCGTTTTTTTCGGCTAAAAACGCCTTACTATACATGGTCGTTTTTTTCCTGCTAAAAACAGCTTATTATACATGGCCGTTATTTTCGGCTAAAAACGCCTAACTATACATGGTTGTTTTTTTCGGCTAAAAACGCCTCAATATACATGGTCATTTTTTTCGTGTTAAAACGCCTTACTATACATGGTCGTTTTTTCGGCTGAAACGCCTTACTAAACAAGGTCGTTTTTTTCGGCAAAAAACGCCTTACTTAACCTGGTCGTTTTTTTCGGCTACAAACGCCTTACTATACATGGTCGTTTTTTCGGCTAAAAACACCTTACTATACATGGTCGTTTTTTTCGGCTCAAAACGCCTTACTATACATCGTCATTTTTTTCGGCTCAAAACGCCTTACTATACATGGTCGTTTTTTTTTGGCTAAAAACGCCTTACTATACATGGTCGGTTTTTTTCCGCTAAAAACGCTTTAGTAGACATGGTCGTTTTTTTCCCGCTAAAAACGGCTTACTATACATGCCCGTTATTGTCGGCTAAAAACGCCTTACTATACATGGTCGTTTTTTTTCGGCTAAAAACGCTGTACAATACATGGTCGTTTTTTTCGGGTTAAAACGCTGTACTAAACATGGTCGTTTTTTTCGGCCTAAACCGCCTTACTATACATGGTCGTTTTTTTCCCGCTAAAAACGGCTTGTTATGCGTGGCCGTTATTTTCGGCTAAAAACGCCTTACTATACATGGTCATTTTTTTCGGCTAAAAACGCCTCAATATACATGGTCGTTTTTTTCGTGTTTGAACGCCTTACTATTAGAGCTGTCAGTTTAGCGCGTTTTTATCGACATTAATTTAAATGAATCTTATCGGGATCAAAAATTTTCTCGCGAGATTAACGCGGCAGACGTCACAGCGGATGTGACGTTGCTCTATAAATAAACCAGAAACAAAACATCAAGCGCGCTGCACAAGTCCACACACGCTTGTTTTGCCAGCCACGGCAGCGAGACACCAAAACGGATGTTTAAATAGTTTATGAATGGAAAGTTTACTTTTAAAAAGTTGCCAGATTGTTCCACTGACAAGACCAAAATGACCTGGATGTTTTGCAGTCGTAAACTGAGCTATCATCATAGCACGTCGAGTCTGAAATACCACTTAATTAATGGCCAAGCACACCGCTGCGTGAGTTGTCCGCCCCCCTCGTCTCAGACAGACGGCTATGGATCATTTCAAAGCGAAGAAAATGGATGATACGACAAAGAACAAAGTTGCTGAAGCAATCGGCAATTTAAACAGCGTGGGCTAAAATGTTGCTAGAACAGGGGTGTCTTTATTTAGCTCCTTTGTTGCATAGTTGTCATGTTTGTCCGTCTGCAATCTGACGTTTAAAGAAGTAAATTGCGTTGCAGCCGGCGCCCACTTCCGGGTTGGACCTTTGGGACTTGTAGTTCTTTTGTTCGATTCGACTTGATATGTTCATGCCGGCGCTCCACTTCCGGGATTGAGTATTGGGACTTGTAGTTCTTTTGTTCGATTCGACTTTATGTTTGTGTTGAATGGTTTCTTACGTTTAAAACAATGAATAATGATGACGATAATGATACATAGTGAAATCAGGGTTGATTACATTATTTATTAAACGTATTGTTAAATAAAGGTATTCATAATGTCAATTATATACATATTTACATTGCGATGCAGAAAGATAGATATATTAATTTTTTACTGCATTTATGTGTAGTTTAGGTTATTACCTGCTTCTGATACTTCTGTTACAACTACTACTACTCCTACTTCTGCTGCAAAGTGCTCCCATAAATGATCCAAATACTACAGAACGAGAGATCCTTCCATGCTGACCGACAATCCCTAACTGAACAACCATTACTGATTGCCAGCGAGAGCCTCCATTACAAGAATCTGAAATGATGTCGACACAAAACCGTAGAGAGACTTCCGAGCAAGAAGGATCAACAGAATCAGCATAGCCTGACTGCTGTGTTCAAAGCAAATTTGAGAAAAATGAAGTATGCAACCATGGCTTAAATCCATTATAGGCTGAGTACTAGTTTACCTTAGATGTGCACTTTATAATGTTATATTGCGCTGTTTTGATTCCCTAAAAAGAGCTGTTCAAGCAGCTGTTGTGTGACAAAATATTGTTTTCACTGTTGTTGATGGACAGTAATATTGTGTGAGAGATAATGTGTGAATAACTGCTCCAAGTGAAAAATGTTCATGTAAAATTGAAAATCAAAATTGTTATTTCAGTAAATATTTGCATTTTGCACATAGAAAACTGATTCATGATTCCATGTTGATGAGAGCATTAAAATGAGGGAAAATAGGACAAAAAATATAAAAGGAAATTCAGAAACGATAAAAAATGAGTGAGTAATCATGATTAATTTTTAGTTAATTTGAGTTAATTATGACAGTTGAGTTTTTAAATAGATTAAATATTTTAATCGTTTGACAGCTCTACTTACTATACATGGTCATTTTTTCGGCTGAAAACACCTTACTAAACTAAGTCGTTTTTTTCCCGCTAAAAACGGCTTACTATACATGACCGTTATTTTCGGCTAAAAACGCCTTACTATACATGGTCGTTTTTTTCTGCTGAAAACGCCTTACTATACATGATCGTTTTTTTTCGGCTAAAAACGCTGTCCTATATATGGTCGTTTTTTTCGGCTAAAAACGCCTTCCTATACATGGTAGTTTTTTTCGGCTAAAAACGCCTTACTATACATGGTCGTTTTTTTCGGCTAAAAACGCCTTACTATCCATGGTCGTTTTTTTCGGGTTAAAATGCTTTACTAAACATGGTCGTTTTTTCGGCTAAAAACGCCTTACTATACATGGTCATTTTGTTTGGGTTAAAATGCCTTACTATACTTGGTCATTTTTTTCGGCTAAAAACGCCTTACTATACATGGTCGTTTTTTTCGGGTTAAAACGCTGTACTAAACATGGCCGTTATTTTCGGCTAAAAACGCCTGACTATACATGGTCGTTTTTTTTCGGCTAAAAACGCCTTACTATACATGGTTGTTTTTTTCGGCTCAAAACGCCTTTCTATACATACATGGTCATTTTGTTTGGGTTAAAATGCCTTACTATACTTGGTCGTTTTTTTCGGCTAAAAACGCCTTACTGTACATGGTCGTTTTTTTCGGCTAAAAACGCTATCCTATACATGGTCGTTTTTTTCGGCTAAAAACGCCTTACTATACATGATCGTTTTTTTTCGGCTAAAAACGCCTTACTATACATGGTCTTTTTTTTCAGGTTAAAACGCTGTACTAAACATGGTCGTTTTTTTCGGCTAAAAACGCCTTCCTATACATAGTTTTTTTCGGCTAAAAACGCCTTACTATACATGGTCGTTTTTTTTCGGCTGAAACGCCTTACTAAACAAGGTCGTTTTTTTCGGCCAAAAACGCCTTACTTAACCTGGTCGTTTTTTGCGGCTAAAAACGCCTTACTATACATGGTCGTTTTTTTTCGGCTAAAAACGCCTTACTGTACATGGTCGTTTTTTTCAGGTTAAAACCCGTTTTTTTCGGCTAAAAACGCCTTACTATACATGGTCATTTTTTTCGGCTAAAAACGCCTTCCTATACATAGTCGTTTTTTTCGGCTAAAAACGCCTTACTATACATGGTCTTTTTTTTCGTGTAAAAACGCCTTACTATACATGGTCGTTTTTTTCAGGGTAAAACGCTGAACTAAACATGGTCGTTTTTTTCGGCTAAAAACGCCTTACATGGTCATTTTTTTCCCCGCTAAAAACGCCTTACTATACTTGGCCGTAACTTTCGGCTAAAAACGCCTTACTATACATGGTCATTTTTTTTCGGCTAAAAACGCCTTACTATACATGGTCTTTTTTTTTCAGCTAAAAACGCCTTACTTAACATGGTGGGTTTTTTCGGCTAAAAACGCCTTCCTATACATAGTCGTTTTTTTGGATAAAAAACGTCTTACTTATCATGGTCGTTTTTTTTCAGGTTAAAACGCTGTACTAAACATGGTCTTTTTTTCGGCTAAAAACGTCTTACTATTCATGGTCGTTTTTATCGGCTAAAAACGCCTTCCTATACATAGTTGTTTTTTTTCAGGTTAAAACGCTGTACTAAACATGGTCGTTTTTTTCGGCTAAAAACGCCTTACTATACATGGTCGTTTTTTTCGGCTAAAAACGCCTTCCTATACATAGTCGGTTTTTTTGGCTAAAAACGCCTTACTATACATGGTCGTTTTTTTTCGGCTAAAAACGCCTTACTATACATGGTCGTTTTTTTCAGGTTAAAACGCTGTACTAAACATGGTCGTTTTTTTCGGCTAAAAACGCCTTACTATACATGGTTGTTTTTTTTCCCGCTAAAAACGGCTTATTATACATGGCCGTTAGTTTCGGCTAAAAAGGCCTTACTATACATGGTCGTTTTTTTCAGGTTAAAACGCTGTACTAAACATGGTCGGTTTTTTTCGGCTAAAAACGCCTTACTATACATGGTTGTTTTTTTTCCCGCTAAAAACGGCTTATTATACATGGCCGTTAGTTTCGGCTAAAAAGGCCTTACTATACATGGTCGTTTTTTTCGGGGTAAAAATGCTGTACTAAACATGGCCGTTATTTTCGGCTAAAAACGCCTTTCTATACATGGTCATTTTGTTCGGGTTAAAATGCCTTACTATACTTGGTCGTTTTTTTCGGCTAAAAACGCCTTACTATACACGGTCATTTTGTTCGGGTTAAAATGCTTTACGATCCATGGTGGTTTTCCTCGGCTAAAAACGCCTTATTATATATGGTGGGGTTTTTCGGCTCAACGCCTTTCCTATACAAGGTGGGTTTTTTCAGTTAAAAATGCCTTACTATACATGGTCGTTTTTTTTCGTCTAAAAACGGCTTACTATATATGGTCGGTTTTTTCGGTTAAAAACGCCTGACTATACACGGTCGGGTTTTTCGGGTTAAAATGCTTTACTAAACATGGTCGTTTTTTTCCGCTAAAAACGCCTTACTATACATGGTCGTTTTTTTCGGCTAAAAACGCCTTACTATACATGGTCGTTTTTTTCGTCTAAAAACGCTATCCTATACATGGTAGTTTTTTTCGGCTAAAAACGCCTTACTATACATGGTCGGTTTTTTCAGGTTAAAACGCTGTACTAAACATGGCCGTTATTTTCGGCTAAAAACGCCTTACTATACATGGTCAGTTTTTTTCGGCTAAAAACGCCTTACTATACATGGTCGTTTTTTTCGGCTCAAAAAGCCTTACTATACATGGTCGTTTTTTTCGGCTAAAAACGCCTTACTATACATGGTCGGGTTTTTTTCGGCTAAAAACGCCTTACTATACATGGTCGTTTTTTTTCGGGTTCAAATGCTTTACTAAACATGGTCGTTTTTTCGGCTAAAAACGCCTTACTATACATGGTCGTTTTTTTCGGGTTAAAACGCTGTACTAAACATGGTCGTTTTTTTCGGCTGAAAACGCCTTACTATACATGATCGTTTTTTTTCGGCTAAAAACGCTGTCCTATATATGGTCGTTTTTTTCGGCTAAAAACGCCTTCCTCTCCATGGTCGTTTTTTTCGTCTAAAAACGCCTTACTATACATGGTTGTTTTTTTCGGGGTAAAAATGCTGTACTAAACATGGCCGTTATTTTCGGCTAAAAACGCCTTTCTATACATGGTCATTTTGTTCGGGTTAAAATGCCTTACTATACTTGGTCGCTTTTTTCGGCTAAAAACGCCTTACTATACACGGTCATTTTGTTCGGGTTAAAATGCTTTACGATCCATGGTGGTTTTCCTCGGCTAAAAACGCCTTATTATATATGGTGGTGTTTTTCGGCTCAACGCCTTTCCTATACAAGGTGGGTTTTTTCAGTTAAAAATGCCTTACTATACATGGTCGTTTTTTTTCGTCTAAAAACGGCTTACTATATATGGTCGGTTTTTTCGGTTAAAAACGCCTGACTATACACGGTCGGGTTTTTTCCGGCTAAAAACGCCTTACTCTACATGGTCGTTTTTTTTGTCTAAAATTGCCTTACTATACATGGTCCTTTTATTTCGGCTAAAAACGCCTTCCTATACATGGTCGTTTTGTTCGGGTTACAACGCCTTACTATACATGGTCGTTTTTTTGGTGTAAACACCTTCCTTACGAGACAACCTACCTTTGGACCTCCAAAACTGTACATCACTCTCCACTTTCAAGTCCCATCTAAAAACACACTTGTTCAGGACTCCCTACAATTCATAACTCCACTTCCTCTATTCTGTGATTTTATGTCCGGTTTTATACAATGTTTCTTTTATTTGTATTGTCTGTACAGTGTCCTTGGGTGACATGAAAGGCGCTTTTTAAATGAAATGTATTATTATTATTATTATTATTATTATTATACATGGTCGGTTTTTTCGGGTTAAAACGCCTTACTATACATGGTCGTTTTTTTTTGTCTAAAAACGCCTTACTATACATGGCCTTTTTTTCGGTTAAAAACGCCTTACTACACATGGTCATTTTTTTCGGGTTAAAACGCCTTACTATACATGGTCGTTTTTTTCGGCTAAAAACACCTTCCTATACATCAGGGGTGTATAACATAGGGCCGGAACCGGCCCGCAAGGAGGTTTGATCAGGCCCGCAGGATAATTTAAAAGTGAAAAAATGCACAAAAGACACAGAATGAATATTTTTAATAAGGTGCAATTTGTGCAACATCCACTAGACACTGTTTTGATCAGAGGAAAATACAACATTGTTTTGATCAGAGAAGAAGACAACAGCAGCCTCACTGAGACAGACCCAACACAGCAGACGCTATCAAGAACATGTGAATACTTTATTCCCTTACACATATTATAGCACTCTCCTTAGTTTGTAAGGTGTTGGCAGGGATTACATTTAGATTTTATATGCTCGTGTAAATGGTTTAAAAATTCCTTTCTTCATAAATCTCGTTTAATCTTAAAAATGCATTGCTATATTTTTCAAGACCAATTACTTGTTAAGGTTTTGTGCCTTTGTACAGTCAGTGGGATCAGTTGCAATGCATATATGTGAATGATAAAAGTACATTACACATTTGTCTAAGGAAATCTTAGGTGCTTCATGAAATGTCTTGTAAAAATATGTTCATTAAATTTCAACATTTTTCTAGTGTTCGTGTGCATCTTTAGACCAAAACAAAGGAGAGACATATTATTTTGGTTATTTGTAGCAGAGTATGGTATAATTTTTAATTGTCCGGCCCACCTGACATCTACCGAGGCCGTATGTGGCCCACAATGTGAAATGAGTTTGACACCCCTGGCCAAGAAAGCAAAATGACAAAACGACACGATCTCTTTGTGCAACTCGTCTTCAATCGAAAACGAAGTTGGCTTTACAAACTATCTCCTGATCTCAGGATGGCATTCTGAAGGCAGGCAGTAGGAAATACTGGCGTGGTCGATGGGTTATGGGTGAGGTTGGAGTGCCGTCACATTGCCCACGAGAGACACCAACCGTCTCACCAATTATGTTCTTTTTTTAACCTTCAAAACCTCGTGTGGTCGTGCCTTTGACTACATATAAAAATTTTGAAATTTTTGTAGCAGAATGGCAGAATGCTAAAAGACCTCACGTGGTCATCAGGCGAACCGAGCTGGGAAGAAGTCTCATTTCATTCAACAAGCCTAATTTCATTACTCAGAGTTGAAGGAAGATTGTTCTTGGGTCCTCTGTGCCACAAGAGGGAGTCACCTGCTCACCGCCAGAGTCCACCTACGAGCACAGACCTGCAGGCAACACTTTTTGCTCTTCTTCCTGTTATTCGCAAGGTGCTGAAGTCAAACTTTGGGTCGGCCTGAGAAGTAGAAGACATTTACACTCGTTCAATGCACCACCATGACAATTTGTTTGACTTTTTTTTTCTCCCCCAGGCAGCAGTAAACATGATCGGCTTCCTGCTCCCGAAAGACCCAACACAGAGTCTATCTCCCTGGTAAGTTTCATGCCCAACACATCTTTGGCTGCACAAAAAATTGACTTGCGTGTAACTCACGGATGCCTTTCCTCTCAGGTCAACACACCTCAAGAGCTGACCACTTCGCCGCCCAGCAACAAGCAGACTGCCATCCAACTTGCAACTTTTTCCTCTGCTTTTGTGATTGTCTACTCTGCAAAAGAAATAAAGCTTGATTACTAAGAACACTTCAACTCAACTTCATTTTTAAACACATCACCACAATCTAACTTAAAAAAAAAAAAAACAATCCTGGATTTTTTTTTTCCAGGCAGAAAAATCCAGGAAAGTGGGTGTGGCCTGGCTGGAATGATGGCTGATGATTCGCTATCAACTGTGAAAGTGGGTGGAGCATGTCGATAACATGCTGTGACTGGTGGAAAAGGGGGTGGGGGGGTGCAAATGAGGCGTTCTCTGATTCGTGGGCTCTTTGGGGTGGTTCTGCAAATTTAGACCAATCTGATTGGTCAGAACTTGGGAAAGTGGGCGTGCTTATGCAAATTAGGGTTAGCGTTTTGCAAATGAGGGACCTCACCTCGATTGGTGGATGTCAAATTGGGTGTGGGTGTGGTTTGGGGCAGGCATTGCAGCACTTTTTCAAAGTCCCACTTGAGTCTTGAGCTCAGACTTGCACTTGGGTCACATCAGACAGTCTTTTCACTGTTCCCGTCGGTTTCACATGACCCAAAAGCTCGATTCCTGGAGTTTCGAGTCATGTGGAGACCAACGGGAACAGCGAAAAGACTGTCTGATGTGACTGAAGTGCAAGTCTGAGCTCAAGACTTCAGTCTTTGAAAAGGCTTCGAGTGAGTTGAAGATGGATTTGGTCATGATAGGCAAAGACTCGAGTTCAAGTTGAACAATTTTTGGACAGAAAAGCGAACATGACAATGTAAAATCATTTGATCAGTCAATCTTTGTGTGGGCCAGTTCAAGTTGCACGCACACAAACATTGATGACAGGCCTAAGATGGGAGCATGTGCTTGACCAGCTCATGCGTGATGTCACTGACATCTCATGGCACACCAAGGGGGATATGAGCACGTCCGACTTCTCTCACTGAGACAAAAACTAACTGCTGTGTACTCCATAACAACATGATCACAGTCTTCTGGTCAAGTTTTTAAATGACATTGAAGTGGGCCAAGTTAGTCATATGTATGTATGTGTGTGTATATATATATATATATATATATATATATATATATATATATATATATATATATATATATATATATATATATATATATATTAGAGCTGTCAAACAATTAAAATATTTAATCTAATTAAAAACTCAACTGTCATAATTAACTCAAATTAACTAAAATTAATCATGATTACTCATGCATTTTTTATCGTTTCTGAATTTCCTTTTATATTTTTTGTCCTATTTTCCCCCATTTTAATGCTCTCATCAACATGGAATCATGAATCAGTTTTCTATGTGCCAAATGCAAATATTTACTGAAATAATTTCGATTTTCAATTTTACATGAACATTTTTCACTTGGAGCAGTTATTCACACATCATCTCTCACACAATATTACTGTCCATCAACAACAGTGAAAAAAATATTTTGTCACACAACAGCTGCTTGAACAGCTCTTTTTATGGAATCAAAACAGCGCAATATAAAGTGCACATCTAAAGCCCCTGTCACACCTTGACGATTTAGCCAGCGTATGCCGACGTAGGAAAAATTTGGCAAATACGCTGGCGTACGTCGAATAAGTTATGGGTAAGTTTTGTATACGAATAGCACGCTGAAGCACGTTGGTATACGCCGGCATCGCCGAAATCGTCGAGAAATTTTAAGCATGCTTAAAATTTCTCGTCAGATGTCAGCGTATGGCTATACGTCCCGTATAACGCAGGCCATAAGTACAGGTAAGTTACGCGATCGTTGTACACGCTCAAACACGTTAAGTGTAGGTTACTCATAAGTCCAAATACGCCGAGAATACCTACTAGCTGTTCTCCAACATCCGTGTTTCGAACTGCAATACGCTGCTGCATAGCGCGCAGCAGCGTATTGCCGACGATCACGTGACGTAGTCTATAAAAGGCTGGCGCCGACGTTTCAAATCATAACTGCACTAGACATTGCAGTACCAACATCTGTTTGGGGACTATCCCCCCACCCCCGGTCTAGTTAAAATGGTATAACCCAAGAGGCAAGGTGCGGCTTGCCATCGTTACTGTGAGTTGCTATTCACGCTATTAAAGCAGCAATCAAACGCCATTATGACTTGTGTCATTAATAAACCAAACAACATCAGCGCCATGGCAAAGAAAAGTCTGGGGAGCTCATCAAAGGTCTCGCAGAGGCTCAGCCCATCACAGCCACTGCAGCCTTCGCCAACTACGCGCGTGAAAGTTCAAAAGCACGGATGTTGGAGAACAGCTAGTAGGTATTCTCGACGATTTGGACTTATGAGTAACCTACACTTAACGTGTTTGAACGTGTGCAACGATCGCATAACTTACCTATTACTTATGGCTCGCGATACGGACGATAGCCATACGCTGATATCGCCGAGAAATTTTAAGCATGCTTAAAATTTCTCGACGACCTCGACGATTTCTCGACGATACCAACGTGTTTCAGCGTGCTGTTACGTATACAAAACTTACCCATAACTTATTCGACGACGCCAGCCGTATTTGCCAAATTTTTCCTACGCCGGCATACGCTGGCTAAATCGTCAAGGTGTGACAGGGGCTTGAAACGCCGAGCGCCAGCCTTTTATAGACTACGCCACGTGATCGCCGGCAATACGCTGCTGCACGCTATGCATAAATTAGACTATCGTTGGGCATAAGTTGTGTACGCCGCAACACGCTAGGCATTCGTTGGAATACGTTATCTATAAGTTATCGAAACGTTCTATATAATTTACTGATACGTTATGTATACGCCCAGCCCGCTATGAATGCGCTATGTATACGCCAAAATTGAAAAAAATCGATAATTCAGCGTATGCCAGCGTTTTAGGGAAAATCTGAACGTCGGCATACGCTGGCTGAATCGTCAAGGTGTGACAGGGCCCTAAGGTAAACTAGTACTCAGCCTATAATTTTTCACGGCCCCCTGAATAGGGATTGTCGGTCAGCATGGAAGGATCTCTCGTTCTGTACTTTTTTGATCATTTATTGGAGCACTTTGCAGCAGAAGTAGTAGTAGTAGTAGTTGTAACAGAAGTATCAGAAGCAGGTAATAACCTAAACTACACATAAATACAGTAAAAAATTAATATATCTATCTTTCTGCATCACAATGTAAATATGTATATAATTGACATTAATTAATACCTTTATTTAACAATACGTTTAATAAATAATTTAATCAACCCTGATTTCACTATGTATCATTATCGTCATCATTATTCATTGTTTTAAACGTAAGAAACCATACCACACAAACATTATCGGGATCAAAAATTTTCTCGCGAGATTAACGCGGCAGACGTCACAGCGGATGTTACGTTGCTCTATAAATAAACCAGAAACAAAACATCAATCGCTCTGCACAGGTCCACGCACGTTTGTTTTGCCAGCCACGGCAGCGCGAGACACCGAAAACGGATACTTAAATAGTTTATGAATGGAAAGTTTACTTTTAAAAAGTTGCCAGATTGTTCCAATGACAAGACCAAAGTTACCTGAATGTTTTGCAGTCGTAAACTGAGCTATCATCATAGCACGTCGAGTCTGAAATACCACTTAATGGCCAAGCACACAGCTGACGTGCGTAACTCCGCCCCCTCGTCTCAGACCGACAGCTATAGATCATTTCAAAGCAAACAGCGTGGGCTAAAATGTTGCTAGAATAGGGGTGTCTTTATTTAGCTCATTTTTGCATAGTTGTCATGTTTGTCCGTCTGCAATCTGACGTTTAAACGAAGTAAATTGCGTTTCAGCTTGTCTTAATCATGCCGGCGCTCCACTTCCGGGATTGAGTATTGGGACTTGTAGTTCTTTTGTTCGATTCGACTTTATGTTTGTGTTGTATGGTTTCTTACGTTTAAAACAATGAATAATGATGACGATAATGATACATAGTGAAATCATGGTTGATTAAATTATTTATTAAACGTATTGTTAAATAAAGGTATTAATTAATGTCAATTATATACATATTTACATTGTGATGCAGAAAGATAGATATATTATTTTTTTACTGCATTTATGTGTAGTTTAGGTTATTACCTGCTTCTGATACTTCTGTTACAACTACTACTACTACTACTTCTGCTGCAAAGTGCTCCAATAAATGATCAAAAAAGTACAGAACGAGAGATCCTTCCATGCTGACCGACAATCCCTATTCAGGGGCTGTGAAAAACTATAGGCTGAGTACTAGTTTACCTTAGATGTGCACTTGATATTGCGCTGTTTTGATTCCATAAAAAGAGCTGTTCAAGCAGCTGTTGTGTGACAAAATATTTTTTTCACTGTTGTTGATGGACAGTAATATTGTGTGAGAGATGATGTGTGAATAACTGCTCCAAGTGAAAAATGTTCATGTAAAATTGAAAATCGAAATTATTTCAGTAAATATTTGCATTTTGCACATAGAAAACTGATTCATAATTCCATGTTGATGAGAGCATTAAAATGGGGGAAAATAGGACAAAAAATATAAAAGGAAATTCAGAAACGATAAAAAATGTGTGAGTAATCAATTAATTTTTAGTTAATTTGAGTTAATTATGACAGTTGAGATTTTAATTAGATTAAATATTTTAATCGTTTGACAGCTCTAATATATATATATATATATATATATATATATATATATATATATATGCATACATAGACACATTTTTAAACTAACTTGGTCCACTTATAATAATACATTTTATTTTAAAGCACCTTTCATGCCACCTAAGGACACTGAACAGACAATAAAAAAAAATACAATGTAAAAATAAATCAGTTTAAAAATTACTCACTGAGAACAGGGCTTGTGGACAGCGGAAAAACGTGCTCATTGAACCGGATGTGGTACCGTTCTTGTGATTGTATTTATTCTTCTTCTTGGTGGATTGGATGTCTTTAGTTCATATTGCCCCCTACTGTCCGGGAAACCACAAAGGCGTTTGGCAAGCAATCTGAATCTAATTTACAGTATTAGCCAAGCGTGCAAAAACACAAAACACTGAATTTGGGCATATCTTGAAGAACCACAGATTTCAAGGGCAGCTGATCCACTGAGCTGGTGGAAATACCGAGATTCCGTCCACCCCCGTTTGATCAAAGTAATGGAAAGTAGATTGTTCATTGTAGCAACATCTGTCCCGTTAGAGAGGGTGTTCTCAAAGACTGGACAAATTGAAGTATTCCAAGTTAAAGTATTTAGTTTTGTTGACTGCAAATTTAAAATAAAGCAAGGAGTACCTTGTGTTTGTTAAAATAAAGCAAGGAGTAGCTTATGTTTGTTAAAATAAAGCAATAAATTGCCCCACGGGATAAATAAAGTTTTCTGAATCTGAATCTGAAAAAGGAGTAGCTTATGTTTGTTTTGTTCACTTCTGCTGTTGCAGTTAATACTCACTATTTTTGTTATGATGCAGCATGTTTGATTGTTGTTGGTTGAAGTTTAATTTTGTTTATTGTTTGGAGCCTTTTTAATGTTCAATAAAATAAGTAAAAATCAATTTCTTTGCTTGATAATTGTTGCTATTTGCAGTCAGTAGAGTGCAATATTTAGTTTATTTATAGTTTTTCATTAATCAAAATGTATGCTAAATTTTTCATAAATATTTCAAAGAGAAGCTAAAGAGAAAAGAGCCGTTTGAGAGCCAAAATGGCCGACTCTTTTCACTGAGCCGATTCAAATGAACCGGATCACCGAAAAGAGCCGAAAATCCCATCACTCGTGCAGTCCCTCCCAAGCCCCTCGCCCCTCCCCTTTCTCTTCTGGTCTCCCTCTCTGAACACGGCAGCTGAGCCACAGCCAACCCTCGCTTCAGACACGTGAATAAGAAAACAGAGCGCGACATAGAGGGGGGAAGGGGGGGGAGAAAGAGAGAGAGAGAGAGAGAGAGAGAGAGAGAGAGAGAGAGAGAGAGAGAGAGAGAGAGAGAGAGAGAGAGAGAGGGGAAAATGACAGAGCCGGCTCGCGAGGGAGGGTGCCGGCTCTCATCCTTCACTTCAAAAAGCCGTCTCTTTGTACCGGCTCGTTCGCGACCGACACGTCACTCAGCCCGACACGGAGGCATGCGGCACACTGTTGCAGCCCGTTAACTATTGTAGCTCACACGTACTGTTTTAAAGTGCTTCCCATGGCCCTCTAGATTCCTATTCATTGACCGTGCCCTCTCTGAATTCTACACGAAACAAGCTCTGAATGAGAATAATGATAAGGATAAAAGATATAGCGCTACAGCTCTGATCACAAGCTGCAATTGCAGACTGTTGAGCGCTAACAACTTCCGGTGACGCAGGTCACGCGCTACCGTCGGTTAAAGATTTACCTGCTTTAGTATTTTTTTTTAAATATACTTTTTGTGAAAATGAGGCTGATAGGATTTTAGGACATTAACACACAAAAAATATATATATATATATATATATATATATATATATATATATATATATATATATATATATACACACATGTATTACTAACATGAACAAAGACACACAAATGGTTACGCGATCGGCGTAATTGGCACCCCTGCCGTAGACAATGTCACTTCAGAATTATGTTTCGCCAGATGCTGTCCTAAGGCTGAGCTATGTAAACCCAAAAAAAGGGGGAAAAAACACTCAGGGCAACAACAGAGCAAAAAAGTGGTGACCTCACCAACGTTCGACTTTGATGTCAAGTCGGGGGCCACAAAATACAGTATTATCCAGTGGGCCACAAACGGCCCCTGGGCTGTGCATTTGAAGTCCGTGGTTGAGATCGTACAGTAAATCAGCCTTAGAATAATCCTTCATAAGATTTTTTAAACAGTTATGCGACTAAACAAATCACACCACAGGGGCCCATTAAGAACAGAAAAAAAACATTCCAGTCCATGTTGAGATAGGTCCTTTTTGTTGAGCTACATTTAAAAAAACAGCGATACAATGTCTAGCCTCACTAGTGTAAAATGATTGGTTTACATTTTCAAATGTCATATAAAAAGTATGGAACGAATGAGAATAGGACATGGAACAAATAAAAGATGTCACATCATTTATATAATAAATTATATCTTTTTGTGGAAATTGTATAAACAATACTGAGTCACTACTGTAAAATGAAGGCTATAATGTGTGTACTTTCACTCTGATAGTTGAGAACGTCCTGAATATTTAGAAAATGTCAAAGGTCACTGTCATGTGTACATTGCTCCATGGAGGTCCTCCAATCTGTGCTCCCTCTGTTTTCTTCTCTCCTATATGACACAAACATACACTAAGCAAATACTTAGGCGAATACATGTGTTCATTCGCTCACCTTGTCTTTCTTGAACTCCTCATAATCTGGATTATCGGTGGGTAGTTCAAGTCGACACAGCGGGCAGGAGTTAGTCTTGCGTTGAAAAAGTAAAAAACAAAAAAAGACTGTTACATGAGATAGAATGCTGCTTTGCAACAGACCGAACCCCAAAACGTACACGTGCTGTTAGTACCTTGCCCAGCCACGGCAGGATACATCCCGAATGGAAAAGATGTTTGCAAGGCATTTCTCGAACCGTCTCCTGCTCTTCAAACTCCAGTAAACAAACGGGACACTTCAGGCCTTTGTCTGCAACAGCAAAAGGTTATCACGACTAAATGACCCTTTTCCCCCCCGCGCTTTTGCTCGTGCTAGTTCCGGGCCAATGCCCAGGTTAGCACCAGTTCTTTCTTTTTCCACCACTGAAATTGGCTTTCACTATAGATCTGGTGCTTAAAATGGCCCCAATTATTTGTTGGGCCAGACTCTGGCACCAACTACATAAGGAGGCCGGGACTGGTGATGGTTGTCCGGGTTATTTTTTATTAACTCCCTGGACACTCAAAAGTTTTCCACAAACTGTTGATCTGTGAACTCAGGCACAATTGTGCCCCACCAGAAAAGCGATCCCGATATGCCCAGATAGCGATTGCCAACTCGCAGGCAGCCTCGTGATCATCTTCAATGATTAAGAAAGATACAGTATACGTAATACACTACATACAGGTATAATCAATGTGATGCTAAGTTGCCAAGCAGATGCTAACAGCGCATTATTATGAATAGTGCAGGCGATCTTGGGTAAACCAGGACATAAGCAGTGACGTCTGGAGGTTTTACGATGACACAGTGACATCGCTCCCATTTTGGCTCTTTGCCGGTGGAAAACCAAACACGTTCTTTGTCAGAACTTTCTTGCGCCGAACGAGCGCCAAGTTTTTTTGGGGTGGAAAAGGGGTATCATTTGCATGAGACAGTGCCACTCCCACAAGAGGCCTAATTTTAACAACACAAGAAATGAGGTGTGTAAGGTGTCCTAAAATTCTTGTTTCTTGGCTTATTTTGTTGAAAACATGTCACACACTCCTTTGACACAATTGTCCTCTTTTTATAGTCATCCTTTAGCAACATAACTGCAAGTACATATACATTTTTGCTGCTGAAATTCAACAGAATAAATAATATCTGTGTGAAGTGGTTATCAACCTTTCACCTGCTTGTTCAGGAGAAATGACAACCATATTGAGGGTCTGCACAGCTACTTTTGCAGCAGGAGGAGGGAGACGCTGATTCCAGTCTGATGAATCCCCTGAGTCCATCAAATCCAAACCCTGCATCAGAGACCTTCACACGCAAACACAAGCCAATATAAAAGGTCAAATGGTGTCATAATGTAATGATAGTTGTCTTATTCTCTGCCAGGACCAATGAAAAAAATGTGAACATTTATTTGATAACCATGATATCCGGTTCAAGGTCGATATTTTAATTAACTCGGACAAATCAGAATCAGAATCAGAATCAGAATCATCTTTATTGGCCAAGTATGTAGAACACACAAGGAATTTGTCTCCGGTATACACGCTGCATTAGTATCACCATAAACAAGAACATGACAAATAGGTATGGAAGGACATTTCATAATGTAAGTGAACCATAGTTTCAAGCAGAGCTAAAGTGATCAGTGGTAGAATACAATACTATTACAGTTTGTACAGTTGGTGCAGAAAATCATTGAACCATTTTAGAGGGATACAATATTTGTTGTACAAGAAGAGTGACTACGTCAGTGACTGTTTAGGGAGTTAATGGCTAGAGGGAAGAAGCTGTTCAAGTGTCTGCTGGATTTGGTGCGCATGGATCTGTAGCGCCTGCCTGAGGGGAGTAACTGGAAAAGGTGGTGGGCAGGATGCGGGGGATCCAGGAGGATTTTCCGTGCCCTTGTCTTGATTCTTGCAGTGTGCAAGTCCAATAACGTTGCTATTGAGGCAAAAACTGCAGGAGAGCAGTGTGTGGTACCACTACAGTACAGACGCTCCCCAGGTTACGAACGAGTTACGTTCCGGACAATTGTTCATAAGGTGAATTCCTTCGTAAGTTGCTTCAGTGCTATATTTTGTCTGGAATGTATGTTTAAGGCTTATATGTTTGACATCCATATAACGGGGAGAGAGCTTTTCGTCACGTTCTTCAGGGCTCGAGGGTTAGCTGCCCGGTAAACTAGCAGCGGCTCCAGCGGGGGAGAGTAGACGACCGGTCATCGACCGGCGCGCCGTACGCCTCCCCGCCCGTTTCACCGTCACACGCCCGCCCCCCACGCCTCTCCCGCGCCGCCGAACGCCGCCGCCGCTGCCGCCTCCGCCGCCCTCCTCCGCCCCATTCGGCACTCGGAAAAAGGCGCGCAATACAAAATCTAACTTTTTCTTTTTTTTTCGACAGACCAGTGAAAATGTTCGTATGTACCGTTTGTTCGTAACTCGGATGTTCGTAACTCGGGGAGCGCCTGTACTGGTATTTTGGCTCCCTCTAGTGATAAGTGAAAGAATAACTCCCTAAGGTTATTATAATAAAAATATCTTAATTTTTTAGCATACTAGTTAGATATCAAGGCTTTAAGGGTCTTAAACTAGTTAACTAGTCAATGTTTTATCCACCACTAGTTAACAAGTGGCTATTTCCGCTCCCATTAGTTAACTAGTGCAGGAAATCATAGGCCACTAGTTAACATTTTAGAACAATCCACGTTTCACTAGTTTGGTCCAGTGGGCCACTAGGCCATCAAAAAGCTGACTTGCTGGGAATTTTTCACTGCTAGTGTGCTTTCAGGTGTCACTAGTTCGACTTGTGTCAGCACTAGTTGGACTAGAAGTGGCACTAGTTGCCGAAGATGAGTGACGAGTGAGCGTTTCCGTGCAGCTAGTACGAGAAAGTGCAGAACTAGTGTGGCTGAATATCCACCTAGTGCTGACACAGCCCAAACTAGTGAAATACACTAATGTCTGATATCAAAGAAATGGCTTGCCATAGATGGAAACGTTCCGTCAAGTGTAACATGTACAGTTTGTCCTACTAGAGAGGACAAAGAGCGTGCTACTACTTGTACATGGACCTTAAGACCGATCTCAAGCACAGTATATGGAATAAATGCTCAAATGGCTTCGCATAAATGAATGACAAGAAGATCGTCACCTGGCCAGTTCAAGTAGAGCGTTCTGGCGGTACTGTTCCTCAGGGTTGGTGGGCTCACAGTCGTGTTCATCGAAGTAGGATGCCATTTTGCTCTTCGGAAGGAAAAAAACAAAAACAATGACGAATGCTAACAGTTAACGTTCTGAAGAAAATTGAATTGACATTTTTTTCAAGTTCAAATTTAATTATCGGTCCAAATGTTGAACAGATCAAGTACTGTATACTGTATATGTGACCAAACAAAAATGCAGCCAGCAATATGTTCGGTTTCGTTGAGACTTCGGACAATTTCCCTCCCTTCTTAAGATTGCAAAAATTGAAAACTGTTGAACTTTAATTGCTCATAACTTGAGATTTCACTTTCACTTACCTTAAAAATCTAGAAGGCTTGTATCGAGAACCATTTGTCATTCTTCCGGGTACAACAAGCCTAATCACGTGATACTGCTTTTGTCCAATCACCGCACTCGAGTTCTTTGTGCAGGTGGTACTATTCCTGACACGTGGTAATTCTTCTCACCAATCACCGTGCCCGAGTTATTCCCCATTATATTTAATTTCAAACGAAACAAAACAATCGGGATTAAAATGCATACAGTCAGGAAAAAAATATTCACTCTTGACGAGATTCATCGAAATGCTCTCAACAAGTTACATAAAAGTTTTTGACGAGTCCCAACCCCCACCGTGTAAGCCTGGTGTCCCAAATGTCTGCCCACAGCCGAACGAAAGAAGCACCGGGAAAACTTTTGATTCCAAAACAGTATTTATTTGTGAGGGGACCTCACTATTGCCACGTTTGTCAATAGATGAAAATCTTGGCAACAATCAAACCCGTTATCTAGGCTAAATAACTAGTTGCGAAAATAATTTCAAAAATACCGTACAGTATTTGACATTTGTTACATGAATTCTTGGGATAGAGCAAATATTTTAACTGATCGCGTAGTCTAGGATACAGTTTGGTAATCTGAGGAGTAGATCAGCGTGGACTAGTGTCATTTTCTCTCGTTTGTGTTCATTAAATGCCAAAATGTGTCAAGCCCAACACAATAGTTTTAATACAGTAACTTATATTGTCTAAAGACACAAGTGCAGATATAAATATCACAATTTGATAATCAAATGCCACAGAATGTCCTTTATTGACCAACAATTCTGTCATTGTAACAACAGTAGTCCAGCATCACTGTCCCACCAATAGTCAGCATGGTTGTGTAGGGAGTAGTAATCAAAAAATACTCTTGGTAAGCATCCCAGTGCCTCTCGTAAAATTAAAGGTTTACAAAATACATTTTTGATTCACTCTTTTACAGTAATAGCGTGGAGATGCCAGGAATCACTACAAACTGCAATGCGTGTGTAAATTTCCACTTTTGCTGAATGAATGGTGTAAGTGAACGTTCATTTTCATCAGCGAAAACAAGGAATGATTTGGTAATGAAAATTTTCAAAATACAAGATTTCGCAAGTGTGTGCTTTCACTTCCCACCAATAACTGTTGAACAATTACACTGAACTGGAATTATTCAATGACAAAAAATCCACATGATCAATTCTTGAAATACATTGTTACTCTAAGAATATCTGACTCGTGTACTGTACATCGATTTTTTTTCCCAACATGCTGGGATAAACAATTCAAACTTAAAACGTGTGGCTGACTGAATAAATCCAGAGCGAAAAGACAAAGCATCTTCACATACCACGAAATAATCAATTTCTCACTCGGCCACCTTCCAGTTGATGCCCCATTTACATTAATGCCATTGCTTTATCAAACATGGCACAATAAAGCACGAAAATATCTCAACATTATCAACTGGCTGAAAATTAGTTAAAGCAGTGGTCCCCAACCACCGGTTCGCAGTTTGGTGCCAGGCCACGGCCTGTTTGGGACCGGGCCGCATAGAGACAGACCTGCGAGCTGTTAGCAAATTTACTCCATCAGACATGGCGGGAATGTGCACCACTCTCGCCAATCGAAGTGCCCCTTCTAACATAGGGTTGAAAGTCAAAATCAACAGAATGTGCCAATGAATTAAAGAAGAACATCCATCCATTTTCTGATCTGCTTTATCCTCAGGAGGGTCGCAGGGCGTGCTGGAGCCTATTCCAGCCGTCTTCGGGTAGTAGGCGGGGGACACCCTGAACCGGTTGCCAGCCCATCGCAGGGCACACAGAGACGAACAACCATCTGGCTCCCACTCACACGTAGGGACAATTTAGAGTGTTCAATCAGCCTGCCCTGCATGTTTTTAGAATTTGGAAGGAAACCGGAGTACCCGGAGAAAACCCACGCAGGCCCGGGGAGAACATGCAAACTCCACACTGCACTGTGAGGTAGACGCGCTAACCACTGGACCACCGGGCCGCCCGTAAACAGAACATCACAGTAACAAATTGAGCAAACGTATATCTAAATGCGTAGCTGATGGGCAGCCATAACTTCCGAAAATGAAGCCATTTTGACAAGTTCCTCCCCTGGCGATATCGCCAGAGCGACGTGGAGGAGTAAGCTGTTTTGTGTGCTATGTCTTCCAAAACAAACAAACAAACAAACAAACAAAACAAGGCAATACAAGAAACCTGTTGAATCATTTGAACAAGTATCAAAACTTCAAACGGAGTTTGAACAACCTGCCCACCTAAACATTAGCAGTTTAGTCGCTAATAACTAGCCAGCAGCCACCGGATGGAAGCTGCAAACAATCGTAGCAAAGGCCGTGTGTAGGATCGTAACTTAAAAAATGATTGTTTACATTATAAGGCGTATTTATTATTCCTATTTGGTCCATTTCTTAATAGTTCAGTTATTTTGCTTCATTCTACATTAGCTGTGCAGTAGAATAACATTATTTGAAATGAATGAATGTTAATAAAATGTTGAATTACTCTACAATTATCATTGTTATTAGTAACAGTGCTTTAAAACTGGCAAATAAAATGCGATGGGAAAAAAAATGGATGCCGGTCCGCGAACAGCATGTACCGTATTTTCACGACCATTCGGCGCACCGTGTTGTTGGGCACGCCCACCCTTCACTCATTGGCAGACTTCCGCATGCCTGACGTCACTTACGCCCGCCTTTTCTCTATATAAACAGCGTGTCGGCCAGAAGCGCGCTCAGTCAGGCTTTGGAACTCGGCTCATACACTAGACTTTTAATGGCGCCTTATCTTCGTGAAAATACGGTACTTGTCTCAACCGGTCCGTGACACAAAAAAGGTTGGGGACCACTGAGTTAAAGTGTAATCACACAATAGCAAGTCAACCGCTCCCTGCTATGATTGTAACTTTTTTTTTTTATCCTAAAAAGGACATACTCAACCAGCGAGAATGTTAAAAATCCAAATTTTTATGATTTTTTTTTCAGTCCTCTGTCTTTTACTGTCAACCTGATAAGTAAATAAACTAGAAAATATAATAGGAAGAAAACAAAATACCCAGAAAGCTGAAGTCATAAGTCAAAACACGTAACCGTTATTTCACCCTTGATTTCCATTGTTCACAAATGTCGGGTAAATCTACCACAATTTACACACTCAATCCGAAGCAGGGTGAATGTAGTTTAGCCTAAGCATGTTATGTAATTCAAACATACTTTCAAAAGGTTACAACCTTAGATTTACACTGTATTTGGCTGCTCTGGTCACTTTTCCCGGCAGTACCACAAGCACTGTAGATGCCTCTCTCTTTAACTAAAGAGCTTCACAAAGCAGCCGTGGCAGTAGGGTTTGTCGTTCTGTTCTTTAAAGGTGCCCTTGTTGAGTTGCTTGAGGCAGAAGGCACAGACAAAGTGTTCCGGGTGGAACTTCTTGGACATGGCTGTGATACAGCGACCCGTGATGGGCTTCTGGCAGCCGGAGCACAGCGACCCACGGCGCTCGTGGTAGTGCACTTCGCAGTAGGGTTGGCCATCATGCTCAAAGAAACTTCCGTTGACAAATGGCGTGAAACACTCCTGAAGAGAAGTAATGGACAAAAGATGAAGATGCGTGACATATTCTCTCAGCACATTTTAACATGGTCATAAACCACTGTCATATACACACCCTGCAAACAAAACACTCCGGGTGCCAAAGCGAATTGAGTGCTGAGATGTAGTTCTCCACAATGGCTCGAGCACAGCCACCACACTTTGGCGCAAACATGTCAAAGTAATCCTTCCTGCAGTAAGCCTTGCCATCCTTTTCGTGAAACCCTTGTAGGGAAAACATCAAGGAGCTCAGAGATCAGACAATCCAATTCATTCGTTGCCGAGAGAGAATTTGATCAAGAACCCACACTACCGTCTGGGTCGAAGAAGCATCCGCACTGAGCGCAGAAGAAGTGTTCAGGGTGCCATGTTCTATCCAGTGCAGTTACAACTTGCTGTAAACATGAGAACACATTGTGCAGGTTGAGTTAACGTCAGCACAGGTATTTGGCGACAACAACAACAACAAAAAAGCAGGGACGCACATTTAGTATGGGTCCGTTGCAGTAGTGGCATCGAGGAGAAAACAGGTTGTGGTAGTCTCTCTCGCAGTAAGGCTGCCCTTCCCGCTCAAAAAAGTTTCTGGAGCCGATCTCCTCTTGACAGTGCGTGCACACAAAGTGTTCAGGATGCCATGTGCGGCCCATGGCAGTCACCAACTACACAAACGCAAATGAATATATAAGGCATCACCGAATCATTTTTTTGCCCTCAGATGACAGCAATTTACGGCCTATCTCACCTGTCCAACGATTGGCTTGAAGCAGGCACCACAAACTCCTTTCGCCACAGTTTGCACACCCAGTTTGTTGAGGTCCGACTGCAGGCTCCCGAGCATGTTGTCCAGCTTGTTGACCTGCGTCTGTGGACCGCCAGGAGCACCCCCTTTCCCTTGAGCCATCTGAAGAGGTTGGAACGTGGAAAGGGTTGAAAACACCGCTCATAGCTTATCGCGCTAACGGAAAGCATTTTAAAGGTGCGACACCCAGAAAGGCGGAAAAAGAAATACGACGGGTTCATGCCTGCACCGAGGAGAAGAGAGGGTCATAGTCAGTTTGGCAGCCTACAGATACCAGGACTTTGGGTGCAACTGGTGGAACATTTTCCACTGATGTAGGCTGGGTTGGGCTTTTATGAATAGACAGAGGGGGCTCTAGTGTGGGGGCAGGTGGGTCCTGAATGGGTGCTGGTGGCTGTGGTGCTGGCGAAGCCGTTATGATGTGCTGAAGTGGAACTTTGACTTGCTCTTGGCTGTGAGGAGGGTGAGGAGGGGGACAGGGCGGTAGAGGGGGTGGAGGTAAAGGAGCAGGAGGGTGCTGCACGGGGAGCATTTGCTTTGTTTTTTCTATGATAGGAGGATGACGAGGAGCAGGAGGTGACTGAGGCGGGAGAACCTGTGTCACGGCAACAGGTGACCCGGGGACAATGACAATCTAAAGTGGAAGAGAGACACACGGAAGGAGCACACAAAGAGAAACAGAGTAGACACTGAAGGTGAATTAACTGGGGGGAAAGCATCTGTTGAAAACACTGCAGCCAACCTTGTCCACCTCGCCGACCGCTCCATCAGGACGGAAGCGTTGAGGCTTGGACGTGACAATGACCCCGTCCGTCAGCCAATCATCTGGCTGTTTACGTCGACGCTCAGAGCGGCTGATACCAAACTTGCCCTGGAGCTCCTCTATGAGGCGGTCCTGGGTAGAATTCTTGTTGACAATGATGGGACCCGTTTTCCTGCGCAGGACACCGTCTCGATACATAGGGTGCACATTGGGGGTCTCCTTAGTGCGCCTTATCACAGATTTGATCTAGACAGGAGTGTCAAGCAGCTCATCATCAATCCACTGTAACTATAGCCCAGTGATGAACAAGCAAGAGCACACCGAGCGGGTGAGTCACCTGATGACATTTCCAAGCAGGGATGCAGTAGTTGGGGGAGGAGCTTAAGACTCATATTTTTCCATGCTGTACCGAGCCCCCCGGTAACCCCAATATCTCAGAGCTAAGCTTTCTCGGGAGCACACGGTGAGTAGAACAGCAAAGCAACCCATGTTAAAAGTCCAACGTCAACATGGAGGCGTTCATAAATTAGAAAAAAATGTGCTGGGAGGGGGTATTCCTCTGCTGTGTTTCAGTCCCCACAAATGACAAGCAGAGTGTGTAGCAGCAGGCACTACTTGCTAGAGATGCGTCACTCCATTCAGCAAACAACGTTACACGTGAGAAACACAAGGACATCCTGCATTGAGCAAGTGAGATGCCTACATGTCCCGAGGCAGAAACTCTGTCCATATTGGGCGGCTGCAACAAAGGCAGGTCCAGGGCAATGTCTGGCGACCCGGGGCATGTGGACGGCGTCATGGAATCGTCCATCCAGCTGGCTTCCGTCAGTGGAGTCACACTGCCATCTGTGTAGAGCCTCTCAGTGTACGGCGTCATGGTGCCATCCAGTCCGTCGTGCAAGGACATGGACAGTTCCTCATCAGCCCAGTCCAAATCTCCGTTGGTGTCGGTACCTCCGTCCACAGATTCGTCTGTGATGGTGTTGGCGCTGCAAGTGAACATGTCAGGCTGCACACCGGTTCTGTCCATGGGCAGGATAAGCTCCTCCTGCACCTCGGGGGCTCCTCTGCCAAGACAGGGCGCCTCCATGTGGAGCTGCAGATCCTTCACCTCGGCCGCCGAGTCACTCTGAGAAAAACTCATCTCTAGCAGTTTGTCGAGTGCTTCATCCAGGGAGGGTTCTTCGACAGGGAGCTGATGCAGAGTGAGGGGGCTGGTATTGCTGGCTGGGGGTTCTGGCTGCATCCGATGTACACTAGCCATTGAAGAGCTCGGGAAAGTTATAGGTGAGGGAATGTTGGCCGGAGAGACCGGGGAGGAGGTTTTGAAGGAGTTATTGATAAGGGGCGGAGACACAGGAGTCATACAAGGGCGAGGTGAAGGAGTCTTTGGCACGGATAAAGGTGGGGTGAGGGACTGAAGGGGTGAGACTGAGAGATTCATATGAGGATCATGGATGGCAAAGGAGCCACTGATCCTCTCATTAGATGAACAAGATGGTTTACAAGCAGCTGCAGGGGGTGAAAAACGCTCCACGCTCGGTGATTTTGAAGTCTTGTTGTCTAAGACTGTGTTTACTGAAGTCATTGAGGGAGTAGTGGATGGGCTCGAACTGTTTCTCTGCTGGTTGTTTCTAACGGAAGCAGTGAGGACAAGCAATGAATTGTTTGCCGATGGCGGAACAGTGGCAAACACGTCTGCGACGGAGTCGAGATCACTGGCTGCAGAAAGGGACGATATAGGACTGTGACAAGCGAGACGATTCAAATAGGCCGCTGACGAGCCACGGTCGACTCCGTCCTCGTCTATATGTAGTTCGAAACCAGCAGGCAAAGAGAACATAGGAGAGGCACAGGCAGGTGAGTGGGACAGACTGAGGAAAGGAGAAGCCACTGGGGTGATGAAGGTAGAGACTGGAGGATGAGGAGGGGTGGAAGAGGAGCTGGGCTAGAAAGACAGAAGTGAGAGTAAGCCTGAACGCAGGGACTGCGAAACCATCCTGAATATGACAGGATTTTTTTTTTTTAACTGATTTTATACCTTGAAGTCAGACAAAGAGGCCATCAGTTCATCTAACTCTCGTGTGGCACATGAAGCTGAAATCCGTGTCTGCTGTTGAGAGGGGCTGTCCATATCACTGTGGCGAGGGGATGGGCTGGAAAATAGAATACAGAGCATTTACCTTTGAACCATGAAACTCAAAATGACCTAAATGCTATCTTGGGGACCAGAAAGACAAACTTCAGATGTGTACCATGAGGGTCAGAGCAGACATCCATTTGCTGTTTGTTCATATAACAAATGAAATTAAGCAGGGAGTTGATGTTGAGCTCATCCGAACCTGGTCGAAGGAACTGAACCCTCCAGCTCATCCAAAAGACTCTCCACTGTGGGCCGGAACTCATCCTGCCTTGTTCCATTCCTCTTGGGCTCCTCCTGAGGTGGAGGGCTAACTCTGATGTCAGGGGCATTGCCATTTTCATAGTGGGTGATGCTGGTGGATGGTAGCGGTGGGGCCCTCTCTTCTGCAAAAACATGACCATTACTCATCCCGTTCCGCGTTAACAGGCCTGATGAAGAGGAAACCCTTGAATGTACCTGTAGTGGGGAAGGAAGGGGAGCTCTGTTGAACCGCATTAAGCTCCAGAAGCAGTCTGTCAAGTTCCGACAAGTTGCTGCCCAGGGCGGAGGTCATGGCTACTGTTGACGAGTCGGATGATTTTTGTTTGTTTGGAAAGCTGAGAGAGACAAACAAGTGTTAACCAAAGCAACAAAAGCCCTACTGTGATGCATCGTAGATGCCAAGAGAGCAGCGAGTTAACCTGTAGACGTGGTCTTCTTCAATGTGAGACGGAGAGCTGCTACTGTCCCTCGACCATGGGTTCTTCTGGACTGAACCTAAAGACTGCGGCCATTTTGAAACCAGTTATAGACTCAAGAGCAATCACAGGCGTTTTTCAAGCTTTCCTGGTGACAATCCATTAAAACATCATGCACAGATAAAACATCAAATTAAGCGAGAGTTAAGGTTCCATTGTTTGATCCATCTTAAGTTTCCTCTTTAAAAATCATGTCTGTGTTTGAGAGATGTTTTCGTAAAGTAGGGCCACGCTAGAGATGTGCACCTGCTGAGAGGAATGATCGGAGTGGTCTTGCAGCGAACCATTCAGTGCTTCAGCTGTGGGCGGCGGAGGGACTGGAGGTGGAACTGATTGATCCTGGTAAAAATTCCCACTAGTGGGGATGGAGTAGGGTGTCTCATCTGGCAAAAACACTGGTCTCTTTGAAATGTGGGACGTGGTCGATTCCAGGTCAGCCAATAACGCATCTGCAAGAAAAAGTGTGCATCGGCATTTTTCATCATCACGGTCTTAACAGACACCGGTTACATGGTCATTTTTATGTGTTATTTACGTGCTTATTTGTCAGGCTGTAAACGGACAACAGTAGCCTATTGATCGCTGGCTCTCGTTACAGCCTGTCAGCAAAAGGCACTTCACTTCCTAACGCCATCATCATGACTTAATGTACTGCCTGACCTTTCCAAAACATCCCCAACATTCTTTGCCCATCAGTCCTTCACTATAAATACAACTCTGCTGTCACTGAATTACTACCTGCCCTCCTCCACTTAGCCTCCACCTTTCAGAAACGTGGATCTGAATCCATGTGATTGTTCCGAACAAAGGGGTCGAGGTGTTTCTGAACCCTGTCCAGGGCAGGGATTGGGCCACACTGCTTAGTGGCCAACGGAATGCGAGAATAAAATAGCCTCTGACATCACACTGTGTGTGCACCCTCAGCCTGTCAAGAATAGGTCACAGTCACCGGCTGCATACTTTGACAAAAAGACATTCGGAACACTTACAGTTGGCACCTTTGAATTACAAGGAATGGAAGAGAAAGAGAAAAAAAATAATTGGTAAAATTCATACAATGAATATCATCTGGAAATTGTTTATCCACAGAAATCTTTTTATATGCACATGAGGGAAAAAAAACATTCTTGTCATCTCAGCCCACATCCCTCAGTTTGTCCCACTGAGTGTCTACAATGAGTAGGCATAATAAATCATCTGTTGGCGCAACAGAAACTACGAAGTTCAAGTGCAACCTATAATGTTAGGCTCATAGCTACCTTATAATACGGAGGTAAAGCGACACTCTACCAACGTCAACGCCAATAAAACATTTCAAAGCATGACCAAATACATCTATCATTCAATTCAAACTTTTAAAATAGGCTCCACAAAAAGGTCAGATTCTGTACTCACATTCCTGCTGCACCTGTTGGATGTGTCCATCCACAGCAGCGCGTGCTCGTGAAGTAGACAAAGATAGTTAGTGAACAAGAGCAATGATAGACCGCGACAGGGGGAGGGCTTGGATCACCAAACTTGCCTGACAGTATCTCTTGAGTGACAATCATCAAAGTCATGATTTTTTTCCCCCCCAATCTTATCATCCCAAAAATGATTGTGGCAACTGTGATTGCAATCTGGCATCCTATTTGAAAAGGCGATAATTCACCAATAAGCAAAAGATCCAATCCCCCAGAAAAGCCTTGCATAAAATGAACACCGGCACCCACGTTCTGAGCAATCCTGCACATACATCGTGTTCATAGGACACATGCTGAAATTGGCTGGTTTACCATAAACCACTTGGGACCTCCCGGCCTATTTAAAGCACTAAGCCCAGTGAGTAGCTCATGTCTGCGCAAATGAGCTGAAATATCACGGCCTTCTCAAAATAATCTGCACCTGGCGCAGACATGCTGAACAAGGTCTCACTGACGATGACTGTCACTTAAAAGATAAGGCCTCGAGGAAGGAAAAATAAATAAATACCAGTGACGGTGTGGACCATGTGATTTAAACATACTTGTAAGCACTAAAAAAATGGGGAAAAAATGGAGTCAGTGTCAATGCATAATTCATTTTAATAACCCATTCCTAGAAAGATTCCTTATACTGACAAAGAAACCATACTGCCTGAGGCCCTTCAAAATACTTGTAGACTCTGCGACTTTCTGAGAGCACGTTTTGGACCATGTTGACTCAGCAGTTGGCATTTGCATGAGAAACAAAGTAGGAGGAAACTGTATAAAATGATGACACAAAAAAAAACCCAACAAGAATATATCTCAGTAGCGTTATGGTTGCTTTTGTTAGCCACTCGTGAAATAACTGTGTTGTCAAGTACTTTGTATTTTAAAAATGTCCTTATTCACTCTTTACTCCAAACCAGGGGTGTCAAACTCATTTTTTGTCACGGCCCATTTTGGAGTTACGGATTCTCTTGGAGGGCCGATGTAAAATCTCAACGTTATTTTTTGCCCATGACAATTTGACATTTCAGTACAGATTTCAGCAAGGATCATGAAAATTAACACACATGATTTGCTCCCGTGGGCCACATAAAATGACGTGGCGGGCCGGATCTGGCCCACGGGCCTCGACTTTGACACCTGTGCTCTAAACCATGCAATGAAAACATGTTCAGTTTTTCGCTTAACTAACAATTTCCCATTTTAAAGGGAAAAGGAGATTTTCCATGTGGAGGTCAGAGTTGAGTGTTGCATGAGGATGACAGAGCGTGTTTGCTTGTGTCACCAAGAGTGCGGTTCACAAAGTGATAGAAGCATTCAAATTGAAAACACGCACTCTAAGCCAAGCGAGAGACTAATCTTTTCCATTCCATACCGGGACTTGAAGCCAGAGGACAAAGTCCAATTCTGCTCCAACAGTGTACTGACTCAATCGTTCATTGTGCGGCCTCTGGAGAAAACATGTCATCCAGAGCTTTATGACTGGTGTTGATCGTTTGACTCGAATGCCTCAGTCAAACATCTATCACAGCAACTCGGGGCCCAGTCAAATGCAGCATCTGTGTCTGATTGGGCTAACCAATGTGGATACCGTGCACATTCTTGTGGTAGTGGGTCTTGTCCAGTCTTGAACGTGCACCCACATGAGGCTCCGCCGCACCAAGGCCTTGCAGCTTTTATCAGATGGATGTGAAGGTTGATGCAGCATTCCGCACATTCCTTTGTCCAATGTGCCGAAAGAAAGCAATCGGGCTCGAAAGGAGAGGTATAATAAGCCCTCTCCACTCAGGTCACACCCACACCTGAGTGGAGAGGGAAACTGAGGGAGAAACATAAACGAAAGCTGACTCAACCGTGCTTCATATGAAAATAATGACAAAAATGTCGACAACGGCAGGATGCACTCCGCTAACTAGTGCATGCTTTGAATTCCAGAATAATGGGGATGCTGTTGTCAATGTTAGAACATTGTACATGTATTCACCGCAGACAGCACCAAAGAGTAAAGTTGAAGCAGAGCTGTTTAATCCTTTCTATTAACACGTGGGCCATGCGGCTGGGTTACCAGGGTGCACATTCTCACCTGTTTATGGACCCATGATGAAACTCTAGACCGGTGGTTCTTAACCTGGGTTCGATCGAACCCCAGGGGTTCAGTGAATCAGTCTCAAGGGTTCGACGGAGACTCTGCCATGGAGGTTAAGACACAGCCCACTCAACATGTGAATTAGTTATGACCCACCCGCTTGGCCATCACTGGCTGTGGATGATCACATTGCGTTGCTTGTCCAACCAGTGCTGCGGGAAATTGAGCTTGCTCAGTAGTCAGCGTGGGACTGTTGATAGCACGTCGTTTTTTTTGGGGGGAGGGGGGGTTATGTTTTAACACATGCTATGTCAAGCAAGAAAAAGGAAGCAGTCGGACGAATATGTATGACATGGGTTCACATGCAAACGTGATGGGACTCAGCGTCCTATCTGCATGATTTGTCATGCCAACTTGAGCAACTCTCGTCTCGCACCGGCAAAACTTCTCGAATCCTATTTTTATTTTTCACTAAGGGTTCGGTGTATCTGCATATGAACTGGTTGGGTTCGGTACCTCTAACAAGGTTAAGAACCACCGCTCTAGACCAACAGGCCCATGTGGTATTTATATAAAACAAGACTGGCAGCAAATGTTAACACGCCTGGGGGTTTAAAAAAAAAATCCATAGTGGAGTACAGCATGCAGGTTGATTAACAGGTAAACACAAGCGCAGAAAATGTGCCAGTGTAGTAAGGCAAAGTCGCATACACAATGACTTGCTTGCTTGGGCCCGAGTGGTCCTTTTTCCGTTAGACTTTTTTGGGGCCGAGCGGTTACAATGGAACGGCTTTTCAGAACCAACTCGGAAGTGGTTCTAAAGCGACGGCCCTCCGGCGCCAAGTGGGGCCGTGTTTGTCACTGTCATCTGACAGCGATGTACACAGCCGTTTCCTGGTTTTACGCGAGCAAGGCAGAGTCGCCCTCCAGCTATCACCAAAGTCATAAAATGCAGTTCATAAAATAAACAGATATAGTATTTTCCAACAACGCTGAATCATATTTACAATTTCATGTCTACTAATGGATTGCATTTTGAAAAGAAGCATTGGTGAGTTGGATGCTTAATGGCACAAGAGGTGGATTACACTAGTCTGTTGTAAATAAATGCACATCATGCAGTGTAAAGTAATTCCGTATCTGTAAGTCAAAGTGCGGACTGTAAAGTGGAAGCCCTTCACTGCAGAGCACTGAAACAAATGAGGAGGTAGTCAAGAGACTGCTGGAACACCAATTCACCGAGTCCACATTCATCGTCATGCATATGTCAAGAATGCGTGTCAATAAGTAGCATATTGTACTTTAAGCAATTAGAATTGTGCGGGATGTGGCCGTCCCTCAAAGAAAGACCACTTTGTTGCAAGCGCTAAAAACAGAAAACACCCTGTCAACATATAGTAGCTGCTTTGTTACTGACGTGCAACTGCTCCTGCTTTCCTTTTTACAAGACATTTACAAACGGCGGTTCAGTATAGAAAGCTCTCAAACATTTGTAGCTCATCTAGCATTCTGTCAGGTCTCGGGGGGGTGGGGCGGGGGGGGGGGCACAACAAAAAACTGAAGAAAAAAGTGGAGTACATTTCAGCATATCCGATATTAAGGATTCCGAAATACGACTTGGGCGATGCAACAGTTTTGTTGAGGCCAGTTTCATTCTTTTGGTCTTCTAATAATTCGAATATAATAATTGTGTGGAACTACCAGTAAAACAAAATGCCAGATTTTAATTACCGGTAGTTTATGTTCCATTTTTTAAATATTTATTTCAGTGACCATTGTGGGTTTTTGTTGATTTAGCGTAAGGTTGCTAAAAATGCTGTCCATGTGTGTACATTGCTGACACAGATATCGCCATCTACCTACATCACCCTTGCAAAAAGATTTGAAATTGATCAAATTTCATTCGCCAAGGTGCATTGCTCTGATTAAAAGAAAGCTTCCCTGACATTG
This sequence comes from Hippocampus mohnikei, assembly GCA_026261675.1. Classification (NCBI taxonomy): domain Eukaryota; kingdom Metazoa; phylum Chordata; class Actinopteri; order Syngnathiformes; family Syngnathidae; genus Hippocampus; species Hippocampus mohnikei. The sequence continues at coordinate 14,427,489 of JAKGUB010000348.1, forward strand.
TAAAAACCTCCAAATTTTATGTGACCCTCCAGCACAAAACAAATGACTTGGGTCAAATTGAAGAAATCGAGATTTTCTGAGGGGGCATTAAAAATGCTTTCCAATGATGTATAAAGTGTAGAAACCAAAGCTGAACAATTTAGAAAAATAATTTAATTTGCAATTAGCCACCCAAGAACCTCTCACCATGTCTCTTTTTTAAACATACGAGCAAAACCACAAGAAATAAATGAAATTAACACCACTTATTTCCCATATCCTGACCTTTATAAGCCCACATTTTCATCCAGAAATCCCAACATGAACTTTACTTTAATAAGAAGTGGTCTATCAGTGTTAGCTTAGCAGCAAGAATATTTTGTCAACACCACAAGAGGATTATATGACGACATGCTGTTGGTTCATACGTGTAATGGCCCAGATTTAATTTAAATCTGGGGTTGCAGAGAACCCTGGACTTTCTGTGGATACCAGCTATGGTTTTCCTTGTCTTGCAAGGGGCATCGGTCAACTCGTTTTGTTGATTTTCCAGACTCTTATCATGAAAATATGACTGCTTTCAGGTGTTAAGTGAAGAATTCACAGCGAGTCCAACTGAAAAGTGGTCTTTACTTATCAAAAGTCAGAATTTCCACAAGGTCAATGCTCTTTGTGCTGTAGTTCAAAACATGGCCGTGCAACCTCCAATTGCTTTCGTGCTGGAAAGTCGCGGATTAGCCTGGGGCTGACAAGGAAATTCGTCAGTGCGCAAACTACAAAGTCATCAATGACCAGGGGTAGCACGGAGAAGCCGGGTGGATGAGAATGTGGAAAGGAAGTCTCGTCGACCCCAAACTGCCACCTCCCACCAATGTTTCGAACAGTGGCCTTCGGCTCATTGTTTTTCTCCTGTTTCCTCAGGATGTGGGGCAGGGTCTGTTGCCTTAGCAATGAGGTCAGCCATGCCGCTCTCTCTTCCCCAGATCAAGAACAGGATGGGTGGGGAGTTCGGCGGCCAGAGCGATTTACAGCCAGGAACTTTGTCTCGCCCAGGGAAGCCCAGTGGTTTTTACTGGGGTGCAGCCATCACAGGGTGATGATAGCTAGTCGGGATTACGAAGCCACTAAATGACTTTTAGTAAGCCGTTCGACCACACGACATTTAAGAGCACGTCGGCTCAACCTCAAGCTCTCTTTCAACGAGACCTTGTCTCAAACATAATCAGCTGATACGCTGGAGTACTGCTGCAGGTGGTAAAGGCCAGTTCCCGCGATCGAAATAGCAACCACAGTACGGGAGTACCTGAACAAGGCGAACTGTATAAAATCTTAGCGACAGAAAGATGTAGTCTTTCATGCGTCATTAGGTAAGGGTTTTTTTTAAGCTGATATGAGAGTCACGGTTGTTTTTTGTGATGCTTTTACTTTTGTGGTTTTAAAAGCACAAGAATTGTTTCCCAGAAACTGTAAAAAGGGAAGCAATCGTATCAATAGCGGTGTCGTTACCAGTGTGGCGAGATACGGTATTGACACTCGTAAAGGTGATTCAACACCGATAACACATCGGCACCTTATGGTCCGGAGCCACGTCAGCCTTATACTGTATTTGTGGGGATACTTTAAGGACACGGATAACGCTTTTTTGAGCAACCAAAAATTATGATCAGCAAAATGGACGATGAACTGCTAGTTAATGGTTAAAGAACTCTGTTGTCAAGATGGTCTAATTTTTACTAGTAAACTCTCCATGTATTTTTCTTGCACAGGAAAATAACATTGGCATTCTTTTTTAATATCATCAATCCATGTTGGGGCAAGCTCTAATCTTTTTTTTTTGTTTTTGTTTTTTTAAATGAATGATTTGTACCAGGAATGCCCATTTCTCATCAGCAATGAAATGGGCTGACAGGTAAACAGATTGGGCCGTTGACTGGATATGGCTTAGGTTTAGCATTGCAGCATTTTCTTGGTACTACATGAATGATGATGATGTTTAGAGTTATGCTTCTTAATTAAAGTCATGCCATTTTGGGTTGTGTTTTAGCCTACTAAATTATCCAGAAATATAGTTTTCCATTTTGTATCCAGTTGATGTTTATTTGTGCTTTTTTAATATGCTTATCATTGGCTAATCCGTAAATCAAATCAATTTACGTCGTCCTACTTTACATTCTTGTGACCATAAAAGAGAGAAAGTGATGTCAAATAATAATAATTATACATTTTATTTATAAGCGCCAAATGGTTAGTTCTGATGCATATTGCAGTCTCACATGCATAAAAAATTCATTTCATTCAATTCATTTGGTTCCTGCTGTTGGTCATTTCAAATGGCTGATTTGATGTTTTTACATCATCAAAATGAGTTTGTTGCAATGCTTTGGTTTTTATTTAGTAATACATTCATGCCGATCATTTTGGTGATACTGTCATAATCACGATTTTAAGTTTTCCTATTATTTCTTCTCTAGTAACAAATGTCAACAGTAATTATTACAAAGCCATTGCTAGTGTGGTGGTACACATTGCTCACATTTGGACAGCCGGCGTGGAATCAATTCGCACTCAATCAAGTCAAGTCACAATCATCCTGTGATTTACCGGTGCCCTGCAAATGGGTAAAGGAAGCATCCCGGGAGCCAACACACAGCTATCTGATACGGACTATGAAGTACTGACCAGAGAAAAGATCCGAGTCTGACTAATTACTAGGGCGCTATTTCTCAGAGGGAATTCCTCTCAGTGCGATGTGGAGCGAGACCGGTCATGTTTCCAAACAGCAAGACCATCTAGAAGCATTTGTTGACAAGTGTGGTTGACAAGTTGGGAAATAAATACGCACCGCTGTTTGACTTTATATATCCGCGGTGCGCCACTGAGAAAAACGATGGGCCATATACAGTTCAACATCTACCAGACCTGATAGCAAATAGATATATTTGGCACAAGTCCAAATCATTTGCAATTACCAAGGGGGCACACGTTTGACAGGATGACAGCTCTCCCTCTTGGGGCAACATGCATGGAACCAAGAGTAGCGCAAGGTCATGACCAACGCAGTATTTGGCCTTGGAGCCTGCATCAGAGTAATGCTTGACATTCTTCTGCAGCCTCACCCCCGCCTTCAAACTTCTTCAGTGAGACTGCAGGCTCCTTTTTAACCAACAATCAGCCTTTTCACTAACTCAAGGCAGCTATGACTCCAAATGTATCCTGGAGGTGTTCACACAACAAGGCAACACAAAAAACGCGGCCCAACATCCTACCAATGAAACTATTCAAGTGTTTGACAGCTTCACTTTATTGTGAAAAGGAACTAACATGTGAGAGTTTCATTCAAATATAGCAGACGGATCAGCTAGTGAAAAAAAAAGAAAAAAAGACAAAATTAGGACGTTCAGAAGTTCCAAAGTCAGAGGTATGGATTGAGGAGGTGGTTGGCTATTTCTGCGCAAAAAATAAAGACAACTTGTAAGGTACAGTTAACAAGCCATAGCACAAATCCTCACTTGGTTAACCCCTCCTCCAAAAGGGGTTGCAATTGAAGATAGATGCCACAAAATGGCAAAATGGCAAATGGCTACTTTCCGTCTAAATAATGTTGCTCCACTCACTTCACATTGTTTCTTTGACACCAAGATGCCACTTGCGCGCCAAAGCAATACTGTTATACCTTGGAAAGAAAACAACAAGAGGTGCATTTTCATAACGGAGTACAGGTTTATAAAATAAATGAATACATAATACATTTTAAAAATCAACAAATTTGCAAATGCTGAACCGCACTGTACATCCTCAGGCGTAGAAAAATAAGTAGTGTGTTTCCGGTAACATGAAATTTCAGCATAGGGTCGGTAGGTCGGACGTTTTTTTTTAAATCTTTTTTTTTGCCCCCCATCAAAAATGTAAACAAAATACCCATAAAACATAAAACGAGGAGACATTTTTACTATAATTGAAACCCCCGCTCGCCGCCAAAGGCGGCGAGAGAGTTGGGCACCCCCCGGCTGGGTGATACAGCCATCTCGTTACCTCTGCGTCCCGCGTCCTAGACGGCCCGTGGTGTTCGTCAAATAGTTCGCTGAATCTTTTCGATTGGATGCTATTTTCTTAAGATTATGGTGCGAGCATGCGACTGCGACACACAAAACGCGGTTTAAACTGTTGTCGGAGATCGTGGCCGCCGCCACGATTCAATGTTGTTGACAGACGACAGGGCAAACAACGGCGCACGCTCAACGTGAATATCGCGAGAGTTTGCACCGATGTGAACACCCTAAATTCATCTTTCCTTTTATTATTTACAATTTTGTCTGTGGTTTTATTGTTCTTGTTTTGATTGAAAAGCGTCCTTGAGTGTTTTGAAAGGTGCTTATAAATGAAATGTATTATTATTATTATTATTATTACACAAAAATGAAAAAGGTTTGAAAAAAAATGCCGACCGTAAAGTTTTTCTTCGAGGTAGAAATTCTCAGTCGGTCGGGTTACCGGAAACACACTACTTTTTTTTTCTACGCCTTCCATATGTTTGAAGGTGGGTGGTATATTCGAGTCACAAGCTTATTTCTCGCCTATGTTGTTAACCACTGACTCAAATCGCTGCTAAATAAACCTGCTTTCAAGGCCTAAATTTCCCCTTGAAGGCATTGTCATTTCTGCTTTAAAGCAACAATCGATCATGAATACAGAAGCAATGCGACAACATCAACACAGCAGTCAGGGCGACAGTGTGTGTGCAGTCAGTGTGTGCTGTTAAAAATTTCACAGTGCGAATGCATGCTATAATGCTACGAACTGGTACATACAGCAAAGGTGCTTTAACTCTGTGTCCATCTGTCAGACTGCGCACAGAAGATGAGACGCGCATCAGGTTAAAACCTTCCTGTATAAATTAAATAAATAAACACCCTATCCATGTCTGGATGTGTAATTTGCCACATTAACGGCCATCTAACTTAACTAGCACTATATGTTTTTCAAAGAACGGATTTGACATAAAACATTGACATCTCTCAGGAACGGCGAGTGAAAGGTGCATTCAGATACTGTCGGACATTTCAAACTCCAACGGAAAAAAAGTCCCTACAGGCAGTAAATAAATGTTCAGAGCTACGAGTCTCAAAATAAGTTGGGCTTTCTATCAATCTATCACAGCTGACAAATGTCAAGAATAATGTGAGTGAAATCACTTTGCTATTTTACTAAATTACAATCAATGGTACATCTTGTAACTTATGTTGCACTACCGAATCAAATCGCTCGGCTTCCATCCTTCTGTCTAGTGCAGGGGTCATCAACGTGGTGCCCGCGGGCACCAGGTAGCCCGTGAGGACCACACCAATAGCCGGCCAGTGCTAGGATTGTGATTTGCTAGTAGAAATTATGATTTAAAAAAGCAAACACGGGCAGTATTGTGAGACATCTTTAAGATGATCAGAGCCTGAAAATTAAAATTATTAAAAATACCACATTCTAATATTATTAAATGTAATTTGTACAAATGTTATTTCAGACGTGTATAAATGTGATAGCCCTTCACACAATCAGGTCACATGAAGTAGCTCTTACTCTCAAAAAGGTTGGTGACCCCTGGTCTAGTGGTTGGAATGTCAAACAGTAAATATTCAATTTGATTTTATCCTCCCCAAAGGCTTAAATAAGAAACAACAACTATATTTTGGTGCTCTAAGACTTTGTTATGTCCTGCATATGAATACAAATATCAGTAGTATGTAAAAATTGTTGAATGTTTTTCTTGTACATTTTTGTCAAACGAGACGACTATACATCAGCAAATATGGTCAAGCTGTGCAGCTCCAAAAAAGGGTGCGACCAAGTCTGTGCTGCTGCGACCAACTGAAAAGGTTTGTCGCACCAGTGCTTTCCAGTGCAAAAGTTAAGAGTAGAGCCCTGAGCAAAGACATCACTTTAGAAGCTAATGTTACCAGTGCTGACCCACATCACGCTGCTTTTTCAGTAATGCAAACTTTGCTTTAAAGCTATTTGTGTTATTACATTTTGATATTACTGTATTCTCAATGTATGAGCCTTTTTTTTTTTCAATATTTATGCCCCGTTGCACAGGCTCATCAGTAAGCCAAGTCTCACCGACTGGCTGTTGCATTTGAAAATGTCATCACTACGATTTGTACACGATTTTTGAAGGCAGACGTAACTCGTCTATTTCGAGTCTTTTTTTTTCTTGTGAAGACAGCCAAGAAGGGGACAGTAGGGCCTGTTGGCTCGCCCACCTCTCCGCGCATAACCAGCAACTTGGTGAAGCGAAAGTTGACGAGTTACCATCAAAAGACCAGACATATACAGCAGGTCTGCAGTCCGGAGAAAATTCGATTTGAAAGAACACATTGTATGAGTTATTAACATGATAAACAGCTGACGTCCTAACTTGAGGTAGTTTTAAAAGGTAAATGCTAGCGATGACCAGCCGCTAGGATAACATTCTTAGAATTTGCGCAGAAACATCAAACCGCTAGAGTATAATTTCAGATGACACATGCGAGAAAAGTTACGTTCAGTGCAAAATTTGCTTCTACACTGGATTGCGTCTCAAAGTGAACGGAGAAACTTTTCCTTGTCACGTTGACTCCTCCGCCCTGCTTTCGCCGCCACTTTGGCTTCGAAATCCCGAGCACGACCCTTCCCCCGTGCAGTTTGAGACTGCAACTCACCCAGGTCGTCCATGCTGACTGAGTGCCCGCTTCGACCCGTGTCACTCAATGCTCCAAAGTCCCTCAAACACTATGGACCAAGTGTGGGCTTTTCCTCTGCAAACTTCACCGCTGATTCACCGCTGGAAGTTGGTCAGGGTCGTTTACGTGAACGCGCAAACTGCGTGCGCGCTATACGTGCACTTTGCTGGACGGCGCGCGTGGAACTTGGAGCGACATCTAGTGGCTAGGTGCCTGCACTTGCTTTGAGTTTGCATTTTTATGAAAACTTTAACCTTTTATTCCGTCGGGGTGCGTGAACCACTAAAACAGATTCGGGCGTTCCAAAATGATCTCATTAGAGAAGAATAATAATACCCATACAAGTAAGTGTTTGTTATGATTAGCTTACTAGCATTTGTCGTTACTCGGGTCAGAACATCCACAAAGGTAGGCAAAATAATTTTGTAAACCATTGTTTTGACAATATAAAAATCGCGCCTCCGGTGTTTTTGGTCATGATGATGCTAATCAGCGAGCTATAATTTGTTTTAGGTGGTACTTACTCTGAAACGTTGAAAAATCATTGTACTGCACAATTTTAAAAATCATTTTTGTAAGGATTGCAGCTAGCAGAATCTATTTGTGCAAACTATCCAAATCTGACATAATTGGACAACAGCATTTTAAACTTTTTAAGGATCGGCAACTCCCTGCAGAAGATCCTCTGCAGTGTCAGGGGAAGTTCACAACCACTAAGTCCGAAGATTGCTCAGGAGGCGGGTGTATAGAGTGCTGTGTTTTTGTGACTTATCGGCAACATACGCAGACACACAAAGAGTTCAAGTCTTTCAATACAAAAACATTGACCAAATGAAAGATGAAGAAGGAGAAAAGGAGAAAAGTGTTTATTACTGTTACAAATAATTAATACAATACCATCGTGTGAAAATCATAAATGACATCATAGGGACCTGGGAGGTTTAAAAAATATATACTGGCACAATTATTGATTGTCATTTCTTGTGCTACTCCAACTCCAACCAAGAATGTTTTAAAAACTGGATAGTTATTATGATATAGCTGAGAGCTGATCATGGGTACTAATTGTGGTACAGCAGCACACATCATCCCATGATCAATTAAAGGCAGCACTAAATGTTTTGTCAAAGCTAGATTTCTGAGAAAAGGAACATCACCTATTTGTGTCACACTTGTCAAATGTCAAACACTTTCATCTTCCTCTCCTCCTTTTCAGTAAGTGGCTCATTGTTGACAATCTTATGATGCAACCGGTGGTGTTTTCCAATGCCCAGTTTGGGCAAGCCTCTGTTCAGACCTTCCAGAAGCACACAGGACTTGCACAACGTCTGACTGGAGATATAGCCACACTTGCTGCAAGTTCCTTGCACAGGCATCTTCACACCCTCCCGTATAGAAAGATTCTCCCCCGAATGGATGATATCAATGATGGCGCTGGAACGTATGCTCTCCAGATCTTTTAAAAAGGTCCTCGCGTAGCCACGATAAGCGTTGGGAGAGTAGATGCATTCAGTGGAAAAGTAGTCCAACTTTTTGAAATAAGCATATAAAACTATCTCTTTCTCATAGGCGTATTTGAGAGGCTTGCAGCGTGGTACGACCCCGTCACCCTCGCTGTTTGTGGAGATGGCAGTACAACGCCGCAGACGTGCTATGTCCCCTCGTAGGACATTCATCAGTACCGTTTCGGCTATGTCGTCAGCATTGTGCCCTGTGCAAAAACACACCCATTAGTCGTCACTTACATAAAATTATATATATATAAAAGATGGGAGAATACAGAAAGAGTATTTCTCTTTGCACAATCTCTCGATTCTGTCTGGTGAACCATGTCTATAATTTTCAGTTTGAGAGTATGCTAAACAAATTGTCTTCATTTTAAGGCTTCTATTAAGACATCTTAACTTGGTGTGGAATAATTATGGATGGCACTGTAAATTAATATTACAGTACAGACACTCCCCGAGTTACGAACATCCGAGTTATGAACAAACGGTACATACGAACATTTTCACGGGTGTCTGTCGAAAAAAAAAAAAAGTTAGATTTTGTATTGCGCGCCTTTTTCCGAAAGTGCCGAACGGGCGGAGGAGGACGGCGGAGGCAACGTTCGGCGGCCGGGAGAGGCGTGGGGCGGGCATGTGACGGTGGAACGGGCGGGAGGCGTCCGGCGCGCCGGTCGACGACCGGTCGTCTACTCTCCCCCGCTGAAGCCGCTGCTAGTTTACCGGGCAGCTAACCCTCGAGCCCTGAAGAACGTGACGAAAAGCTCTCTCCCCGTTATATGGATGTCAATATAAGCCTTAAACATACATTCCAGACAAAATATAGCACTGAAGCAACTTACGAACGAATTCACCTTATGAACAATCGTCCGGAACGTAACTCGTTCGTAACCTGGGGAGCGTCTGTACCTTGTTTTCTTAGAACTTATTACAACACAGTATAATATCCTACTTAACAATAAGGTTATTATTTTGCTTGTGGTGGTGTAAAACCTGACTGAGAAATGAACCTCTAATGAACCAAAAAGAGGTCAGAAAAATATTAAAAACAGCCCTTATTATGATACAATGCAGTTGGACAACACTCCAAACCAAAATTGCATGTATAAACTGACCTACTGGCTCTCAGAGAAGGGTGCCACTGTACCAAATATTGGAGTGGCTGTTGTATACAAGTTTAGAATTACCTGTGCAGATCTTGTCCACTTTCAGCATGACAGCTCCTCTGTCCAGTGCCTGTCGTCTGAACACGCCACAGAAGGTGCAGTTATTTTTCAGTCCCACTTGCTTCACTATGGCATCCATAGTCCAGCCGTACAGCTCTTCATACGACACGATCTTCAGCGGCAGCTCGTACTGTTGCTGGTTCCTCTTCACCGTCTCCAAAGAGTCATCTCTATAACCAGTGATGCCCTCATCCACAGAGAGGAGCATAAGATTCAAGCCATACGAGTACCTCTCGTTCAGGAGCTTCATCACGTGTGCCAGAACCGTGGAATCTTTGCCACCAGATGCCGCGATCCCAACAGTCTCACCGGGTTGGAATAAATTCGCCACCACAATGGTTTGATGCACCTCCTCCTCAAAGGCACAGAAGAAGCACTCCTTACATAGTGAGTGACCCGTTTTGGGACGTTTCAGCATGGCACGCTTCTCGACACAGTTGCTGCACTGGACAGGCATCTTTGCTGTTGGGAGATTAAATGAGGTTACATCAATGAAGATGCAACATGTTCCCACTCGTTGTGACGTCCAAGTTTATTCCAAAACAAACTCAACCCCGAAAGCCCACCTTCATTTGTTATAATTTACATACTATTTTAAATGGTTACATTTATGATGTATCTCTATGGCATTTTCAATTAAAGGTAAGAAAAATGTATCTTTGCAAATTGATCTTTTATATATTAGCAACTGATGTTGAAAAATATCAACGAAAACCACACAGCGTTTATGACGTGCACATTCATGAGAAGCATTCATTCATTCATCTTCCGAACCGCTTGATCCTCACTAGGGTCGCGGGGGGTGCTGGAGCCTATCCCAGCTGTCTCCGGGCAGTAGGCGGGGGACAGCCAATCGCAGGGCACACAGAGACGAACAACCATCCACGCCCACACTCATACCTAGGGACAATTTAGACTACCATGCATGTCTTTGGAATGTGGGAGGAAACCGGAGCACCCGGAGAAAACCCACTCAAGCCCGGGGAGAACATGCAAACTCCACACAGGGAGGCCAGAGCTGGAATCGAACCCGGTACCTCTGCACTGTGAAGTCGACGTGCTAACCACTGGACTACCGGGCCGCCCTTCATGAGAAGCATGCTAAGAAATTGCTAATAAAAACTTTAGTGTGGAAGAAAGTACACTCTACAGGAATGGGTAAATGCTAAGAGAATATACTCATTAGTCAATTCTTGTATGTTGTGACTTAATAAAGTTGTGTTTTCTTCATAACAAAACGGTGTTGGTAATTTCCCATGAGTAAACAACAACACATTTATTGATAAGGGTTTAGAGAGTTACACTTTAAACGTGGTCAAGTAACACTAAGAGGTACGTCTCGATTTCGAGTGTATTTCAGATTTAAATGTACCATCATGATTCACATGTGCCACGATGATACACGAAGGTTAACTACTACAGCCCAAGCTAGTGTGAAGTCTTGTCTGTGTAAAACGTTTCATACCGTTCGAGTGCAGTCAGCGTGGTGAATGAATACCAAGAGGGACGGAAGAAATACAGCACAAATGTAAACTTCTGTAGCTAAATTAGACGCCCGTAGAAAAAAATTGGCACATTTAAGAGCCGCATATTGACGAGCTAACTGGGGTTTGTGTTGCATCGGCTCTTCTTCACTGAACAACGGAAAGTCACGTCAACTTCCGACAGCGCACCCTGTCGTTGACGCCATGAAAAGACATCTCAAACGGTTTACGACCAACAAAAATACAGTTCGGAATTGTTCCCCATGATGACCAATATTAAAACACATTAGAGTTGTGGGCCCATTAAAAACGAGGCTGAGGTTTAATTCCGAACTAATTGCACTACAACATTATATTGCATAATGCATACATTTAATGCACAATTTGAACAATAACACTGCGCTTTGACACATGAATATAAAACATTTAATAATAATGTTATTAAAATGTTTTGCGCACAAAATTGTAATGCATATTCTATTTAAAGGAATAATTAAAAACAAACAGTTCGATGCAATCCTACTTAAAAGGGAAATACAATTGAACTGTACTGAGAAATATAGTATCTACTGTTCCACGCTGCCCCTTGAACAAGACCAAGAACATCCTCATTGTAATTGTCTATACTAGAGGTGTTCAAACTACGTCCAGGGGGGCATCTGCGGCTCGGCATCCATTTTTCAGCGGCCTATGACATGACAACATTAAAAAAAAAAAAAAAAGACATTTGACATGGGCCAAAAGGTTAGTTAAAAAAAGTAAAAGTGGGCAGAGTGAGAAGGCAGGGTGTAGTGTCGAACTTTTCGCTATATTCGAAGATACAAAGAAACCATTAATGATTAGACAAATAGCACAATTTATCTTCAAAACAGTGTACTGTAGTGAATAAAGATAATTTAATTTTAGAGTTAAAAATACTTTCTTCCACTTTGTGCTCTATGGCTGATTTATGAAGATATCACTTTAATGATCCTCAAGTAAGTGAAAAGGCATCACCTTACTCCAGTTTTCCCCCACGTTTAATATGTATGTTCATTCTGATGCTGTTTTCCTCTTACAATGTTTCAAGATGACCCCTCAAAGCATGGACCTGTGCAACTGTGGTGATAACACAAACAGTCTTTGGACTGTTTCAAGATCCCTCTCTGAACACTATTACGACAGTCCCGCAGAAAATACACACATTTATGGCATATACATTTTTACTGTAACGAGTAAATAAAGAGGTAAGAATGCCTTTTTGTGCTCTTTGGCCACTGCACAAACCAGTGCAACATTTGTAACCTCAAAATGTCACATGTTGGTACTATTGTAAAACGACGACCCCTGTACTCGTGAAGTGCTTGTTCGTGACCCTCCACTAGAATGACTGTGACATATTTTTGGGTCCCAAACCATCAGTTGAGAATCACTGTGCTATAGCTTAAGTTTATTCTTATGACAAATGAGGATATTAACACAAGATGGCACACTAAGTTACCACTGTACGTACTGTTTTACATGTAATAGTTGCGTTGGTTTTTATTGACTTATGGCCCAGAAGTATTCTCTTTGCTTGTACAGTAATTATGACTTTGCAGGTTACAAACTACAATTAAATAAAGCCGAATTAATTTTGCGCAGTGGCTTAAGAATGTGTCATCCAGCAGCACAAGGCACATTGAGTGCCTACTTACTCATTTTCATTTGATTGTTTTATATTTATGGCATGAGATGTGTTTTTCATGCAAAAAAATGTGCTGTAATTATGACATTGCAATTGTTGTTGCGGAAATTTGAGCTACTGAGAACAGCTGAAAACATGCCGGTCGTTTTCACAGAACAGACTCACTTGCCTTGGAGAAATGTAAGCAAGAAGCAATTTATTCAGTCGCTCCAAATGATTCACTTCTGCAACAGCTGCAATAGGTTGGCATATCGGTTGAGTTTGCAACTAATGAGGGTAAATGGTCATTGCTGGATGGGAGTAAGCTTGCAGCGGTCAAGGTTCATACTAAGGAAATACTCATGAGCTTAGTTGACAGGGTGAAAAGCACCCCTCTGATGCCACTGCATGTCTCTGATGCGCCGAACCGACTGGATCTGTGGGATCTGGGCGCCGAACTCCATGCTGTCCTTATACTCGCCCTTCTCGAACAGGTACTGGTAGCCTCTGTAGCCCGGATACTGGTAGCCGACCCAGCTGGCGTGTCAGGGGCACAAGAGGAATCGAATAAGGATTCGTTTGAAGCCGTAGGGGACGGCGACTGGCTCGATGGACTCACGTGCCGCTCTGAACCCGAACAGAGGAGACCTTTTCCTGGTAGCCATGCGCATGGAAGCTCGGGACATCATCATCAATGATTTCTATCTTCTTCCCCGCAAAGCTGGGGTTCTCATAAAGGACAATCTTGTGCTCCTGGCTGTCCTGGGATAGGAAACAAACAAGCGCAGCGATTGCCTTTCTCATCGGCTACTTTGATGATTAATCTGGTTTAAAGCTCTTGAGACGTATTTCATGTTCTCAGAGGGAAAGCGCTATTATAACATTAGGAGCAGGTCCTTGTATATGAATGTGATGAATACTTTATGTACAGCTGTAAAGCAGAGAGACGTAAAGGAAAGGAAATGTGTGTGATGTTACATAAAATAAGAATTCCTTTCTGAAAAGAAAGTCGGCTTTCTCACCACTTTAATTGGTCGGAATGCAACAATGGTGTCGCTGCGCCTGCTGTTGGTCCAGGAATCCCAGCGAGGATACTCCCCCTTCTCAAACACATACTGCTCGCCCTTGCAGTCGGCCTGCTCATATCCCACCCATCTGAGAGGAGTTCAGAGAAAGAGATACGGGGGTTGTGATCTGTGTGGAGGTGAAACTGCAGAATACTCATCTCCTCAAATGAAGCTTTTAGAGTCCGTCTCCAAAGCCACACTCACGGTCCACAAAGCACCAGAATGGAGCCCACTTTCTCCACGCCTGCTTCCTGGAGGTTGTTACAGGCACCAGTCAGCTCATGGCACCGTCCCTGGAAGTTTTCCTGCTCATAGATAACCAGCTGTGGGGCAATAGTAGAAAGGGAGAAATCGCATTCAATAATTCATGTTGCAGATAGTCAAGGGAGGAGAGAAATCTTGAACGTTTCAATAACACATAGAGCAAGGTGTTGACTCCAAAGGGGAAAGTGCACTCTCACGATTAGTATTACCGCATAATGTTTTTTTAAAATGCAAAATTCCTATTACCTTGAGTGCACTGGAGCCTGGCTGCTGCTGCTTGGATGCAGGGTTCTGGTGGTCTGTGGCCATAATAAATTGATAGGCAAAGATCAAACTGAAACAGAAACAGGATTTATTGTTGTTAGAAGACAGAAATGCACATACTGTATAAAGTTAAAAACATCATCTTAAATATGAAGTATTTTCAATGTTATATTAAAATCTCAAAGGGGGCATATATTCATATTCCGGTCACATTTTGAGTGAAAGTGTTGCTTTATTACTTTGGAACCACCAGCTAAAATACACAAAATACATTTGACAATAAATTTTATCCAATCCAATCCACTTTTTAATATCAAAGGTTTTCTTGTAAATTATAACTGTCACATACAAATGAGGACGAACACGTATAACAGCAAAATAAATGTCAAACTCTCGCAAGGTTATCAATATTACATATTTCAATTATTTCTAAGCCAGGCAAAAATATTTTTTTCCCCAGATAAAAAAAGTCCAACATTGGATGCACATTATATTTAAATATACTTTTTGATTAGCTTTCCTCGACCCACCTGTCAAGAATCATTGATCTAATCATTAGATCAATGACTCTTCACTGGTGGTGCATTCGATTCTAATGCATCTGAATAAACTACATGTTCAGAACATCAGCATGCATGCATAATTTTGGACATGCAAATAGTTACTTCTGACACTCTTCTGTTTTCTTGTCTCAGGATCAAATAAAATGTATAATTCACTGAAAAATAGCTCGCTTAAACTCACATTTTCATGTATGAAAACCTTTGGCATGAACTTTTGTGAGGAATGCATGTATGTGTCAAAAGAAAAGAAGAGCAATGCATCAGTCTAAGATTAAACCATCATGCAAATATCTAATGAAATACAAAATAAAGGAAATGAATCTTACCAGTGCCAGTCTGTGCCAGTGTGGTTGTGATGGTGTGCCGCGTTCAATATATACAGGAAACGCAGGGGTGGACACTCTGCCAACATTACCCACCGTGACCATGCCAGCCCGCAGAGAGGCCTGCCATAGGCCAGGCAGACTGAGTTGAGGGGTCACTTCATAGACTCCCACCCCTCAATGCTGGGGTGTCACACCCCCCACAAAGTAATTTCATTAGTTGTCAGTTTTAGCCGGCCAGTCATTGTTCAATATCCCCTTGATTCAGCACAAACAGTGCCAAAATGTACCCACCCACAAAGAGAGAGAGAGAGAGAGAGAGAGAGAGAGCATTCCGTGATGGGGCTTGTGGATGATATTTCAGGGAAAGTTATTTTTCATAGCTATAAGGTCAAGTAAATCATGCAAATGGGGTTTGCAGCTTTGCAGCAAAATGGCCAACTCAAGTTTTACAACTATGTCTAATTTGTGCTAAAATAAATAAATAAACAAACAAATAAATAAATAAATGCTATATATATATATATATATATATATATATATATATATATATATATATATATATATATATATATATATATATATATATATATATATATATATATATATATATATATATATATATATATATTTACAACTTAAAGATCTACAAAATTGGATCGTTGACAATCATGTAGATCATGTATTGTGCAGCAAGTAAAAATCCAAGGTCCTTTGTAGTGCTCAAATGTCACATTGTGACTTCATGCCATTTTTTATTCTGTTCTATGGTATTCTATCAATTGGCACCATGTGTCTCAGTCATATATATATATATATATTTTTTTTTTCATAGCTATAAGCTATATATTTCATAGCTATATATATATATATATATATATATATATATATATATGAACACAAAATTCCAGATAAATCCCATACCCAAATATTGTACCAAGGCGTTTAACTGCCAACTTCTGAAAGGAGCTACGGTATAGGCTGTGTGGTTTCATTATGTCAAGTAGTATGTACACACCTCATGTAGTTTGTGGGGGTGTCTTACATACTGTACATGTGATTGTGTATGCATGCAAACTGGATTCTTCTTAATTTATGATCTGACAATGATTTGGTAGGAATAATACCTTATTTTAATGAAGTAAGAGGGTTGACTCATGTTTAACAAATATTTATTGGTCGCAAATGTTCATCATTATTCCAGATTTGAAGTCATATTTTGTTCTGTGACTTTTGCCATGATTCGTCCATGTTAATAAAGGCTGACTTTGGTATACAGTGTGAACATTGCTCTGCATGTGTTCATTTATAAAGTTTTATGGTTGTATTCTGAAAATGTGGCATTCTGTCTTCTATTTTGGCTTTAAAAAAAAAAGTTTTTATTGAAAGATTGTGGTCGTTGCAATGTTGATAAGTGGGTGATCAATCAGACAATGAGGACTTTAGAGGGGAATGTGGTGCACTACGTTTTAATAGCAAGCTTACATAGTTTGATATAGTTTCCATACTGTTGATGAGATCCTAATTACACATTAACAGAACACATCGTGGCCTCTTCATGCTTCGAAAAAGTGGAAGACTGGAATGATTTCACATACAGTAAGATGTTTCTCTTCTAGTTACTTTTCTACAATGTTTAACAAGTCACCTACAGTACATTTAGGCTAATTACAAAAGCATTATTGACAACAAGCAATTCCAAGTCAAATAACCTTTATTGGCCACAGAAACATTTATGGCACTCCTCTGTGGAGACAAGCAGCATTCGGCAAGGTTAGTGAAGGCAGAGACCGGGCTCGGTGTGGAGTTTGGGAGAGGCTTCGGGAGGTGGAGATGCAGGTTGGGATGCCGCTCAGCTGGCCCCACCTTTGGTAGAAGGCACAGGTGGTGCCGGAGCAGGATCTGGGTCCGGAGCGGGAGCTGGAGCTGGAGCAGGAGCCGGAGCAGGAGCAGGAGCAGGAGCAGGAGCCGGAGCCGGGTCCGGAGCAGAGAAGCAGCCCCTCTTGTGCCACTGCATGTCCCGCACACGTCGGACAGACTGGATCTGGGGCACAGGGGCCTCCCAGTCATTCCAGTGCTTGAAATCCCCCAGTTCAAAGATGAACTGGCGTCCCCTGTAGCCTGGGTACATGTAGCCGACCCATCTGGGGAATTGGAACATACACACAATGTGAAGTGCAAAATTACCATGAGAATCTGAAGTGACAGTCAGTAGAGATCTTACATTCCGTTGAGAGCTTTGACACTTGCTACGCGATCCTGAAAACCGTGGCCCCACAAACTGGGGACGTCATCGTCAATAATCTCCATCTTTCTGCCGGTAAATCCAGGGTTCTCAAACAAGTGTAGCTTGTGGTCAGCACTATCCTGAAGTCGGGATGGCAGATACACAATGCTGACATGGCAAATGCCGTAACCGATCAAGCCTCGCTTAGCAATGGATTGCCATGTATACCCACCACTTTGAGTGGCCTTAGAGACAAGAGGGAGAAGCTGTTCTGACTGTTGGTCCACGTGTCCCAGCGAGGGTACTGGCCTTTCTCCAGAATAAACTGTTCCCCCGTGAAACCGTGCCGATCATAACCAACCCATCTATGAGAAAAACAGTGCGATTAAATCGACACTTTTCATAATGTGAATTGAAACATGGAAGGTTACTTACGGCCCGGATTCAACGATCACCGAGCCAACCTTCTGGAGGCCCTTCTCTAGTACATCTTTACACTCCGCTGAGAACTCAGCCTTGCTTCCCTGGAAGTTCTCATATTCAAACAGCACCACCTGGAGCATGGAGAAACGGGTACTTTGAGGCCGTTGGGATCATGACGTGCAAATTAAACCGTTTAGTAGAAGCGTGCGTTCAAGCATGAGTGGATGTATGGAATCATGGGCATGTGCGTAAGGTCTAAGCCATCCTGCTGCTTATAGCCTTGCTATTCCAATACCTTGTATGTGGCTCCAGCTCCACCCTGGCTCTTCCCTGCAGCCAGCTGCTCTGAGGCACTCTGCGGGTCTGACATTCTTCCAATTGCTCCTCCACATTTTAGTTAACACACAAGCACATACACTAAGAAATACCATTGGCCATGATGTGCACATTGGTTATAAAGGAGCAGACAGAATGACATTCTTAACGATACGGGTACCTTTAAAAAAATGACTGTCAAGCCTATATATGTTGAGCAGTGTTTTAAAACATAGAAGTAATGGATCATGCCTAGCCTATAATGGAGTTGGGCAGAGGTTAATACGTGAGCATTTATCAAATCAATTTGATTTGATCAACTGAACGAAATAGCATGAGAAGAATTCTCCATTAATGTTCCCCGATGCAGTACCAAATTCCAAATTTTCAGAACGATTCCCCAATTCCTATAAACCACTGCATCTGGATGGAGACTTTACCTGCGTCTGCCTGCAAGAAGTGGCGCTGTCCCTCTTTTCAAAGCCACTTGGTGCTTGGTGCGGTTGAGCCATTAGAAGGCAGGGACAGGGGGGTATTTATGGTTTATTTCTGGCCACAACAGCAGAAAAGGGGGAGCTGTTGATGCAGCAAGTCTGTCGCTCACATTGTGTCCATAACGCTGCCTCTCAATAGGCAGCTGTGTTGGCATCGGCTGCGCTGCCTGCCCGCCTGCCTGCCAACCAACCAACACTGTGCATAGGCACGGGGAGAGAGAGCCAAGAGGATTGCACAAACAGTCGCACTCAGCACAAACAGACAAGGTGACAACCAGGCTTGGCTTGGCTGCGCCATTACTCCTCACAAAATCCAAACAGTGTTATCAAGAGCTAATTACAGCGACAAAGACTTGGACAGTAGTTCTACCAACCGACCCCCATTTTTTTAAATAGTTATTTTAAAAACATGAGGATTGGGGATAAAGTTATAGAGAGACAGTAGTGGAGGTCAAGTAGAATTTTTTTTTAATTGATTCACTTGAGGACATTGGCCTGACAACACAGTGAATTATGCATCTGTACTTTCCAAAAAAGATAAACAAATGACATATAAAACAAATCCCAAATTCATGTTAAACATCATGTACAAAAACAAAAACAAACAATCACTCAAAAGACTTGATTCATACACATTGTCTTGCTTCGTAGGGACATTCTAATGTGTTCACCTGTACGCATGATACAAAACATGACCAATGAGGTCAAGTGCTGCCACGCATCAAGTGACAAAGTGCTTTAGAGAGGTGAATGGGTCAATGGCAACATGATGTGGAAGAGTACAGCTAACTTGTCGATCAGATGACACATACTATACGGACGTATGTATGGATCTCTACATATGTTGTGTCCAGTAACAATGGAGCAGACAAAGTATGCTTAAGTTGTATGATTCCACTTCCTGTGATTCTCGGCCGGTCACTTTAAGCAAAGCCTGACAGCAAAAGATTGTGCATACACAGGATTGAAGGAACACACACTGTTCGACCATCATTGAGGAGTGTGTTACAACAGTTCGGCGCTCGATGGCTATTTATGGATGCTTGGAATCTATCAAGAGGGAGTGAAAGTGTTTTGATATAAAACTGAAAAAGTGTTTGTGCTGTTACGGAGTGTGCATGATGCAAAGTCACTTGCCCCCAGATTCCCTCTCCCGCAAAGAAAAAACTATATAGATCCAAACAGAAATGTGACACTAACGTTGAGGAGCGTATCAAAGCAAGGCAGTTGAGCCTCTATTGTAACGAAACCGCATCTCTTCTCCCCAGAACTAGCTCTCTTTCATAGGAAATCATACAAATATAACATCTCATGATTACTTACATGATATACATTTCATCTCATAATGTGGTAAGCAGCTTTTTAAGTTCAACAAGGAACCATTAGTGTCTAAAATATTGTCCTCTGGCAATTCATGAATGACTTCCATCAATGATGAATGACAGACAAAGATGACATCCACAGAAGCACAGACTTGTACGTATTAGGGGGACCAAATATCAACATCTTCTATTGTACTGGCTGGCTCTCCAGCATGCGGGGAATTGTGCAGTGGTCCCTCAAGTTAACCCTTTCCTGACATACAGCCTGACGGGAAATTATTCAACTCCTCTCCCAAATGACTTCTGGTCCCTTATGAAGTGTTCACCAAGTGTCACTCGTGAAGTAGAGATCACACGTGTAGATGAAAGGGTAAATACATATATAGATATTTAAGCAGAGCAGCTGGGTGCATTTTTTTTCCATCTGCCCCCTCGTTGATATTGTCTATGAAAGGCACCTTGCAGGACAATCAAACCCAGGCAGAGAGAACCTAAAGAAGAAAAAATTCCTCAGCAGCAGATTTTCTCCTCCAACTCTGAGTCGACGGTTAGTTAAGGCCTCAGTTTCTTTTAGATCTGTTTCAGAAGGCAAGCTAAGGGAGAAAGAAATGCATGTCTTAATAGCGACTACTTTGCTAAACTGCGTTGCTGAATGTTTAAAAGAGAAAAAGAACACATTCTCTCACCTCTCCTTAGCACTCGTTCTCATATTGACTCAAGCGCTTCTTCGACTTGAGCTCTTTCAACCACTGGGGTGATTCCTCCTCACTGACGAAAAGATAAGCACAGTCTGAGATGGAGAACTAATGCATTGAATCCTACAGGTGAAAAAAAAGACAGCATCCAATAAAAACATGTTTCTCAAAGCTGGCATATCGCTTACCCATTTTCTTTCCCACCAGCCGGCGGAAGTACACGAGCAGTCCGAGACATGAAGGGCGATTTGGGGGAGCGAGAAAGAAGGGAAGGAGAGGGTGCATCAATTTGATTGTCAGAGTCGCTTCTCTTCTTCAATTGGACCTAGCAGCAGAAATTCAAAATATTCAGGCGGAACAAACGTGGATCAGATAAGGCTGACAGTGAATCCTTTGAGTGGATTTCCCCACTGAGTCAAGTATTCACCTTTAAAGCTTGAGAGTCCACCCCAGGGAACAAGGCAATCCTTTGTGGCTGAGAAGCAAAAGTAGCAGCGGCGTCTGCTCCTCTGGCCTGCTCCTCAGAATCGACTTCATCCATCTTACGCTCAACCTTCTCCTCTGTCGGGGGAAAAAAAACAACGTAAGCCGATTTGTGAGCTGTACGCCATTAAAGGCGCCCTTCCACCATAATCCAATTTTCCCACCATTTTATGCATAACATATGTCAAAATGTTGGGGGTGTATGCAATATCCAGTTATACAATATATTCGAATGAGGACGTTTTCACTACACATTAGCACACAAGCTAAATAAGTCAAATCACATAGCGGGACACATGTTTTAGAATAGCTCTTTTCCTGGGAAGTGGAACTGATTTATAAACCATTATCTCACTTTGTCGCTTGACTTCCAGATGCGGTGCCATGGATGTGATGTTGCCCCTTGCACCCACCTGCTGCTATTGAGTGATTTGGCAGATCGCTTGCCTAGGGATATAAATCTGCCGGGTTTTTTGTTTTTTTGCCTCACTAGGTAATCCTTATAAGCCGTGTGTAGAAAGCATCATTCATATATAAACCACGTGGCGGCTTATAGTCCGGAAAATATGGTGCAAACAAATATAGTAGCAACATGACGAGGGCTGCCATCTTGGCGGAATTTTCTTTTAAAAAATGCCTCTAAAATCGGCCATAACAGATTGACAAGTTTGAAAAAGAAAGACACAAACAAAAACATGCAGGTTCACAAGTCAGTCATGTTTGTTTGATTCTTCCACTAACAAAGCACGAAACTCTCTTTTAAACAGAAAACTACATGCTAGTTTTCGCTAATGAAGCGGCCAACTCAACCGTTCACTAAAAAAAGGCTGCCCTGATGTCGTTTGCGTTGCTTGGGGTTGATATTAAATTGGCAACGATTATGTGCTGCACTGAAAAAAATATTTACTTGAAAAAAACCTATTAAAGTTTTTCACTCACGAATACTAAGTCGATTTTACAAGGAAAGTTTTTGAGTAAAATGTACTTAGATAGTATTGGTTATTTATTTATTTATTTATTTTGATCACGGAAGGGTTGAGGAACGAACCTCCAACCTTCAGACTGGGAGATGGGCACTATACATGTCACTCCTACCCTGTGTTGGTACCATATTTTCAGGACTGTAAGACGCACATAAGTCTTAAATTTTCACCAAAATGGACCAGGTGCCTAATAATGTGGGTCGCCTTGTGTATGGGCGAGTTCCAAAACTGTTTTCACTATTTCCCAAGCTATTGTTGTGAAGGTTATGAAAGACAAGCTTTGAGGGACCTCTTACAATTTAATATAGCACCAAGTTAACTGTATAGTTCCAAACTTTGTAGCTAGACACAATAACTTTAAGTCTGCGAACAACAGGTGTCAACTAAATCCATCCAGTAGTTCCTAAGAAATAGCGTTACTAGTGAAATCACCTAATTCTATCACAAAGTCCCTGTTAGCATCATTATTTCCGTTGTGACCCCAAAAAATACAGTCCATCCCTTTAAAAAAAAAAAAATTGTACTGATGTTGAAGTGGCCTTTCCAAGCAGACTTTGCATTTAGACAGATTTTCATTTTGGGGAAATCCTGTCAGGTTGCTAAATAGTCCAAAAATTCGAGCTCAGAGGTAACGCTGTACTGTATTTTTGGCAAAGACAAACCTGTGGAGTCTCTGTAGAGCCAGTCCTCAGAGGTAGCCCCCCCGCTCCCATCTTGAGTAGTGCTTTGACGGGAAGCTCTGGAGGGCCGTGTCCTGGGAGCACGCTTCTTTCCAAGTTGGACTCTGGACCGAAGGACACCGGTGTCTAAAAGAGTGGTTGAGACCTGGGACACACAGATAGAAAGAAAATATATTTGAGAAGGAGCAGATGCATTAATGTGGCCCATTTTGGAGAGCTTGGTGCATTTACGTGTAATGACACTTACATCAGGGAACAAGAGCGACTCGTTCTCATATTTAGATGGTGGATGCAGGCCATCGCAGCTGCCGTGTTCGTCTTGTGGATGTGAAAGAGTTGTGTTCCTTGGCGTAGGGCTGAGATTGCTTTCTGAGCTGGGAGTGGCAGGACTTAGACTAGAAAAGAAGCCAGAAAACAAACTTGAGCCAACTAACTCCCCGTTGAATATATATGTATAATGAAAGAATGATTACACCATGCACATCAGAAGACAATCTGTTTTCGAGTAAACCAAACTGAAATCTATCCACGGCGTAATATTCTTTTATGACCACAGGAGGTCAGTAATGGTCATTATTTCAAAGGAAACTGGTAGCAAGCATTACTGTCTTAATTTAGGCTTCACCACAGCGATCAAAAGATGGGCATAGACAGAAATCCTTGAGTTTTTTCCGTGTTTTAATACCTTTGGAATATCTTCACTATTTCTCAAAACCAACTTGACATTGAGTTGCAACTTTGGTTACACTGTTTTTGAGGTTCATGTTCTCATAATTTGGATGCTAAACACTAAACACAAGCCATTGCAATTTTAAGGATTAATTCTTATTTTGAGTGAGTTATGAAACAGCCAACAATGACTAAGAGCCATATTCCCACATTTGCATCCAAGTACTTTTTTTACATGCCCTGGCTTGTAGACTTTTCATCTACGCATATTCTCCCACCAAGAATTCTGACACACTCACCACGCCTAAACTGGGAATGAACGCGCAAACGGCAAAGAAGCACGATTCACTGAGAACTGAGCTTCCTTGGAAATCCCGGGACCTGTACTTTTCCTGAGACTTGTGAATGTCATTTAAATCTGTGATCAAAATAACTTGTGTAGTCAGCTAGTCGGGATGTGCGGACCACTCTGGCTGGCACTTACACTTTAAGGGAGAGTATGTTTTTTACTCTGTATGGAATCAAGCCAATAAAAGTGATCAGAATGCTTTGCTTATGACTCAATTTGTGGTTCAAGAGCCATCAATAAAAAAGGGTGCGTTTCGTACCATGCTCTAGCTTGATCACCCATAACCTTTTTTTCGGCCACATACTAGTTTCACTTAAACATAGTTTTGACAGACATATGATATACAATATATCATAATATACAAATCGCCATTATGTCATTACGATGAATGCGCTAGTTTGTTAGTTAATAGTGGGTGCCCAGCACTAATTCTCTTCAACAAAACAGTTCCGAAAAAAATAAAGACAATTTAAGACTTGACATTAAATCCCGTCCGAAAACATGTATGAAGCAGAATAATTCCTCATAGTTGTGAGCATCTTAAACAAACTACGCGGAAAAAAAGGAGTTCGATGGAGCCGATATTCCCCACCATGCAGTAAATATCATAACTAAAATGCTGTAACCGGTCAACTCACAGTGCCTCTTTGATGAACTTGATACACTATTTTTTGTTCAGTTGCTCTGTGCAGTCCTGCATAAGTGTTGGAGACCCTGGTTTTACAGTAGATTATTGAAATAATAAGGACTCGTCATGCATGTCAGTTGTCTGGCTAGATCAGTGGTTCTTAACCTTGTTAGAGGTACCGAACCCAACAGGTTCATATGCACATTCACCGAACCCTTCATTAGAGAAAAATAAAAATATGATTTTTTTTAACAAATTCAAGACATTAAAAAACACATTTATTAAAAACAGAAAAAAGTAAACGCAATTAGTATAAGTATAAAGTATAAGTCTTTTAATCGTGCACAAAATGAACCAGCCAGGGATGGCCAAGCGGGTGTTGAGTCGGGTGTGTCTTAACCTCCATGGCAAAGGCTCTGTCGAACCCGAGATCGATTCACCGAACCCCTGGGGTTTGATCGAACCCAGGTTAAGAACCACTGGGCTACAGAGCTGAAACGTCATGTAAATAGAGGTCTATGCCTATGTTGGCATACTGCATAAGACTATAATTTAAAAAAGGGGAAAAACTAATAACATTTGGGGAAAATAGAAGAAAAAAAGAAAAAAACTGCGATGTGGCAGTATAAATATGTTTGATAGCTTTCTGGAAGTCTCTCCTACAATATTATTAGTAGATGGGGTAGTGTTGCCACAGGAATAAAATTCAGAATTCGATACTATACGTACCTGCCTTTGAGTACCTCAACACCGGTACTGAAATGAAACAGCAGATTTTTTTTTTTTAAATGGACATGCATTACTGAGCTCAGGTAACCATTTTAGATTGGAAAAATCTCATGGAACATCACTTAACAAAAACGTCACAAAAAGTATGAATACCGAAATACTGATCATCTTGTCTCAAAGCCAGGCCTGCCTAATTAAAAGCTGATGGCTTATTCTGTTCTATAAACGCCACAAGTTAATTGTACTTTGTGCCGTCTGGTGGGAGAATTTTTCATTATTCTGCCCACCACTCGACGTCAGAGACATACAGGATGTACAGTACACTGTATAAGCGAACTGTGTTATTGTTGAAATTAGTTTGTATCCCGTTAGTTTACTTGTACATCAGAAATGTAATTTTATTTTTATCCATTTAATTTTTGCCTCATTTCCTCTCATTGTCAGTTATGACGGATCACAAGGTTTGTGTACTGCACACATGTTGACAATAAACAGGTTGTGAATTAGTTCATAAATATTTGTTCCAAGTAAGATGCGATCATGTGTGTTTACCTATCATCAGTGCGCAGTCCTGTCTCCCAAGTCCCATACTGACTATCCGTCTCACCCACTGGAGTTTCATAGTCCTTTCTCTCATCCTCATCACTGACACCTTGCTTCTGTTGCTCCTAGGGGTGAGAGACCAAGAGAATATGAATAGAGAGAAAGAAAACATCTACATATTTAAAAGAGGACGGTCTTTCTGTGTTCAAACAGAAAACTGCAATCCAGCCCCAGTGACATGTCACAACATAGCCTTTATTAAATCTGGGCATACATTCTTACAACGTCTAGCTCTAATAATATTCAGCATAAACTACAGTGTGAGTTAAGTATGGCAAACTTACATCATAATTCCATAACTACTAAAGAGCTCACAATGTAAATGGAAAAAAATCTGCATCACTAAGATAATGAAAAGCATGTCGTTTATGGAGGCAGAACCAGAGGCAGGGACAAGGATAAAGATGGGTGGGTGACTGAGTGTGTGTTTGCCGTTTAGTGAACCATGGTTCTTTTAATGAGGCTGGTACAGAGGACATACTGTCTCAAAACCACACGGAGCCAACGGAGGCGTGTCTGCACATGAACTGATAAACCTGCCCTATATAGGAAAACACAATAAGAAGTGCTTCTGTCCTCATATGTTGCCCGGGGGCTGGATAGGGGAAACATGATACACCTGCCTCTGTAATTACGACCCTGTACTTCCAGTACTAGGAGAGCAGAGCATTACGACTGAGAAGGGACTGTAGAGAACTTTCAAACAGCCACAACAGAGACACGGAGAAAGACTTCTAGACGAAAACTGTGAATTAAGTGGTTGACAGGGAAGGTGTAAAAATGACCAAAAAAAAGTTTCATTCTCTCTCTTTATGCAAAACATTTCCTCTGACGAAGGTTTCATATAAACATGCTTGCAGTCAAACATGGTTGTACAACACCCTCTTCGTTTGAAGCATTGTAAGGCTTCACAAGTGAGTCAAGAGGCCCAGTATAGGGCATCATTGCAAGTGTACCATGTAATTGCTATCCTCAGTTCCAGATGGAGACTTTGGAATTATGTCATCACCCACTTGCCTTTCTTACACTGCTATCACTGATGTCAAAATGCCAAAGAAAATCTCGATTCCAGGCCTTGTTGATTATAAAAATTCCTGTCATACACACACACACACAGTTTGTCTGAATCACGACATGAAAAACAGAAAACAGTATGCAAGAGGCTCATTGCTTTGACTGAAAAGGTTTCTGCGCCCTTTTACTGTATCAGCCCACATCTGGAGGAAAAAAAAGAGTGGAACCCCAAACCAAATTTAAAATACATTTGTAATACCTTACCATTTAGTATTCCACCAAAAAGGGGGCAGTTTAAGACTAAAATTAAGCCTGCTAGGCATTTTTGTTTCATTCAGTGTATTTTAAAATGAGAATAGAATAGTTGTACAGTATTTTGAACTGTCTTTCATTTCTCATTAAGGCCTAATTGATTCTATTCTACATATTTAGGCCACATCATTTTATGATTGAGATTCACAGTTTACTCCCACACTGAACACACATGATGAACATGCATGGAAATGTGCTTCCTACTTTGTAAACAATGGAGACTCCCAGGCCTGCTTGTAGTGATTCATAGCCGTCAGAAGGGCAGCCTTTTTCTTAATAACATTAGCAATTGCCAGCTTGCCCTTCAGGACAAAAAGGGTGTGCCGGTGAAACAACACAAAGAGCGGATGAATGGAAGGATGAAGGAAAGAGAGGCTGATCATTGAACAGCCTTATCTGACATATTACAGGGGAAGTGGTTAAAATAAAACCTTGGAAATCTGAACTTCATAATACACTGATTAATGAGTGCTACTGTACACCGCGCAGGTCCCACGACACAAGACAATTGCTCCAGTATGAAGCATGAAATGTAGGCTCAATTTTTATAACAAAAGCGTGGAATATAATTCTGCCAATAGAAATATAATGGGGAAAATGTCCTCAACTCTGTCGACTTGTGATGTGAACGTGTGCCAAATCCCGTTATTAGAATGCCCCACTTGCAATGATAACAACTGCAATCATCATCCAGAGAAACAAACTGACACTTTCTGCATGTCAGACGCATTTCATATCAACACGCAAACACAAAAGGCTCAAAGGTGAACAACACATCTAGCAAACAGAGGAAAAGAATGCAAAAATCTGACTTGGCTTTAGAATTTAGCAGAGAACGAGTCGGATTTGACCTAAGCTTAATTCTAATGTGGCCCGAGAAGAAAAGCGACTTAAAGGATTAGTCATGTTACTTGTCGTCTGGAGTTTAGTTTTCCATTTTCACACATTTATCTTGTTCTGTCTATTTTGGTGGTAAAGGTACACTGTAACCATCACATATCTTATATGATTTTGCAATGCATGTTTGCAATCTATGTCTTGATTGGCCTTTGTGCTCAGCAAAGCAACCTACTCTGACAAGTTGTAACAACTCAGGAAACATGCTCCCCCCTCCCCCACACACAACACTCAAAGTATAGCAGTGACACCATCATAACAACAAAATAATAGACCAGAATAATAAGATCACTGACCCAACCCTAAACCTGATCAAAATGTTCAACTTCTGAACACAGAGTTTCAAAAGAAAATTAAATTAGAATGCACTCACGACTGTCGAGTGCAGACCTCTGCCTCTTTGTCTTCGTGGTTAAAGTTAAAGAACATGATGAGGCAAGCGATACTGCAGTTCCAGTCCTGAAGGTGGCAATAATACATTTTTCAAAGTGTGCATCTTTAGTGCTGCTGGATGTGATGCATCACCGGCTCATTTAGTGCCAATAGAATTAGACAATAAGAACAAAAAGTTAAACATAACCTGCGATCTGGACCTATTGCTCGATCTGCAGCCAAACTAATCTGCTCTTCTACCAAGTATTAAGGAAATTGGTTTGGTATTTTTTTTTGTGTTACCAATTAAATCAATAACCAACACATCAAACAATCAACAAAACACAATTAAAAATTTGTCATTTTGCTTAACCTATGTTTGATGCAAGTAACCAGCATGTCTTAATACAAGAAGGGAGATGTTATTATTTGAATACAGAGGTCCACATCAAGCCTGCTCCACACAAAGATGAGCTGGCCGAGTTTTGTCCCAACTTCTCCCTCCCGGCACAATTCAAATCAGCAAATACCCAATGATCAGACGGTTCTAGAGATTATTCGGACAGATTATCCTGTAGTGTTTGGTGTGTTTACAGTTACCTTTATCTGCTCTAAAAATAGTCAGTGCTGACAATCATACATGTTTAAAAAGTTCATTATTTACCATTTTGGGCAACCACCTGACGAAATTAAATTGAGTGAATTCACCACACCATTTTTTTCAGTGCACAATAAAAATGATTTCCAGTTCATTCAGTATTCGCCCGTGAACCCGTACAGCAATATTCGTCAAGGGAAGGGGTGGCCATAACGCGCTAATTCTTATTTGTGGAGAGAAATGGGGTTGGGGTGTCAACATGCGGCCATTATGATTCGTCGAAGGGAGGAGGCATCCGGCGGACAGCATGGGCCGATTCCTACTCATTTACAATCTTCTTATACGACCGATTCTTCTTGTTTATATTTTTGGGCAGTATGGCGGCACTCCTGTGACACCATGTTGCTCACGTGTCAGTCTGAAGCAGGTACTAACTATGCTCATTAACTTGTGTTCATTACATCTGTACCAATTGTCACAGTTTTGCGCTACACACTGACTTCCATCTCTTTATACGGTTCAATAATGATTAAAAACACAAGTGGCAAAGTCCATTGGCAAGCCCTCTGAAATAACAGCTTCCTCTCTAAGACCAAACGATACATCTTGAGGCAAGGGCACAAATATGTATTGAAACCATTGCTTATCTTTAGCTGTTATGACTCATCAAGCATTGGATAGCAAACAGGTGTTCCCTAAAGATAGGAGTGACTCTCCTTACTGCAATGTATCCATCCATACAAGGCTCTCTAAATCGGTCCTATCCGTACAGCATATGGTAGATCTGCTCACTACGGTACAGACAATTGACAATCTTACAAAAAACGTGTAAGAAAAGTATACGGCCTAAAAGTCTTGCAACAGCCGGTCACTACACCTACATGAATAGACAGGTTGAGCCACTGTATAGCAGCCTGGAGTCTTCTGGAAAATGTAAAAGATATTGGACAAAGTCATGCTTGATACAGAAAAGGGTCTTCCCTCAACGGTTTCCACAAAGAATTGTCTAAATGTGTCAAATAACACACAAGATGAAGGTACAGAGGGCACAAAGGAAACTATGAGTCAACTGCAGATAATGATTGAAAAGCTTACAACAAAATTCAGAATACTTTTGCCAATACAGGAAGATTTCTGTCTCTATTTTGAACATACATTTTAATATTCAGAATCGTTTTTAAAATCACCATCATAACTAAACAGGGAGAAGTGTCAAGACAAGATATATAAAGATGAAAAATGTAAACATGAGGGACTGAGAGACAACGTGAGCTGTGCAACGGGTAAACATACATGCACATTAATGCAAAATAATCCGATTTCAAGGTGCTATCTTACAGCAATGAGGGTGTTGGGTGCGGTGCGCCTGCGTAAGGACAGACGTTGCTGGCTGCGCAGTGAAAACCTGCGAATTGATTCCCTGCTGCGGGAAGCTAGCGAGCGCAAGGAGCTCGTTCTGTTGAAGTGTCCGGCCCTGACTTCTCCTCCTTCTCTCTCCGCTGAACTGGAAAAAAAGCTAAGCGCCCCATGAAAGGAGCGACGGACATTTCCTACCCATCCTGACACTTGAGAATGTGCCACTGACAGTTTGTCCGAGAAATACTCCATCACAGTCCAATCTGCACAAAAACAGCTTCGTCACGATCGTCTCTGAGCTGAGCTGTGACACTTGCTATCAGAGCAGCAAGGAATCATTAAGAGTGTGCTATGCAGGAACTTTTTCCTAAACACTGGTGCTGGCTGCTGGGTCAATACCGCACTACAGCAGTGCGGAAGGTGAAGACACAAAACTGCCCATGTGGTCTGATGTAGGAGTGATGCTTACAGTTTATAATAGTCTGTATGACTGTAACAGGAACAAGGCTCACTTGTTAATGTCTTCTCTGCAATGCAGTCTCAGAGGAGCCACAAGGGCTACGTTTCAGCTCGTTACCGTCATGGCTTCAGGGTTTCAGCCAGTCAATTGTGACATTTCTAATGTATATATTGACGGACACAGGTTATGCTTGCTATGATATTCCTGAAAAGCCAATGCCTGGACCTGTAAATGCCAAGTGCAGAAAGAACCAACAACTCATGCACTTGCCATGACAAAAGTTTCCTAGACTCGTGATAAACTGACACCGCTAACAAAACTGAGTGATAATTTGATTTTCAAAAGCTCTCGCCAAATCAGCAGGTGTATGCTCATCTGTCGAGATTCCAGACTCAACTGAAAAAGGTTGAAAAATCCATCAACGATTAACCTCCCACGGCAACTAGGCGGTGCTATCCTGGCAAAGAGGAGAAACGGTAAATGACAAATAGTTGCAAAAAGAAAGCTGCGACGCTAGTTTGTATTCCACCAAGAAACCCAAACCACTGGCAGGAGCGAGAGATGTGGTAGTAAAGTCAAATCCAAAGTAGGGAGGGGAAAAAAAGAGAGACTGTTCTCTCTTTGCTGTAATCTGCAGGTACAGACAGGTAGGAGAAAATGCGTCAGTGGAGCTCTTTTCTGTATTCAGGACATTCAGACTCACTCTCAAGGAGAAACTGGGTGGAGAGAGGGAGAGTGGAATCAGAGAGCGCGACAGCAAGAATGGGAGGTCCCTGATTCCAAACAGGAGACAGAGGGGAGGGGAGGGGGAGGGCTCTGCGGTGCTGTTGCTCAGGCCTGTTTTGATTGCAGTGCAAGAACACTCAAGTGCTATAGCAACAAAAGAAGGGATATGGAAGCAAATATAGAGTGCTGGCAAAGACGGTGTGACAGCACAGCAGAGAATTTAAAAAACTGCCATGATGAACTGTGAATAGTAATCAAGTAATGATGTCAGAAGTCTGTGATCAAGCTTAGTGGGGGAAAAATAGCTTGTTGAGACATACAGAGAGAACATAAAACGGGCATCTAAGAGCTTTGTGGGATAATATCAACTAATTGCTCAACAGTATTGTCATAAAAAAGTATCACAACACGTTTTAACTGTTAATTTAATCTAGCGCGCAAGAAACGAATTAAAAACACTCCATTTGTACTTCACACAATTCATTTCAGAGTACACTGAGACAGAGGAGAGAAAATGCTGCCTCACTGTCCAAATATGCCCTCTGCAGGTAATCTGAGTAACATACTCGGGAGGCTACACTTCCAGGAAAACAGCTGAGTAATTTTTCTCCGATCTGACCAGAAGAATGAGATTATTTCCTCCATTCATGAAGATACAATATGTATGGTTGTCATGTATGAATGGTAAAGGCATGCAAAATCCTTGGAATATGTTTTGCTTTTAATATTTTTCAATGTGAAGGTGTCAGCATCAGCAATAGCAATGCATTTCATTTCTGTAGCAAACAGGAAAAAAAGGTTTATCACACATTATAATAATAATAATTATAATAATAATAATAATACCTTTTATTTGTTTTTATCTCTATCCCTGATTTATATTTGAAATAACCAAAGCTGTTCTGCAATGTCTCTTTACAACCCATCTGACCAATTGTGACTCACAGCTGCTCATCGCTTCCCCTCTTCTGATGATATCATTCAGTGCACAAGAGCATACAAAGGACATGATAAGTAACATCAAGATGAACTGTACTTCAATGACATTTTCAGACATGTCGAGAACAGTCTCCTGGAAAAATGTATACGTGGTGCAGTGTTACTTACCCAGAAGTAGTGCGGACTCAAGCAACATGACCACAGGTACAAGTTGTACAACAAAGCAGTAAGCCCCATGCCAATCTCTGCTCTGCTCAGCCCCATGCACAAGCTTCCCTTTGACTAACACCATGATGTCAGCAAACAACCATCGCCTCATCTGTGTGACTCGAAGGACCCTCCCCCAGCAAAGGTTTTTATGCCAACAACTATTTCGATTGGTTATGGATTGATCCAATATTCAGAAGTGATATTATCTGCTCCAAACAACTACACTAGGTTGTGCTATCAATTAAAAAGGAACATTCTGAATAACTTTTGAGGAATCTCGACTGGAATATCCCTGATGAAAAAAAATGGCATGATTGCTTAATTTGCTCTTTTTTTCCGTGTTTGTATTTATTTATTAAAATATGACAGGTACCACTTTAAAGGTCCAAACTAATTTCGAACTGCCAAATAAACAACATGCCTTTGGAAATAGGGTATGGGGAGATAAAAATTTGCCATAGTCCCCACACTGGCGAAGGGGCAATTTGTCTGTTTCAATTGCAAGAGGCGAACCCCCAAGTCAAAAGCCCTGGCTATGAAGCACAAATCTCTATCAGCAAATAATGCAGAACAAATTGTCAGCAAATAATCCCAAAGTTCTAGGCAAACAGTGACGCATAAGATTGGTACCATAATCACAACACGGACTCTAAAATAAAGTGACAAAAAAACTCACAAAAAAAGAAAAACAATTGTCAATCCAATTAAAAAATGATTGTATATGCGGTTGGCACCAGAGTGGCAAAGGTTAAGAAGTTTGCTGCGACCCTAGAATGGAATATAGTGAATACCGCATTGCTTTCGGCACCAAAAATTTGACTGTAGCTGCATTTGAAATGCTTATATTTCAAATTTAAGAAACCATGACCGCTCATAACCGCTAGATGGTGGTAGTGACCTTAAAGTGAGTTTAAAATTGTGTTAAGAGGTGCCAAGATGCATATTCTGAATCTAAATACAGTAATATCACTACAGTTGGTTTTGGATACAGATGTAACCTTGGGGCACTGAAGAAAACCATGTCTGCAGGGCACAGTTGCACCGCACTCCATCTCATGTCACAGCTTTCCCTGAGCCGTACTAAGAGGCTTCTGACGGCATGCAAACAATTTTCTTAATCCAATCTTGAATTGCAGGCATGAGAAGGCATTTGGCACCGTTTGACAGACAACATGGGGTAAGATGCGGAGAGGTGAGCCTTCCATCCATCCAATAGTCATGACTCATCCCAGGCTTTCAGCTGCCAATATGACAATGCATTTCCCCCCGAATATCTGTTTTGATTGCGCAAGATCATAATATAAGTCTAAAGATTTTCTTCACTGTCTTCACAGCGAGTTGGAACACATTTTTCCTTAAGGTTATATATATAATATAGAGAATGTTTGCATTATGCATTTCCTGGAAAAAAAAAAAAAAACACAATAACAATACTTTGCAGTTGCTGAAATCAAACTTACCCGGCTGTGGTGGTCCGGTTCTCTGTGGGCACTACGACTCCGTAGTCTAGAAACACTTTTCTCAAGAACAGCACTAGATGGAGCTGATCGACGTGACATACTGCGAGAACGCATCCTGTTCAGCTCCTTGTAACACAAAGAGACCAAAGTGATTTGAACTGGAGTAAATAAATAAATAAAAATCTTGTAATATTGTTGGGTGTACTGTCCGTTTAAGAACTCACTTTGTATGACATAGCTATGTGGGGAGTTTGTGTTTGTCAAGCGTTTTACCCGCAAGTGAATGCGTGACATGTCTGTGAATATATATGTTCAATATATCCACTTTGCTCTTTATTGCTGCGGCACACTGCAATGTGTAAATCAAATAACATATAGGTTGATACAGGAAGAAGTTATGGTCTACAATAAAGACAAAAATTGGGACACGTCGAAAGACGGGACTCGTTCTGATTCAACTGAATGGACCCGGCCATGTGCACACCTGGTGGAGGTTTTTACCACAAGCTTCACTTCTATCATCCAGAGGCTGCATATGAAATTGTAAATATGGTTGAGTATTGTTGTAAAACTCAATGTACAGTATACTGTATTTTTATTCCTTGGCGGTTGTTTCTCCCAAGATTAAACTTGGAAATTGATTTTTGAATGTGTGAGCGCGTCGGTGCATTTGATGGACTTATAATTTAATGAAGACGCCACATCGTGCAACTGCGATTCATATTTTGAATCGCCACATCCCCGCACTGTGAGAGTACATTGGATGCTGTAACGGATGGAGACTAGAGCGGCCATGCCTAGCCTCTGTTGCTTGTAGCTAGGCAAGGGCAGAGCGGGGCCAGGCTGTTCTGGAACCTGTAATGGAGAAGCGCCCTATGCGTGTAGTAAAATGTGGTGGATGTAAAACATGGCCCCGTTAAAAGTTTCATTTACAGTATACAAACGTTTTGAAAGAATTAAAAGGAACAATGCACAAAACATTTGACAAATGCCAACATTATCCCCATTCCAATAAATATTTGACAGATCCCTCCAATTTACCTGGGATCCTTGGGATCTCCTACGGTGCCAGACCTCTTCCTGGTTGTCTCTGGATTTTAGTCGTCTAGGCAACCAGACCTGATCAACAGGAGCACTGCTGGGAACGCCAGTTGTTGCCTCTCTTTGGAAAAAAGGGTCCACGTCAAGCATCTCACCTTGCCTGCGGCGCCAATGTGGGGCCAGGGAATGTTCGTCCTGCCTGACAAACGGTCGTTCTGGGCTGACTTTGGTTGTGTGTTTTCTTGGCTCATGAAGAGGTTTACTGTGAGACATGTCAGTTGGCTGTAGATGACGTGGGTCATGGGGAGATATTGTCCAAACTGGACTTGCTGAATCAAGAGAATTCTGTGGCGGCATCTTCCATGTAATATCTCTTTCAGGTGCAGGCCGCAATATACTCCCAAAGTTGGAATCCACTTCTTGAATACTGGAAGCACTCGGTATATCTTGATTTGATGATGACTGAGATTGAGACGTGAAAGAGTCCACATCAAGAATGGAAGGCTTGTAGGGCAACTCAGCTCTGGAAGAGGGCTCCTTCCATCTTCGTGCAGGGTCGATGTGTTGAGAGGAGGCAGTTCTGAGCAAAGAATCCACATCCACCACTTTGGGCCTCAAAGGCGATTGATCGAGCCTCGTTCGCTCCTGTTCCTCTTTCCTTTGTTTGTCCTTCAGTCTGTGTCGCTCTGCTTCTTGAAGTCTGGCAATCTGTCGCATTTTCTCTGCCTCAGCCTTCTCCATTTTCTCTCTCTCTGCCTCCCATCTAAGCCTTTCATTCTGCGAGGCCTGTTGTTGTATTAACCTTTGGTTCTGTTTCTCGGCGTGGAGTTGTTTTTCCCTTTGCAAGTCTCTCAGTCTGTCCAGCTCTTTAAAATGTTCTCTCTCGGTCTCTTCCTCATGTTCCCTCTCCAGTTGTCTTAGTTGTTCCCTTTCTTTATCAATCCCTTTCTTTCTTAGCATTTCTTGTTCTAATGACATTGATGTAGTTTTCTCAGCCTTACCTCTGTACCACTGCTTTTCAAGCTCAAAAAGATATCTCTTATTTTCTTTCTCCTTCTGTTTTTGGTCAAAGAGCTTTCCTTCTTCTTTCTCTTTAACTCTCTCCAGCTCCTCCATTTTCTTATTCCTTTGCATTTCCAAAAGAAGCGTCTCCTTCTCCAGCTCTGCCTGTCTCTCTTCCTCTCTCTGTCTTTGTCTTTCCCATTCACGCTGCCTCTCTTGATCCAGTTCTTGCTGCTTTTGAAATCCCCGCTGTCGCTCTTTTTCCTGCTCCCTCAGCCTCAGCTGTTCTTCCTGTGGCTCAAGGGCTTGCAGTCTCTCCCTTTCTAGTTCTCTATGCCTCACTTGTTCTTGACGCCGCTCAAACTCTCGCTGTCTCTCCATTTCCTGCTCCTTCAACCTCACTTTTTCCTGCTGTCGTGCAAGTTCTCGTCTCTCCGTTTCTTTCTCCCTCTGCCTCAGTTGTTCTTGCTCCCTCTCAAGTTCTTGTTGTCTCTCCATCTCTTGCTGCCTCAGCCTCAATCGTTCTTGCTGCCTCTTAAGTTCTCGTCGTCTCTCCATTTCCTGTTCCCTCAGCCTCACCTTTTCTTGCTGATGTTGAAGTTCTTGCTGCCTCTCCATATCTTGCTCCCTAGGCTGCTTCTCAGGTTTATGCAGTCTCTCCATTTCCTCCTCCCTCAGTCTCACATCTTGCTGTTGTTTAAGTTCTTGTTTTTCTAATTCTTGTTCCCTTTGTCTCAGACGTTCTTGCTGCCTCTTAAGTTCTCGCCGTCTCTCCAGATCCTGCTCCCTCAGCCTCGCCTGTTCTTGTTGTCGCTCGAGATCTTGCTGGCTTTCCATTTTTTGCTCGTTTTGCTTCGGTTGTTCTTTTTGTCTCCCAAGTTCTCGCAGTCTCTCCATTTCCTGCTCCCTCAGCCTCACTTGATCTTGCTGTTTCTCTTTTTCTTGCTCTCTCAGCTTCATCTGTGAGTGTTGTATTTCAACTTCTCGCTGTCTCTCAATTTCTTGCTCCCTTTGCCGCAGTTGTTCTTGCTGCTTCGCCTGTTCTCGCAGTTTCTCCATTTCCTGCTCTCTCAGTCTCATCTGTTCTTTCAACCTCTCCTCTTCCTGCTCCCTCAGCCTCATCCGTTCCTGCTCTCGCTGAACTTCTCGCCGCCGCTCCTCTTCCTGCTCTCTCAGCCTCATCAGCTCTTTCTGTCTCTCTAATTGTCGCTGTCTCTCCCTTTCCTGCTCCCTCAATCTCATCAGTTCATGCTGTCTCTCCAACTCACGTTGCCTCTCTAGTTCTTTCTGCTGCTCCTTTTGTCTCCTCAATTCTTCCTGTCTTTCCCTTTCCTGTTCCTTCAGCCTCATCTGCTCTTGGTGCCTCTCAAATTCTCTGTGTTGCTCTTTTTCCTGCTCCCTCATCTTCATCAGTTCCAGCTGCCTTTCAATTTCCTGCGCCTTTTGCCTCATCAGTGATTGGTGCCTCGCCAGTTCCTGCGCTCGCTGCCTTTGCAGTTTTTGTTGTCTTTCCTTTTCTTGTTCCTTCTGCCTGTGCATTTCTTCCTGTCTCTGCTTTTCTAACTCTCTCTGTCTCTCTAGCTCTCTTTGCCTCTCCACTTCCTGCCTCCTGTGCATCTCCTGTTCTTGCTGATTTGCCTTT
This sequence comes from Hippocampus mohnikei, assembly GCA_026261675.1. Lineage (NCBI taxonomy): Eukaryota > Metazoa > Chordata > Actinopteri > Syngnathiformes > Syngnathidae > Hippocampus > Hippocampus mohnikei. The sequence continues at coordinate 14,465,151 of JAKGUB010000348.1, forward strand.
TCTTTTGTGAACGGCAACTGCCTTTGCTTTTCCATTTCTTTCATATTTTCATACTCTAATTCTTGGAGATTCTGGTTTTGAAGCTCTGTCTGTTTTTGTTTCTCCCTTTCAAATGCCTTACGTCTTTCAAATTCTCTTTGCATCTCCCTTTCCTTCATCTGTGAAAACTGTAAAATGGCTTGTCTTTCCATTTCCATTTGTCTCCGTTTGTCCATATCAATAACTTTCATTTTGGCATTTTGCCTTCCGTCCTCCTCTGTTTGCTCTGTTTTCACTGCATCTGTCATTTTCTCTGCTGTTGGCGCATCCAGTGCAGATACCACCTGCCTTGCTGAAATGTGGCTCATCCTCTTTATGTCCTCATATTTCTCTTGAGAATGTTTTCCCAAAGTTGCATCTAATGACAGATTCCTCTTAATAGCAGCTACGGTATCTGGAGAGCTTACCTGTCCAGAACCTATATCATCATAAGGCACTGCTGACTGTATAATGTCTGATCCAGGATCCGACTCCTGTATTTGTCCTGTCAAAGCAAAATAGGTTGCCTTGGGTTTTGGCTTTTCAGCTGTCTGCAGTGTTTTCATGCGTTTAGGAGCTGCAGTTATTTCCTCATGATCTGCTTCTCTCTGTCTGTCTTTGTCCTTATTCAAATCCAGGTCTATTCCCCTTTGTGATTGCTTTAGCGTAACATTCTCCAAATCGGGCTCTTGAGCTCCATCCGTCGTTGGCCATTTCTGCAAGGATCCTATTCGCAAGTATCGAGGCTGTTGCTCCATTCCCATTGTTGAAGCCGGTTCTCCTTGTATTAAACCCGTTGTCTCGATCATCGCTCTGTTTCCTTCTGAGCGTCTGGAGCGTAAGGTCAAAGCTTTATCTTCCCACTGAGCAGATGGAATGCTCTCACTCACTGCTCTGCTCTCTCCCACTGCTTGCACTGTGTCCATGGTGTGGTTTACTCTTAGAGGACGTGGAGATACACAATCTTTATAAATGGCAGTCACTAGTGTTACTTCATCCTTAGTGTATCCTCCTGGCAAAGATGGATTACTGGGTAAATCAGCGCCAATGGTCACACTGGCTGTCTCCACTATATTATCAAATAAGGATGCTCGCACTGTCTGCATTTCAACACTTTCATTGTTGGTTGCAATTGATATGTGTTCTGTCTCGGGAATTTCTGTCATTGAGCTGATATTTTTGAGGTCATCTTGGAACTCCACGGCCATCTTGCCACTGGAGTTGACCGGTTCAATCTAAAAAAAAAGTATCACAAGTATACTGTAATACAAACATTAATTAAGGAATATGCTGTAATTGATCCACAACCTGAAAGACAATTCTTTGAGAACCATTTGGTTCTTTTCAACGTATGTCATCTGCAGCCCGGTGAAAATGTAATTTGTTCCCCACAACTGTAAACAGTATTTGTAATTTAAAAAATGTGTTTTACAAAGCCAAAGGAAACTTTGCTTTGCAATTTAGAGCACCACTATTTTAGACAGTACACTGCTGCTTGAACAGTGATTTGTCAAAATGGTGACACCACATTCTGCCTAAAAACAAGTAAAGCGCTGATTACAATTTGGAATTGAACTGCAGTTTGAAGCACCCTGAGCAGATACAGTACACTGCAGCACGACGATATACTGACAAGCGGATAATAAGAGTCTTAATACATTCAGGTTTCATGGCAAAATCATTTTTATTGTTACTTGGCATTTACTGCATTTTGAAAAGAGCTCTTCAATTATTGAAATATGCGATGGTATTCATGTCCATGTCTGAGGGAAACCACAAATACTGATATCACATCTTTTTTTATATGTCATCAAGGCCCAATTGCTCATTTCTACTGGGAATGTTATCCTCTCCTTTAACAGCAAATCACTGACAAAGCCCAAGACAAACCTTTGCAAAAATGTGTGCATCTCTTACCCTCCTTTGTGGATCTTTACTGGTCTCATGACATTCTGCAGTCTCACTGGGTGAAACATGGCCAAAGTCAGACAACCTCTCAGAAGAAAACCTGGAAAAGACATATCCGACCACAATGCACACAATGCATGACAATGGAACTCATGAACAAACATGCATCACACTAATGCATTGGTGGCAGATCTTACTTTTTAGTGAGATCAGTGGCCAGGTGGCGAGGCTTCAGCACAGGTTTCATGACGGGACTCTGATTTGAAGTTATATCCTCCGTTAGTTGCCTGATGAGCTGTTTAACCCCCACTTGCGGCTCACTTTCAGGGACTGTCAACTCCGGAGTGAGAATATCCGATTTTTGGCCAGAAGCCACCGTCTCAGACGCGGAGGCGGAATCGAGGAGGAGATTAATTCGTGACTTGATGCTAACCCCTCGCTGATCCTCAGTCTCCTGTACACGTATTTTTTCTGAATTGTCATTCCCCTGGTTGTCTGGGGGTGATTGTTTAACGTCTGTACTAGTGTTCTGTTCTGAGGCACTGATTTTCTCCTGTTGTGTCTTTTGTGGAAGTGCTGTTTCTTTTGGAGTGCTTTCCTTCTCATTGGCTTTGGTCGCTTTACGGTGCAATGACAGACCAATAGACTCAAACTTGGATGTGAGATCAGGTGAAAGAGGTTTTCCACTAGCCAAGCGTGGCGCAGGAACTGGTATCTCTGGATTGTTGAGAAAAACAGCTGATACAGGCCTGGGCCTGGAACTCCGGGGTTGAGGTAGGGGTGGGACAACTGTCACAAAATTATTTTGTTCATCTTCTTTTTCATCCAGATTAAGAAAGCCCAATGACTTGGCTCTAGCAATGGATGCTCTACCCTGAATGGGTGTCATCTGGTTCTTGGGTTTCTGCCTTTCTACTGGTAATGGAGGCATTTTTTTGTTGGTGTCCACAGAGTCAAAAGGAGGGGCTGGTTTAAACGGATGGGCAACAGGATTGGTTTTTTACCATTATTCACCTTACTGGATGTTCTAAATGAGGTTGAGGTGGGGCGACTGGAACTAGTTGACACAGGGCTTGGCTTAATAATGGCAACTGTTTGCTCTGGTTCTGAACTGTTGGGAAACTCTGGTGCGTGTCCAGTGTTGTTAGTGGATTCTGGTCTGGGTTTGGTTTGCGGCTTTGGTGCAAGTATAGGCTTGATGGTGTTTTTTTTCTCCAAAGCAAATGGTTTTGGAGTCAGCCGTGGTTTGGGGGCAGGGACAGGTTTTTGGGGTTCAGGAGTGATGATATGCGACTGCGTGATTGACGGGCTTGTGTTGCTTGAGTCAGTCAGGGGACTCAAGTGAGGTCTTCCTCCTGTCATTGTCCTCCCAGCCTCCCCACTTTGTACCTTCACCTGTGCAGCCATCCTCTAACAGCACCTATAAACACAAACATTGTTCTCAGTGGCCCACGAAAATGGTACAACAAAATAACAACATGGCAAGATTTACCCAAATGACAGTCTGTCAAGATGCTGACTCAGGTTGGAATGGCCACTACAAACTGAGTACAACACACTGAGAATTTTGAAAATGAGATGATGGGTTTGAGAGAAATTTGAGTATTTTGTGTAGAGAAAAAAAAAAGCCTTTTTGTGGAACGTTTGTGGGTGATATCGGCTACAGAAAAATGTGGTCAAAAACGCTTTCAAGAATAAACGGTATAATTTAATTTTGTCACAACATATCTCCTCAACCATTTCCCTCCCTTTTCTACTGAGGGAACGCATTCTCCGACTGTCTGAAAAGTTTCAGTTAAAAACATTCACCAAAAAGTTCATGGGGCTGAAATTCGTTCGGTCCACCAAGTGGACTCAGCAGAATTATTGTGATGTTTCACTTCAGTATTAAATTGTTTTTCTTCAATGTATTTGTTATGAAATATTTTAGGGGTGTTTGAAGTGCTCATTCCATGGTTTATTTATTTATTGGAAAATTCCAAAGATGATGCCCACTTGTCATGTTACAACATAAAAGTCTCACAATTTTTTTTATCTGGTCACTAGTGTGGACTTTGTGTTGGGAGTGCCTTAAGTGGCAGCAGAAAAATGCTCAATTTACTCAAGGTAATAAATCACTCCAGAGCAATAAAGCGCAGGTGTACACAAGTGAGTGCTGATAATCATAAACTGATCATAACTTTCTACATTGTGATATTTCTCACAGCAACAAAATATTTTTATGAATAACCGTGTTTTTCAATGATGACTTTATACGGACATTTCACAGTGCATTGGAAAATATTATCATATATTTATCAATAAATGTGTAAATGTTTACAAAGCAGCCGTAAAGTAGGATTATTTATATGCACTACAATTAATGCTTTAATCATTTCATTTATCAGTGAAACAAACGTTAATTATATTTTACTTAACTACAAGCCACCAGTTTTTATTATTTATTTCCCCATCGGTGGCAAATACAAAGAGGGGAAACAGGTGAAAAGAAGGGGAGATGGACGATAAAGCCTCACATATGTTTTTATGATAATAAAGGGGCGTCTCTCAATGTTGTGGTTTCAAGATGGTGACTGTGCACCCTTGTGCTAATATCTCCAGAATGTATCTGGAGATATTTTTGAGGCTGCTGAGAATATAGCACCATTTGTAGCCCACACAAACAAATTTTCATGCATCCATTTAGCCATTAGAAAGGAGAACACTTTTCTTTGTAGCCACAGGTTATGTGAAAGAACCTGACATTTTGATTGGCTGCTTGACGTTTGACGCTATTCACTCATTCACTTGCAAGTTGACATTTGGAACTGCGGCCAAACTAGTTGCAGATGGTCGACAATTCATAGAAACCATAGCAAGTTCAAATCAGGGTTCCCACTCTTCCACTTGCTTTTTATTCATGGACCTTTTAAGGACTTTTGAGGGCTAATTTAGCAATTTATTTAAGGACTTTTTCTCCATTCAGCAGGGGATTCACGGTCGATTTAATGCCCGCTCAGCAATACGCGGGCTGAACAGAAAGCCACATATCACTGAGCTGGTGTTCAAATCATTGCTGCCAAAGGAAGGGCACATCTTTATTTTTAGGGGCAATCAGGTAAGCCTTTATTTGACACACTGTATGTCAAAATTTCATTTTCCTACCTGTATTACAGGTAGGTTACTTATCACAGACAAGTCAAGGAATCCTGAAATCAGCAGCACCTGAGTGGTTAGCAAATCAACACAATATTTTTTTCAAGTGGCTAGCACATCCAGCTCACAGTTCGGAGGCTTTGGGTTCAAATCCACGACAGGGTTTAGGCCTGTCTTTCCTGTATGGTCTGCATGTTCTCCCAGCAATTGTGTGGGTGATTACATAAATAGTCCTGAGGTGTGGATGATTGTCTGTCTATATGTGACCAGTCCAGGTTGTACGCCAAACTTGCTCCAGGTCACCCATGAGTCCCGAGCCCAGTGAAGTGGCATAGAAAATGGATGGATGGATCTTGGTTAGCACGTCCACCTCACAGTGCAGAGGTGTATTTTCCTCGTGCCGGGGCAGGGGGTTCTGCAGGTACTCCAGTTTCCTCCCAAATTCCAAAAACATGCAAGGTAGCCTAATGGAACACTCGCAATTGTCCCTAGGTATGATTGTGAGCTTGAATGGTAGTTTGTCTACGTGTGCCCTGCGATTGGCTGGCAACCAGTTCAGGGTTTACATCGCCTACTGCCCAAAGACAGTTGTGACCTTCAGGAGGATAAGTGGATTAAAAAAATTGATGGATCGATCTTGCAAATCTATTGTCTGTTGATATAGATCCACCCAGGGATGGCTTTCTGATGTACAGTAGTTGTAATGTGGAATCTAAATCCAAACAGAAATTCATCATTACACCTCAAAGAGATAACGGTCTTGATATTCAAGATACAAATCATGCAATGCAAATGTGATTCACATCTCATCAAGCCATTTTTCACAATTGTAGTTGCCACATTTCTTGCCTTAATTTAGCTGTCTTTAAGTAATTGTATTCCAGACAAGGGTGACCTATTTTTACTTTTTTGACCATCCAAATACTTGATACACAGACTCAAATATAGAACTCAACTCCATTCGTTACTTTGACTAGAGACAAACAACTGGTTCACATTTAAAAGTAGTCTATCCCTTTTTGAATGGGATAATGCGCTCCACATGTTTCTGTGTGGAAAAACATTATAAATGTTGCTCTCCTGGTGGAAAAACAGATAACTTGTGAATCGGCAGGAAATCAATACAAAAACAATCTACCTGAGTAGATGTCAACCGTGTGCTGACGACGTCCGGCTTGTGTTGTAAGCCAACAGTGATGTCATATCACACAGCAGGAAGGTGTTGAAACAGCATAAGAAACCCAAAGATTTTATCAGTCTACAAACACCTGACGACTGCCATTCTTCAGGCTATGGCATATAAATCACAGCAGAACCACTAAATTACTTTAATTTGACAATATCTCTTGATCTTCGCGCACCTTCTTAGAAACCCATTAGTATTTACAAAGACTTACTTGAACAATAAGTCACACCCACACCTTTGAGCACTCATCCTGACAAACAACGACATACCTACATACAACTCAGTTCTATTCTTTGGCTTTTGACTCATGATTCAGCATGATTCAGACTTGATTTTTAGTTGTACTGTTTTTGCGCTTTTTGCTGTCTTATTACTTATTGTTTTAGTATTTATTGTTGGATATATGATATTTGCTCCATGTACAGCACTTTGTATACAGCGGTGGTTGTTTTTAAGTGCTCTATACAGTTGAATTGAGTACATAAAAAAGTAATGAGCCAAATGCTCATTCTGTACTTGCAAGCACTACGCATCTGTCATCCCTTTCACAACCACTGTATAATTTCTGAATGTTGATGAACTCTGAACCACTTTCTTGTCATCATGAATCAATTAATTTACAACACTTCAGCCACAGTAGAAAGCAAATTTATGGGTCTATTAACTAGTAGCCATTGTTTTGGTTTATAGCGAACTATGTTTTTTCAAAATTATTTAGCTTTAAACTGCAATAATCAGAAGTCATACATCTTCCCAGCTATCCAAGGAGCACATAGGTCAGGAGTGTCGTATTCCCCAACACATGACATAAGTCCACCCTGAGAGGGAAGAAACTTCATCTGTGCTGTATGTTACACATACAGTACATTTGACAATAAAGTTTATCCAAATAAAAATACACACACACACACAATAACCGAGCGTGATTCATTATGTTATTACTGTATCAGCTATAAAGTACAGCGTCTCAAACGACTCCCACGAATGAACACACAATCACGTTGAGTCCAACTTCTGTAACTTGTATTAGAAGTTGATACTTAAATCAGTAACTTGTATTAGAAGTTGATACTTAAAGTGTTTACATGTTGAAAATGTGCATCCAGTGCTAAATCTCCCCGTATGAGCTACTACAGCCCCCAACGCCCGCTGCAGATTAGCAAGTATGTGCTGGCCTGCTCCAAAGTAAAGACCACTAAGGTACGCAGATATGAATACATGTTTAGAAAGCACTCTACATGTAAAAAAATAGAGTTGAGATTACGTGGCCAAATAAGCGCGGATCGAGGAAGCGAAGGCTAACTCAAGAGAAGCCAATTTATAAAATGGAAACACTGACTGAACCTGTCTTTCTGTTTGATGCGAAACACACGGAACTTACCTAAAAACTCCGTTCTTCATCTTGCGGTGTTAAAAATGTCTTTACAAACGGGCTACATTGTTGTAGAAAGCAGAAATTAGTAGTACAATTTCGAATTGTAACAATGGAGGGTTTTTAGCAACTTCGCAGGTACACTTTGCTAGCCAAGAGGCTGCAATCCTCTCAGGTTGCGGTGTTGTTGACAGGCAGGACCACACAGCGCTTAACGATTTGACCGGCCGGAGAGCGAAATTACATTATAAAATGTTTCCGGTTAGTATTTTCAAAATAAAGTTTTTAGCGGAACAATGCGTAAGAACACGGAATTTGGCGACCTTTCTGAAGCGGTTCCGAAATTGGATGGATTGCACTTCCTCTCATATAGCGACTTTGGACAACCCTGTGGAACAGCATTACCGCTATAATCATTGTAGTTCCAGCTCTGTACTTACTTGAACCATTGTCACTGATATATATTCCACAGCACCAGCCACTTTAAAGCGCTCAAGGACATCTGTACAATTGCACACTTAAACTTGCTCTACAAATACTGCTACTGGTCACTTTAAAATGGTGCAATGATTATCTGCACCAACTGCACAACTGTTATAGTATTTTATTCTACCACTGATCACTTTTGCTCTGCTTGATACTTTGCACATTGTCTCACAACTGTCATTGGGTGGTTCCGCCGCACAACGGTACCCTTAAATTACGGAATGTCTTTCCATACTTTTTTTGTCATGTCCTTGTTTATGATGACACTGGTGTAGCCTGTACTACCAGAGACAAATTCCTTGTATGTTCTACATACTTGGCCAATAAAGATGATTGATTCACGCGACGTAAAATGTTAAGCAGTTACTGAGAGGAAACTGTACTGTACAGTATTTTACTATGCACGTGCCCAGGTGCCCACGCCCCCCGCCCCTACGAGCACACACACACACACACACACACACACACACACACACACACACACACACACACACACACACACACACACACACACACACACACACACACACACACACACACACACACGTCTTTTGGACCTAGATGAGAAAAGTGCCCTTACTGCTGGAGATACACACATTATTTTTTTTGTGGGGGGGATTCAATATTTTAAATAGATCGTGACCCCCAATTAGACTGTCGTTTTTAGAAAGTTTTTGCATGATACAAACAGAAAATGAAACGGTTCACTTGACTTGCACTCTAGGTGGATGCTTGATTGCTTACTTGCTTATATGAGACCAGCAGGAGTAGACATTAATGTAGTCAAAACACATTTCTGGATTGTCTTTGGCCTTAACAAAATAGTCACTTGTTTGATTGTGCATAATTCATTTATTCATTTTAGAACTTCCTAGGCATTTGCTCAAAATTAAAGGTTAATTCAGGAACCCTCAAACAAATTCTAATTATTCGAGTGAAAAGCATCCATAAAACAGCACAAATTCTCCAGCTTCACACAACTGCAGCTAAATTTATATTGCGACCAAAAGTCAATAAACAATAGGGAATTAAGTGCTTTGATTATAGTTTACTCATGAAGAATATGATAGAGTCTAACTGTAAGCTCTTATCTCTTTATTGCAATACTGTTGTCATTGCATACATTAGTTGTGTATTCAAATTGCCGCAAAATACTAAAGCAATACTTATCAACTCAAATGTACTTCAAAAGGAAATCTTTTGTCGGTTTGATAGGAATACAAGTCCTGGTATATCTGAGCACTGAGAATCCTGGAAAGATTTCAAAGGTGCGATGTACCTGCAGCTGGCTGACTGCTACTCATCATATAAAGCACCTAAAATGAATCTTATCCAATGTTAGTAAAATAGTCTTACTTCCAGCAAACAGCACCAAGAGGAATTTGCACTAAATGAAAATAAAAGGGTGAACTGAAAAACATAGCCACAGTCAACACATTGACTGACAGGGTCTAACATTTGAGTACATTTTGCAATCCTTTGCAAAATCTTGGAACTCCCAGAGAGGTTTGCGAGGAAGCTAAGCAGTTATCCAAGAAACCAAATCATGACATTTATTTCAGTGTTGTCTACTTTGTGTGAACCATCGATGTGCTGAAGAGAAGTTTTTGTTTTTTCTTTTTCTTCTTGCCTCCCTTCTCATCTGGAGGGGAAAAAAAATAATTGCGTTAAAAAGTTACATAAAAATGCCTGTTTGATCCTTTGGAAAATATCAGATGACGCACCTGAGACAACCACGGTTTGTGGAGAAGATGCTGGACTGTCTAGCTGTAGGAGTGCCTTCTCAAATGCTTGGCTGAAAGAGTTCTGAAAGTTGGGCACGGGAGCACGGTCTGACGCGTCACTCTCTCCATCGCTGTCTGCTGCAGGCGGAGCTAACAGCTTTTCTGCTCGACAGTCAGGAGCATTTAGAAGTCACAATCTTCAATAGTCACAAAACAGGTTTTACAGGAAGTGAAATACAATACACCAAAACTATTATTTCACCCCACAAACACACCCACCATCAGTCAAGTTATTGTAGCTCATCAACCAAGCACACTTGCACTGACAAGGTCATCTGTGACTGTACAAGTCTAATCATTTGTAGTTCTTACAATAGCGTCAGCTCAGCAAATGATCATATAAGAAGCTGCTTTTTGAGACCGTGATGAGGCTGCAATTTATGGTTAGGTTACGCTACTTTGATGATAGGAACAATTTGAGTAAGTAGCAGGTTTCACAGCAAGTAATGCTCAATTGCATTTTCCAATTAAAATATCACATTAAATGTACTGCTTGCAATTAAATACCTTTCTTTGTGGTGATTCGAGGCCCATCAATTCTGGCTTTCCCATCTCTCAGCATCTATATGGAATACAGGAAGGGTCACACAATGTGTGCACAGGAATGAAACAGTCTAAATTTTTTTATCAATCACTACATATGTTTCTGGAAGCTGGGGCTATCATTTGGCTTCTACCAATTGGTACAGCAAACCATAGAAAAATTAAGATGCAAACATGGAATACTGATGAAAGAGGATTCAAAAGCAATATACACTATGGTGCTACATAATAAGAGTGATTTTTTTTTACCCCACAAAAGTCAACTATGGCAGAGTTACTTGAAAGTGTGTTTCAAGTGCAGTAAATGATAATTAAAACATGCCTATGAGTACTTTAATCGGATATTTGTCTACTGCGGACTTTGCTTTTCGCGGGATGGTCTGGCACATAACCCCTGCGATGGAGGGGGTTTTACTGTAAATACCCTGTATGCAGAGAATTCAGAGGGGAAATTTTAGGGAAACAAAATATTTTAGTTAATTATAGTCTTTAAATTTCATGGTGTTTTATATGCAAGAAATCTCATTTGCGTTACTGCAGTTTTCAGTTTCTGGTGTGTTAAAAAACTACACCTGGCTGCCGACACATTTTTCATTTCTAAAATTTAAGTTGTGATGTTTTAAGCACATGCATCTGTAAAAACGTAAACTTTTTTAACATTATTGTGACAATAAGTATGAGCCATTGTGTCCATAAATTATGATGGGGAACTTTCTAACGGTTTTATGTTGATATGTGCAACAACCATAACAACTCAAATAAGGTGTAGAGAGAAAAAAGTAGTGTGTTTCCGGTAACCCGACCGACCGTAGAACAAAAACTTTACGGTCGGCATTTTTTTCAAACAACCTTCTACATTTTTGTGTAATAATAATAATAATACATTTTATTTATAAGCGCCTTTTAAGACACCCAAGGACACTTTACAATAACAAAAAACACAAAACAATACGGGTTGAGCAGCGGCAGCCAAATGCGCCAGCGTTCACTCAACCCGGAAGTCAGAAAGAAACCACATGGGAGGGATGCTCTCGCGATATTCACGTTGAGCGTGCGTGCCGTTTGCCCTGTCGTCTGTCCACAACATTGAATCGTGGCGGCGGCCACGATCTCCGACAACAGTTGAAACCGTTTTTCAAAATTTTATGAAAATCTCTCCGGAGAATTGAGGAAATTTGCCTAAAATTAATCCGGATATTAGTTGACAACATTGAACGAAGACGCGTTTAAGATCGTTTTGCTTTCACGAGCGTAGTCATGTTGAGACACTAACACTAGTAACAGTAAAGAGATGTTCGTCTCTTTATAAACACACTTGCTAAACCCCTTGGGAACGAATAAAAGACACCGTGGATTAGACCGTTGTCGTAAAAAGTATATTTGGACAAAAAGGGAAACACACAGATTGGCAGAAAAACGTGTCCGTCCGGCTTCGAGTGTCGTCTCGGCTAGCTTAGCTTAGTTTAGCTGTTGTTGTTGTGTGTGACGCCAGTGTGTGACGTTGTTGCGTCGGCGCTGATTGGTTGAAATCAAAAGACTCGCTTGCGTACATGTTCGCGCTGAAGCATGCACAGCAGAGAGAGAGCACTAGCAGCGGAGCGGACTATCTATTGCTGAGGCTCGCTTAGGTTGAGTGGCGTCGCCACAACAGTAATAAGCTCGCCTCGCATTCTCATGGCCTCGCCATATCTCGGAGATTTCGAAATTTCGTCGAGAACGGAAGCCGCAAAGGGTGCAGGTGTGCACACAAAAGGAAGATTAATCATTGAATGTTGAGTATTTGAATAGCGTTTTGTGTAAACTAATTCATGCGTGATCGGCCAGGTGTGTGTGTGCGCGCGCGCGGATTTTCAGAAAAGTCCACTTTCATCTCTGATCCATTGATGTACTGTATCGAAAAGATTCAGCGAACTATTTGACGAACACCACGGGCTGTCTAGGACGCGGGACGCAGAGGTAGCTGTAACACCCAGCCGCCGGGGAACCCAACTCTCTCGCCGCCGTTGGTGGCGAGCGGGGGTTTCAATGTCTCCTTGTTTTATGGTTATTTTGTTTACATTTTTGATGGAGGGGGGAATAAAATAAAAAACTTTGTCTGACCTACCGACCCTATGTTGAAATTTTACCGGAAACACACTACCTTTTTTTCTACGCCTAAGCGTTCTTAAGTTTATCTTTATGACTAACACACACCTGCGCAAAAGACATGCAGTGAGAGTCATCCTCCACACTTCCCACAATAGGAGAGCTTTGTCCATTCAAACTTGGAAACGTCATCCCATCTGCAAAAATAAATAAATAAATAAATTAGAAGTTTGAGGTCACTTTGACACTGAGCAAATGAGATTGGATGGGAGCCAGAAGTACTAAGTTTTGAAATTGCACTGAAATTGCTCAGGAATAAATCATGATTACAAATTTAAAAGGATTAGTATTAGCAATTAGTCTCCAACGTAGTTAGCTCTGAGAACAATAATGATAAAACAGAATGAAATGAATCGTATAGGAACATACAATTCAGAAACAAAGCAGAAGACCCATACGAAGCAGTGTAACAAAACATAGATAGGGATATTTCTTCATCAGCAAAGACCAGGAGAAAAGTGGCACCATATTTGCATATTTTAAGACTACAGACAAAAAAATAAATTTCACAGAATATCATCATCCCGTATCCATACTTTGCAGAAACAAAGTCGCTACAAAAGGCAACAATTCAAATCTTTTTGACTTATCTCCATGATCAAGATCACCGTCCTCTTAGTCATTTCCATTTCATGCGATCTTACATGCATTATATTTTGGGTTGGTTTTTTTATTCAAATATGCAAATAGTACACAATAAGCCTATGTACTATTTCTTTTTTTTGTGTTCAAAATTAAACTTGTTGCACTCCCTTCTGTATTTTTATATTTCATTTGATTGACAAAATGCGACATTTTTGGTTTCTAAAATAAAAATGAAATGAATGTTTTATCCTCCAGTTTGAAAAAGAACGTTGGGCCTAAATATTCACATACAGGGTGACCCAAAAAGTTACGTACCCATGAAAATTTCAATTGTGACTTTGATTAAAAAGCTATTTATTTCAAATTACAACCACACATTATTCAGTTTATGGAAGACCATTCATCAGAGTTTCAGCTATTTCTGTCAATTTTTAGTCAATTTATGGCTTTCCCAAGATGTGTTCCAAATGCCCACCATTCCATTGCAAGCAAGCCTGTACGCGTCTGACAAAGTTGTCAATCACTTTTACACACTCCAGATTTTTATCTGTGGGGTTTCCTCAAAGACAATGTATACCAGGGAAATCCACAAACAATTGAGGAACTGAAAACTGCCATCACAGCAAAAATAAGAGCCATCCCGAAAGAGGAGTGAGGAGTGACAAAGTTGTCAATCACTTTTACACACTCCTCTTTCGGGATGGCTCTTATTTTTGCGGTGATGGCAGTTTTCAGTTCCTCAATTGTTTGTGGATTTCCTGGTATACATTGTATACTGAAAACTGCCATCACAGCAAAAATAAGAGCCATCCCGAAAGAGGAGTGAGGAGTGACAAAGTTGTCAATCACTTTTACACACTCCTCTTTCGGGATGGCTCTTATTTTTGCTGTGATGGCAGTTTTCAGTTCCTCAATTGTTTGTGGATTTCCCTGGTATACATTGTCTTTGAGGAAACCCCACAGATAAAAATCTGGAGTGTGTAAAAGTGATTGACAACTTTGTCAGACGCGTACAGGTTTGCTTGCAATGGAATGGTGGACATTTGGAACACATCTTGGGAAAGCCATAAATTGACTAAAAATTGACAGAAATAGCTGAAACTCTGGTGAATGGTCTTCCATAAACTGAATAATGTGTGGTTGTAATTTGAAATAAATAGCTTTTTAATCAAAGTCACAATTGAAATTTTCATGGGTACGCATCTTTTTGGGTCACCCTGTATTTAACAAACAGCTGCTGAGTGCAGCAAGAGAACCAGGATAAGAAATAAGATGGTGGGGCTTACCAGAGGAAGGGCTGCTGCTGAGGGGAGATGGAGGAAGTAATGTAAAATCAGGATGGACCAGAGTGCTGCTGGTGGGAGGTGGTGACCTGAATGCTGGGAAATGTTGACGGTTCTCTAGCCCAATATGCATCTCGGGATCTAAGGGGGAAACCAGGAGGACAAATTAATGTACCTACTAAGACCTGCAGGAGAAGATTTTCAAAGCAACGTGCATACTTACATTTACCCTGCTTTTTGTTTTCTTCAATTTCAATTCGCTTCTCTCTGCGCTTCTCATCTCTCGCTTTCTTCTGTCTCAGGCGCTTTCTTTTCTCCAATTCATCTTCAAGTTTGTATGAAAATTCAGTCAGTCAAAAATTAAGCACAATTTAACTCCTATGCAACTCATGCCCAATTTCAATTGACTGCCACATGTGAAGTACACATTATTAAAAATAATTATCTATATCTAGCGGTCTCTTGTTTGCTGCATTTTCACGACCATAAGGCGCATTTAAGTCTTACATTTTCTTAAAAAGGGATGGGGTGCTTTATGGATGCACAGAGTTCCAAAATCTATGAATGATGCTGTGTGACTTTGATGAGCACTCCACTTGACTGATTGTGCCGACACACTACTTATATTGAGGAAAGGCAAATGTGACTGAGGACAGCACGCGAACGTTAAAGGGTGGGCGTGAAATAGGACATTAAAGGTAGGCCCCCAGTAGGTGTGTATAGTGCTGGTAAGTGCATTGTGCAAACAACATCAGTTTGGCTAATGACCCCCGAAACTTGTACTTACAAAGTAACACGCTAATAAGCGCAGTTTAAACTGCAAGATATTAGTTATGCAGAAGACCATAGGAATCGAGCAGCCACGAGAGAATTCAAGATCATCGAATCCATGGTGCTTGGCGTTTTCATTTTATGAAATGGCGCCATCTATCCATTTGGGCAAGGACTACCGTGGCGCAGCAACATCCAGCGGATTACAAGGAAAAGCTGGCCAATCTTCCGCTCCTACTGCAGTAAAAGGATCGCCGACGAACACATCCAGCCCAACCACATCATAAACATTGACGAGGTGCCGCTCACGTTCGACATCCCGGTGAACCACACTGAAGAGAAGGAGGGGATCAGCATGGTCGCGATACGAACAACGGGGCACGAGAAGTGTTGTACTTGGTTGCAAGTTTAAAAAAACGTTTAAAATGTTTTTTTCTTGGTCTCCTTTTATTTACGTCACAATAAACTAGCATCTGAACAGGAGTGTGTAGAATTAATATCCACTCTACAGTCTATTTGCCCATTCATGCTGCAGTTACAATGAACAGCATTCAATGCGCATCAGATTTGTTTAAGATTCAAAAGAACATTAAGAAAGCTAATTCTGAGTATATGCAATTGATTTTTATACCGTGATGACATTTCAGAATTTTGCCATTTAGGTGGAAGAGGAAGAAAATTTGTGTCCGCTGAATCATGTAGCTTAAAAAGGAAATACAAACCTGCAAATGTATCCATGGTTTCCTTGGACAAGATTGGTGGCTGCAAGGATAGCTCACAAATGCTGAACTCGCATGTGAGTGGCAGATGTGACAGGTAGCGATGTCGACGGCGGATATCCTGTGAGAAAGGTAAAAACTTGAAATATTTTAAAGACAATAATTTTCCAAACTGATTTAGCATTTTCATTTACAAGTGACTGACCGTAGGAGCTGCTGAATCGGCAGTGTACGCAGGTTGTTGTTGGTTTTTTTTAAAGTATTGTAATAAAGAGTTGGAGACGCAGTTGAACTCAGCTTGACTAGGCTTCCGATACTTAGTTCATCTTAAATGTGATGTGTAATGTTGACATATTTGTGGCTAACATATCGCCTATGTAATATTAAGAAATCAAACTGAACAATTTGCTTGAGCTTTGCTGACCTCAGTGACAGTGTGGCCCTCGATCTCCACCACTGTGGCAGTAATGGAGTCTGGGCTGGCCTCCAAGCTGCCATATTCCCTCAACAGACAACGTACATTTACAGGATGCAAGAACATCTGCTGGCAGTCCTCAGCTAAAGGGGAAATATTGGAATTATTAAGAAGCATAAGGTATGTCAGTACCAAGTATTCATTTTATTCTTTTTGCTCACAAAAAGGAAAATATGAAGTTTGCACCTTACTAAGTAACAAATTGGGACAAGTCAAATTAAAGTCAACATCACAATTATGGTTTTGACAAAAGAACTGGAAATCACCAACCTTGGTAGAAATAATAGAAGGGTCCGTGCACCTGGCTGGTTTGAGTGTGACTTTTTCAGACTCTTTGGCAGGGGTTTCTTCGTCAGAGATGTGGTGTGGGGCTGGATCCAAAACATCAGTAGGCTCTTCAAGCACACTTTCCAAAGTATCTTCAGGAGACACGTGTAACTCTTCTGCCGCTAGGACTTGTGCCACCTCATCATCAAAAGCAGAAGAGTACTGCAGTACAGGCTAAAGAGCATATGTGTTAATTGTGACTCTAACTTAAGACAGGAGGGATACACTAGAAAAACAACTGTCAATTTTCCTTCAATTATACCTTGAAAGAGCTGTTAATGGTTACCACTTCATCTACAGGGGAAGCAGGTTGGACAACAGCCAGAGAGGATGAATCAAAGCTGTTGTCTGTACCTGTCTGCTGTTTCAGCAACATTTCTTCTTGCTCCTAAACCACAGAGAAACAATGGGAGCCATTTCTGATTACTTTACAACCAGGGATCGTCATAATAGTAGGGTTGTCCAGATCCGATATTGATATTGGTTTGCTATCAGCCCCACCAAAAAACACTATTGGATTATATCTGTCTACAGCCAAACTCTCGAATATTAGCACTCATATAAAAGCAGTCCATTACAGACTCTGCTCTTCTATCCAGCAGTGTGAACATAAAAATTTGACTCTGGATGTACTAATGTAAACTTGAATTTTTATTTTGCACTTAAAGAGTATAATTTGTTGCGGATTTTATCATGGTTATTTCTCAGGGTCCTTTACTTTATTAAAATGCAGTACATTCTCCTATGCTGATATTTGAGGTTGAATTTATGTAACCCAAATGTTTGGCGCAAATGGCTCATATTTTCCCATAGCTACTGTTGCTGATTATTGTTCTTTGAACAGTATCACGTGATCAAGTCTCTGGACATTTCACACACAAAAATAAATCGGTACTGGACAGTACTCTAGGCTGCAATATCTGCATTGTATCCCAAGTGAAAAAGTTGTATATGGACACGCCTAAATAACAGTCCCGACCGAGAGTAGCACTTTGTTTGCGTGGTAAGGTGCTCGCACTGACAGGTGTCGCAGATGAACCATCTCCCAGATTACATGTCTCCCAATTCCAGCTGTGGACATCAACAACTTTTTTTTGCTTTCTTGAATAAATCCAGTTAACTCAAGTCAGTAGCTACCTAAAGGCTGTACCAAGAACTAAACTGAGGCTTAGAGGGGATCGAGCTTTTTCTGTTGCTGGTCCCTCTCTCTGGAATGACCTCCCACCGAACATTCGTCAAGCCTCCTCACTGCCCATCTTCAAAACTCACTTGTATTCACTGGCTTTCGACTCAGCATGACTTAGATTTGTTCTTGGTTTTACTGTTTGGTGCTTTCTACCGTCTTTATTACCGATTTGTTTTACTGTATATGTTAAATTGCTCCATGTACAGCACTTTGTATGCGGCGATGGCTGTTTGAAAGTGCTCTATAAATACAGTTGACTTGACTTGACTTAAGGCTTTGGGTTGGAGCCCCAATATTGGGTGACTGGTTCTTTGTCGGTAGCCACTGACTAGTGGTTAGGAAGGTCCCGGTTCAGGTCACCCGCTCCCAACATTCCCCTAGCCTGTGGTCAATGATACCTCAAATAAAGTAGTCCCTGCCTCCAATGTGGTGCACTAACTTTGTGTTTGCTGTGCTCACTCCTGTGATGGGTTAAATAATGAGGACAAATACTGTATACATCAATGTTTTACAGGCATAAAAATTTCTTAAAACTGGTGCAAAACGGACTGCACAACTTCACTATAAGAAGCAGAAGTGTTGATTGAGTTTTAACTTTTTCAGTCCTAAGAACCACATCAAATCAGGGAAGTCAAGGTGCACCAATGTCTCCGTAATGGCACATAATGATTCAATTTTGGCACAACTCCTCCGTGTAGCTTTATTCTTTTCAATATAACACTGGCATCAAATGGGATTTCTGAACAGAAATTGTCCAATATTAAACATTTTTAATAGTTAATTACTTGATTGTCAGCTTTGCCCATCAAGAGGACTCAAGTGATCATCCTTAATGCCGGCTTAATTTTCTGGAAAAAAATATTACATTGCCATAATAAAAGACGAGGACATGCACGCAAACCTTTACCTGCAAATGACAAAGTGCGCTCTGAATGAAGCAAGCTTGTGCTTCCTCTTCCTGGCATAGCTGAGCCTGCAAAACTGCCTTCTCATCTTCCACAAGGCCGAGGACCTGGGTGGAGGAGGTTAGCAGCAGCTTGGAATACGGGCTCAAAGAAGTATCTGGAGAACAAAAGTAGACACTTGTTGAATGGCATCTTGTTTCTTGATTTTTGTTTTCCCAGCAGTCATGGGCGCATCAACCTACACAAATGGTCTCATGGATTTGTCTACACACAAGTAGCTTTGTGAGTAAAGTACACCACAATAGCAAGCACATACTGAACCATGTCTGTACTAATTTACCTCCAAACCGTACAGGCTCCTCCACTTTCACCCACTGAGAGCTTGGCATGGCCACCATAGTCCCCTTTTCCCTCCGCATGAGGCTCATGGTGATGACATCACCAACCATATACTGCTTGGTCTCCATAGCAACCACACTGCAACAAGAATAATTTTCATATCACAATTATAAATGTAGTGAAAAACACTGACAATTTCTGACCTATAGAAGGCTATAATTTTGTATAGCCTCTCAGTTGCCTGACAGGTGTAATTATTTATTGATTACCTCTTCAAATCCACTGTGTGAACAGCTTCATAACATATTGGACACTTCGACCAAGTCTTGTCACTTAAAGACAGGTAGTGCAGTATGCAAGGCCAGCAGAAGATATGTCCGCAGCGCGTAATGCGAGCTGCCACGGGTGGGAAGAGACAGATGGGGCAAGATGGGACCTCATGACTGTAGATTCGCTTTATGAAAAAAATAGAGGCGATATATTCCTTAAATGTTTGCGGCATCGACAAAAGAAATCCCACACTGGATATGGAGGCACTAACCACTTGTTGCACACAGTCCCAGTTGACAAGGGTATCTGGGTCAGTGAAGTGAGCCTTGTAGTCCTGGTCATCAGTCACCACAAACTGGCAGCTACAATGCACATAGTAATTGTCAAACTTGTTTGAGAACACATGATTTTGACTCCTCACGCATTTGCTTACTTGGCCTGTAGGAAAAGCTCCTTGTTAAAGGGCTTGTGCTTATGACCCCACTTATTTCGACGCCCCCAACAGGAGTAGCCGCCATCGCCAACAGCACCATTACCTCCGCGAGGTTCAAAGGTGAAGTTCAACAGGTGGTTGAGACTTATTTTTTTCGGTCCAGAAAATTGAGCCGGGCTAAACTCTGCCCGGCGCGTCTCTGCTACCTGAAAAGGCAGAGGTTAATGACAATTACACAGGACTGCTGATATAATATACCAAAATTTTAAATATATAAATATGATCTTAAAAGATCAACCTCCTCCCGTCGTCCTCCACCTGCAACTCCGTAATTCCTTCCTCCACCTCTCTGGGGGGGTCTCTTGTCAAAATTCTTGCTTTTCTGTGGATTGGTGCGACGCGGACCCGATAAGTTTTCTGCCTTGGGAAAGGAGGGCTCTCGCTTGCGGCTATAGCGCTTGGTGCCCCCATTATTCTTGTTTTCTGAAAATGTCAAATATTAAAACACGCATGAAAGTGTGTTCAAAGTAACTCGTAAATAGCATAGTGCGGCATTTTTGTGTGAAAATGTAATATCTACATTTTTTCCCTATACATATCATGGAGAATAAGTTACAGTTCGTCTAACCTAACACCAGCCGCAAAAAAACAAACTGTTGTTGGTGAACTTTACATCATTTCATTTATTATGACCAAAAGGGTAACCTAAACGTTTGAGACTTATCAACCAGAATGCAACCAAGTGCTTCAAACTAGCATTCACGTGACAAAATACGCGAATACCAAATTACATATATGAACCGGGTCCTACGTATGGATGCTACAGGCATGTTGCTGTTAACTTTTCAGAGCAGGTCAAATGTTTTCACAGCGATGTCAGCCATGTTGGGAATAGCTATGCGCTTCGACGAGGCCTCTCCAGGCAGTAGTGTAGCAAGAAATGTCGTTTTCAAAACAGACTAACGTTTTCAAAAGTGACAGCTGTTTTTACCTGTTTTCGGTTTAGATTCCCCTGGGGTTGGCCCAGAGGAGTTGGAACGAGGTGGAACCTTGGTGTTGTTGCTGCTGCTCGGGTTCTTCTCCATGTTTGTTTCCGTGCAGTGAACGAGGCCGAGCTTCGAGCCGAGCGCTGCTGAGCTCACTAGCATTAAACGAAAGACAGGAATAAACTGGGCAGCAATGAGTGAGGGTCAGGCGGCGAAGGCCCCGATTCATATCGTTCAAACGCGGAGAACCCATCACGGCGACATCTTCACAACAAAATACTCCAGAGAAAAAAACAAGAGACACGATATTGGCGTCTCAAGTTATGGAGGTTTTGAAAAGAGATGACGAAGGCTAGCCACACGGGGCCAAGACCCCCAAAATGAAGCTCCTTCTCGATGAGGCCAACGGTTAGCCAGGCCAATGTTCTAAATGCTCCCTATTAGTTTGAATGTCTCAATGTTAATATTTAGCTCCCAAAAATATTTCTATTCGCTTGCACGAATGGCGACGAGTCGCCAGTCAAAGTCCTGAGAGACCCGGATGTTTCTTCTCGCTGCAACAAAACTGAAACGCCGAGGCCTTTAGGGCATCTTGGGAAACGTAGTTGTACGTCTTTGTCCAACTCGAAATACTGTACCTCGAGTCGTTACTACGCATCAAAGCCAGTTGGAATCACGAATGTGCTTATCTTTCTTCGTCATTGGATTGAAAAATGACCGATCATGGTCTTTAATTGCAGTTCTAACAAATTATGATTTTTCATCTGTATACTATCAGTACCGTTGCTTATAACGTTCGTGCGAAGGCGTCTTGAGTGCAAGTTCAAAGTTCTAAACGTAAGTTTATTTGGTTGGTCGATAACATTGCGTTACAATTTGGGGAAATGGATGCGTTTTCAATTATATCTCATCTCAGCGGAAAACTATCTATCTATCTATCTATCTATCTATCTATCTATCTATCTATCTATCTATCTATCTATCTATCTATCTATCCATCCATCCATCCATCCATCCATCCATCCAGATTAACCCTGCATCAATACATCTCTTTATTTATATAGTGCTGTTCAGAACATTTAACATAAAATAATAATGCAACAGAGTACTTTGGTACAGTTGCTATTTTTTAACACTGTAACTCATTGAAAAGTCTTTAGTTTAAGATCATCAGACATTTACACCAAGTAGCACCTAGCTCAAGTGTACATTCATCATGACCAACATTAAAATACAGAGGTGCAGGAAGCCCAAGTGTTTATTAAAAAAAACACACAAAAAAAGAAACACAGGTGTTATGAAAAAAATTACACTTATTACAATACATCTTGATTTGTATATTATTATAAACTACTGGAAAGGTGTCACTTTGAACATTAAAACTGCACAAAGTTTGTGAAATGCTCCCCGTGCTTTGGCGATGGGCGAATCTAATAGTCATCATATTTTTCATATAAAATGATGTCTTAGTTGTATCTAAACCAAAAAAAGTAATTGAACACCTGCAGTTGCAAATAATCTGTTTTATAAATGATAATGTGCCATATATTAAATTGAAGCTTGGACATTCATCAAGTACAAGTTTATTGTCAAATGTGCTCTTATCTATTTATGGGGTCAAATGTGAAGGTAACAAAGATGTATGCCATGTAATTTCTCGAATGGAAGCCGTACAAACAAGGTCAGGGTCAAAATGAGTATTTGCAAAAATCTAAGCATCTGCCTTATGCAACTCTCATTCCATACTTGAACATTGTTTTATGCTTAGAAACATTTAAAGACTTGTGGGCTGTAAGGCGGTTTTCTGGTTGACTCGTCAGTCAGTTCCTGCTTGTGCTTACTAGCACACGTCAACAATAATTGTTAGGAGCAAGAACCAGGTCTTTAGTTTTTGGGGGGTTTTGAGTTTGTATACACTTAAAAAAAAGTTTTTTTTTCCTTTGTACTAGTAGTAGAATGCTTACTACACTTTTTGGAACCACTAATTATAAGAGTATAAAATGCACCAGGTTCTCATTCAACAGCATCAACCAATGTCCATTCTGGATGGCTCTCAAAACATTCCCATGTACACAAAACACTTCAAATTCTTAAAGAAAGTTTTCCAAAGAAAAGGGACAACAAGATCTGTAAAATTAATTAATAAATAAAATAATAAGAATCTAATTTGTTTCTCATTATTGGTGCATTGGTCAGGTTCACCGAATTTGGAGTTGAGCTTTATGAACAGATACTAAGAATTAAATAAACAAACATCCATCAAGCACATCAACTTTTTTTCCATTTTATTTAACAAAAATACAGCACACATAGGTTGGAAATTATTGAAACTCGGGGCTTGGTGGTGGTGGTGGTGGAGGTCCACATCATCAGTTTATGGTTCATCTTCATTATCATCACGTTCATCTTCAAATGCTCCTTGTATTATGGAACAACTTAAAATAGCTTTGCGAATCTTTTCCTTTTCTTCTGCAATTGAGTGAAACAAACAAAATGTCAATTTTCTTTGACAGTCCTTAAAACAGAGGCTCATGTGAGATAACATTTCAATGGTTGTGAACATTTGGGCTTTACAATTCTGTAATTCAAGGTTTTCAAAAGGAAAAATAAAAGGTCACAAATCCCAGTTTTTAACCGATTTATTGCACAGGACATATGTAGGACATAGTTGATGCTTAAAAATGGAGTGATCAAAGACAACTCACAAATTTGTTTATGTATTCATCAGATGCAAGGATACGATTAGTATCCATTATCATAGTTACTCATGATTTAAAAACCAACAGAGGTGGGCATTCCGTTAGTACTGATGGAAGGTCTGTCAATCCGTCACTGACGGACGCCGATTTTGCTGACAAATAATGTAAAACTTTTTAAAAAATGGACTAAGCACCGACAGGTGGGTTTTCATCCATCAGTGTAATCGTCACTAACGGACACCCGTTTCGCCTGCACCCTGCACTTCAGCCTTGCATTGTGCTCCCGCTAGCCTGAATTCAACACACGGACACCTTTCTATCATCAGGGAGCATTCTCTGCCAGCCACAGCTACCCACCATGATGTTGCAATAAATCTACCATCAGCTTCACATTCTGCTGCATGTACTCTATTTGAATCCTCCACGCTGTAATGCTCTTCGTTTTTACATTCGCCAAAGAACATGAAATTTAATGTTAGGAGTACTATCTGAATTTTTGGAAATATTTGAGGCCAAAAGGCATTCTTATAGCAATAGACCAGGAAACAAGTCTAAAATGAACAATGTTTTTTCTTTCCATTTATGTTATATGTTTAAAGGCTATAAAACCCACACAACATACTTTTTTCAGACTTCCATTAACATTTTCTCACATTTCTTTGTTTAAATATTTAAAGGTCGTAGATTTAAAATAGTAAGTACTTTATTATAGAATGAAAGCAAAGATCAAAACTTGTTTTCAGACCAAAACATTTATTTGAGAGATAAAAATATAAATGTCCATGCATTTTCTTCAGCTTTATTTTCCTATTTTAAAAAATGCCATGCCATCTTCAATTATATCTGAGAACATGTTCTACATAAGCGAATCAGAATGCAGAACACAATGACCGTTCATACGCTTGGGGAAGAAAAACTAAATAAATTACGGGAGTGATGACAGAAGTGCGGTGAAGATGACATGATGGGCTGAAGGACTGGCGATTCGTTTGCTTCGGCTTGAAAAAAATGATGGACTGACAATGACACAGGGGTTCCCCCCCAGCGTGCTGATGAATGACGGACCAGCAAAATTTTGTAAAATGCCCACCTCTGAAAACAAATATTATAAGCTATATTGGTCTACTATTATGTTAATTTTATCAAAGCTTAGATGGTGAGACTTACCTTCATTTTGACAATTCGGGAGCATTCGATGGAGCTGCTGTGTGTTGTAACGTATCAGAAATTTCTGACACGTTCTGATTGTTCCTTCGGGACGATTAAATTGAATCAATGGATATTGCAAATGGGCCAAAAATGTGTTCATGACAAAATGCACAATCTTGGATATTTTTGAAGTGTAAAAAGGAATTTGAATGTGCATTTAATGAAGTGTATTTTACATTTTGAATCTAAAACACAAGATGATTATTTTCTTACCTCCTACATGCAGACAGTTCAGAAAACATGGTATTTTCTTCCAACGGGTATCGATACTGGTGATAAAAGGTAATGCTGACCACAGCAGTTTGTAGCTCATTTTAGAGAAACGCAGGAATACCATTCCTGTTTGAGTATTCAGGTATTTCACTGAAAAGACAACAGCACATATCATCTGGCTATAATGCTGTTTTATACTGTTGGCAAAATGACAGAATAGAAAGAAAAGAACATAAGGTGGAATACTTTGACACGTATTGCCTTGGTTATAACATACATTACACATCCATGCCTGCTAAATAATAAAACGAACAAATGACCACTTGTTTTGAAGGCGGGTGCTAAAAGAGCAACGTGAAGAAGAAACCTGATGCGTGTAATTTTGCCATTGTGAGTGCAATCTTGAATCAGATAACTGAAGCTGAAGGTATATTTTCAGTGTTCAGGCAGGTCAAAACCTGGTGACGAAATTAGCCATTAAACTACCAGTATATGAATTAGGCTCATTCAACACCAATGCATTGTTTTGATGACATTGTGAGCTTCATGGAAACATTTTAATTAATCTTACCACTAATCTTTGTCTTCCTTTGAGGAACTATTGATGCAAGTTGATAGACTTGTTTCTGTTCGTTCTCTCTACATTTTCCCACATCTTATGACAGTACTGTAAAGGTATGTTTCTTTTGGTTGACACGGTATGTCAATCATTACTTAAATTATGTAAAACGTTGTTCATTCAATCATTTATGTCCGGATGAAAATTTGTACACGAGATTCCTGTGATATTGGTTTTGAAATAAATCATTTTATCACAAACAGGACTAATTTGAATAAGCATTGAATAAGCATACCAGAAAATCTCTGGCTGCACATGGCCGCCCCATAGTCGCCGTGTATGCGGGCCACCACTTCTTTGACCGCCGCGGCGATTACTCTGTCATTCAGGAGCAAAAGACTGTTTCTGTCTGTCACGTTTATCTCACAGAGTAAATACCTGTGAACAAACAAATACACTTTTAGAAACGAACACACAAAGACAAAAGCATAGGTAAATTATGAGAGTGCTTTCAGTTTACCTTGACTTAAGTCTCACCATCGTTGCTTATTTCTTCTTCGATGAACGCAAACTTCCGTCAACAAATCGTCTCGCATTGCCAGTTTCGTTAGCGCCCCATGCTGGGCTTTAATGGTACTCAAGATGAATGTGCGCTACTTTTGTTCTACTTGAAGCGCTTGGTGGTGTTGTTTGAATTGCGGCTTAGTGTGACCAATTGAAGCAACTCGTTGAAGTAAAACTGTGGGACTCGGGCAACAAATCACCCACGCCGATTGGGTAGCTATGACAACAAGGCACACCGTTCTTAGCCAACCGCAGTCGTACTTTTCCGTCACCTATACACGCTTTACGCCATCTTGAAATTACAGCCGCTTCTGTCCAAGGCGCTCTTCAATAAAAAGCACAACTATTTGTTTTCCTCATACCGCTGCCACTGTGCCTAATATGCATGGTTCTCGGAACAAAGCGGCACCAACAGTCGGGAAGGGACACACGGACGCAGACACTGGCACGGAGTCGAACCGCAGGGACCGAAAATCTGTTGGAGGGATGTTGAAGAAGCTCAAGTCGAGGCGCAGTCAAACGGATAAGTGGCCCGTGGTCACAGAGGATGAACTTCGGGCGCTCGGAGGGGATATTTCTCCGGATCACGTCCTGGGACTCCGTGCTGTCACGGAGGGTACGTGAACAGTAGC
Organism: Hippocampus mohnikei; assembly: GCA_026261675.1. Lineage (NCBI taxonomy): Eukaryota > Metazoa > Chordata > Actinopteri > Syngnathiformes > Syngnathidae > Hippocampus > Hippocampus mohnikei. Next base: position 14,491,883 of record JAKGUB010000348.1, read on the forward strand.
TTTGTTGGCCTAAATGTACCGCAAGACGTCTAGCACCACTATTGTTTGTGGCATATGCTAACCAATCTGTATGCTAAGGGTCGAGTCTCCTGGTCAGCTTTCTCACAGGTGCATAATGGGAATGCGACGGATTGTTTATTTTTTATTATTCCTAAACTCAAAGCAAAACTTTACCTTTGCTGGTAGGAAGTTCATCAAGAAGATCTTAACCGCGTATCCTTAAATGCGAATTTAACATACTATGTTCAGTTATATCTGCATATATTAGTCTTGAATCATATCGCGCATAGTTTTTACTTTTTTAATGTTTCTTTATTTATTTTTTTGCAAAAATGCTGTAAAAATACGCCATACTGTTGGGGTTTAATATTTCGCATTAGTAATTGCTTCAACATTTCACATCTATATTTACGCATTTTGTAATGGCTAAACATGGAAGTACCGTATTTAAATGCACCAAGTCCTATAATGAAACACCAGGAATTGTACGCATCATTCCACCGTGACACTGCTGGACTGTACTCACACTATGGCTCCAAGCATGGGGTCTGTCATCGGAGCCTCAGCCAATGTTAAATGTCTCCCTTTGTTTTTCGTCTTTTCATGCACCAGACAACAAAGGCATTGCTTCCTCCTCAATCAGAATCAGAGTGCTCGCTTAAAAAGTTGCGACCCTACTGCAATATTATTATCATTAATATTTCTTTATCCAATACTTTGCAGGAGCGGATCACAGTTGTGTGTGACAGCACCAGACAAACTCGGCACTTCATGATTTCAAAATTTTAACTAAAACTTCGTTTCCTATTGCAGATTATCTTTGCAAACCTGAAGATAATATCTACAGCATCGACTTCACCCGTTTCAAGATAAGAGATCTAGAGACTGGCACAGTACTGTTTGAGATTGCCAAACCTCCCAACTGTGGTAAGTGATGGGTCAATTGCCATACCAATTAACACGAGTTGTGTCTTTGTGTGTGTGTGTGTCAGTATGTCTGTGTGGGAGTGCAGTGCATGCGTACATACATGTATTTCATATAATTTGATTAATAAAGCTATGTTAAAAGTCAGTTTTCAAAGGGTTACTGATTATTTAAATTTTTATTCAACAGGTAAAAATGAATTGCAGAGAAGATTTGTAGTCCGATGATAATTGCATGACTCAATTGGCGCGGCTATTGTTATTATCGCAAAAGAACTATCACTCCGATCTATATAATTTGATTTCCTTGCAGCTAAACTGGTTTTGTCTGTCAGGTCCTGCAGAGGCTGAAGAGGGGTGCGGCGATGCTGACGTCAGTGCTGGGCGCTTTGTCCGATATCAGTTTACACCAGCGTTCCTGAAACTACAGACTGTAGGTGCAACGTAAGTGACCATAACGTTGTTTCACACAACCATGAGCACTGTTATCAATATTCTAAGAAGAAATCTGTGCACAAATGAAGCATGAACTTTGTTTCTCTTGTTTCCAAACATCAGCGTGGAGTTCACCGTTGGCGATCGTCCCATCAACAACTTTCGTATGATTGAGAGGCATTATTTCCAGGGACGCCTTCTCAAGAACTTTGACTTTGACTTCGGCTTTTGCATTCCCAACAGCCGTAACACATGTGAACACATTTACGAGTTTCCACAACTTAGCGATGACCTCAGTAAGTCCTGTTATTGTATTTCCATCGGGCCTAAATAATACATAATGTTGATTGATCCGTCTACATTTCATCTAGCCTCTTATTTCTTCCTTTTTCCAGTTCGCCAAATGGTGGAGCACCCTTACGAGACCCGATCAGACAGTTTCTACTTTGTGGACAACAAGCTTATCATGCACAACAAGGCAGACTATGCCTATAATGGTGGTCAGTAAAACCTTAAGGAGGACAACTGTGCAATACACCAGAGAATAAGGATTTGTTTTGTACGAGTCATGGGTTTTTGTTTGGGTTTTTTTGAAGACAGATGAATTCTTCCTTCATCAGCACAATCAACAGCCCACATCTGCTATTCGATGCGTTCATGAATCTGTCAAGAATCTTACAGGGATTTGTGACAATGAGGAAAATTCTGTTTTAGATTGTCAAATGGGTAGAATGTTACCATTTGTGAACTGTTTGCCTGTAGTTGGTTAGTTGTGTCTCTGCTGGAAAGGGACAATGACAGACCTCAAGTGATATAGGTTCTGTTAGAAGTGGATTTAGATTAGTACACTCGTTTTCCATTGAAATGACTCCAACTACTTTTTCTCATGTGACAGTGGCTCCTCTTAAAGCATAAAGAGCGCTGAGTAGAAGTTATATAGTATTGATAGTGATAGGTGTTTTTCATTCACCCCTGAATATTGGTATCATTTTTGTATCGCTTGGGGACTGTGTGAAATATTTAAGGTGGATGTGCTTGATATAACATGCTTGGTTTATTTATATCCTGCTATTATAACCATCTTTAAGTTAAAATAAAGTTTTCTTGACGTCAGGTGTCATATTCATCCTGGGATAAAAAAGCATTTTATGTCAAACAGGAAATGTAGTCTTTCAGTACTTGATCATGCTGTGCCTGATAGTGTCATGTTATATTTGTTTGAATTAATTCATCACTATTTGAAAATATTTTGGCCACACAAATCATATTTGCTGTCTGCTTGGAAGGCTACACTAACTCCCACTTTGGAAATGTTTGGTATTGCTTCAGGTTAATAAGTAGATGGCAGGCATGGATATCATTTGATTAGCCAACTATTATGACTTTTTTTTCCTATTTAAAGCATTCATTGAAACAACTGTATGTGCCTTTCATCCAGATGTTCATTGTGAAAAGAAACTTGTGAATTGTCATCACTTGTCATTGTCACAGAGTTGTCTTTCATCCAATCCGATGATGGGAATATTTTTATATGCTCTCAATCAGGAACTGTGGAACAATGAAAATGAATCAAGTAAACTCACTGAATTATGTAAAATTGTGCATTTTTAAAAATAACTTTCAATGCATAAAATTGGGAGTCACTGGTGGTCTGGTGGTACACTTGCATGACTTGTGTACCGGCAGCGTGGGATCGGTTCCCACTCTGTGTGTGAATAGTTTATTTCTTCATGCACACTATGGCTGACTGGTGACCAGTTCAGGGTATCGGTCTTCCGCCCGAAGTCAGCTGGGATAGGCTCTAGCACCCCCGCGACCCTGTTCAGGAAAAGCGGTGTTGAAAATAGATGGATGGGTGCAGTGGTTGAATTGCTGGTTTTGAACATGGGAAGAAATTAGTTATATTTCACATGATCAGGTCAATAGTCAAACAGCAGTTAAAACAGCAGTGAAAAATACAGTATGGGCATTCAATGTGTACGATTCCATGTCTTTAAAGTTACTGATAATTAAGTGGTTTTGCAATTAAGATGCACATTCTTTAATATATATCTCGCGGTCTCTCCAGAGTGACGTGGAGGAGGGAGTTGTTGTGAGTGCCATGTCGTCAAAAACAAAACGATACAAGAAACCTGTTGAATCATTTGAAACAAGTAGCACCCAAGTGATCAAGTGGAAAGCATGAAAAACTACGAGCAGAGTTTGCAGAGCCTGCACACGTAAACATGAGCATTTTAGTCACTAATAACGAGCCGCAGCAACCGGAATAAAGCATTTGCAAGTAGCAATGAGGCTAACTCCGTAGATAGGATCGTAAATTAACTTATTACGTTTACATTATAAGGCGTAATTATTATTCCTGGTGGTCTATTTCTCAGTTAACTGTGATATTTTACTTTAGTCTACATTGGTGGTGCAGTAGAATAACACTGTTCTAAATGAATAACATGTTGAATGTTTGACAATGATTATCGTCGTTGTCAGGACCAGTGCTTTCAAACCGGCAATTTAAAAGCGATGGAAGAAATGGTTGGCGGTCCGCGAACAGCATGTACATTACTTGTCTCAACCGGTCCGTGACACAAAAGGTTGGGGACCACAGTACTACAGTACTGTATACGATTTGTATATCTAGAGAGCAAAAGAATGTTGTCTTCATTTCATTTGATTTTATTTTCTAAACTTATTGAACGGTTTAATGATTTCAGTCAAAGTGTTTATTGTACACACGTGAGCTTATGTGAATTATTTGTTGACAGTGATATTTGAAAAACTGTGCAACTTTGTGCAGGAGAAAACAAAATCGGTTGTCTTTGTGTTTCCGAACTACGTTACCCATAATCCTCAGCAGAAAACAGGAAACAGTTCTGTACGTGTGTTGTCATGACGGGCAATGCAATCAAGATGGTGGGTTCAGCAAGTGACTCCAGCAGCAGCAGCAGCGACGACGAAGCGCTCAAACGATGTCAAGAAGCAGTTTGGGATACACAAAAACGTGAAACCACTGGTAATTTGGGTCTTTTTCATATTTCATCCCGATATCAATATAACGGTGAAACGGATTCCAATGCGAATTCAAGAAGACGTGCCTACCCAGTGATATACTATACCACAACTTGCATGAATACTCTCAAATCGAAAAGTGGACTTGAGCAACATCGCTTTCCAAATTTTGGTTGCAATCCACAACGAAACTTAAGCCGTTTTTGTGTCTAAATGAAATGCTAATTTCTGAACTTTTTCATCTGCCTATGTCTCAATTTCTAGGAACTGGCCAACCAAAACCGTCAAAACGGTAGGTTCATCATAAAATCTATGCCCTTAATAGAAAACTCATTTTAAACTGCACGTTTAATGGCTAGCTTTCCTAAATCATAATAGGCTGACGTACATAGTAAGAGACTATGGAAACTGGCCTAGTCGAGACACTCAAGATGTTGTGCCCAGTGCTTTAAGTGGAAAAAATAAGTGCCGGTACTCCCCTTACTTAACCGTTGCCAGGTAAATTGGGAGGTGAGTAAAAGCAGATCGTATAAAAGATATTCGATAATATATATTTATAAAAACTACATCAGTATATAACTTAATACAAATCCAATTCAAATGAAGTTGGGATGTCTCCCGAGTCCCAACCCAGAGGTTGTGGGTTCGATCCCCAGCCATTGTGACTATGTTGAAGTGTCCTTGAGTCAAATACTGAATTCCCAGTCGCTCTTGATGCTGCATCATCAGTAGGCAAATTAAGAAACGGTAAAGCGCTTTGAGTACCAAAGGTACAAAAGCGCTACACAAGTAAAAGCCCATTTGGAATGTGTTATAGCCATAAAACTCTTAGCTTTCACGATTATTTGCTGAAAACAACGTTTATAAGTTTGAACATGAAATATCTTGTCATTGTAGTGTATTCAAGTAAATGTAGGTTGAACATTTGTAAATCATTGTATTCTGTTTTTATTTATGTTTAACACAACTTCCCAACTTTGGAATTGGCTTTGCACCTTATTTTGTCATTTGACCAGCAGTCTGGCCGTTCTCTTTCAGTGCAACTGCTGTTGCCGTCGCTGGGAACAAGTGAATCAGAAGCGCAAACGTTACTGTTAGCCGGCCGCGCTACACTTGAAAGATGAACGTGTGGTCCTGTGTTCTCGTCACCCGCTTCATCACCAGTCCGGGTTTACTTGGCCCTTCTGGAGCCTCCCCAACATTTACGAGTTTAACTGTTTTCATCCATTGACTGTCTAAATAACTTCTTTCAATGTTTCAAGTCACTCTAAAATGTTTGCATTTTTCACTCTTCATTCTTCTTTTTCACTCAACCTGAGGAGGTGTGTGCTGCATACCAGTAATCACTGGGTAATGCAACGTAGCCGTAGGAGTACGAGTATCACAAAGAGAAAGTGTGAAATAAAGCAAAAGAGTGTACTATGGGCTCATGTGAAGTCCAGGTACAGTAGAACCTAAAACTGAGAAGTACTGGTACTTCATACTGGTGTGTACCAGCCCACTTAAAGCACTGGTTATATTTAATGTTGCAGTCTTAGTACCTGTGATGATGATTATTCTAATGTTGTGGGGGTGAAAGTGTTGTAGTTGCTGACCATGAACATGATGGCAACGAACTCCAGGTCACCCAGGGGTTTCAAAGTCATGTCGCCAAAAAGTTGGGACAATTTCTGGACAGGTAACCTAAATGTAATTTTATCCTTTCAACTTTTAATTAATACACTGTATTGACCATTTTAATCCACATGTATTTGACTTAGTCGCTTGACAGAAATCCAGACTAACATATCAGTCTGTAAGACACCAGCAGAATGTGAAAATGATGATGGTAAACTTCCTCTTTTATCATTCTTGCATTCTTTCAATTATTTTTGTATCTATTTTTAATGTAATACTGTATTTTTCTCTCAGGGTTTCTTCTGTTCTCTACCTCAGTCCCAGGACAGCCAGCTGATGATCCCCCTGCTGTACGACAAAGGCCTATTCCCAGCTCAAGGTTAGTATTATGTGTATTTCAATAGTCATACGCATATATAGAAAATTATCATTGGACGGCCACAGTTCATTTAGTAGCCAGACATTTTGCTGCCGATGGAACCAAGAAATAAGCAGATTGAATTTAATCTTTGAACTTATCTTTATTTTTATGCTTACCAGTATGTGCCACCTGATGTAGGGATTTTTTTAAATCGGAGGTCAATCAACGTCCTGGAACAAATTTTATGCAACCCAGGAGGTTCCAGTAAAGTTGGGTTCAAGACATTTTAGTCTATACTTGGCAACTGCGATGTGATGCTGTTTATTTCTTTTTTTACATATGCCGGAACAAAAGAGGTGTGGCGCTGTATGTTTTGGGGGGAGTCTGATACACTGCTGTGATCAGATGCAAAGTGAGCCTGTGAAGGAACATAGAAAGAGGAGTGATACCAGGGAACAATCAATTGTTGTGATTTCACTGTCCCAATCAAACTCATTAGTTGTTGAATTTTCCTCACATCAGCCTGTTTAACGTCATGGATGCTATAATGAGCAGCTGGAGTAAAGAGTCCTTGATTAATCTGTGGAGGAAGGATATAATGCTGGGGAGGTGGTATTGTGGTGCTGTCTTGTGTGATGGAAAAGGGAATCGGCTGAAGACTTCTGCTCCTTAATGCAACAATTTGCACTCATTTTGGTCCAGTGACAGCGACAGTGAAATGGAAACGAGGCTGAAGGAGGCAGCTGTGTCGTTGAAAGATCTCTTACCCTCATCGTCACTCGTTTCCTCCCCAACGGCAACTGCAGCTCCCCACTCGGAGAAGAAAAAGAAGAAATCATCTGAGACAGAAGAGGACAATGTCGCTCAGAAGAAAAAAAAACAGAAGAGGAGGAAGAAGGCAGAAGATGCAGGAAGTAAGCATGTGGACTGCGAAGGATCTCCTCGTGCTCAAAACAACGGCGAGCAGGCAGGTTCAAAGCAGGGACACCACAAAGTCAAATGGAAAAAGGAAGTGGCATGATGTGTCGAATGGGACTGGAGTGAAAATGCTTCTTTCTGCAATGTCAGAATGTAAAAGGAATGGATGAAAACATGTTTAAGAAAACAGTCCCATGTTTACAGTCAGTCAACATAATGTAAAATCATGCCGTTTAATACTATTGCTGATAGCTTTTCACAAAAGATGTTCAAAGTGTGTTTATAAAATGCATATAATGTTGAGTTCACATTTTAAGTGAACATACAATTTCCCAGGATTATTACAAAAAAGTTTTTCAATAAAATACATTTTCTGCTCAAATTGGATGATTTTTCTTTGTCTGTTTAAAAAGCTCATCATCTCCGACACTGATCCTTGTTCACGTTACAGCTATGATGTATCTGAGTTTTTAAAACCTCCAAACTTTCCGAACAGCTCCTTAGTCACGTTGGCGTTGGGGAGGCATTGCTGGAGCACAGCACTATTGTGCTGGAGAGACCATTTGTGCAGGAATGTAAGAGCTAATGTCTGTCGGTGAAGGGGACAGGAGGTGAGACTGGTGGCTGTCTGTTGTCTGGGAAGCAGAATACATCTCTGGGCTCTGGCTTGATGCTGTTGACAAAAAAGAAGACAATTATTTTAAATCTGGCAATTTTATACATGCAAAAGAATCACAATGGTAATAATAAAAAGAAAATACCAGCTTGGTAAGGTGAGTGAAAAACTGATGTGATGCGCTTGGATTTGTAAACAACCTCACAGCTCTCGGCTTTGTGTAACACTGATGCACTTTTGAGTTGTGTCATAGCCAATCAGCTGTTAACAAGTCAGAGGTTCCGTGTCACGATTCGACCTGCGCTCACTGCTGCGTGCGTACCTGGTACGGGTGTGTGAGCCTGCAGATGCAGAGAATTTTCCTGCAGTGATGGGTCTGTTTGCTCCTCGGAATCTGCTGTTAGAATCTATCCAAAAAGAAAACTGGTATTTGAAATAGTCCAGTACACGGGGATCATGTGCTGACTTGTGTGCTCTATTGAAGTCACCTGTCTGACAGATGTAAGGCTGGTAAGTGTCCCCAGACTGCTGCTGTCTGTGATGACCATGGCCTGAGACAGCAGACCGGACGAAGGGTACTGAGGCGAATCAGTCTTGTTGTACACTACAATTAAGAGAAGAATGAAGTGCCACTTTCCATGAGCTTTTATGAACAGTGCGCATTGCTGCACCCTTACTGTGACTTGGCAGCTGTGCCATGGTAGCCATAAATGGGCTGACGCCCATGTGACTGTGGAGCTGCTGTGGCATTGGTTGCTGGGTGTGAAGCTGCTGCTGGAATGAGATTGGCTGCAGAGTGGTGAAACTGCCTCCCATGTTGTTTATGACGGGTACCGTTTGAGGTTGCGTTGAAGTTAGACCTGATGATGAACAGATGAGTGTAAAAAACACAAAACAAAGAAGTCATTCAAAACTTCAAATGTTCAAGGTTACCGATGACCAATGAGGACTCTCCTAGGCTCATGACGCTGGGCAGGGAAGCCATGATGAGGCCTTGTGAGGATGCAGGAGAGGACAAACTGTGCAGTGAGGTCAGAGTGCTTACAGGCGGCAGTGGACCTCCACTGGAAACCTGAAACCAGATCGCAACGTGATCATGATGGCCCCCAATTAGTCGGCAATATCGCGGATGGCAGGGAGAGAACACAGCCTCACCAGTTTGGAATGGTGGCTCTCAAGGAGTGTGTGGCTTGGCTCCAGCTGGACAGGACTGGCCACAAGACGCCCCACACTTTCCCCTCCGCTACCTCTGGCTGAGTTCAGGGTGTCGCACTGGATTTGATGGCTGTATTTGGCACCTGGGTTGTAACAGAAAATCATCAACACAACCATTGTTTTCAATCTGTCGCATGTGCTTGCGACACAGTATGGCCACTTGAATATAGTGCAGTAAAAGACAATGAGACAAATACTAATTCACACTAGAGGTTAAACCATTTTTCATACATGAACGTTGAAAATTATTACCGAGCTCTGGACTTGAGGAAAGGTTGGGGTTGGAAGAAGAAACCGAGTGGCTGGTGAAAGGCCCATCAAGAGCCAGTTTGTTCCGGAAGGCTTCCTCTTTTCGACGGTTCGCAAACCAGTTGTACACCCTGACCTCAGTGACCAGGTTGGAGCCCAGGCCAGCAAGCTGTGAAGGAGAAACCCCCTTTGCAAACACTCTGCCCTGGGGAGGGGGGGGGGGGGTCACATAGAGTTAATGGAGAAGTCAGGTCCAACATTTTCTGACCAATAATGTGTTCTGTGTGCCTGCACGAGTCTAAATACAGTTTTCTGATTGAGATTGCATTTGTGGAATGTGGATTAAGGAGAAAAATGCACTCGTTTTTATCTATCTCAAGGGGCGGCCGTTTTGCCTCGTACTTCCACTTGCTGTCGCCTGAATATGACACCACAATGCCGAAGGGCTCCGGTAGTGTTGAAGTTCTTGAGACCACTTTTGAAGTGCCTCAGTCTCCTCTCTGAAAAAACTTTTACTCAGTCTTGCCTCGGTCTTGGACAGGGCGGACTCAGGATTTTTGCTCAAGACCTGTCGAGACCACCAGGCTGCTGTGAACAATGAGAAACGCAGAACACAGGTGCTGCTCTGCCTTCCTGACGTCGCCTGGAGAGCACGCAGAGTAGATGAAGACAAATGGAGATGTCCAAATTCTGTGGTCAACCGCTTACAGAAACCGCTGACACAACGGCCAACTTTTATCAGCACATTGAGAGGAAGTATAAAGACAGGTAACGTAATAACTACATTGAGAAAGTTAAAATCAGAACACTCCATGAAGGTTCTGCGTTGTTAAAGTTGATGGCTGTGTACTGCAGTTGGCTGATGAAACAATGTAATGTCAAAGTTCAAGACTAATGTTCATGCAAGTTATTTTACAAATACTTCACTGAAAAGAAATGTCAGTGTTATTTTTCCATTAACTTCATTTAATTGAAGCATTATTCCTGACTTTTCTTTTTGCGTTTAAAATGACATTTCTGTGGCTTGTCACAACATTCACTTTTACTATTAGATGTAAGATTTATTTCATTGCACTCTTTCAAAGACTGTGACTTTTCGAATTGCTGCAAATATAATGGAAAAGAAAGATACTGATCATTTGTGTGTGTGTGTGTGTGTGTGTGTGTGCATGTGTGTGACTTTTCTTTGAATATACAGTGTTGGTCTTGTCTAGGTCTCGACCTCCACAATCTTGGTCTTGTCTCGGTCCTGATACTCTCTAGTCTCGATAATGTCTTGGTCTCGATTGGTGTGGTCTTGACTACAATACTAGACTCAGGTAATGACTGTCACCGCTCACCTGTTTTCTGGTTTTGGGGACGTGCCATTCGCAAGATGAGCCTTTAGGCACGATGATGTATTTTTCATTCGACGACAGTAAGCAGGGCCGCCGCCAATTCAGCAGATGTCGTGCAAACCCATACAAACGCCTGTTTTTCATGCATCAAAACTATTTTTTCGCCGGGTGGGCAGGGAATACAAAGTGGTGCCCCCCACCGGTTCCCCCAAGGACGATGGGACCCCCCACCCAGTGCATCATCTGCGCTATGGGAGCGGCAGTACAGCAACTTGCAGTAGAAAGCAAAATGGCAATTTTTGATGTCACTTCCTCTTTGTGCAACTTTGAATGTGATGAAGATATATCCTTGCGCTCTCAGAACAGATTAAATCATCGTCAAGTAAATTTTTGATATATGTAAACACCACTTTTGTGTCGTACCTGTTACATTCTTCCACTAAGCCTTCTCTCTCCTCCTTGCTGGGGTTTTTTTGTCGCTCGTAGGCATGGAAAAGGATCTGTAGGGAAGCAGGACCCCATTTGAATCTGTTCCTCCGACCCCTCCTGGAGTCCTCACCTGGCTCCTCCATAGATGTGAGGCCATGTTTGGCATTGGTGAACTCTGGAAGGTAATGGCCACATGCTTTTATGTTTCCACGGATTTTGAAATCATATATTATTAATCAAACAGCTCTCCGGGTGCTTGTGTACTCACGCTGGCTGATTTCACACTGCCTCTTGACGTACCAGCTGTACAGTGCAGCTCTTTTCTGGTTCTTCATCGGCGTGCCTTTGTTGAGATGCTGGGAGAGGTGCGATTGATTGAGGCCCGTGGACTCAACCACTTCTCTCTGAGGGAGATTGTGTTGCTGCATGTAGCTTTTCACCATTTTTGCAACATGCCATGGGTCCTCCCTGTTGGAACCAGACATATAAAACACACCCATTTCGTCCATCCATTCATCTACTATAGCTTAGCCTTTTCAGGTTCATGGATGAATTATCTGACTTTGGGCGAGAGTGGACGGGTCGTTGGTCAATTCCATGGCACAGGTAACACTATTCACACTCACAATCACACCTATGGGCAATTTAGAGTCTTCAATTAGCTGTATGCTAACTTCACCTTTTTTTACGCAGATACGGGTACTGTACCAGTGTTCATTAATTCAGTGTGGGTGTGTGTGTGTGTGTGTGTGTGTGTGTGTGTGTGTGTGTGTGTGTGTGTGTGTGTGTGTGTATGTACAATAAACAATTAAAATGAAATAAATAAATATGCATGCTTCTGTAGGAGCCCATGCAAGCACGCAGAAAACTGCAAACTCCACACAGAAATGGCTGAGATTCAAGATTCATTCATATTGAAAATTGTACAACGATAACTTTTCCTTTGTTGTACTTCAAAGTCACTGTTAGATTTGCTGTTGTCGCAGTATCATGACTGTCTAAAAGTGCAGTTTCACTCAAAATGTAAAGGGTTTCTTCTTGGCCCATGTGACTGTTATGAAAAAGGTCATTAAAATAACAACTGCACGACCTGAAATGTACAAGACACTTGCATCAGGCTTTTTGCCTCATAAAAGACTGCAGTGCAGTTTTTCACCAACGTAAACAATATATGGTGTAATGTTACTATAATGTATATACCGTAGTTGTGACAGGCAATGACATTTCATTTTTAAAATCGGCTTAATTGCCTTTGTTAAAACAACATTGCTGATTCAGCTTTTTTTGTGTCCCCTACACTGTGACTTGTGAGAGCATCTGAGATTTTACTTTATTTGCCTCATATTTTCTGAAGTATGGATAAGCGGTTCAGATAATGGATCGGTGGATGGTTGTCTTTTACTCCATACCATACAAATATTATTTTTTTTTTTTTGTCCACATACAGAGGATCTATAGACTCAAAGCAAGAGAGAGAATATAATTCTTGCAACAGCTGTCAGACGTGATCACTTGGAAAGAAGTGTCCAGGAGCAATATTGACCGAGAGAGATAAGAGAAAGCACACAGGAGCAAAGTCCAACTGCTTCAGATCAGTGACAAAAATGCCTAAAACATTCAGAGCACGGAAGGCCTTATTTAAAAGTTGCTAAAAAAATAAGTTAGTCATAGATGACAAATGTACAAGTAACACCAACACCGATATCCGTGGTTCCATAATTTTGCATCCAGTTCATTGTTAAATATTGTCCTTTAAACAGTGTTTGATGGGAAAATGTTATTGTCAACAAGTCACTTTTAAATGATTGTTAAATGCAACATTTCAAGCAGATGCCAATTAGAAATCAGTTATTCAAATGTGAAGATACCTCACGTGCCGCAATGCAAACATTGACTTAGGACCAGCCCTTCTCCATTAATCTTCACCAACATATGCGTGTAGCTTATTATTAAGAATTGGCCACAGAATAATGATGGTGGTGGGTAATTAGTAACTAGCAAAGGAGGAACCCTCTTTAAATTGGCTTCAGACGCCAGAGACAGACAGACAGGCAGGAAGAAGGGAGCATTTGGGTAGAGACGGGAACCAAGATTACGAGGTGTCCCACAGTAAACATTTGCAGGTTTTGTTCGCAAGTAAAAAGCAAGGGTAGTAAATGCGGCATCAAGGTGGCGGTCACCACATTTTCAAGACATTTTCTTGCTTGACTCATTGGAGGGAAACAATTCTGCGGGCTTTATTGCTGGGATCAACTTACTGCAGGAGACGTTCCACTTCAGCCCTCAGTTTGGCCGCCTCCTCAGGAGGAAGCTTCTCCAAATCTCGGAATATCTGTGGTGGGTAGTCCATTTCTCCCTCCTCGGAGCTTTCCCCGTCCCCCCTCTCTCCCTTGTCTGTTCCGTTCGCCTTGTCTCGCTCCAGTTCCCCCATTGCGTGAATCAAGACATCCCTGGACAGGCCCGATTCCAGCAGGGCCCAGACCAGCTGTTCCTGAAGGGCCGTCAGACGGCCCCACCTCGGCATGGCAGCCCCGGCCCTTTCCTCGCCCTCCATTACTCTGATGCCTTACCTGCTCCCGCTTTTGCAAACAAGCTATGTGCTCTCATGTGTCGCATACACACTCAGAGCTTGGCCAGATGGACAAAGATGGGTGCCATCATATTTGTAATCCCTCTTCAGTTGAGAAAAAAAAACTCTGATACTTTCTTTTTCTTGATGTTTACTTTCCTCTCGATTAATCCTGAGCTGCCTGGTTTTAGCTCTCCACCTGCTGTTTAGCTTTCAAAGGTCAATTTTCTTTTTTTTTTAACCTTCTTCCTCTTCACCGCCTCCCCCCGCCTTGAACTTTGTCCCTTCTCCCTCATTCCCCAACGGTGACCAAAGTGCACTTTAACAAACTATTAGTTAAAAGGAAAAGAGAAACAATGATACGCTCTCCAGCGAATTTTAAGAGGCGGCAGAACCTCTCTCAATGTCTCAAACTGATATACCAATCCATCCCTGTGTTTTTGCCAATCAAGACAAAATTGTGTAACACACAAGGGCCCTTATCCATTTTTATCGTATGATTATTCAAAACTATGGTAGTTGTGAAGCAAGGTTCCGTGTTGCAGTTTAAAAAACATTTCAGATAGCATATTTGGCCTGTCCCTGTCGTCACCAGAGGGCTCTATCGAGCCATTATGCGTCACCTCGTCCTGCATCGTTAGCGCATCATGTCTATACTTTGACATAGAATTGAGCGGACAAGTTTACTCTGCCCATACACTGGTAGAGTTTGTAAGATGTGTAGCACTCTGTAAAGCAAACATGAGGGACACCAATTTGATGTCGTTTTAGTCTTATTCAAATTCAAATATACGCCGTTTTAGGAGTGCCATAATCAATACATGAAAGATGGCAAGAAATAAAAGAATAAGATGGTCCCCATTCAGGTATCAGTCACATATTCTCTAATACTTCGAATTGATGACTTCTATGACTAACTTATTGCTTTTGCCAACACTTTTGCCCGTAATTTTATAATTCTGAATTTTGTGATGATTTAATATCAATTTACTTATGATATTTGACAATGTAAAACAACACTTCTGGCACATTCGTCATGTACTGTACCCGCATGTTATATTTTTTTCCAGCTCTAATGCCATTGATACCCACGACTGTCACTTTTTTTTCTTTTCTGAAACAATCATAATAAGGATGGTCACACATCAAACTTGTTTTTGTGTTTTGCTTGTCAACGAGATTTCTTCTTCAGTTGTAGACTTTCTCGCCAAATCCGACGATCTGATTTCCAAACTAAAGATTTGCTCATCTTTGGGCTCATTAGTCTGCCAAACAAGATGAACAGAAGAGAACAGAAGGCAAATGGAACCAGAAAATGCCTTTGAGAGTTAACGAATGTTTCTCCTTTCATTGTGAAACACTCACTTTGTCGGCTTCGATCACCTTATACCATTCTCAGGTTCAGCCCATCAGCACCTTTTTGTGTGCAGCTTCTGTTACCCCACCCACCCTTGGGAAAATGGCATTATACTGTATTTGGATGGTTAACAGAGCTCTCTCTATCTTTCTGAGATGTGTCACTGACCTGTAATTAAGTCTCATCGTTGCTTTGCAGAAGTAACGCCTCACCAAAGCGGACAGAGGGCAGAGTGTGTGTATTCTCAACATTTCAGCCACTGCTTTGCCGAATTCTCCAGCGCACAAGCTGGTTTTATCAAGATTGGCCGCATGCAGCGCACATGTATTAGCTCGCATTTTCTCTCCCCAGAGAGCCGAAAGCAGTGCTGATTGGTAATGAGATGCAATCCACACTGTCCATCTCTCATTATTGAGACTTGATAGGCTGCTACTGTGTACTCACTACTAGCTGTCTTGTGTCTCCACATCCTCCTTGTCCCCCAACCAGCCCCACCCCCACCCCCACACCACTATTCAACCCCATTGATCATGCATGCAGAAATTTAACCAACCCTTCATTCATGTCCAAATAGCCCTTGTCCCACTTCCAGAGCTTCATCTGCTGTGAAGGGCAGGCAAGTTAGCAGACTGGATAGCGTGCACTATAGCAAGACCATAAAACTAATTCTCTGCTTGCACATCCTAAACTATACACTTTATGACTGCTAAAGAAGAATACATACAGTCCATGTACACTCACACCTACGTATATGCAAATTTACTCCAAAGGCTAAGGTATTTTTCATTTTATTTATTTTTTTGTTTACAGGTCTGCATACACCTTATACACAGTAAGTCAAAGCTGCCATTGTCTTTGTGTGAATTACTTTGGCTATTGATTGGTCTTAACATATCTTAACATTGGTAACCTGGTCACATGTTGAAGCAGTGTTGAGAAGATTAGCTGGAGCTGGCTTTGGCACTAATTAAATACTTAAAGTCCAGCCATGAATGAGCACAGCACACAGACCTCCTGTTAGAACACTGTATTAGCTGGGAGTATTAGACGGAAAACCTTGAAATGCTTGCTTCCTAGAACGATCCTTAAAAAGCAGGCTTGAATGCACTCAAACTGAACTAACATCAGATTCTTAGAAATACCATACATGAGAAGTGAGACTTAACTATCAACAACCCAGAGAAACTACTAAAATACTTAGATTTTTTAAAAACATGAAAGCAGATGGATGTTTATGTTGTTATTCGTCGCTAGATGTGATGTAATTCACAGTATACTTAAGTGAACTGCAGGAGGTTTACTAAGATGCTCATAGTGTCTATATCACAGGTGTCGAACTCAAGGCCCAGGGCCAGATTCGGCCCGCCAGGTCATTTTATGTGTGTCAACTTACTAAAATCTGTACAAAATTGTGAAATTGTCATGTTTAATAAATAAAGTTGATATTTCACAATAATTTTGTTATCCAGTTTACACTCACTTATCTATTAATTTGTTGTGTACAAGTAAGCATTTTGTGGTTTCACTATCATAACGGGCCTCCGAAGGAAGACGTAACTCCAAATTGCCCCGCGACTAAATGAGTTTGACACCCCCGGTCTATATTGTAGCCTTCATAGATCTCCATTGAACAATGCTAGTTGTGTCATTTCAAATTTATTTTCCTTACAAGTAAGTAAAGTTTTATGCGTGGAGTGTTTAGTGTCCCTGTTTATTCAAATCCCGGAGACACATGTTGAACCTGAGAGTTCATGAGCAGAATACAGCTTGCACATGACAGTGTTACGAACTCTTAACAGTAAAACTGCATTTGAAACCACAACATAGTAAAGTTTATAAAGATCGACCAACACAAGATTGGAAGTTCACACGTTGTGCCTTCACAATAAAGGCTGATAACCCCAACAGGAACAAGATAAATGGAAGCCAACGAGCGCTTTCACGAGTTCGTCCCTCAGGTTAGTCTTCAATTGCTTTTGACACGTTATGAGCAACTGCACAGTCTAATAAAATACCCTACGAAATGTGACAGGAGTATTTTTTTGTTGTTGCCAGAATTAATTGATGGCTGCCAGAAGGGCTTTGCTTCTCTCAATTAGGTTGAAGTTTCTAAATACTATATTGGAAACCTCACAGTGACGCAAATGCCATGACAATCTTCATTTATCCATCCATTTTCTTTACCAGCTGATTTTTGATGAAAGGCATTAATATTTGTACCAAGAACTGAACATCCCTCCAAAATTGATGAGAAGACAGAGATAGTTGATTGTTGTGAACTGTGGGCGTATGAAGCACTTTGAGAATATTTTCTGACAAAAGTCTACAATATAGAAACATACGTGGAAAATACATAAATGCACTTCACTTAAGAAGAATAAAAATGGTCATGAGCAACATTGAAGGAGCTGTAGGAATTTCTGGCAGGTACCGACTGACTTTTAGTGCATATGACAGTGATCCCATCTTATTCATATACCTGAGCTATTTACTTTGTAAAATAAGTCTTGTGCCACAAGACTTATTTTACAAAGTACAATGTTAATATGATCAACAGCCTGTTTTAAAGCTTTGTTCTTTTTTTGAACTGTTTGCATGATCATTTGGAACACTGTTTTGAGTAATTTGGCAAAGAAAATACTGCTGTCATCATGCCGGTTTTGTACAATAAAATCCCCATTATTGTGAAGATAATAGAATTGTTGATGTACTAAAGTTGCACTGATTTCTTTATTTAGTAAAATAATCCAAAAAGTGCATGTTTAAAAAATTTCGAAATGAGTGTATTGTTGTAGGTGAGTGTTGATAATTCATATTATTCTATGGTTGGCTGTGCATTTGGTATCTGGGCTTTCAATGGAGGCCTGCCTGACTTAATAAAACTCCTAATATCACCACTTTCACCCGACAAGCGTAGAAACCATGAATAGGCGAGTTATAGTAAATATATAGTAAATATAGGGCCGTGCTTCAAGGCTTTGCTGTTACCTTGCCTTGATACCCGAATTTTTCTGCTCCGTCTTTAGAGCGAAGTGTATTTCAGCGTGCGGAATGGCGAGAACTCGCTCTTATTTTTCAAGTTCACACCGGAAAAGGCTCCCTCGCTCACAACGGCTTCGCCCCACGGTGGCGCCGCGTCCCATGGCGGAGGGATGAGGGAGCGACAGCAGGGTGGACGGAGTAGAGGACGCGGACGCGGACGAGGAGGAGGTGGAGTCTGTCCCAGCCCGCATCTGGCCCGCTCCCCTCTGACACCACGGGCCAAACCCGCCCCGAGCCTCTCACTCACTGCCCGCCTGTCCCCCCGCACGCTTCGGCCCCGGACACCCTCGGCGCAGCAGCACACACACGACCACCACACAGAATGGACACGGAAGGGAGCCAGACCGGCCTTTCCGCCACGGACTCCCCTCACGACCCCTGGTAAGTCAAAAAGAAAACTTTTTTTGCACCCCCCACACACACACACACACAAACACGTTTTCTGGAACAAGCCTTGCTTTCTGCGGGGAGGCTGAGGAGCGCACACCTCCACACTGGGAGCCTTCATGTCACATTTACCGAAACTCCAGTTTCATCAACAACTTTGTTTGTTTTCTGCGAACACGCAAGTATCCAATTTACTGAATCCCACTGCCTAAAATGCAAATATTCTCTTTCTTTCCATAGCAAAATGTTCATAGGTGGACTCAGCTGGCAAACAACACAAGGTACATCTTCTCAAATGTCTTCAATACTCTGCATGGATTAAGGCAAAGAGGCATGAATTTGTTTAAAAATCCATAGTGCTTCAAATTTCCACTGATTAATGTTGAATTTGTTTATTTTTGGTTTTTCCTTGGATTTGAATGAATGCACCCTTTCAGAATTTATATAGAAAAAAATGTGATTCTGTATGGTGGTTTAAAGTCTGGTGACAATGAGTTATTCCTAATTTAGTTTTTAAAAATGTGACAGGAATTTCTTCTGGTTATTTTAATTCAATTCTTTTTAATGCCTGGTTAGCTTTGTTTGCCGAAAAATACAAATTCATCTCATATTTCCTTCTACTCGGGAGCACCATTCTCCACTAATGTGCCCCTTGTTGTTGCTTTGTATCCTAGAGGGTCTGAAAGAGTACTTCTGCAAGTACGGCGAGGTGAAGGAGTGTATGGTGATGCGAGATCCGGTTACTAAGCGCTCGAGGTGAGCTTGGCGTCTGCTCTGAAAGTTTATCTGTCCTCCGTGATTCCTCACTGCTCATAACATATCGTTACGCGTCAACATAGTTTTCACTGTCATTAATACCGGACACCCCCTGCCCTCCCCCGATGTCCGCAGAGGCTTTGGATTTGTCACCTTCGTGGATCAGGCTGGCGTGGATAAGGTTTTGGCCCAAACCAGGCATGAGTTGGACTCTAAAACAGTAAGTTCTCTGTCTTTCCTTCCCCTGGCTAATCTCATTGGCCGCTGTTTGATTAGTGGATTTTCTAATACTGTGCCATTAATGTTTATGTGGGGTGATGTTCTCATTGCGAATGACTGCCGCTATTCCTCAGATTTGGAAGCTTTTGCATGATAGAGTGACAGTGGAGACACTTGGGGCAATCTCTTTGCTTTCTGCCAATCATTCAGCAAAATGTCACATGGTGTCCATTTCCATAGAAACTAGGAGAGTTGAGCTGGTTGACTTCCCCTTTGCCACTCTTGGATTTGTTTCTCTGGAGAGGGAAACCAACTTTTCTTCTGTGTCTGCCTTTTCTTTTCTTTCCCGAGGGGTGGAAATGACCTAAGGAATAAAAGTTTCTCAGCAGAACGGGCAAATGCAACCTGAGACCATCAAGGTGTGACGGCTGCACCAAATAAAGTTGGTAGCCCTTCCAAAGTGATAAAGTCGTGACAGGTTATTCCACCTGCACAACCCTAACTTGGGATGTTTTAATCACCATGTGTGTGTGTCAGTGATGAATGTGGGTCCGTTCGGGAACAATGTGACTCCGTTGGTCGCCATAGGGACCACGGCTCCCTCCTCTCTCTCTCGCTCGTCACTGGGAGTGGTGATGGCGGCGCGTTCGTCACTGTATTGAAATAAGGAGAGGGTACTGCTTTTCCACCTTTTGTGCGCTGAACGATGCACCGACTCCAGATAAGTGGGGCAGTGGAGAAGAAATCGAAGAGAAAAAGTTTCCCCAGAAACTCCAAGAAAGCACACAGGCACGAGAAATATACAATACTATAACTTTTAAATGAATTTTTATTGGCTTTTCCGTTCGGTTCTTTAGTGTCACTTGCAGGGACAAGGCCTGTGACACTTTGTGCCACCATGGTTGGACGCCACAAAATCGCCATGGGGTTGGTTTCCATAGTGACCCCCTGCTTACCCACTGTTGAAGAATAGCTCTGTCACAAAAGAAAAAGAGGCCGGTAACAATGCACATCATTTACAATTATTTCTTGGCTCCTGCAGGACAGTATAAACAGGCACAATCAAGGAGCTTGAAGGTCATTAAGTCCTGCTGCCTCACGATAAGGACATTGTTCATAACACATTGACGATGATTCCATTTCTTTTTTTTTTTAAATCTTCAACTTGCCAGTGTTGATACTGCTTAGCGTTGTCATTAACCGCAGCGGACAGTGGTGGTGTGGGAGGCAACCTTTGGGAGCGGTTTTGTCTGAGAGAACTCTAGACCAGCCGAAGGGGTTGCATGGTCACTAGAGGAGGACTTTTTGGGAGGCTTCTCATCCTACCTCCACCCCCCTTCCCCTCCCCATACAGACAGGTTATCCTGTTAGCGAGGGCAGAGAAAAGGTTCTCCAGTGGCAACACAAAGAATGTGCCATGCTGTGACCGACTGAATCGCTCGGGCGCTGCTGGAATGAGCGGACCTTTGCACAGCAGCGAGTCTGGCGAGCAAATACACAATTTATCGCTACTCTTAGCGTTGGGGCACACATAGTGGCAAGTGTAAGACTTTGAGTTGGCCCTCAGCTTACTGCCATCTCTAAACTGGGTTAGTTCGATACTAACTGCACATTTGTTGATCAAAGTCTCCAGTCAGTTTGAGTTCTCGTTAACTGTTTTAGCACTACAGCAGAAACACGACGGGGGGAGCAACCCCTGTCTGCGATTAGTGTGGCTCTCCTAACTAATAGGATTGGAGTCAACAGGCTTGTGCTGGTCCTCGAGAGATTTTGAGTGCTGCACAATCGGCATGCTGTGCTGTGTGCGATGTGTTCCTTTGTCAGGCCAACTGTTGCACTCTTTAGCTGGGATGTACAGCGGATGGAAAAAGTTTGCGTTCCCCTGTTCAAATGCTTCAAATTATGAGATCCAAAACTATAAGTCCAAGGTAATTCATTTATAAATGTTTGCCACCAATAATATGACATAAAACTAACGCAAATGTACAAGAAAATTAGAGAGAGGAAGTAAGAATAATCAACTGAGCGAATATGGCTGCGCAAGTGTGTACACTTTCTTATAACTGCGGCTGCGTCTGTGTACAGAATGAACCTATTCACACTCATGTTAAATCAGAGTCAGCACGCACCTGCCACCATTTAAAGCGCCTCCAATCAACCCCAAATAAAATTCAGATGTTCTAGTAGGCTTTTCCTGACATTTTTGCAGCCGTAGTTTCGAAATGTATGTTTGGCGCAAAGGCAACACTGCTCATCACCAAAAGAACATCATACGAGCAGTGAAGCATACTGGCGGCTGCATCGTCTTTTGGCGCTGTTTTACATCAGCTTTCTTCGGCCTTAGTCACAGTGGAGGAGGATTGAACAGTTCCACTACACAGTTTTAGCGCAAAGTCCTCAAGCTACCGCTAGAAAGCAGAAAAATGTTCGGAAAAGCCTGCTCGAACACCTGAGATTTATTTGAGTTTAATCAGTGCATTTTAACGGTCGAAATGGTGAGCTTACTGTGCTGACTCCCATTTCACTTAATTTTGAATGTGATTTATTAATTCTGACTACAGCCTCGTCCCAGTTTCAAGAGGGTGTGCGATCTCAGGTGTTTCTGCTCCTCTGTGAAAGTAAAAAAAAAATTTGGGGACTCAGTCAGGTCAGAGGTCACATTAAATCTGGGAAAGGTTTTGACATGTTTTATGCACTTTTCCATATCACAAAAAATTTGAATTGGGGCATGTAGACTTTTTCAGAGCGCATGGCCATTTCTTAAACCTCTCTTGCAATTCCGTCCAGCGACATCTCTCTTACCTTGCAGTAAGGTTCCGTCTCTGCACGCACAAGGCTTCACGATATGAGATCACAATGTGCGAATTTCGACTTTGTTCATGTTGCATGCATCTCTCCAAAACTTTTCTCCACCACACAAAGCACTTTCATTGCTACAGTCATTGTTGAATGTCCACTATTTCCTTCCCGCTCATGCGCTGTGTGCTGCCCTGTTTGATTTTGTTTGTTTGTGTGTGTCTTTTTTAAATGTGCACAGGAGTGTTGGCCATCAGGAGGGTTGGTGACCGGAGGTGACTATCAGAGTAGTCTAGCCACTATAGAAACTAAACAGTAGACTCTGCATCTGATCCTCCAGTCTTAGCCTTTAGTCTTCTCACTTTTTAGAAGAGAAACAAAAACCCGTGGCAATCTCGAGTCGTATTCAAGTAGAAACACGCTGTCGTCCTCATTCTGGTAAACGCATGTGATTTACCATAGAGGCTCTAGCTCTCTACTGTACTGTAGTTTAACTTTACCCTCTCATGGTCGCAAACTAATCTTAGCGCCGTATCGCCTCACCATCTGTTGGCGTAATGGTGGTACAGTGTGGAGTAGTCTTGATCTCTACCTCTATTAGATCAGCATAGACTTAAATGCAACCCGTCTCTGTTGACATTCTCATGTCACGGTGTGATGCTCTCTCTAACATTGGTCAAGGAATAATAATCCGAAGCGGACGCGGGAACTACAAAGCAAAGAAACATCCGGAATCACAGATGCTCCCGTTTAAAGCGCGCATGTCCACGTAGAAAGACGAGCTCGATGCCATGCGTTGTTTTCGTCATGAGTTGAAGGAGGCAAAAAAATAAATAAATAAATAAATAAGCTAACTAACACAAACAAACAAAATGTGTTGGATCTGCTGTCGCTGTGGTGTGATTGACAGCTCCCTTCTCTTCTATCCTGTCTTCCTCAACCTGGCCACCTCTTGCTCTCGCTCTCTCTCTCTCTCTCTGGCACACTTCCCCCGATTCCTCTCAAGCTCTCCTCACAGAGGTGAGGTGGGTTTGTGATTGTGGTACCCGTGTGAGATTCCAGGAGCTCACATGTCACATGGTGGTGACGAGAGAGGCAGGGGTTCACTGGACATTCCCAGGCATTCCACCTGAGCGCCGCAACACACACACACACGCACACACACACACACACACACACACACACACACACACACACACACACACACACACACACACACACACACACACACACACACACACACACATAGAAATAAAAAGCGCAATCAAATCTAATTTAGGCATGCCAGTGGTGTTCAAAAGTTTCAGCATGTTTGATTTTTGTAACTTTTTTTCCCATAAATTACCAAGGCATCCCGAACTGCTGTATTGAAAGTTTAGGTAAAAATGTGTTTGGGTTAAATTTTGTTACATTTTAAAATGCATACACTGGACTTAATCACAGTGCCCTTATTGAAAAACAGCAGGATAGATACTGTAAATGGTGAAAAAATTAACAGTTCTTCTAACAGTCAAGGTTAAGTTGCATCAAGTAGCTTTTGATTTCACATCAGTATGTTAGAAAGAGGCCTCAAATTTTCTGATGAAGTTTTTGGTGTGTTTCTCACTGTTGCATAAAGCCAGTCAGCGACATTGTATTTGCTGCTAGAAAACTGAAACAAGACAGAAACATAGAAAGGAAACTTTTTTTTCCACACGCTTCAATGTTTTCAAAACATCATATAAAGTGTATGGCGTATTCATCGATATATAACCTACCCAGACTCTTTGCACTTAAGTTTGGTTTATTCAAGAACTACATGTCTTAGTATGAAAAGCAAAATCGATCATGGTATCCATTCAATCTGATTAATTTCCATCGCCGTTGGTTATCTCTTGTGAAAATACTGAAAACAGGGAAACAACTTATTTAACAAATTACACATACTGTACATACAACTGGTAACTTCTAAGATACATTGAAAGGTGATAAGGTTTGATTAAAACATGTGACTAGAGATGGTGCGTGTTTGTGCGCCCGGCCATCCCCGCAACGCCCCTCACGACACATCACTTAACAGGCCTCTCTGTCTCTGTATTATCTTCTATAGATTGATCCTAAAGTCGCATTCCCCCGGAGGGCTCAGCCGAAGGTGAGTTAAATCTCATGTACATTTACTGTAACTGCCAGGCACTATTCTAGGCAATAGCCATCAACTCTAATGAACGTTTTAAGTGTGAACCGTGATGCGATTGTTCATGAATCAAGTCTATTGTTACTAATAGCACCTAAAATAACACTACGCCTCGTCATAGCCAATTTTGTGGTGTATCGAGATAGCATGCAAGTGTAGCATGACTTAATGGTGCTATCTACATTTCTTTAACCGAAAATAAAAAGTACAAGGAGGTCCTTTATGAAATATGATCGCATTTCCCTACAAACAAATACAACAGATATAAAATAGATCATGAAAGAGTTGTATTATGCTCATTTATGTGGTAAGGAAATGATATGATTTTTAAGTGAAATAATAGTTTGCAAAATATAATGCTGAAATAGTGGGACATAGTAGAAGCGCTACTTGTTATGCAGACTGTGTGACTTTCTACTATCAGGAGCTTGTAATGAAGCTCGGACGTGAGAACATGCTGTCCGGTGTCAGAGCTGTAAATCTGGCTGATCTCTTTTCCTACTGAGTACCAACAGAAATATATCCAGGCAACTGAGTTCTCATCAGATCTTGTTAAGTCATAACAATCTCAATGTACCGGTGATCTTTTTTCTTCTTCTTCTTTTTTAATCAATGTAACAAAAAGAAAATGGATTACGTGGTGACGTGCTGCTTGTCCTGCTGCCGTGTGACCAATCCTGTTAGAAAAGCCCCAAATAATTAAAGGTGTTAAGTGCAGGCTGTACCCAAGCAGGCCTATGTGGCTGCTACATACAAAGTGGCTTCAAAATCAACTCGCATTCAAAACTGATGTAACGGATGAATATGTGAGATGGATTGTTTTCAGTGAGTGTTTTAAGGCTGACATATACTTGTACCAAAAAGCAAAATCCCTCATTTCTGCTCTTTTTGAAAATGTACTTATTTGTTCTGAGATGTTTATATTCAGAGTCAAAAATAGTGAATTACCTATGCAGTCATGTGGTTTATGTTTGTAGAATATTATCCAGTACTTTATCCAGAAAATCCCTTTTTCAAAAGCTTCTTTTGTCAATGGAAAACAATCTCATATGCACCGATAGAACACCAGTTAGTGAAAAGTAATTTTAGTGAATTCTTGTTTTAATTGCTTAACAGTTAGTGACTCGCACCAAGAAGATCTTTGTGGGAGGCCTGTCGGTGAACACCACCATAGAAGATGTCAAGCAATACTTTGACCAGTTTGGGAAGGTGAGTGATTGTTGGAATGCTGGAGCGGCCTTGATCGATAAACGGTGGTACACAAGTGTTCCTAATGCAAATCACCTCGGTCGATTCTCACAAATGGATTCACCAAAGAAAACAGACAAGTGCTCGGAAGCGAAGGAGTTACTGTGAAGAGGAAGGCGAGGAGAACGTGGGGACGGAAAGAAAGCGCTTGTTGGAGAGGGTCGCCGGGGAAAACTAAAGAGGCTGAGGGGCTCCTCAGGGCCCGAGCAGCAGGCGAACTTGGGGGATACTGCAAGTGTGCAGAGGGGAGGAGGTGGCGGGTGAAAAAGTTTTGTGGTGAGTGTATGGTGATGGTGAGGAAGGAGGAGGGATTATCAGAATCTGAATTAATCTGATGTAACAGCTGCTCCTACCCACAACCCCCTCCTGACCCGTTACCGTGGTGACCTGGCTTGCCCATTGTCCCTAAGTAATTCTGTGGGTAAGGGGGTTTTGTTCTGAAGGAGGGGGAACGAGGTGGTGTTCACGGGGTGTTTGCATGTGCATGTGCGTTTGGTGGGGGTCATCTTGAGTTTAGAAATCATTTTGAAAAAGTTGACTAATTTGCCAAAAGTTCCAAACACACCCCTTAAATGTTTGACCAGAGTTCCTCAAAGTGTGGGCGAATTTTCATATCTTTTCACACAAAGTGGTGTCAGAGGCATAGTGCGGAGAATAGATGATGGGCCAACAAAGGCACCAACAAAAGAGGGAGGGCTTGATTGAGAGAGGTTTGTGGAGGCGTAAGAGAGGGAAGTGGGGCAAAGATGGGGTGTGGGGGAGATTTACAAAAGCTCTTATGCCCCCGTACAAAGACGGGCAAATATTTTGTTTCTTTGGGCCGCAAGGTTCCCGCCATATAGGAACTTTCCAGATAGTTCACATGAATTTCAACCAACCTTTCCCCAAGTAACAGGTGGACACAAATCTTTCCAACTCTTTCAAAGTCGGACCTGTGAAAACTGTCTGCCATCCATCCTATCTCCAACAGGGTGTCACATTATTTGCAGTGCCAAAGGTACGGCCTCCAGGTTCCCCGAGCTCCCATCTCAATCATAGCAGCGAGATGAATTTTGCCGAGAGAGATATCAAGGGATGGCCGGTGAAATGTGGGCTCCAGCCATCCATGGAAGTTCCTGATTAGACTGCCTCACTGGACCTTTTGTGTCCCGTCATGGCGAGGACAAAGGAGTGTGGAGAGGGATGGGCCGGGGATAACAGGGAAGATGAGAAGTGGGGAAAAAAAAGCATCAGAGGGAATATTGTCCAGCGGCACACCATTAAAGTGCTCCCAGTTTGTAATATTGAGCAATGATGTGCAAGTCAACACACTTTGCAGCATGAAAACAGGTTGCAGGGCGCTTTTCCTGCTTGTTACTGTGGAGTTCCTCCCCTCCCTTTTGTTGACTGTGGGATCACAACTCTTTGACAAAGTGTGTCCTGGATGTCTTGACACAGATGTGAGGCACCTACCGCTTGGCCTCTTGGACCGACAAACTCGTTGGAGCTGATAAAACGAGCTGAGCACACTCTGTGCAGATGGGCCAACAGTTGAGTGGAGGGAAGCCATGATTTGAGGTCCGCTTTCATACTGACACTCCTCGCTCACCTTTGACCTTTCTGGAGGCAAACTGCCCTTGGCGCTCTACGCGCACACACAGCCCCCCTCCCGCCCCCCACCCTCGCTCTCTCTTGTTGGCATACACATGTAGTACGCGTCAGTATGGATCATATCCACTGCAGCATCCAGTACACTTATTATAGATCAAGAGAACACTGATTCATTTACCAAATGTCTGTTCCCGCCTGTGCTTCGCGCAAACAGGTAGGAAAAGAGCAGGTCGACTTTGACATAAGAAACTCTGGTTGTGTGTGTGTGTATGAATAGACACCTGTGTCTGTGCTGGATAAAGGGAGGCCGGACTGGTGGGAGAGGTCAAAAGGAGAAGAGGAAAAGGAATTATGGCTGAGTGTGCCAACAAACGAAACCTCCAGGCCTCTTTGTTCTCCCTCTCCCTTTGTCTTTTCTTTCTCCTCCCTTTCCACTTTGACCCAATCTTTTTTTCTTTCGTCCGACTCGCTTACAGCTCGCTGTACTCTCTTTCACCAGATCGCCACCTGTCGCTATTCCTCTCACTATCACCCCCCGCCCCCCTTCTTTCATCAAGGCTCCACCTGCCTGTAAGATTCACCTTTCTACACAGCCACATTTCTCTTTTTGTGTCTCCCTTGCTCTCACGAGCACTCTCCCACTACTGCATTCATGAACCATATTTGATGTCGGCTTTGGGTCTTTCATGAGCACTTTTTGCACAGTTGCCATGGGAATGTCAAACTTTGGAGGGTAGAAAGAGGGCAGATTATGTGCTCCCTGAGGGGGATTGTGAGCTGGTGCTTCAGCAGTGACTTCCAGCTTTGCATGCCACCCATTATGTGCATTGGGCACATACCCAGCAAGGCCTCGCTCCCGAGTGGTTCTTTCATATTTTGCTCTCTTTGCTTCTTCTTTCATAACCTACCGCCTGCCTCCAGTCTTCTTCTTCCTCCTCCTCCTCCTCCCCCTTTCCTTTCTCTGTGCGTCTGTCCATCTGTTGCAGAGCCTCCCTGCAGAACTTGAGAAGGGCTGAGGTCAGGCAATATGCCGTGTGGCCGGGGAGAGAGAGCGAAAGCCTAGTGTAAAACTGTCTTGTTTGTCCCCTCCAGGTCGACGATGCCATGCTCATGTTCGACAAGACCACCAACAGACACAGAGGTGAGACGGGCTGACCTCCTCTGTTCACTCGCCACAACTCCTACCTTTCCTGTCAACCCCTTCCTCAAGTTACTACTCTTCCTCCAGTCCTTCCTGGCTATCTATTGATCCCCCTCCCCCTCCTCCCCTGCAGAGCTCCTTCCTGTGGGCTGAGCTCAACGAGACAAACGGGGCTAGTCTAATTAGCCAGTCCGTTAATCAGGATCAGGATAAAGCCTCCTTAAGCACCTCCTCCCCACCCTGGGACTGATCGATTGTGACAGCCTACCTACCAGCTTTGCCCTGGCCCTCTGGCCAGGAAGGGAGGGAGGAGTGGATGAGTGTCTGTGTGCCCGTGCGTGTGCATGTGAGTGCGATTGAGGGGGGTCAAGCAGCTATTACAACTGATTACTCCGGTCTATTAGCTGTAGCAGTGTGCATAAAGGCATACTGTTTTAGCCCTAACATTGTGTGAAATGTTCCGCTCATGCACTTGCCTCGTCCTCTTCAGGATTTGGCTTTGTGACGTTTGAGAACGAGGATGTGGTGGAGAAAGTCTGCGAGATCCACTTCCACGAAATTAACAACAAAATGGTGAGAACTTTGGACTCGTCATTTAGCGTCATCAAGTTGCTTAATTGTGTTTTTCCTGGAAACAGGTGGAGTGCAAGAAGGCTCAACCCAAGGAGGTGATGTCTCCCACTGGCTCGGCCAGGGGGCGCTCTCGGTGATGCCGTATGGAATGGACGCCTTCATGCTGGGGATTGGTATGCTGGGTAGGTTCCTATTGATCAGAACAAGGGGGATCTCATAGCTGTCCTCCCATCTGCGCTTCTCAAAAGCTATTCCTGCACTCTTGATCTTAGCTACTTTGAAGGTCACATGACACATGATGAAAAGGAGGCGGACCAATCAAAGGGTTCCTCGACTGATCTTGTGCTTCACCACCATGTTGCTTCGAACATCTCGATCTAAATTTCAGAAGACACCCAGTGTGGTGGCAAAGGTGCCAAGATACAATGTCTGGGCTTCACTTTATGTTCCCTGGGTGCCTTTTCATATCTGCAAGATTTTAGTCTATCCAGTACATAGTTCAGTGCAAGTCAGTTCAATGTTATTTATGTACCACCAAACGCGTATTATTCTAATGACAGACAGTACATTCTCATTATTTGTCGCACCTCAAATGAATGCTCAAGTCAGGATCAATATGAATATGCCCCATGTCACATTTGAAATGCTGAGAAAATCCCTGAAATGCCAGACATTTACCATAAGTCTTTAAAAAACCATGTATGAATATCTAAAAGTAGTCAAGTGGCACTTAATCGTTTCTGCTCTTCAAACTCCCTGAAACAAAACATCCTGTTGTCAAAGTATTCTGATCACTAATCTCTGAGTGGGCCGGTTTGTTCAGCTTTTAACTAGACGAACTAAGGCTGCCATCTATTGGCCAGTCAGATAACTGCAGCATTTTCCCAGATTTTCTTTCAAATCAAATGATTGGCGAAAACATCTTTCTTTCTTAGTAATTCAAAATTTAGGCTGTGTTTACACAAAATCTTTGCTGTATGACTACAACGCATAGTCTTATCAAGAAAAAGGTGACAGGTGTAGAATATCACCCATCTACAGGTCATATCATACTGTACCGGGATTTACAAGCCACCTTTTGTTTCCTTTTAAATAGTTTCCAACTACCACCAAGTTTCTGGCATATTGGCAAAAATCTGTGATATATTCCTCAAAATTTTACTTGATTTAATGATGCACACATGTTTAGGACAGCAGTAGTTTTTGAGGTGCAGTTTGGTGCCGTTCCCAACTGGCATGATATGCTTCGCCTAAATGGTTAGCACATAATTTGCCTGACCGTTCAAAGGCTGGAGCTTTGAATCCGGGCTCCAGCCTTTCTGTGTAGAGTTCGCGTGCTCTCCCTCCGTATTCTCTCTCTCATTCTTTAGGAACGTTAATTTAAATGGTTGTTTGTCTATACAGTATGTCAGTATAGACAGTCCAGGGTGTACACCACCTCTCGTCCAGTCATCTGAGATGCACACCTTCCACGATAGTGAGGATAAGCAGTATAGAAGATGGACGGGTGGATTGTTAGGCACGAATTTTGCCGAGAGAGATATCAAGGGATGGCCGGTGAAATGTGGGCTCCAGCCATCCATGGAAGTTCCTGATTAGACTGCCTCACTGGACCTTTTGTGTCCCGTCATGGCGAGGACAAAGGAGTGTGGAGAGGGATGGGCCGGGGATAACAGGGAAGATGAGAAGTGGGAAAAAAAAGCATCAGAGGGAATATTGTCCAGCGGCACACCATTAAAGTGCTCCCAGTTTGTAATATTGAGCAATGATGTGCAAGTCAACACACTTTGCAGCATGAAAACAGGTTGCAGGGTGCTTTTCCTGCTTGTTACTGTGGAGTTCCTCCCCTCCCTTTTGTTGACTGTGGGATCACAACTCTTTGACAAAGTGTGTCCTGGATGTCTTGACACAGATGTGAGGCACCTACCGCTTGGCCTCTTGGACCGACAAACTCGTTGGAGCTGATAAAACGAGCTGAGCACACTCTGTGCAGATGGGCCAACAGTTGAGTGGAGGGAAGCCATGATTTGAGGTCCGCTTTCATACTGACACTCCTCGCTCACCTTTGACCTTTCTGGAGGCAAACTGCCCTTGGCGCTCTACGCGCACACACAGCCCCCTCCGCCCCCACCCTCGCTCTCTCTTGTTGGCATACACATGTAGTACGCGTCAGTATGGATCATATCCACTGCAGCATCCAGTACACTTATTATAGATCAAGAGAACACTGATTCATTTACCAAATGTCTGTTCCCGCCTGTGCTTCGCGCAAACAGGTAGGAAAAGAGCAGGTCGACTTTGACATAAGAAACTCTGGTTGTGTGTGTGTGTATGAATAGACACCTGTGTCTGTGCTGGATAAAGGGAGGCCGGACTGGTGGGAGAGGTCAAAAGGAGAAGAGGAAAAGGAATTATGGCTGAGTGTGCCAACAAACGAAACCTCCAGGCCTCTTTGTTCTCCCTCTCCCTTTGTCTTTTCTTTCTCCTCCCTTTCCACTTTGACCCAATCTTTTTTTCTTTCGTCCGACTCGCTTACAGCTCGCTGTACTCTCTTTCACCAGATCGCCACCTGTCGCTATTCCTCTCACTATCACCCCCCGCCCCCCTTCTTTCATCAAGGCTCCACCTGCCTGTAAGATTCACCTTTCTACACAGCCACATTTCTCTTTTTGTGTCTCCCTTGCTCTCACGAGCACTCTCCCACTACTGCATTCATGAACCATATTTGATGTCGGCTTTGGGTCTTTCATGAGCACTTTTTGCACAGTTGCCATGGGAATGTCAAACTTTGGAGGGTAGAAAGGGGGCAGATTATGTGCTCCCTGAGGGGGATTGTGAGCTGGTGCTTCAGCAGTGACTTCCAGCTTTGCATGCCACCCATTATGTGCATTGGGCACATACCCAGCAAGGCCTTGCTCCCGAGTGGTTCTTTCATATTTTGCTCTCTTTGCTTCTTCTTTCATAACCTACCGCCTGCCTCCAGTCTTCTTCTTCCTCCTCCTCCTCCTCCCCCTTTCCTTTCTCTGTGCGTCTGTCCATCTGTTGCAGAGCCTCCCTGCAGAACTTGAGAAGGGCTGAGGTCAGGCAATATGCCGTGTGGCCGGGGAGAGAGAGCGAAAGCCTAGTGTAAAACTGTCTTGTTTGTCCCCTCCAGGTCGACGATGCCATGCTCATGTTCGACAAGACCACCAACAGACACAGAGGTGAGACGGGCTGACCTCCTCTGTTCACTCGCCACAACTCCTACCTTTCCTGTCAACCCCTTCCTCAAGTTACTACTCTTCCTCCAGTCCTTCCTGGCTATCTATTGATCCCCCTCCCCCTCCTCCCCTGCAGAGCTCCTTCCTGTGGGCTGAGCTCAACGAGACAAACGGGGCTAGTCTAATTAGCCAGTCCGTTAATCAGGATCAGGATAAAGCCTCCTTAAGCACCTCCTCCCCACCCTGGGACTGATCGATTGTGACAGCCTACCTACCAGCTTTGCCCTGGCCCTCTGGCCAGGAAGGGAGGGAGGAGTGGATGAGTGTCTGTGTGCCCGTGCGTGTGCATGTGAGTGCGATTGAGGGGGGTCAAGCAGCTATTACAACTGATTACTCCGGTCTATTAGCTGTAGCAGTGTGCATAAAGGCATACTGTTTTAGCCCTAACATTGTGTGAAATGTTCCGCTCATGCACTTGCCTCGTCCTCTTCAGGATTTGGCTTTGTGACGTTTGAGAACGAGGATGTGGTGGAGAAAGTCTGCGAGATCCACTTCCACGAAATTAACAACAAAATGGTGAGAACTTTGGACTCGTCATTTAGCGTCATCAAGTTGCTTAATTGTGTTTTTCCTGGAAACAGGTGGAGTGCAAGAAGGCTCAACCCAAGGAGGTGATGTCTCCCACTGGCTCGGCCAGGGGGCGCTCTCGGGTGATGCCGTATGGAATGGACGCCTTCATGCTGGGGATTGGTATGCTGGGTAGGTTCCTATTGATCAGAACAAGGGGGATCTCATAGCTGTCCTCCCATCTGCGCTTCTCAAAAGCTATTCCTGCACTCTTGATCTTAGCTACTTTGAAGGTCACATGACACATGATGAAAAGGAGGCGGACCAATCAAAGGGTTCCTCGACTGATCTTGTGCTTCACCACCATGTTGCTTCGAACATCTCGATCTAAATTTCAGAAGACACCCAGTGTGGTGGCAAAGGTGCCAAGATACAATGTCTGGGCTTCACTTTATGTTCCCTGGGTGCCTTTTCATATCTGCAAGATTTTAGTCTATCCAGTACATAGTTCAGTGCAAGTCAGTTCAATGTTATTTATGTACCACCAAATGCGTATTATTCTAATGACAGACAGTACATTCTCATTATTTGTCGCACCTCAAATGAATGCTCAAGTCAGGATCAATATGAATATGCCCCATGTCACATTTGAAATGCTGAGAAAATCCCTGAAATGCCAGACATTTACCATAAGTCTTTTAAAAAACCATGTATGAATATCTAAAAGTAGTCAAGTGACACTTAATCGTTTCTGCTCTTCAAACTCCCTGAAACAAAACATCCTGTTGTCAAAGTATTCTGATCACTAATCTCTGAGTGGGCCGGTTTGTTCAGCTTTTAACTAGACGAACTAAGGCTGCCATCTATTGGCCAGTCAGATAACTGCAGCATTTTCCCAGATTTTCTTTCAAATCAAATGATTGGCGAAAACATCTTTCTTTCTTAGTAATTCAAAATTTAGGCTGTGTTTACACAAAATCTTTGCTGTATGACTACAACGCATAGTCTTATCAAGAAAAAGGTGACAGGTGTAGAATATCACCCATCTACAGGTCATATCATACTGTACCGGGATTTACAAGCCACCTTTTGTTTCCTTTTAAATAGTTTCCAACTACCACCAAGTTTCTGGCATATTGGCAAAAATCTGTGATATATTCCTCAACATTTTACTTAATTTAATGATGCACACATGTTTAGGACAGCAGTAGTTTTTGAGGTGCAGTTTGGTGCCGTTCCCAACTGGCATGATATGCTTCGCCTAAATGGTTAGCACATAATTTGCCTGACTGTTCAAAGGCTGGAGCTTTGAATCCGGGCTCCAGCCTTTCTGTGTAGAGTTCGCGTGCTCTCCCTCCGTATTCTCTCTCTCATTCTTTAGGAACGTTAATTTAAATGGTTGTTTGTCTATACAGTATGTCAGTATAGACAGTCCAGGGTGTACACCACCTCTCGTCCAGTCATCTGAGATGCACACCTTCCACTATAGTGAGGATAAGCAGTATAGAAGATGGACGGGTGGATTGTTAGGCACAATGGCCATTGTAGTTTCAGATTTGATTTGTTTGTTTTGTTGAACAACGAACCATCATAATGTTGCAGTGCCATGTTTCGTGTATGTCTGATCGCGTAACACTGAGTTATAATCTCAGACTGTGAACGTTATTGCACCTACACCCTATCCCTGATGTTTTCTCCACAGGTTATCCAAGCTTCCAGACTGCCACCTACACCAGTCGAAGCTATGCAGGCATCACCCCTGGATATACCTACCAATTCCCTGGTAAACATATCCTCTCTCGTCATGATACATGATGATCATTTGATTTCCACCACTGTTAGCTGAGAAGGAGGACTGAATGACAAAGAGTTTGATGTGGCACACACTACACAGAAAGCTTCAGGTTCACGTCATGAGAGCTAACATGAAAAAAAGCAAGATAAAGCCTATTAAATGCTCAGAAGGTGTTTGACAAAATGTCCTCGATTGACTGTTGTGAAAATTATTAATATTATGTTTAAATTTTTATTGTCGTTCATCTCTCTTTAAATACCCTGAATTATTATTATTTTTTAATCTGTAAATACAGTATTACTTTACAGAAACAAGTTACAACTGGGGGTGTAAATTGCTGCTTGTAAATATCAGGGGGTGGATTCACATCTGCTTTGCTTGCTTGTGAGCGTGTGTGCTAGCGCTATGTGTGAAGGTGTTTATGCATGTCCAGTGTTCCCTTTCTATATCATGCTTCATTGTTCACAACCCTGCAATATCATGTTTATTTAAGCAATTGTTTTTTGAATTTTTGTTATGGGTTCTTACATTTTCCGGAAGCTCACCTACTGTAGTGGCGATACATGTGGGAAAGGAGAATCACAGTCACCGATGCATTTTTCAGTTCTTTAATGAACTGCTAGGAGTACCATAAAATACATAAACATGATGACTATACAGTACTTACGCAGAAGCTGCTGTCATCCAGAGCTCACACCCATACACTCAGATGCAAATTTGCCATTGTCACATGTCACCCAACAAGGGCAGGCCTCTTAACTCTTAATAGCAAATGAGTTGAATCCCTTAAGAACTGAATTTATGAGCATACTTGTATGTGGTAGGTCTGATTTGTTGTTTTCTGCAGATTTTAAAACACTCAAACCTTATTGAAGGTCTACATTAAGCTATTTTTCCGTCCAATAAATTCTGCTTCTCCTTCCTCGAATCTTGTAATCCCTAGTTTGACTTCTCCACACTTCTCACCCCCACTCCTGGGGTGTTTGTGTTGTCCTTTGCTTGCCTGTCAAAGGTGCGGTCTAGGACTCAAAATCACTCTGCTGTTTCTGTTTTAGAGTTCCACTTAGAGAGGACTCCCCTTCTGACTTCACCCCACCCCCCTGAACTCACAGGTCAGTTAGTCCCTCCTTTGGACTTTACAAGCAGCACGTTGTCTCTCTGGTACACACCCCATAAACTACCACACACACACACACAAAACTAGCTTTTACACTGACACATTTGAATTTAATATTTTGTCTTCAGCCATTCCCCTCACTGCGTATGGACCAATGGCAGCAGCGGCAGCAGCAGCAGTTGTCAGAGGTAAGATTTTCAACAAGGTTTCCCATTTTGACCATGATCAAGTTATACCATTGTACTGTATTTGCTTTGACTATACATGTTTGTTTTTTTTAAATGGAAAAACACATCCAAAAGCATTTGGCTAGGCTTCTTTTTTAATTTTGACAACACCACCGTAATGGATGTCAAGTTTCAGATGTGATGTACTTTTATTTTCAGATATATTTTTATATATATTTAATTTCACAAAAATAAGGCATTTATCATTTAGGAATCCTGAGCCATTTGTGCATAGTACCTCAAATCTTAAATACAAGGTAAACACACAAGTAAAAAATGAAAGACTTTAAAAGAACATGGTCCTTCTTCAATGCTGTTCCCCCATGGTGTGCAAGGCTTGAAATAAGCGGTTTCACATTGCAGTCTGTGAAAATATGTATTTTGCGCCTCATTAATACACATTGAATAACAAAACGGAGAATCAAACACCAACCTTTTAGCAACATTCAAAAAACGTTTGGGAACTGAGGACACAAATTGTTGAAGCGTCGCAGGTGAAATTCTTTCCCATACTTGCCTGATGTACAACATATGCTGCTCAACAGTTCAGAGTCTTCTTTGTCATATTTTGCACTTCATATTGCCCCGACCACATATTTTCATTGGGAGACAAGTCTGGACTGCTGGCAGGCCAGTCTAGTAACCACACTCAATTGCTTCAAAGGCATGTTCTTGTATCACAGTGAAGAATATGGCTTGGCATTGTCTTGATGAAATAAGCAGGGACATCCCTGAAAAAGATGATAAAAAAAGGTCAAACCTGTATGCATCTTTCAGCATTAATGGTGCCTTCACAGATGTGCAAAGTCACCCATGCCATGGGCGCTAACACACCCCCATGCAATCACAAAAACTGGCTTTCGAACTTTGCACTGATAACAATTAGGATGGTCATCCTCCTCTTTGGCCCACAGGGCATGACCACTATTTCAACAAACAATTTGAAATGTGGACTCTTCAGACCATAGCACGCCGTTCCACTTTCTGTCAAAGCCTCTCAGATGACCTCGGGCTCAGTGAAGCCGGCAACATTTCTGGGCGTTGATATAGGGCTTTCACTTTGCATAGTAGAAATTTGAATTTGATTTGTAGACATAGCAATGAATTATGATAACAGTCATTTGGAACTTGACTTTGATGTTGTGACACGGTATCTTCAGGTTCTACCCCATCTCGCACAGCTGGATTTTTGGGAACCAGCAGCCCGGGCCCAATGGCGGACATTTATGGAACAGCTGCTCAGGAGTCAGCAGTCAGCAGTTATCTCAGTGCTGCAAGTCCTGTCCCAAGTGCAGGATTCAGCCATGGTCTTGGGGTGAGATACCACCTACTGCACCACACTGCCCGTTTTGGACAAGTGTAATGAGCCATAGAGTTATGCTGAAGCACCAACCAGTCATCAAGAGTTTTAGTTAGATCGACAGATAGACCTGTGTGTTCCATTGAAATATTTTTTTGTTTTACCCCTCCCACGGGTTTAAAACATTTACATTTATCAAAACAAACTTAATGTCACGTTTTGCATGATGGTAGTGCGGGTAGGACCCCAAAAGGCAGGGAGGCAGAGGGGAGCAGGGTGGATTGACCAAAATGTATTTAACAAAAAATACACACAGGAGTACAATGGAAAAATACACTAAGTCGAAGTACTCAAAAAATGCCCGGAAAATCACAAGTATCAAACAAAACTATCACAGGAAAAAAAGCATTCCAGGAGCACACATATGCTCACATACTCACAGCTCACAATGACCCAACAAAGACTGACAGAAACTCAGGGAACTAAATACAAGCCAAGTGACGAGACAACGAGAAACACCTGGACAAGACACAAAGAGTTGACGGAGCTAATTGGTTACACACAAAGGACACTGATAACGACAACAGGTGGCGAAAAAAGGCACATGAGGAATCAAAACCAAACGTAACCAGACCGAAACATAACACTTAAATTGATTAAAGTTAACTTTTTAATAAAATAATTCCCTGCCACCTTTTCTCACACTCTTGCTCGCCCTCTTCTTAAAATTAGAACCAAAGCATGCTTGCTTCAAGTTATTTATCAGTCCTAGTTACAGTTTACTGTAAAATTGACACTTAAAATAAAAAATAAAAAATAACTTGTGCAGTATATTTAAACACATAAATGTTCAACCAAACCATATCATTTCTTCAAAACGAAAGTCTATACTAACTTAATGACAACATATTAGGGCTGCACAATATATAGAAAAAAACTGCATATCACACAGGTGCGCAATAATTGTCCTCTGAAATTGTATGCTTGTATCAGACTTTAACCAATCAGATGTAACCTTAAATGCACATTGCCATGCAATAGTTGAACACAATCTCAGGGCATTACAATTCATTAGCTAAGAATACATCACGCTTGCTTATTTTGCTGCATGAGAAAATGCATTAGATTATAACAATGTTATTTTTCTTTAGGTACATGTTAAACGTCGTAATAATATAGCGATGACCATATTGAACACACACATCGCATATCACATGCTTTTCCAATATCGTGTACCCCTACAATGTATGAAATGCCATAGATGGACTAACGAAAATTAGCAGCAACCTTCAAACAACTCCTACTTTTACCACAGCACAGAGAAGCAAAATTTCATTTACTCCATCATGGTCAAATGCTGCGGCTTTAAAGGAAGTGGAGGTCAACCTGTCATGCTTCCTCCTACAGGGCCCTTTGATCGCCACGGCCTTCACTAACGGCTATCACTGAGAACGTGAGTTGTTCTACACGTTAAGAGGCAGGATGCAGTACGGCACGATTACATGTGACCTCTAACTAATGCAGTTTTTTTTTCATTTCAGTCAAGAGTTGTTGACGGACGGAGAGCTGGAGGGAATTGAAGCTGCTTTGGAGCTGATCTGGCCCAAGCTCTGTCCACTTCGCTTCTCGTGGTGGGGGCAGCTAAAACCCCATTTCTTTCTCTCTCTCTCTCTTTCACACACACACACACACACACACACACACACACACACACACACACACACACATCACCCTCTTACGGCAACCTCAACACAGCCAACCCTAACGGCACCTTAACAAAATCAGTCATGGAAATGTTTCGAAAAGCCAGCAAACAAAGCAAACCGTAGCAAACAAATACAGATGCTGCATTTTTAGTGTTACTCTTTTGGGTTATGTTTTACTTTGCCATTTTGAACGATGGCTGCAATTTGTCTTATCGGGTTATTTGACCTCTGAACCTGAATCTCCAAGTGAAGGTTACGAACTGTACTGCAAAACCCGTCAGAAGTTCATAATGAATATTAACAACTAATTTGTGAACAATCCTGTTTCTAGAAAATGTGTCTGAACGTGTAGTGGTAGGTTTTAACAAAATCTAGTGATATACATAAAGCAAGGAAGCAGGTCAATGGTCACAGTTACATGGTAGGCTTACTTGAGCTGTACAATGTTGTAACATACTGTAAATAATATGACTTTTGTTCGGGGCTTAAAGGGCGGGGGCAGCTACTGTACTTTTAGGGTCTGGGAGGCTTTGGAGAAGTGCTAAGTTAGCTTCTTCTCGTCACTCCTTACATTGGCAACTTTGATGGCGAGATAGTTTCATGGACATCTCAATACATGTTTTTGTTAGAGCAGCCATACATTTGCTTAGGCATTTCTCTTTCTGTCACTTGAGTCTGTTATTTCACTGAAAAGCTGCTGTGAGTTCAGCGGAGGGAGGTTGTGTCTTTATTTTCTTTGACTTTTTTGGAGGGGTGGGGACACATGCACGTAAAAATGCTCCTCGCCTAGGAGAGGAAAAAAATATCCTGTTTTCTTACTTTGTCATAATGTTGTTTAACTGTGATTTTTAAGATGTGAATATTTTGGGTGGAAGAACATGAAGGAGTACTCTGTTGAGCGGCCGTGCACACACACAGACACAATCAAACGTGCTGATGATGGCCCGCTGGTTTGTGTGTAACGTGTTTTCCGAAATGATGTACAATGTTCACCGTATGCTGTTTTTGGTTGGGGGAGGTACCTCTGTTGCAAATGTGAAATTTTAATTAGACTTTTTTTTAATAATACATTAACATATTTGTCAAAGTTATGTTCTTGTTGTTGTTGTTCAAGGTGGCTTTTCCTAGTCACCTTGACATCCCTCACACGTATCCACTGGAGGTCACAGCTAAAGCAAGGTGACGACTATTTTTTTGACCAAAACAGTTCTAAATGAAGTGAAAAGGATGTTGCACTGGCTGGCCAATTTTAAAAGGGCAGAAGAACAAAGCACTCCACATTTATAAAAAAGGTTTTCATATTTTCATAGACACTCAAACTGCTCCACACTACCACCGTAGTTTTGGGTCTTCAACTTAAAAGAAATTGTCAAGACTGTAACCTTTTCAGAATTTCACTTTCCTGTCATGTTATTTCTTTGCAGAAAATAAAAACCTTTTTAAATTTCCTAATAAATTATTTTAAAACATTCCACTTAGGTTTCAGTTTTTGAATTGTTTCTTTGAATCTCCATTCATCCATCCATCCATTTTCTAATCAGCTTATCCTCACGAGAGACCGTGCTGGAGCCTACCCCAGCTGTCTTCAGGCAGTAGGTGAAGTACACTCTCAACCGGTTGCCAACCAATCGTAGGGCACAGTTAGATGAATAACCATTCGTGTTCACACACACCTACGAACAAATTAGAGTGTTCCATTAACTTGCCATGCATGTTTTGGGAATGTGGGAGGAAACTGGAGTACCCGGAGAAAACCCATGCAGGCACGTAAAGAACATGCAAACTCCACACAGGAAGGCCTGTCACGTTTGCGAGGTGGTGGAGGACCCCAAAAAAGCAGGCACAAGAGAGGAGCAGGTTGTACTTGATGAATTGTATTAAAACAGAGAAAACTTAATCCTAAACAAACAAAGTCCAAAGTATCTAACAAAACACATGACTGAAGATAAAACATAACAATGACCAAAACCTGACTGAAACAAACATGACAGTAGCATACAAACAGCCACAAATAATTACCCGACAATGAGTAGTCAGCCGGGAGTCCTTTTGTAGCTACTAATTACCTAACGACCAACAGGTGTGCAGCTGCAGGGAAAAGCCCCACAGTGCCACCTGTTGGTCACAAACCAAAACATGACAAGACCAGAGCCAGAATCGAACCCTGGGACCTCTGCAGTTGATGCTGGTGGGCTAACTAGTGGACCACTATGCCGCCCCCTTTGAATGTCATTTAGGGATTTTTTCCCCCCACAGTGCCTTGTTTTCTTTTTGGATTTTTCCTAACTATTTTGGGGGAGTACACTTGCCTTTCCTCCTTGTATTTGGGTCCTCATCCATACCAACCCTGACAGAAGAAGTGAGAGTCCTCAGAATAAAACTAGTGTAACCAAATGCAAATTCCACACAGGAAGGCATGGAGCTGAAATCCAAACCATGCTAATTACGGAGCCACAATACTGCTGAGGTTCAACACCTTACTTGTTTTAATCAGATCCTGTTCTGTATCAGGCTGGTGGGATCCAACTCCAAAAGGAACGTGGAATTATGATTTTGGTGGTAAGTTTATTTTTCAATGAGACGACAAAAGGTGATATAGTGATTTGATAGGGGAAAAGCCTGACCTATCACAAGTGTAGTAATGATGACATGGCATCTTCATGATGCGTGTCTGGCTTCAGTGGCAAGAGACTTGATCATCGTGGGAACACAAAGAGATCAGATAAAGGAGAGGAACCTACACAATAAGTTTGAATGGCATTTATAAATTAAAAAAAGAACAACACAAAACCGTGAGGTGTGCTTGCCACTCTGCAACCATTCCTCCAAACAAACAAAATAACTGCTTTATTTGATGCCCGTGTGCAGGAAGGAACAGGACAAATGCAAATTCGTCAAAACCCACGAAGAATCATTATTTTAATTATTGCAGAATGAACGAGTCAAACAATGTCCACTTTCTTAAATAACTTGACACAAAAATAAACTTGTGTAGTAAAAACATATTTGGAGAAGTATAACCCTTTTAACTTCAAATTCATTAAAAGCACCATGACTTAAATGGTACTGTATTGCGAAATGGGAAAAACTATGTTGACTGTCCGGGTAGGAACAACACGATAGCCATACGTCGCTCGATCGTGATTAATCATGTGGCATAATCAAACAAGCCTG
Source organism: Hippocampus mohnikei (assembly GCA_026261675.1). Lineage (NCBI taxonomy): Eukaryota > Metazoa > Chordata > Actinopteri > Syngnathiformes > Syngnathidae > Hippocampus > Hippocampus mohnikei. Next base: position 14,533,924 of record JAKGUB010000348.1, read on the forward strand.
GGGGAGAGGGGAGCGAATTTTTCATCACATATGACGCGCTTTGATTTTATTCCCGTTCTTCCTCTGTTTAGTCTTCAGTGTTTCTGTACAAACGACCAACCCTCCGCGCAAATTGGGTTACAGGACAGGCAAACCAGGCGGAAGAGGCGTGTTTTCGTCTGGATACACGCAAACACAACTGAAATTCTACAGGGTGCAAGCCCGTACCCGCTGCTTGCGACCACGGAGCGTTTAAATCTGCAATTAAAGTAGAGGAAATGCTGTAAGAAAAGGGTCGAGTTACTTTATAAGGTGACTTTAGGTTCAGACAGCGCATGTCCGCTTAGTGCTCACAACGAGAAAACTGCTGGTCTAAGACGGAAACAACGGCGAAAACAGACCCGACGTCTTCATCCACTCCCGTAGAGGACTGGACGATCTCCTTTGGCCCAAGACTATAGACACCCAGGTGTAATCTAAGAATTTAGGTGAGTAACATACGATATTAAGTAGGATACCACACAAAGTTCACTATTGTAGTAGTAGTTGTAGTCTCAAAACGCCCCTAGTGGCCAGTCTAGGAACATGTGCCGTACAATGATGCCAGTTATTTCCCAATGTTGATGTCAAGGCACATCATTTTACACGACACAAAATAATCTCACGACACAACACTGAACAAAATATCTGCTAAGTTTTCAGTAGGTGGATTTTTCGGTAAAGTTCTTGAATTAGATGTTTGTGGATTTTGCAAGTATACCTAATAATTTGGACAGTGAGTGCTTATCATGAATGGGCGCATGTGTTTGTGTCTTCCAGTGTTAGATGCTATTAGAATGGGGAACAGCAGCAGTGACAGAGCCAGCGGGAGTCAGAGTGAACGAGGGAAAGAGGCTCGTCCCAACATCCTGATTGACAGCACAGAGGATGCAGATATTTTCCAGAGAGAGGATGCAAAGGTAACATGTTTGTACCAGTGCAATACAAATAATGCCAATGACCATATTAGACGTATCGTTTAGCTAATTTTAGTAGCACTTTCACTGAATGAATTGATATTGAACCCAATGTGTTTTTAGACAATGTCAGTGCCACAATTCGTTCAATTCCAAGGCCTGAAATATTTATTCATTCATTCATTCATTCATCATCCGAACTGCTTGATCCTCACTAGGGTCGCAGGGGGTGCTGGAGCCTATCCCAGCTGTCTCCGGGCAGTAGGCGGGGGACACCCTGAATCGGTTGCCAGCCAATTGCAGGGCTGAAGCAAAGGTTAAACATTGTAAATATGACAATACAATGAATTAACAGTTAGTTTACTTTATTAAGCAATGAACTGATTGTATTTCTTGAATTCACATTGTTTAGAGCAGCAAACTATTTTCTTATGAGGCAATTTCAAACACAAATATACATTTTAGTTGAAACTTAGTGTTTCTAAGTAGGTTGTATGCTTGTATGCTTGTATGGACATCAATATGACACATTTGTTGTGCAGACCTCAAAAGTAAAAACCAAAACTCAAGACTCTTTTTTTTTAAACATACAAATAACATTACTGATACTAGGAGTATTTATATATAATTTTCATGTTAATACTGTTAAGCTTATATGCCACATCTCTTGGCTGACATACGCCGTAATGGAAGTTGAATAATTTCCAGCTTCCACTTCTGTTTAGCGAAATAGATTTTTGCTCCACTGATTAATTTTCCTGCTCTTTTGCTGCACATAGTTGGATATGCTACGCTATGCTATAACACTGTTCAAGCCACACTTTGGTTAAAAGCACATGAAATTCCAGTGTCTCACAATTACATTTTAATATTTTGTTAGCCTAGCAATTAGCGTAGCTTTGCCGTCTTTCTTCGTCATTCCTTCATGAGAACAATACTTGTCAGAAATGTAGCAATGGAAACAACAACTCCGCAAAGTATTTTGATGCACTAGTAGCTAGCCAAACCTCGTTGCTAGCTAGCTGATGCGGCATAAGTAGCACTGTGCTTGCCTCAACCTCTGACTACCGGCGGTAGATGATATGAGTGACGTGAGTGCGTTCAGCGGTTGATTCTCAATTTTGCTATTAAGTGTGTTTTGATGAAGCCGAGTAAGCAAAATTTGTCCTCACGAACTGCGATGTGAAACTCCTTACTTCAAGCCTTGAATTTTAATTAATTGATTAATTCTAGTGATCGCACCATCAGATTTCAATGCCTGGCTCAAATCTACAATGACAGGGCTCAGGACTCAAACTGGCATCTCTCCAGGGAGTGTTTCACCTGTAAGAGGTCTTGAAGCTGCCACCCTACATCCATTTGCCCCAAATCCAAGTCCTCAAAACCCAAACTAGCTACGACCGCTTTATTAAGTCAGCAAGCTTAGCGTTGGTGAAATGGAGTGAGGCCCTCATTTATGTCCTCATTAAAATGGAAGCAACCTTGTTTCCAGGTGCCACAGGAGGATCAGGAGTTTCTGGCCTGGCAGCAGGACCTGGAAAGTGACAGTAAATGTCCAACACTTGCCAGGCCAACAGTGTTCCGCTGGACCGGAAGCGCCAAAGAGGTCTTTGTGTCTGGCTCCTTTAACAACTGGTCCACCAAGATCCCTCTCAATAAAAGGTTGTATGTGAACATTGCAGCTTGTTCATGAGATAAAATGGAATGACGCTGTTTAATAATGACATTACCTCTCACTCAGTAAGAATAACTTTGTGGCAATCATGGACCTGCCTGAGGGAGAACACCAGTACAAGTTTTGTGTAGACGGACAGTGGACGTTGGATCCAACAGGGGTGAGGAAAGTGCTCTGATTTTGTTTGGACATTGTATCGTCGGATTTGCGGCGCATGTTTTGACACTTTCGGGTGAAGAGAGGCGGAGCTGTCAACTGATCACCACCTGGTGGTGAGTAGGCTCGATGGTGGGGAAGATGCGGTCCGTCCTGGCAGACCCAAGCGTATTGTGAGGGTTTGTTGGGAGCGTCTGGCGGAATCCCCTGTCAGAAGGAGTTTCAACTCCACCTCCGACAGAGCTTTTCCCATGTTCGGGGAGGCGGGGACATTGAGTCGAATGGACCACGTTCCGTGCCTCTATTGTTGGCGGCCAATCTGAGTTGTGGCCGTAAGGTAGTTGGTGCCTGTCGTGGCGGCAATCCCGTGCTCGCTGGTGGACACCAGCAGTAAGGGATGCCGTCAAGCTGAAGAAGAGTCCTATCGGGCCTTTATGGCCTGTGGGACCCCAGAGGCAGCTGACGGGTATCGACTGGCCAAGCGGAATGCGGCCGGTGGTCGCGAGGCAAAAACTTCGGACATGGGAGGAGTTCGGTGAGGCCATGGAAGCCGACTTCGGACGGCCGAGGAAATTCTGGTCCACCATCCGGCGTCTCAGGAGGAAACAGTGCACCACTAACACTGTGTACAGTGGGGATGGGGCGCTGTTGACCTCGACTTCGGGACGTTGTGAGCCGGTGGGCGGAGTACTTCGAAGACCTCCTCAACTCCACCAGCACGCCTTCCTTGGAGGAAGCAGAGTCTGGGGACTCTGAGGTGGGCTCTCCTATCTCTGTGGTCGAAGTCACCGATGTGGTTAAAAAGCTCCTCGGTGGCAGGGCCCCAGGGGTGGATGAGATCCGCCCGGAGTTCCTCAAGGCTCTGGATGTTGTGGGGCTGTCCTGGTTGACACGCCTCTGCAACATCGCGTGGTCAGCGGGAGAGTGCCTCTGGATTGGCAGACCGGGGTGGTGGTCCCTCTTTTTAAAAGGGGACCGGAGGGTGTGTTCCAACTACAGAGGATCACACTCCTCAGCCTCCCTGGTAAGGTCTATTCAGGGGTGCTGGAGAGGAGGGTCCGTCAGGAAGTCGAGCCTCGGATTAAGGAGGAGCAGTGTGGTTTTCGTCCCGGCCGTGGAACAGTGGACCAGCTCTACACCCTTAGCAGGGTCCTCGAGGGTATGTGGGAATCGCCCAACCAGTCTACATGTGTTTTGTGGACTTGGAGAAGGCGTTTGACCGTGTCCCTCGGGAGTTCTGTGGGGGGTGCCGTGGGTATGGGTGCGAACCCTTGATACGGGCTGTTCGGTCGCTATACCACCGATGTCAGAGTTTGGTTCGCATTGCCGGCAGTAAGTCGGAATCGTTTCCAGTGAGAGTGGGACTACGCCAAGGCTGCCCTTTGTCGCCGATTCTGTTCATAACTTTTATGGACAGAATTTCTAGGCGCAGCCCGAAGCGTTGAGGGGGTCCGTTTGGTGGCCTCAGTATTGCATCTCTGCTTTTTGCAGATGATGTGGTACTGCTGGCTCCTTCAAGCGGGTCTCTCCAGCTCGTATCAGTGAGGTCTTCCTGTGCCTTTTTTTTTTTTTTTAGTTGTTCAAGCTTCCCACAGGGTATTAAAAAGTCTCAAAAGCATTGAATTTAGAAATTTGGAAATAATACCTTAAAATGTTTTGAAAAAAGTTTTGATATCTGGGTCTTCAATTTTATGCTGTATGTAACTTCTTTCAACTTCTCCACAAAAGTGTCATTTGTCATTTTGATTAAATAACAGCCTAAATAAACAGGACAGAGGTGCGAGTCATTGAGAACGCAACGCAATCCCCAGGTGGTCAATCTGTGGTCAAAACAGGACAAAACTTTACTGAAGAGCATGCGCAACAACACCACTACACAGATGTAGATTTTATTTATTTAGTTCGGTTTTTTTTTTTTTTTTTACCCAGACAGAGCTTAAAGACCTCCGTTGGCATGACGGAATTCTGTCATTTAAAAAAAACTGTCGTGCCTGCGCAGTTTGACAGTGAAGATGTTCCTCCATTCATTTAGTCAAAAATGTCATTCGCACAGTGACATGCACTGTTGTCATCTTACCTCATCACAATAAAGCTGTCCTGACAACTGGAATTCAAAGGAACATTTATATTGTAGGTGGCCTCAGAGGTGTCAGGTGAATCTTTGCAATGTGTCTTTCAATTATAAATGGCCTGCTCTACGTAAAAAAGCCACGTACATGCATGTGTGCAATATGCCATACAAAATCTGTATGGTCGTTACGGTAAAAACATCCTGTTCCGCCACCAGTCAGAAGCCACACACATAGCTGCAGTTGGTTCTCTTGAGTATTCTACCCGGGCCCTCCAGTAGCAACAACAAACGCACTGACATCACTGACTGACCACTCCTGCGATCTGAAAGTCCAAGTGTGCAAGAGCCTGACCTTTCCCCAACCATGTCACACCAGTTTGTGGAGCTAATCCTAGCATGCACAATTGATAAGAATGCACTGTCAAAACTATCCATATCCAATACACGTGTCGTATCTTTGCACCAGTGGCGAGCTGCAAAGCTGAACTTGCTTCAAAATTGCAGGCTGTCTCCCCAAACAACAACAATAATGATAGCAGTAATGATAAATAGTGCTACAGAGTAAAAAAAGAAAAAAAGTGGGTTTAATGAGGCAACAAACAAGAATTGCTTTTTCCCCACAAATGCAGATTCTACTAACAGTGTTTTTCCGTTACCTCCCGGGAGAGGGACTTGTACCCATGCACCAGAATGCACAAAATTTGACCTAAAAAAAATCAGTGTGAGGACCCCATTCTGACAGACACTCACTATTTACTTCAATGCCTTTTCTGCCTTTATATTTGTGTTTGAATGAAAATCTCTCCCAATTTGGACAAGATCTATACTTGTCACGTGTAACTATTTAAAAAGAATCAGTGTGCACCCCATTGCACTGAAAATTTTGGGTTAGTTGATCACAGGCATTTTGAACATAAGTCAAATTCTTCTTCTTCGTTGAGTAAAGAATCCTTTCGCCTTTGACCCAAACCAGTGGATTGTTAGGAGTTTGAGGCTTTTTGCATCATATGTAAAGAAAAGATTTCAGCTAGGTACAATGAGCATTAAGACGTTTGAGTCCAATGCCAACTCATCCAAGCACATAACTTCCATGAGAGCTAACGAACAATCCCCCGCACCCTCACCCCTCTTTCCCCACCATCCCCCCCAATCGCTGGCGTTTTGCAATCTGCCTGTTGTGTCTGCTGCGCTGTGGTGGTGTTGCGTGAGTAGCCTACTCAATACGCTGCATTTTTGCATCCTCCACACATTCCACATTTCCACGTTGGAGAAATAAATTAACACAAATTCACACATCTTTATTTATTTAGTCAGTTGTTTATTTATGCTCATATGGCTGTGAAATAGGTATGAAATTGTCCAAAATCGGTCTTAAATTGTTAAATTTAACGTGAACAATCTTGTGGGAACCCTGTTGTGTTTCTTTTTATTTTTTCCATTCCTTAAAAGAAAACAAGATACTATCTTTTTACATGAAAACTCACATTTTCAATGCATTTCAGTACGTAACCTCTTGGTGCTCTCACAGGCTGTGATCACGACAAAAACCGGAACCGTTAATAACATAATCCAGGTGAAGACAACCGACTTTGAGGTCTTTGACGCCCTTCGAATTGACTCTCAAGATTCTGCAGACATCTCAGGTATGACTCACTTTTGCTTTTTGTTTTGAGCAACTCTTAATGTGCTGATTATTTTTCATCAGACTTGTCCAGTTCCCCTCCTGGTCCCTACCAGCAGGACGCCTACGTTGTCAAATCAGAAGACAAGCTCAAACATCCACCTATCTTACCTCCACACTTGCTCCAAGTGCTGCTCAACAAAGACACAGGGATCTCGGTATGTCGCTCTCTTCATCACTTATCATGTTCAACTTTGTATTTCATCTGAGCTCAAGTCAATCACCTTTTGGCCTTCCCCAGTGTGACCCAACCCTGCTTCCTGAGCCCAACCACGTGATGCTCAATCACCTATACGCCCTCTCCATCAAGGTAACCCAAACATCACGTCCACTTCGTCACAATTAGGAACTGCTCAATCTAATGAGATTCACTACAAGAGCAATCCATGTATAAAGGTGTTAGGGCTGAATGGCTGGCATAGCCGGATGGGTAGCCAATTAACAAAAATACGATATGTCTTGTTTTGTCCCAGGATGGCGTCATGGTTCTCAGCGCAACTCACAGATACAGAAAGAAATATGTGACTACTCTTCTGTACAAGCCCGTATAATTTGTTTGAGTTGATTGTCATGGTGATGGTGTGGCCCCTTTATGATGTTGTTTTAAATTCATAATTATAGGTTTTCTTTCGTTGTTTGTTTGTTTTTTTTAATCACAGTAGGCCTCATTCATTAATAAATGCGTAGAAATGTTCTTACTCTACGCATAAGTTAAGTATACATAAAATCACTGTCGGATTTATGATTTGTGTTTACCGGCCCATTTTGTTTGCATCACCGTGCCTGCGTTGATTAATTCAAATTCATTCAAATTGAAGGTTCTCACTAATTAGCATATGGCCGCCTTCATTTATTGATCATTATAAATGCAAATCTGTTTGGCGGCACCTCAGCCAATGCCAAAGGTGTATAAGACACAAGAGATGGCCCCAAAGTGTTCTGAACTTCCTTCATCATGATCCCGTTTTCAAAAGGTTGGTTTCATCATAAAGCTTGCTGAACACAAAAACTGACAACATATATACTAATAATTATATAAATTGTTTTTTGTGTTCATTACGACTTGCTGTTTATGTTCCTGAATGCTGTGAAGCTTTTCATTCCAATTGCACTTGATTGCAATTTGGTTGACGCGTGACCAACAGATTATGCCGCCTGGTTAGCAGAGGTGTCAAAATGAAAACCGTGTCACCTTTTGACTTTAGCAACGGGTTCTTCGTTCTTTCTTTTTCACTTTCCCGACCTGCATTTGAAAACTTTGCTGGTCAGACATTCAATTACCATGTCGTTTTATTTCGGTGTGTGAAAATCCTTGTGTATTTGTTTATACCTTTCGTCTCTGTGAACCATATTTAGTCCGCGTTGCCTCGAGTTTCAAACCAAAGTAATACAATTGCAATGCCTTTTGAGGCCAAGAAGCGAACACAGACATATGGGGACCAATAATTACGTTTCGATCTAATCTATCCTGATTCATTTGTAACAAATGTTAGTTTTGTTTTTGTTTTTGTTTTACTTGTGTCCAAATGATAAATAAATGTGCATTTTGGTAAGAAAAGTGTGGTGAAAACGTATTCCTTTATTGATTGTGTTGCTCAGTTTACACAGTGGACTTTTGGATCCAGGTTCTTGTTTTCAGGGTTGAAGTCGGCCCGCTCGAAGCAATGAGCTGCTATTCGATCGCACTCGCACACGGCCGCCTGGCACTTGTCATTCATGGCTACGGAGACACACGAGAAAGATAACGTCATGAATATGACAGCCCAAGTAAACTGCATCTATAGTTACATTGCGTCGGGGACATTCATACGCACACCTGTATTCATTTTCTAAAATTCTTGGATATAATAACAATCTGGATTTGGGTCACAGACTCACCTGAGCAGGTGACTTGGTTATCTGAGCAGGTGAAATCATAAACCAGAACATATGGAAGATCAGTAATGGCCGTACATCCAGGAGTCTTTCTGCTTCTTTCATAGCATTTGTCGTGGACGTAACAACACCTGAAACGAACGGGTTTGAATTTTTTCTACATAGAGTACAATTCAAATTCCAAGTTACGACTTGAATGCAACTTTTGGCGTCTCCTCCTCACATGTCCAAGTCATCCCGTGGGCTTCCTGTGCCCCCAAAGCCACACCAACAGCCATAATCGTTGTACTTCAGAGGGTTAACTCCTGGCTGGGCGCACTCGATCATATCCCCAAACTGCCATAAGGCCTTGGGCAGTCGAGCCCCGCTGACCACACATGCTGGTCAACGGCGCAAATGAATCGAGTTAAAAGTGAGCCATGTTCTTTGTAAGCGGCGCTGCGTTTTCAGAAGTCTCACCTGTGGCAAGCAGCAGCAGACGAGCTGTCAGGTTCATGGTTGCCTGCAGAGAAACAGGCAACATTGTCACAGCTTGTACTTATAGACCAGGAGGTGAGCTCGAGATAAGGAGTACATGGGGAGGAGTGGATTTTTTTTTTTTTTGACTTGGGAAGTCTATATAACTATTGCTCAACACTCAAACATTTTGCCTTTGAATTATAGTTGTAGTAAGCCTGAATGAAGACATGGTTTCATTTGATGTGATGTAGTCACTCATGAATTATACTATTTGAGATTACCAAATACTGAAAGATTAATTTCTGTTCTAATCGTTTCATTTATGTCCCTTGCTCATAATGTTTCAAGACGTAGACCCAAAAGGACATCAGTACCTTAGTCCTACGACTTTTCCAATGCCTGAATTTAATACTCTTTGGACTACTTGTTTTTCTCTCTCTCTCTCTCTCTCTCTCTCTCTCTCTCTCTCTCTCTCTCTCTCTCTCTCTTCTTGCCATTCGACTGCACTTTTGCATTTCGGTCTTGCTTGACACAGCTGTGTAAACAGCAAACACTTGCTAGAATTCCCAAATCAATCTACCAAACATCTCTGATAATGCTCAACTTAGCAGGAAAGGAAATTTAGTACAGTGTGTTAAAATTTGTGTCTTGTCACTTTTCAAAAGCTTCTACGAAACTTCAAATGGGAAACCCAACCAATCGCAGGGCACACATAGACAAAAAACAACAACAACAACAACAACCATGCACACCGGAGGACAATTTAGAGTGATCAATTAAACTACCGTGCATGTTTTGGCAATATGGGAAAACACTGGAGTACCTGGAGAAAACACACACAGGCACTGGGAGATCAAGCAAAGTTGCAAACTCCACACAGGAAGGCCGGAGCACAATGATCTCTGCACTGTGAGGCACACGTGCTAACCCAGGGGTGTCAAACGCAGATCCTGGAGAGCCGCTGCCCTGCATGTTTTCCAAGTCTCCCTGTTCCAACGCACCTGATTCAAATGATCAGATCATCAGCAAGCTCTGCGGAAGCCCGACATTGAACCTGCTCATTTGAATCAGGTGTGTTGCAACAGGGAGACTTGGAAAACATGCAGGACAGCGGCCCTCCAGGACCTGAGTTTGACACCCCTGTGCTAACCAGTCAACAGTGCCATCTTTTTCCTTTTTTTCCCCTGTTGGTTTAATTAGCATGTCCCAATACTTCTGTCCTTATAGTTAATAGCAAACAGGACCAGATGGATGGATGCGCGAAGGGATTGGGAAGCCTGTATTAGTCTTAGCGACCTCAGTCCCACCATGTCACACGATGTACAGTGAAATTATTTATTTGATCAATTTTGTTCCAGGCAGCACGGGAGTCTAGCGGTTGACACATGTGCCTCTCAGTTGCAAGGTCCTAGGTTTGAAGCTTGGCTTAGTCCACCCAATGGGGCGTTTGCATGTTGTCCCACGTAAGCCTTGGTGTTCCCCATGTACTCTGCTTCCTCACGCATTCCAGAAACAAGTTTGTCAGGTTCATAAAAGACCCTAAATTGTCCATAGGTGTGAATGCTTGCTATGTCCGCTGGCAAATTCAGCTCAGGTAAGCTCCAGCTCACCTGTGACCCTCATGAGGACAAATGGTGTCGAAAGTGAATGGGTGGAGGTTTTGTTCCGCTACGACTCACAGCACAGTGTATTTGGGTGATTTTATGAGGACATTTCTGCTTATAAAATGTATTTTGTAAGGTTTCATCTTTCACAACCACCTTGTTACAGCTGCAGCTGTTGCGAAAGCGCTGTATAAAAATATTTTTTGTAATAAAAAGACACTCATGTCATCTCATATGCAACAGAGACATTGGACATGCAATATGCTTTAGTTTTTTTTTTACATTAATGAAAATGTTTGAAAACAAACAAAAAATACTCTCTGTCATGTTTTGTCATGTGGTATGTAAGACTCATATGCGCATTTCACATATGTAGTTATATGATATATTGCAGTCAGCGTCATTCCACCGCCGGCGTACGCGGACATCGGTAGCATGAAATTGCCCGCAGTCCTCACCGTTTTTTCTGAAGGCCCAGTTGTCAGGCTGATCTACGTCCCAGAACCTCAGAACACACACATAAAGAAAAATCATGAAGCATGTGCTTGTGCTTTCAATGGCCCTCACAACTGACATTTACTTTGGGGTTTTATTGTAGTCAGTTCCATCCACCCAGCTCCACTCTCCCTCGTGAGCTCGTTCCACCAGCCCAATCCAGTATTTATAAGTGATTTCAGAAATTTCTGAAAGATAGTCCTACAGTAAACAATAACACGATCATTTGTTAATTCAGTTTATGCTGTGGAGACGCTGAAAGAAAGAGCTGGACATGAAGCTCACCAGTTCCTCCACACCATTCACAACCACCAGATGTGCTGCATGTGAAAGGCACTGCTGCTCAGCTTTGCTCCAGGTGGAGGTGGTGCTAGACAGCAAGTAGCAGCTGGTTTGGAACGCCACCCATCCCTCCTTACATGCTCCTGGGTTGATGCAGAGTATTTATAAACCACCGGCGGTGGCGCCACCTCCCCACACAACCCCCATCAACTATTGCGTTTCGGCACGTGATGGCCATCCCTGCAGTGCAGCCAAGAGAAATACTGCAAAGCTGAAAATAGACTATTGGGAATAAATACAACAAAGTCAGCCTTTTGACCTAATTCAACTTGCATAGGCTTCAACTCCCTGGCACCCTGAACAGGATAAGCGATACAGAAAATGGATGAATAGATGTTATTGAGAAACCTCAAAGTTTACCTCTAACTGGGACATGTTTTTCTAAATGAACATCTTGTATAGTTGTTCCATCACCTTCAATTGGGAAGTAAAAAAAAATCACAGTTATTTAAAATAGTGCTACAACATTAGAAGTCAGTATTTACTTCCTTACCCGAGGCATGATGGCTGAGTCTTTCCAAGTGAAGTTTGATGTCAGTGATTTCCGTATTTAACTGTGAGACTTCAAGCAGAGGAAACCATAGTAACACACATATTTCTTACGGTAAAGCTTTGCTAGAATCTTACTGAATGGCAATGACTTTATCAGACATACATTTGATCCCAGTTACCATCAGTTGAATTAAAAGCAGGGCAACAAGGATGGCATAGAGGGCATATAGCAATATCCTCCTCATACCTATAAATGACAGATGACATTTATAGAACATAGAGACGTCTGGAATAATTTAATCGTACACCTTGGAATATATTCTACCTTTGTCCAAAGTCACTTTCTGATCTGCAAGCTCAAATCTCTCGGAGGTTGACTCAAACTGGTTGTACCGAGCTTCCATCACTTGAAAAACATGTTCATGTTCATTTTAACTGACACATTCATAATTGCAGTATCACAATACATTATGCTAATATTGAACATGTTAATTAGAGCAAAAGCATGATTAATTTAGCAACATGTCATGGAAACATTTACCAATTAAAGACTAAACTACATAAAAAAAAACTAATTCAATTGTATCCACATTCACTGAGTATCTTTAAATAGATCTAATAACTACGAAGATAATTCACATACAAGCGTTTCTATTCTTTATGCAAACAAATTTCCAACGCGCAGATGTACTTACCCAACAAAAATATATATTTTTTCGTGAATCTTGGACAAATAGAAAATGTACTATTGTACAGCATTGGCAGGTTGGACTCTGACCACGAGGACACAGAAAGTCAGCCAATATTGATCTGCTTGTATGTTAGAGGGACTAGAAATAAGTCATGGGAAACTTACTTAACGCTGTTATAAATTTATTTTTAAATATCTGTACATTTAATTTTATGATTTAACTTTTATTGTTATTATTTTAATGATTTTTTAAAAACTACATTCATTAAATTAGCACATTATTTATACATAACCTCCAGTTCCACCTTTCATTGGAGTTCGGCCGTGGCTGGTTTATAAATATCAAAGAATCACATTTTCAAATTCTTAATTGTGATAAAAAAAATCCTGTCGTAAATTTGTCTTTATATTTAAACGGGGTTAAAAATCTCGATTAAAAAAATAGTCTTTCACAATTATAATTGGGTTGCGATTTGTCACTCTCATTTACATAGCGAACAACTTCAATTAAATATATAGTTCTGAAAAACAAACATATCATCACATACTACAAAAATAATAAACATAATACATTGATGATTATATTAAACAAAAAACATTTGTGTTGTAATTATAATGTAAGAGTAGTTTAAAAAAAAAGATTTCCTGTCACGTGACTCTTCATCCAAACGTCTTTCCGCTGTGTCTCGAGCCATTTGAAGCGAAGATGGCGGTCGTGGGCCGACTAACTCAAGCCTTGCTGAGGTCTTCCTTGACGCAGACCCGTCGCCAGCTTTCTGCTGCCGCTGCCGGTCATGGTGAGCAAGCAGGTGAGTCTTACGAATTATTAAAGACTATGCTTTGTTTTAACGCCATTCGTTGTTTTTAACGAGAAAGGGCTACGATTTCACGGTGACCTTGTTGCTTGGGCATCAGCTCTGTTAGCACTTGCATTAGCCTGGTATCCTTGACTCGACAACATTCAGGACAATTGTGGTGAAGACGAAAACGTGTTGCATTCACTCGATGAAATCACAAACGAGTGAAATAACCCATCAAATGTGAATGCCCAAATACTTTGCTGAGCAGTACGTTATCTGTAAGTAAAGTGTAGACGGTACTATGAGCAGTAGCAGTTTCAATCCCGTTTGTGTCTAAAAACAGTGTAGAGAACTATTAGTTATATTATTCACATTTAAAATATCAAAGATGTAAATTACATTAGTAGTTATGTGCCTTCAAATTGAAATAGTAATTTATTTACATGAAACCACCATAGTCTGACAATTACTAATCTTAAGTATCGTTTTCCCGTGCCAAATATTTAGAAAGTTATGACTCCTGGGGAGCAGTGAAAATGTAACAATTTCTGCACACGTTGTTTTCATGGAAATTTCCCCTCTTGTCCGATCCTGATTTTCCATCGCTCCAGCTAGGACATGGAAGATACTCACCTTTGTGGTTGCCCTGCCTAGAAAGTTATGACTCCTGGGGAGCAGTGAAAATGTAACAATTTCTGCACACTTTGTTTTCATGGAAATTTCCCCTCTTGTCCGATCCTGACTTTCCATCGCTCCAGCTAGGACATGGAAGATACTCACCTTTGTGGTTGCCCTGCCTGGCGTTGCGGTGTGCATGTTAAACATGTACCTGAAGGAGCAACAACACAGCCATGAACAGCCAGAGTTCATCCCTTATTCGCACCTCCGCATTCGGAGCAAGGTTGGACTTAAATAGCTCAATGTCATTTGGTTTTACTTGACTTGCTTTTCATGTCTCTGACTGATATATTTTATTTGTAAACAGCGGTTCCCCTGGGGAGATGGCAACAAATCACTGTTCCACAATCCCCATGTGAATGCCCTTCCTGATGGCTATGAGGGTCACGAGGAATAGACCCTCTTTCTAGACCTCATAACTGGTGTAGGGACCAGTTCTCCCTCAGTTGGTTTTTCTTTCCTGGACCACACACACACTCATCTGCAGTTTACTTCACTTTTGTGTTTACCTCTGAACACGAGGGACCTGAGCCGGCAGTTCTTTACTCTGTAATATTGAGTAATACGTTACCTTAAATAACTGAAATAAAGTAACTTAACTAAATTTTGTGTATTTCGTTTCTGTCGTTTGTAAAATTTACATTTTGTTTAGACAAATCAGTTGTGACAAGAGTTAAAGCAATATATTTGTGTGTGTGTGTGTGTGTGTGTGTGTGTGTGTGTGTGTGTGTGTGTGTGTGTGTGTGTGTGTGTGTGTGTGTGTGTGTACGTACCACAAACAAGCTTTTTTTTTTTTTTAAACGGCATAAACCAGCACGAACAAATGGTATCATTTCGGGTCCATTTGGAGTAGACTGGGGGACTGGGAACTAGTTGAAAAAAAATGTTGAAACACTGAAAAACAGTACAAACAAAAACTTTATAAAGCACAAACAGAACAATTTCACCCAAATTTTGGCATAGGTCAGGGATGGCAACAGGCAGTGCGGGCAATGCCCACACAAGCGATCCCCTCAATTTTTCCCAAAAAGGAAAAAAAACATGTTAGCTCTTCTGTATTTGTACGCTTTAGTAGGTCCATTCGCCACTAGATGGCAGACATTGTTTAGTTGCACTTCCCCCAAGAAGTAGCTCACGGTTTCAAAATGTTGCTGACCCCAAGGTCAATTGTACCTTCTGCCATCTCGTGGAAACGCATTTAATTTTTTGGCCTGTCTGGGGTGGATGCATGAACAAGCATTCAGCTGTAAATAAAACTGTAAAAAAAAAAAAGAAACCGTTGTTCCAGACATGACGCCGTGCAGTTATATCGTTGCAAAATATTGTCACAACAAACATACTGTTAACCTAACGTAAACGTAACTCTGAATCCATAAAAATAAATAAGAAGCTATTTTTTCCTTTTAGTGCACCCCAACAGCATGTGCAAGTTTTCTTTTCATCCCAACTTTTGACCTTTGATACGAAACTTCTCTGGATTGTACTGCCCTTTGTTTTATTTTTCAATCGACTATGTCAGCCAGCAGTACAGTACACTGTAGTTCCTGTAATACAAGATTGTCCCTCACCCGTCGCCGTACTTTCACATGACTCTCTTTGCGTGTGACTGACTTACATTCCTCTAGTTTTGTTCCTCTTGTCAAAACTTTTTTTTCTGAGCGCGGACAAACCACAACAAACCCTGAAACGTGGCTGTAATTATTTCAACTTTTTCCATCCGCATCACGAATTTGTCTTCGGATTTTCAGAGCACTAAAGGTTGCTTTGCAGCATCTAACACGGGCTGGGACTACATGGCCGTTTTGTGTTTTGTTGACGGAGACCTGAAATAACTGATGGGTGCGTAGTACATCAATTTGGCCATGGCGGAACTTCTTCCGCCGGAGTCGAGAGGGTAAGACCCTGGTCTACCTTTCACTTTTACGTCTCTACCTCGCTGTTGCCCACGTTTGGTATACTGTGTACAGTATTTGAGAAACGGTTTCATTCGAACATGACTCCTATGTGCCTGTTGCGTCTCAGTTTTCGTCCACTCGTTAAATTGATCTTGAATTCGTCTAATACACTTGACATGAACATTTGAAGCTGGGGACGTAAAGTTAGGTTTTTACACACCTATACAACTTGAACAAATCACGCTACTACATTCACATTTTCTCATTTTCATGTCTCTCGAGTTTGAATTTGAACTATTCCGCATAAAATAGTTGTACATAACCACAGAGGTTTATACACACAATATCTGTGCGTACTACATAATTCCTCAATGTTATACTGTACTGTATATCAGTGTCAATAATTGTACAAATATTACATAATCATATTTAGACTATATTGACATCTATTTTTCTTGTTTTGAATAGATTAAATTTACTCTTTCATCATTGCTGCTTGTTGTTTGTTCATTGTTCGACATTCCTAATGAGTGTTTGTGAATTTTGCTGGTGTGACTGTTATTCTATCTATCTCTATCTCTATCTCTATCTATCTATCTATCTATCTATCTATCTATCTATCTATCTATCTATCTATCTATCTATCTATCTATCTATCTATCTATATCTATCTGTATCTAATAAGAACAAACAGTGAGGATCCTTCGACAAATTCTGTACATTTCTCTAAATTAATCATTAACAATTAAGTTTAACAGTACAGATGTTATCACAACATTATCGAAAGTAATTGTTAGAAAAAAAAATGATTTTTTTCATGACACATTTTTACACTTGTTTTTCTGCAGGTGTAATTTATTTTTCCTATATGATGGTTCCAAGGTGAAGGGAGAGGGAGATCCGACGAGCAAGGGGATCTGTTATTTCTATCCAGAAGAGGTTTGACTGCTGGAAAACTGTTGCCTAAGGCAGTTGAATTTCTTGATTTTTAAAAGAACAATGATGATGACATATACAGTCTGTCTTTGCTGCAGACCCCCATAGAAAAGCAGGAGCTACTTTGTGGCCAACTTGCCGGAGTGGGCCGTTGCATTTCGGAGCTTTCTTCCTCTCCTGTGCGCCTTCTGACACTGCGTCGTCACAAATTTGCAATCCACATGAAAGAGGAATTCTTTTGGGTGAGTGTGTGTGTGTGTGTGTGATGTCTCGAGACCTACTTATTAGTCTCTGATAGATGACCTTTCTCCTGTTTTTCCTCCTTCAGGCTCTGGGCACCTCCATGGAAACTCCAACTGTCAGTGTCTGTGAGCTATTGAATAAGATAATAAACCTCTTTTGTTTCTACAATGGCTCTGTTCGCCAGAGCTACCAGGTACAATCTTAGTAGCCCTTTTAGATTGTGAACCTAATGTACAATAACGTTTACGCAAGACAGTAAGGGTGACTTTTTGGGATGACACAAAAAGGATTTATGATTAGTGGATGACAATCTTGTAATAAAAGCAGTTGTGGGCAGTCCATTGTTAACAGGGGCCTTCAGTAGGCACTTCAGTAGCAGACTTCACTACGTACATCATCCGGTGCAGTTTACAATCAGTATTTATCATTTCAATAAAAAATATCATACTCGCCAGAGATTAGGATTATTAAATGCATTGATGTATATACATCGCTAGGGACGTGTTATATTCAATTGAATTTGGCTTGCGCTGACTAACTAAAAATGCTAACGCTATTGTAGACAAACTGCCTGGTACCATTAGGCACATTTGATAGTATTGCTGCCATCTGATTCTGGAGGCCTTTGGCAGATTAGAATCACCTTGTCATGCGTTTGCGATCTCTTTGGACAAAAAAAAAAAATGGGGAATCCAACATACACATACAGGAAGCAGTTCGGTCTTGAGAAAAGAAAGAAATTTAACACAAAATCATCGCACAGGTATCACAATGATGGTTGTAAATGTTAGATCCAGTTTCTGATGGTGTTTAGCTCAGCAGAGAAAGCTTTGCTGGTCCTGACTGTCCAAAGTGATCATTTGTGTTTTTTTTCCCCCTTAGCTTCATAGTCAAGAAACCTTGGCTGCTCGTTGGTCACAGTACCTGTCATACCTGCTAGCTGGACCTTCTGAGCTTCATCACGTCTTCAGCTCCTTGGCCACTATTGACTCGACAAATGTACGTCAAGATTCATCCATACATACATTTTCTATTCTGGTTGTCTTTTTGAGGGTTGTTGGTGAACTGAAATAAAAAATAGTCAACTTTTTTCGCTGACATTCACACCTACAATTTAGAGTCTTCAATGAACCGAAAAAGCATATTTTTCAGAGTGTAGGGTAATAAAGCTGGAGTGTCCAAAAAAAAAAACAACTTTAATGCAAGTGTTGATGCACTCCAATTGTATCGTTGCTGCTCATGCATGGCTAGAAACAGGATATGACTCTCACAATGTTTGGTGTTATTGAGCAATACCGAGACATGCTTCTGCATTTATTAATTATGATACAGGCTGAAGTGTGCCATCCAAATTTGCTCTCGTGGGTTACACAAGGCCACAAGCTTTTGTGAAAACTGTCTGATTGTTTCCACTTGCGTCTTTGTACTTGTTTACGGTGATGAGCAGTATTTTGCTCCTCAGGTTGACCCGCTTCTGCTGCTAAAAGCCGCCCTCATTCTGCAGGCCTGCCAGCGCTGCCCCCTAGTGTTGGCGGGCTGTATTCTTTTCAGAGGAAGGTATGGGCTACTGACAAAAAGGAAGGGATGTTGGATTTTCCAGTACAATTTTCACATGAACCCAAAATGCACTTTATCCTTGAAAGCCGAACTTGATTTTATCTTCCCTAAAGTTTTGAATGCCCACGTGCAGCTGTTCAGTGTTTCGGTACTTATTGCACAACTTGCTGCTCGAACTTCCAAGGAGCTGACCAACAAAATTCACAAAACATGTTTGATCAATGAATCAACTGATACATTTCCAAGGACGTCCACTTTCTGTTCCTCTTTCAGTCAGTGGTAACTTCTGTGTGAATTTTGCTCTTTAGCTCCTTGTTAGGTAACAGCATATTGCATAAAAAGGATTGAAAGAAACACTGAGCACTTGCACATGCAGATTCAAAAGTTTTGAAATGGTCAAATTAAGTTCACCTGCACCGGTTACCGTGCGTTTGCGGTTCGTGCTGAAATTTCACCTGAAAGCTGAATATCCCCAAATTTTTGTACGCTGTATTCTCTAGATAAGCTGTCCGTTTACATTTTTGTCATGAAGCTATTCTTCCACCTCTCCTCCACAGAGTCGTGAGCACGCAGATGTCCCCAGATGTTACCATGAAAATTATGGCTCATGAGAGTGAAACCTTCAAGGTGAATGAATCGTTCCTTTATTTGCTGATATTCCCCAGGTAGCTTGCTTTGATAGTGGTTCACTTGGTTGCCCAGGTTCAAATGTGTGGAGTTTGCACGCTCTCCCCATGATTGTGTGGCTTTCTTCAGGTCCTCTGGCTTCCACACACATTCCGAAAACATGCAAGTTAGATTCATCGAAGTCTTGAAATTGGCCACTGCTTTGATTTTTAAACGTGAATGGTTATTAGGCTACTGATGCCGTTTGACTGACTGTTGACCAATTCAGTGTCAACGGCCTCTCATCCCAAGTCATCCGGGATAGGCTCGACCTCACCCGCGACCAATGGCTGCTCATTTTTTTCCAGCCTGTTAGTGCGTGTACATGTATGTTTTACCTTGGCGATGACTGTTAAGTCATATTTCCCAACAAAAACGAGTTATGCCTCTGTTTTCCATTTCTGTTTAGGCGCGATCGCCCACTGGCCCGAACCCATCAAGCTTATTTGGCGATGCCGTCAGCTCTACTTCTGTGTTCCTCACCATGTTTGAACTTCACTACCTGCAGTCTGCTCCTGTTGACAGAGAATCATGGTACCGTAAACAAAACACATTTCAGTTGTATGTGATTCGCCGTCTTAACACTTCTAATCTGGTACTGTACTCTGTTCTGGACCAAAGTGTGTTTTAAATCACACATGATCGTTACTGATTCTCTTCCTTGGGATACACACATGCCGATAATAGGGTGTCATTTCAGCATCGCCCATGTTGAAAAGAAGCAAACTAGGCCTGATTTTTTGATTTCTCTGATCTCGGTTGGTTGTGTTAAAGATCCAATGCCTTCAAAATCCATGTCCCCCCCCGCCAATCAAAATGAGTCTGTGACCTGGTTCGAGTCTGACATCTATTAAGCATGTCAATTGTATGTGCTTCCAAAAGGAATGTAATTTCCTATTCTTCCAAACCCGACTCTAGTTATTGTGGTGAGATGTGTATACAGTATGTTACAGTAACTTTATGGCCTGCAGTATCTCAACTTCTACATCAACAGCCCGGCTTGACTCGACAGGAACAGAGGGAGACTCTCCTAGACATTGGATTAAAATTCTGGCCTCATGTTTCTCTGCTCTGCGTCCTGAAGCTTTTCTAATAGTCCAAATGAATGGAAACTTTGGAGCATGTCACAAACAAAATTGTGCGTGCTAGATGAAGTCTCGATTTTAAGCGTGTGTCCTTTCCCAAAAAAAAAATCACACGGCTAATGACAAACAAGTTGTCGGTTTGTGTAGATGGCGTCATTAGTTCATGCATTGTGTCTGTTTTCTGAGTTTGGTCATGTGAAGTCTGCAAGCTGAGCCATGATTGGTCGTTACCTGACTCCTGAACAACTGTGATGTTGTTTTTCAGTCGACAGCAAGCGGAAGAATTCCCCCCACCCCACTGCCAAGATGAATAAAAACCAGTGGATTTTGCAGCATAATTCTTATTCCACAAACGCAAAATTAAATCAGAGAATTGTCTTTCGACTAATGTGGCTTCATAGAACATATTC
The DNA here is from genome assembly GCA_026261675.1 of Hippocampus mohnikei. NCBI lineage: Eukaryota > Metazoa > Chordata > Actinopteri > Syngnathiformes > Syngnathidae > Hippocampus > Hippocampus mohnikei. The sequence goes on from JAKGUB010000348.1 coordinate 14,554,670, forward strand.
TTGCAAAGAAAATGTATGCTTTGACTTCCCCTTTAATTTTTGATATTCCGGAAAAATACTCTTTGTTCTTCCCCAGGTCCCAGACTACTCCGAGAACAGACTCTTCCCTACATCAGAACCTGTCAAGGACGCCATCGGACACGGTCTCTTCCGAGTCTGTGCCTTCAGATCCACCTTCCTCCCAAAAGAGAACCTTAAGCCCTCGCTCGTCTGCATCGGACAACTCCGATTTCAGCCGGGCTCCGTCGCAAAGCGCCACGGAACCCGTCTGCCCAGCACCCAATGAAGATGCCTCTCTTGAAGCTGAGGACAAAGTTCAACAAAGTTCCACTGATGATACTTTTCACAGCAGCGGAGGGGACCGAAGCGACTCTGAGCACAACGCACCCTCGCACCTCAGTGGAGAGGATGGAGGCGCAAGCTGTGGGACAGTATTTGACTCTGGAGACAAAGAGCACTGCAATGAGGAATCACACAATGGCAAATTAGAAGGGTCAAATACAGGTGGCGGGGGGACCTATACTACCCCCATCGACCCGGATGAAACCCCTCTGGTTCCTATGACGCTGTACCTGCACAGGGTCAAGGGGCTCGTGCTGGCCCTGCTGGTGGAGCCTCACTTCTTATGCGACCAAGCTGCCATGGAGGAAGTGGTAAGAAGCAACCCGTTTCATCCAGACATCATCACGCAGGGTCCGACATTGAGCCTTCTAGAGTGCTCACCCTTCAGCTATGTTGCGATGGGCTTATCAGAAACAATACTGGCGCAGATAGTCACGATATAATATGACAAGTCTGTTATTATTTCAAATGTAATCACTTTATACAGTTTTATTTAGGACTTTAAGAAGGTATTGATTATTTTTTGTAAAAAAAAAAAAACAAGACTGTGTTGATTTCATCATCATATTTATGAAATCTTTACTAGCCCGGTTGGACCAGCATCTGTAAAGATACATAGTGGCATGACAATGGCCATAGTGGCCATAGTGGCTCAGGGCCATTGGGCCACCATTAAATAACTACAACTAAAATTGACAAAATATTTTTATGGAAATAAAAAAAAGACATTTTGTCTGACTAAAACAAACTACATCTAACCATAATTAGAGCGGTCAATTAATATCATACATAAGCTTTCAGAGTTCATTTAAAATGTATTTATTTCGGTATTACTTTACGTTCGGACAGAAGGAAGGTCAGTCATTTGAGAGTTAACCGTGCTTTTATCACACAATATATTGTGACTTTAAAAAAAATCTTGCATTCAACAAATACTCCAAATACTGTATTAAAAAAAAACAATACCAAAACTACAAAAAACTAAACTGAGTATTTTTGAAGAAAAAAAAAGATAAAAACAAACCTGCTCTAAAGACCAATTAAAACTAACTGAAATTCAACAACAAAAGTCCAAATGAACTCAAAACTAACTCCAGAATAAGAAAAATCACAAACTATTGTAACCCTGTCACATTAAAAGATGATGGCCTCTTTGACAGAGACGGCGACAAAGAAGCAAATCTGAATTAAAGAAATGGCGTTTGCGGTATTGAAAAATTCATGAGTTGCACTGACTTGCCTTTGTGATGCTAATTGCCGGGCTTTGTCAGACAGTCAGCTCTCACTTTATGTTTTGTATCCAGTATCACAGCTGCTTAGCGTCGCTAAACGGCCTGGAGGCCCATCTGAGAAGCATCTCTCCGGGGGCGCCGGGCACCGCAGGACCCTACATCTTCGCCCACTTTGACTGCACCCAGAGCACGCTAACAAGTGAGGCCTCTTCATTTTCCTTTGGCACATTCTTTGTAATTATCGATTTGCGGTAAAGAGCTCGTGCCGCTCAGGAACTGTGATCAGCATTCCTTTGTGCAGCAGGAAAGCTTGTCCAGGTTGGTTAATGTGGCGCTGACACCGTGATTGTGTGTCTGTGTAGCCAACCTGTCTGGTCGACCTGGGGGAGCCCCCGAGCGTCCTTTTGTCAGAGCCGCATCGCTTCTTCACTCGCATTTCTGTAACACTGAAACTCTGCAGGAGGCTATTATCAGGTCAGTATGTCAGTGACGGTAGTGGTTCAGAGTGGCGGGGGTTGGGGGGGCCATTCGTGGCTCCTTTCACAGAGGGTGGGGGGCAGGGTAAGCATCTGTCATCAAGTCTCTCATCGCAACGCAGCGTTCCCAAACTGATGCTCGTCTCTCATTTGTCTTGTACGGGGGCAATGCCACTGCAGGAACGCCGCCACCGCTGTGTACGGGGTTCGCAGCGCGGCCCAGGAGACGTATTTCCTGCAGTACGGCGTCACGCTGAGGAACTCGGGCATCCCCAACCACCAAGACAGCGCATTCTCCTTGCCCAGCAAGGCTCGGCACAGACTCCTCAAACATGGCGTTAACCTGCTCTGACGTGACAGCGCCTCTGCATTTCACAGCAGGACTATGTCTAAGTATTTATAGCCCTTTCAACATGCGTTTTAGTCAACCTGAATGTCAAATATTTACATAGATTCTTACTGTATTCTCACTTACCTTATTTAAACGATGCTTTGCACTGGAAATAATAATAAACGTATTAAGTCAGCGAGTCACAATTTCAGGTATTGTACATTACTTCGTGGCTTATTTATAATCATGATCTCAGTTCTTCAACGGTGAGCTCACATTTGCCAGACATTTTTCTGATAAGAGATCATCAATATATTGATGACACTGACTAAATTTACATGCAGTCAATATCAGGGTTAAGATCAAAATTCCGGTTTCTGAAACATTCGGGATAAGTTCTTTTACATGACAGAGTGGAAATCAGATTAATTCTATTGTTAAAAAACAAAACTAAATATGTGGGTCTCTTTATTAAACAGAAAAATATTATTTCACCTCCAATGTTCCTTATACAGTATTATACAAAACTATATTTGAACCCCATCCGTACTACTGCAATGGAATGTGGTTCAACATTTTTCCTCGATTGTCAAAAAAAATTCAAGCTCTGCAACAGAGAGCGATGCGCCTTTTTTGCCCACATTTTTGTCTCCCTGGATCCTGAGCTCAGTATTTACCATAACGCCTGTTTATTGTATCAAGTCATGAATAATTTGGACCCCTCAGTGATCTCATCCCTACTAGCTCCTCTCTACATGGACATAACACCAGGAATAAAGACGTCATTGCCGGGAAGAAGTGAAGGCTTAAAACAACCATCACAACTGCTATGTTTTATGGCACACAGATCTGGAACCAACTTCAAACCTGCCTAATCTCTCTTCATCTTTAAGAGAACATTAAATGTGTCAGAATCTGCTGACTGGGATCAAGCTGCTATTTGTTTTTGTTTGTTTGTGAAGTGTTGGGGTGTTGTTTTCGTTGTTGTTTTGTCTTTGTCTTTTTGTGTGTGTCTCATTCGCATGTGATAGTATGGTTAACTTCAGCTTGACCTCATGGTGGTAAATATGCAACTGTAATATTTGATCGGTGAATTAATTGAATTGACTTAAATAAGGCACTGCGGAGTATATTTTCCAAATGTTTCTTTTTGTCATCTTTTTCCAAAAATAGCTTTGGCTGATGTCCCTACAAATAACCGCTGTCCATGTTTTTCTTTTATAAGATCCCAACAATTTAATCAATTAATCAAATCTCAAGGGCGTGTGACTCTACCTGAAAACAGTAACACGCCTATTTTGACAAGTAAGTAAGGATTAGAAAGTAGCAGTTTCCTAAAGTAGGGAGACAAAGATGTAAAACGTTTTCAGGAAACTAAAGACGTTCGGAAAGTAGAGAAAATTCTACTTGAGTTAAACAAGAAAGTGTGTGGTTTTGTTACTTGCCACCGTTGACCGATGTGTTTGTTTCAAACGTTGGCTTGATACAAATGAATCCATATCGCCTATTGGTGAGCTGTCCATAATTAGTGGAAGCTGAGAGAAGAGGCGCATTTGAATGATCTGAGTGATTTGTAAGACCCACACCGGCCTCAAGTGTCCGCAGGCTCCACTTTAACGCCTTGATTTCAAACGTTCCCAAAGCTTGGCGAAAGACGTCGCCGTTGAAAAAGCGCAAACGCATTCTTAGAAAACATCGTTTGGAGATCTGTCGGTAATTTGTGCGCCTCGCAAACATGGCGATGGTGCAAATATGGAGTAATTGGAGTCATTAGCTAAGTGGCTGAATATGAATGGACCGGGTCGGCGCTCGTCGGGGCGCCTCATTATGCAAGCGCATTAAAAGAAAGCAGCAGGGGGTCAAGTGGGCACGAACAAAAAGAGGGGCAGGGATCGGGACGACGGCCAGGATTCAAATTCTAAGTGGAAAGTTGTTGCCATTGTGAGCTGGGATATAAAGCAGGGGAGGCGCCCAACCCGGCGGAGGAGAGAAGCTGCAGTTCGGAAAAAGAAGGACCACCATGGCCTCCGCACACACCCACCATTGGATTGCTCTACTTCTTATCTCGGTGATTACCAGCGATATGGGAGTACGAGGCCGCGCACTGGACGCGCATGGATTCGTAGCACCGTCACCGGGGAGGTCGACTGGGTCCCCGAGACCGTCTTTACGCACGGATCTCCTTTGGCGCTGGAGGCGAGGGGCCGCGGAGGCACACCGCGAGCGCTGCGCGGAGCTCACGGCGGCCTGGCAGGAAAGCTCCAATCGTAATAGCCGGGATAATTCGACCGTGGTGCGCCTGAGTGTCAGGCCTCTGTCTGCCTCTGGACCTTCCGGGGGGTTGGTGTTCCCAGAGAAGCCCCTCTTCAGCTTCGTGCGGCGGGTCTATCGGTGTTGTCAGGACGGACTCGGCTGCAGGAGCGTCAAAGGGCTCCAGGGCCGTTTAAGACGAGGTAAAACGGGATTGAGGAAGCACTTTCATCGCCTTTAGTAAACTAGAAGAAAATGTAATCTCACATGCAAGCAAAAACTGTGTATTTGACCTATATTTACAATATGTAAAATTCAAAGCCGGAGGGGGCCGAGATCCAGCAACTTTGTGGCCCACTACTAGAGCAATTAAAGTGGGGTTCGTGTTTTTTTTTGCGAAATTGCTTTGTTTTCATGCAAATTGTGTTCCCTTTTAACAGATATAAAAGGCATTTCTTTTCCATCCATCCCTTCTTTACATAAGTAAACAATAGTTTTATACTAGTTAATTGTGTGCCATGATTCCCGATCTCAAATGTAATCAATTGTTAACAATAATAATCAATTGGCAGGGCAATTTTGTATATGAAATAATGTGGTGAAGGTGACGTTTTCATAAACACAAGGGCCCCCCCCCCGAGGAAACCCAAAACTATGATGTGGCTTGTGACAAAAATGAGTTTGACATCACAGTAATAATTCAAACACTGAATCAGATCAATAAATGTTTAATCTATGACTTCTAGGGGAAGAAAAGGCTTACTTGTTGTAAAAAAAAAAAAGTTACTAATGCAAATGAACCAGTGGGTCGCTTGTGGCCCCCAGGCCATACTTTGCCCACAGCATATGTAGCAGTATTTACATGATGGTGCAGAACCAGGATTGCTTTTATCCGAGTAATCCACTTTTGTCTCATCAGAAAGCAATGTCACCATGAACCAGTACTTTCGCATTGTGAAACAACCATGTAAAATGAGCAAAACGGCTTGCAAGATAATGTTCGCGAAATGATCAAATAAACATGAAAAGACGAAAGCAAATACAAGGCATATGTAACCCAAGCAGAACGGCAGATGTCCTTGCAAGCTTCCCTTTTGCATTTTGCCAAGCTGCTTTCTTAAGACATTCTTGCAAAGGCACGTTAATGGCTTGATTAATTCAGTTGTGCACAATGATATCTGCATACAAATGACTCCTAGCAGGCTTAATGTTCTCTCCGAGACTTGTTGAGATATCCTGCTGACAGATTAACAAGGCATTAGGAGTGAAAACATCACCTCCGGGAAGCTATTCTGCTCCACTGGATCGAGAGTAATGTTGCAAAGATTTGAGTGGTCCATGAAATCAATGAGAATTTGCTCGTCCTCAGGTTCGGATGTAGAGTTGCTCATCACCAGAGAGGTCTTATCATTGAGCATAAAGAGAGCTGAGCTTCACCTTCAATTTGCAAATCCGCAACAGGTGGACATACATCCTGCACTTCTGTCCTTGGCAAAGAGCAACCTTCCGACAAGGTAATATGTAACTCTAAGCATAAGCTCTCTTCTTTGGAAGGATGTGTTTGAGGGACTTGTAACAAAGGGGGCATTTTAATTCCTAAATGTCTCTATGTTGTTTCCACTTCCAGATTTATTTCAAAAGCCCACGGTAACACCGTGGAGTTGCGCGTGGATCTGCTGTTCCTTTTCCAGAGTCTTCAAGAGGCGGCGGGTGGTCTTGGAAGAGGTCGCCACCTGGTGAACATGCGGAAAGTCATGCTTTCCCCCTCGCATAAAAAACTGGCTTCAGTGGATCTCCAGGACAATGGTGGAGACGTGTGGGGGGAGCTGGGCTTGGCCTTAGGCTGCAGTCGGGACGGAGTTGACGTGCTCTGCGAAAGCAGCGGGGTTGGCCTCCTCCACGCGCCTTTCATAACCCTCTACTACCTATGAAGTCAAACTGAACAGACACTGGACTCAAGTCGACCGAGCCATCAAATTAAGACAAATCTGAAATGATGCACTTCTTACTCAAATATATTAACTTATAAATGTTATGGTTTGTAGAAATTATATAAATATATATACACACACGAGCATTTTCATTCCGTGCTTTTTTTTTTTTTTTTTAAATACACAGAAGAGCTGATGTCATAAGCAAAGTCATGAAAGCGCTGGCCCACTTTATTGGGGCTTCAGTGGTCTTTGTGCAGCTGCTTGTTCAGTCTGCCGTCACCTTTTCTAGCATGCACAGTTAAAGAGACGTTTTCAGTTGTTGGGGCATGAAAAGACACCTGGACAAACAAAAGCATGTGGAACTTCGTAGTGAACAGGTCCTTGGGAAACGTCTTTAAAAACAGATGAGGGGGGATTGATGGAATTTAAAACAAGGGGGAAAAAAAAGTCAGAACCAGGATTGTCAAAGCACCCGGATTTCACTTTTAACTTGATGACAGGGTGGAAAAAGAGAAGCGACTAGTCTGATAAAATAGCACATTTATTAAAAAGAGACAGCATTTATCAGCATTTTGTCACTTTGCATGGGTCACATGTGAGCAAGTGTCGAGAGACTTGAGCACATTTCTCAGTCCGTCTGCTGCTGCCTTCAGGCTTTGCAGGAGAATTTGTTAATCCAAAACATGTACCGGTACATGGTATCATGGCCATCTCACGCACTCGCATCGAGGTGGGTGACAGACTTTTGTGCTGCCAGGACGGTGGAGACGTTTGCTGAGGTTTTGCTCTGTAAATTTGTCTCTGTTTCAACAAATTCAACTCATGTGTACTGTACAGTTGATTCGTAAATAACAGAGGAGTGGGGGGCGGGGGCAGGCTGGAGCATTCAGCTAAATGGGGTACAGTATATCACAAAATAAACAGACAAACAATGTCCCCTTAATTACAGAACAATTTCAAAGAATGTGATTTGAGGAGAGTGAAAAGATTTCAACATGGCTGGGGTTGACTTCCCTGATTTATTGGATGCTTCATAAGGTAAGCAAAGAATCAGAAAGCGAGGACCCCTATGTTTAAGAAGATTGCGGATGGAGTGAAGACAAGTCTTTGGTTCTCATATGGAAAGACACAGAGTGGATCTTCATTCCCCTCCGGCGCTTTTATGAGCACGATGAACTAACAATACCGGGCTGATGTCTAAAAATAAAATCGTGCCGGGCGTATGTTTGACAGAAGTCTCCCACATTCCACATAATTACTCGTGGAACAAATTGACCAAGTACAAATGAAATTCTGCTGACCAATGAAGCTTCCTTCACTCCAGCAAGAGCTGTTTGCGTTGAATGATTACTCAGCCAAGAGGAAAAAAAAAAAGGCTCATGATGGTAAAGCACAATGTATTCGATAATTCAAGGCAACGACAATGACACACAAGGCAGTGCAAAAAGTTCACACCAATAAAATGTTAAAACTATTCCAAGCAAAAAGACATCCTGAGGCAACATTTCACACTAAATCCAAACGCAGAACAACATATCTCCAGATCAGCCCCACTCAGATTTAAATTACAACATGATCAAATGGAAGAGTCCCACATTTTCAGAGAAGCTCATTTATATGTTTTCATGACAACCATTTCTTTTGTCTGTCAGTTCAACTTTGTTGTTGTCTCATACTTTGTCCCAACAGCCGTTCCTCTCCTAAAGAAACGTCACGTGTCTCTTAAAGAGAAAGCCAAAACAAAAATAAACAAATAAAGTCCCAACACCTCAGTTCGAACTGAGAAGTGAGGAGCGAACCGTTGAACGAAAATGTGTGATTTCTACCATATATACACACGTGACCACTGCCGTCAGCAAATGTTCCGAGTTCAATTTTGAATGACGTTTTTGCACCCTTTCGGACAGGGGAAGAAGATGCTCACGTCTTGCAACAAAGGAAAGAAAATGGCACCACATTACTCTGTGTTCTACTATCAGTCAACGAAAAAAAAAATAATGAGGAGGAGCAAGGAAGGATCCACAGCACATAAATTTGTAATTGGGTTGGATGCAGGGGGCATTGACATGTTAAGACTTATCAATTGAACATGAAAAAAAATGCAATGCACTTTTAATAAGAGGGTTGCTAACACATTTCTTAGAAAATTGTTTGGTCTTGTGCAAGGGCCAAGACTGAAACACAAAGAGGACTTTGGGAATGAGGCCATGGGCATCAAAGTAGTAGCAGAGATTTAAAAAAAAAAAGTTTGCTCAACAACCACAAATTGCACCTGAACCAAACCTTAAAGTTCTCATTGGTATGAAAAAAAGGAAAGATAAAAGTAGGCCGGATGTTTTTTAAGACAAGAGGGTTTTTTTTTTTAAAGGCTGCTGGGAATTCAAAAGGACATGGAGTAAACATTTGTTTGGAACCACCAGTGATGTTGTGCTTTCTTCTTGTCAATGGAAAACACTCATGAGCCATTTCAGGGATAGAAGACGGGCGCAATGACGGCCACAGGCTACTTGTGGGATCTCCGTGCCTTTATCAGACAACAAAACTGCATGTTTAACAAACCAAGTCGCAACAGTGAACAAATAATTGCAAGGGAATGCAGACTCCCTCTTGTTTTGCCACAAACTTAGATAAAGTGAGGTCTGATGATGAAAGTATTTTTTTTTAGCTACTACCTAGTTCAAAACGTGCAACAATTTCAAATGACACTCATTGGTGAACTCAAAAGCTGGCAAACTAAGGAAAAGACAAGAACTGAGAAATGCAAAGATTGATGTCTTTCCAATGTGTGGATTTTGAAACAGATCCATCATTATCACCGGACTGCTGCTGAGGAGACTCGTGAGGTCTCTAGCTCATGCAAAGTTGTTTGAACATTTAAATGTAGTTCATAACCTTGATATCCAGCATAATGTCCATGTACATACACTACACACTTCAGCACACAGGTTGAATGACTGCCTTATTATAGCAACAATTTTTTTCGCCACTACTGGTGTCACTTTTGGCCTCACCAGTCAAAACTCGAGGTGTCCTTTGTAGCAAATTATAGACCTATCTCAAACCTTTCCTTCTTAACTAAGGTTGTCAAGAAAGTGATTTCATCAACTCTGCAAATTATTTAACTCAGAGGGACCTTATTACAATCAGGTTACTGACCTCATCGCAGAACGCAAACAGCTCTTATTAAAGTACTAAATGTTATGAGATTGAAAACTGACGCAGGGATGGTCTAGGTGCTAATTGTATTGGTGCAGCATCATAATATATTGTTGAACAGGTTAGAAACATGAAAGGGTTTAAATGGAACAGTCCTAAAATGGTCCAGGTCTCACCTTAAGGAAAGGAGTTACTTTGTGACCACTGGAAATTGTGAATCTGATCGAAATGTACATGACATGTGGCGTCCCTCAAGGGTCAGACCTTGGACCCCTTTTGTTCAGTCTGTAAATGTTACCTTTCGGTCAAATGCTTCACAATGGCAATGTTGGTTGTCATGTTTATACAGATGACACAGCTATACTGTATTTATTAATGTCCCCAAATGACAGCAGTTCAACATCAAAAACAAATTAACAGCTGTTTGAAACAAAATTTCCTTCAGCTAAACCAAAACAAAACAGATGTAATTGTTTTTGGTAATAAAGAAGAGGATTTCTGTTTGAAAACACATGACATCGCTGCCTTTAGAAACCAAAGGCCAAGTCTGAAACCTTGGGTCGCTGATATGACTCGGACCTGACTTTCAGCACTCATATCAAATAACATCACCAAAACAGCTTTTTTACCAGCTGAACATAACATATGTCCAGACTGAAGGGTTGCATCCTCTAAGCCATAGGTGTCAAACTCAGGTCCTGGAGGGCCAATGCCCTGCATGTTTTCCAACTCTCCCTGTTGCAACACACCTGATTCAAGTGAACAGGTTCAATGTCAGGCTTCTCAAGAGCTTGCTGATGATCTGATCATTTGAATCAGGTGTGTTGCAACAGGGAGAGTTGGAAAACATGCAGGGCATTGGCCCTCCAGGACCTGAGTTTGACACCTATGCTCTAAGCAGACTAGGAGAGACTTAACTATAAACCTACAGCTCGGGTTCTGTCCAGAACAAGAAGATATTAGTCCAGTGCGAAAGGCTTTAAAGGGGAAGTCAACTACATAATGTTCCTTACAGTAATATTTTCCATGTGGCTCTAACAGTCTTAAACACGGCATTCTGATTAAGAGCAAAATCCACTGTTTTTTAGCCAACTAAGGGGGCGGCCAATTTGTCACTATCTGTTGATTGAGAATGACATCACAGTTGCTCAAGGCTCAGCTAAGGACCAATCACCGCTCACCTGTTTTCTGAAACCAACGCATGATTGGTCCTTAGCTGAGCCTTGAGCAACTGTGACGTCATTTTCAATCAACACTTAGTGACAAATTGGCCGCCTCCAGTTCAAAGTAAACATGGTGAAGCGGCATGTACCTGTTATTTCCCCAGTGTGGGACAAATAAAGGATATCTTATCTTATGCTGCACACAAATGGAATAAGATAATAATAAGATATCCTATATTTGTCCCACACTGGGGCAATTTACAGTCTACAACAGGGGTAGGGAACTCCAGTTCCTCGAGAGCCATATCCTGCCTGTTTTAGATCCCTCCCTACTCCAACACACCTGATTCAAACGTTCATGATTGTTTCAGGCCTCTCCAGGGCTTGCTGATGAGCTGATCGTTTGAATCAGGTGTGTTGAAGTAGAGGGGGATCTAAAACATTCAGGATATGGCTCTCGAGGAACCGGAGTTCCCTACCCTGGTCTACAAGATACCAACATAAGTGAGGTCAGTCCCAAGTGTAACTGCTTTCAAGGTCCTTTCAATGTTTTAATTTTTTTGTTTAAATGTATTTTGTTATTTTAGAAACCTTCTCATTTCTTGACTTTCAAATGTCTAAACTTTTTTGTTCGTGTATTTAAATGTTGTCAATGTACTTTCAGCACTTTCTGGAAGGTACTTTTGTTTTTCTCTCCTTTGGTTCTGAATGTCGTTAACTGTTGTGTTTGTAAATGCTTGTCTGGGCTGCGTCTGCTTGAGTGAAGCACATTGAGTTGCCTTGTGTTTGAAATGTGCCTTATAAACAAAGCTGCCTAGTGAGAACAAAGCGTGTAGAAGCACATGGACTTTAAGATGGATATTAAATCTATTGAATATGAATGCACACAGGGCTTTCCATATCATGTGAGATTACGCCACACATACAATGGACTAATTCGACACAGAAAGGCAAGTAGCCAAAATGATGGCTATATTTCCACATAGTTCATCTTGTGGTTTATTCCGTATGGAGCCTGTTTCTAATCCCACGTTTGGCCAGATGATGAGGAGTGTGTCAGACAAAGTGTGGCTTTCCCCATGCTGCGTGCAAAATACTGAAAAGTTGGTACAGCGGCCCCCGGGGAAGAACGGTGAGCGTGTGTTTGCTGAGCTCAGACTTTTGAAGACTTCATCTGGGATAGGAAATGGATGAAGGATGTCGTTCAAAGTGGAGAGCAGAAGGTGGAAAGCAAACATTCACCCTGCTCGCCTTCCCTTGCCTCCTGCTCCACTTATTGTCCTCCATGGTCCAGTTTTCCTCAGAGTCATGTGTATGATTTACCTCCTCGAAACGCCCGCCTCCCACCCTCCCCTCGCCTGTCCTGTCCGTCCAGTCATCTCACAGCCGACAGAGACAGAACAAAGTGGGGATGAAGACGCCAAACGCCACCAGGATGGGGAACATTAGGCTGCTGTTGTCGGCAGCGTAGGGGTTCGGCGTTCGGGGTCCCGATTGGACCCTGGGCTTAGAATCCGGCGGGAGCTTCTTCTTGCCACCATCGTCCCCTCCCTCTCCATCTTCCTCTTCTTCCTCCTCTTCCTCGTGCTTCTCCAAGCCAGGGTGAGGCTGGAGTTTTGGTACATCTTTTCACAAGAAAAGGAGCGTCACAGAGAAGTGAGGTTCACTTTGTGGAAGTTTCAGTACCAGTTCAATTCCCGCTTGGGGGAATATAATACAAGTACACGTGAACAAAATTGTCAGTGACACTTTTTAAATGAAAGAAAAACAGATACTGTTCACAGAAAGAACTTCCTAAAACATGTATTGAAAATTCACCTTTGAAAATCCGACATTGCTTTTGACTTGTGGTTCAACAGAAAAAAACCCTCATGAAACAGGCCTGGAAAAAAATAATTTGACAATCTTCAATCAAGGTGTGTCCTCTAATTAGCATCGTCAGTGCCTTTCAAGTTGTAATGAGTCAGGTGGACTTTTTAAAGGTTGACAAGTAGTCACTGTGCTGTTTGGTGATGTGGTGTGTACCACACTAAACATGGGCCAGGTGAAGCGAATGAAAGCGTTGATTCAGGACATTACAAACATAGACAAGACTGCTAAAGGTAGAGGCTATAAGACCATCCCACGTTCCTGCAGTTGCACATATTAAGAACTTTAAAATAAATCCACGGGGCTGTAGCCAACCTTTATAGATGTGACTGCAGAAGAAAACTGATGACAAATTAAAAAGAAGGATAATACGAATGGTAACAAAGCCCAGAACAACCTCCAATGAAATTAAAGGTGAACTCCAAGGTCAAGGATCTGCTACTAATGTGTACGATTGCACCATCTGCTGTCATTTGAGTGAAAGTGGAGTTAATAAGAGACAACCAAGGAAGATAGCGAGAGACTGGATTTTGACAAACTGCATGTTGACAAGCAACAAAGCCTCTGTGAGAATCTCCTCTGGGAAGACAGGACCAAATTGGAGCTTTTGGCAAGGCACATCACCGTCGTTTTTATCCAGGGCCGTTTCATGACCTTTTCCCCAGTATACTGTCGTACTTTAATTCAAAAGCAATATCTGATTTTCATTGGTTAATTCTCATGACATTTAAATATAGTCTTACTTTTGTCAGATTAAAGTTCTTTTTCTGTGACCACTCCAACAATTTTGTTCAAATTTGTACATTCAACAGAAAATGAATCATCTATAATAAAAATCTGGGGAAAAAACCCTACCTTCTGGTGTTCCCTTCATTACATAGAGGGCGCAGACCTTTGGGTTATCATAATAGCCCTGAAATACAGAACAGATCCAACAAAGTCATCACACAAGAGGCAACATATCTTTTGCTTGAGAATCACTTTGCTAGGTTGTTTCAAATGACACATAGCTCCACAAATATGACCTCTGCGTGGATGAAGGACAAAACTATCAGGACTTCAGAGCGCAAAACCTTGACTAATGTTACCGATGAAAGGTTGACCCACTTGTACAGTGGAGCCAAATTTGATGAAAGTAATATGCAAATTTCCAAGAAGTCCTCCAGCTATCGGCACATGGGAAGAATGTAAGCTTTTTGTCACGCTGCCGTCCTGTGATCGACAGATACAAAGTCCTTCATTGGTTGGCCCACCATAAATCCCTTTGAAATCGAAGCCTCGGGCAAGCTGGACACCACTTGTCACTTGTTCTCAAACTTAAAGGCTGTCTCCTCAGCGCTAAGATTAGCCAAGTATGCATATGGTGCACAAGGCATCTTTACTCTTGATTGCACGTTCAGCAGATAAAGAGCAAACTCACTCTTAAAGTTGTGCCGGTGTAATATTCATGTCAAAATGCAGCGAAGTTCAAAACTTAAATAAAATTTGACTGGCTTTAATAAAAATAGTGGGTCTTTGAGTGCTTGCCCACTTGAAGCGTGAAATCAAGTAAATCTTGAGAAACAGTGGTTTGTAAAAGTGTTGCGCCCCCATGAACTTTTTGCCACGTTTCAGGCTTCAAACAAAGATATAAAATTGGATTTTTTTTTTTTTTGTGACGAATCAACACCTAACCCCAGACCATGATAATGCCACCCCATCACCATGTTTGAAACCTCTGTGCCGCCAATTCATTCCAGAAATTCGCAGACAGTAAAGGGATCAAAAAATCTTGCACGCTGCAATTTGTTTAGTTAAAAAAAAAGGAAAAAAAAGTTACAATAAATGAATTTGGTTCCACTTCACAATTGTCTTCCAAATTCAAAAAGTTTGGCATGGATACTTTTTCAAGCTACTGTACATGGAAATGGAGTGAGTATGTTAAGTGTGATAATTCTTCATCCTCACTGTCGCAGCAAGAAAAAAAGACAACTGTGCGTTGTGAACTCAAACAATCACCAAAGGCAAACAATTTTCCTCGTTCCGTCCAACTTGGAACAGGTGATCCATGTATTTATTTCATCTAGTTATGATTCCTGCAATGCCGTATTCTGGAATCTTCAGAAAACCATTTAGCACTGACAATAGTTGATCCAAAACGCTGGCTCAAGGCTTTGAACCTCCATAAAACCACTTGAGCACATCATACCAGTCCTTCCTGCCCTTTACTAGCTACTGTACCTGTCGTTTTTTTTAGTGTTTGTTCACACTCCTGCTTATATTTTGGAGCTGTCAAAACCATGAGCCTGAGAACTTGGCATGGTCATTGAGGTCTTGACACACAGCCTCTAAACACTGTCTGCTCTTTGATGGCAACGGAGCCTGCGTGGTTCAAGTTCCAAGATTATGGAACTCTTCCAAGTGACCTAAAACAGCCTACATCACGGTCTTCTCTTCCAAAAGCTCACTTATTGGGTTTAAAGTTTACTTGGCAAAGAAATAAAGTTCCATTATCATGTTGTTATTATAATATAGTGGTACCTTGACTTATGACCCCACCTTAAGGGTTTTTAAATTATGGCTTTTTTTTTTTACTTTGCATTATGAACAATCCTTTCGATACAGTGCTGTTCAAGTCAGGAAAAAAATGTAATCATGTAATGCCCTCACATGTGGGCAAGGAGAGCATGTCACCAATGCACTTTGAGTCATTTATTGAACAAGACAGTCAAACACACAGATGAAACCACTCACTAGATCACACCCTTTAAAAGGATGAATTACACACAATCAGTAATTACACTGAAACCAATAGATTTTAATTCACTTTAATTAGGTTTTTATACAACAGCGTTATTTTCCTTATAAAAAAACTGCAGCTGGAACACTTACTTCAATTGGAAAAATTAAATAAACTGAAGTTATAAGTCACAGTACCACTATATAAACTGCTTTTTCAAGTGTTTCTGGTCACATTGAACTCACCTTTACAAACTCCACCGTGAGCTTCCCGTTAAATGTGGACACCTCTCCTTGCACACTCAGCTTGCCACGTCGAATGGAGAAGGCCACTATTTCATCGTGCGCTGTACTGTGACCCACTCGATCAAAGATATCCAGGTCCTTCACCACCACGTGGCCGTTTAGCCGAACATCAAATACCTGTTAAACCACGATGTGTGACTTGGTACATATTTTACATTGATTGAACATGAAACAATTAATGACAATGGTCAACAACTTTTAATCGGAGAGGGCTTACTGTGCCACTAAAGGTATTTTGATGTTGATTAAAAACATGTCTACCTTTTTTTCTTGCATGTCAAGTTTGGGAGATCTCTATTGTTTTTAAGTCTGAACTTTAAAAACTTTCACTATACAGATTTTAATGACCCAAATAATCACCCAAACGTGACGGCGAGGTCACCCCAAAAATATCTGTTTAGCACAGTGGTTCTTACCCTGGGTTCGATTGAACCCCAAGGGTTAGTTGAGTCAGGTCTCAGGGGTTGGCGGAGCCTCTCAGCCTCTCACACACCCGACTCAACAAGTCAATTAGTTATGATACGCCCGCTGCAGATGATCACATTACATTGCTTGTCCAATCAGTGCTGCGGGAAATTTGGTTCGCTCAGTAGTCAACGTGTGACTGTCGTGATAGTATGTCATGCACGGTCCATTGTGTGCACAATTTTAAAAAACATATACTTGTGTCTTGATATTGTATTTTTTTCAGTTTTTAATAAATGTGTTTTTTTTATGTCTTGAATTTGTAAAAAATCCTATTTTTATTTTTCACTAATGAAGGATTCGATGAATGTACATTTGAACACGCTGGGTTCAGTACCTCCAACAAGGTTAAGAACCACATGTGGGGGGGGGGGGGGGGTGTCTAAGGAGGCAAGGGTTGTTTTGATATCTTTCATGTAACACTGAACCAATTCATCAGTGTAGAAGATATTTGAAGCTATAGTATATATATTTTTATATACTGTATTGCATATAGTGTGGCAGCTACCGGATACAGTATTACGACAATGATTTCTCATGATGACTGATTAGATGAAAACAAGGAAATGAGAGATGAGAACAAAGGTCTTCTGTTGTCGTGCCTTGTCACTAAGCGTAGAAAGTTAGAAGACGTGTCAAATGTTATTTTAGTCTGTGCTCCAAGCTGCAAAAAATTAATGGGTGTAGCGTGGACGCCCGAAATGAATCAATATTCAGAATTGTTTGGTACTGTACCAGAAACCGCAATCGGAATTGTTCAAATTCAAACAATGCCCAACCCGACGCCATGTTTTGTTCTCGGTCATTTGTACACCTGTCAGTGATCATTTAATGGAACGTAATGACATGTATTTCATGCTAGAGTCGAGAATATAACAAGTTGGGTGAAACGAAAGGATAGTGTGATGGATGTAGGTAAAAAGAGCACAGCTAAAGATAAAAAGAAAAATGGCTGTTGGACATTCTTATTGACTGCTCACTTTAGAGATTCATCAGCCACATTGGCTGGTGATCAAAAAAGTTTATTTAGAACCCTAGTTGTAATTTATAGCTATGACGAAAATCCCACCCATTGCCGAACTGAACCCATTTTGCCCTGTACTGGGTTGTGCTGACGACTGAAGATGACATCACAGAGCCTCATGACTTTACTTGCAAATGTCCATGAACAAACCCAGGAAACAGGTGAATTGAGCCGTTAGGCACTGTGATGTCATTTTCAGTGAACAGAAAATGGCAGGTGAAGACAAAAAAACAAACCCGATATATTCCCAAACTGCAACACTGCTAAATATAATACAATATTATCATTATTTATTGACCTGTGGGATGCCTTCATGATTACCTTTTGCTGTGACTGGGCAAAGTAAACTTCTGCATACTTCATTACGAGTATATAGTCGCCTTCCTCACGTATTGGGATGTCATATCCAAAAGTGTCTTCATTGTAGCGCTCTGTCTGGTACAGAACTTGATCTTCCGGACTGGAGCGCAGGATCGGCAAACGCATCCCATAGTCAGAGGCTACGAAGAAAAATAAAACCATATTTGCACTCAGAAACGTTAATACATTGCTGATATGATATGATGATACTAATGCAGCGTGTATACCGGAGACAAATTCCTTGTGTGTTCTACATACTTGGCCAATAAAGATGATTCTGATTCTGATTCTGATTGCTGCAGTCGATGGAGCGTGTTGACAGGTTTGAATCTATAGAAGTGCCACACGACGTGTGAGTGCTCGCCCTTTCTGGACTTGCTTGAAACCCTTCTGTCTCAAATGACAAGCTACAACAGAGTTTGCACCCTTAATTGTTGTGACCAATGCTGAAGCACAAAAATGTTCTGCTAGCTGGGACAATTTGATCAGCACCCGTTTTTTTTGCATACGCTGGAGAGGGGATGCAGGGGTTCATGTAGTATATTGCTGATTCCTCATTATTCTGTAGCTATTTGCAGAAGCTACACCATGTGGATGTTCCTTCTCTTACATTGGGCAACAGCTTGTACATGTGCGTCACTCTAAGCCACAATAACACTAGATTCACAACAAACTGATAAAATTACCTTAGATTTACTATTGATAATGCCTTTCAAGGGAACCAAGGACGCTTACCATTAACACATGGAAAGTTAAAATGTTTCCTATGTTAGCGGAGGAGTATGACCACAAGCTTGTATAGCTGCCAGGCTTCGTAGCAAACAGCAACGTGGTGGAAGATTCAAGTAGCGGTCTGACTGGCGTGTGAGGTTGGTGCAGGGCAGAGTAGTAAACTCCTAAAGGTGACGCAGACAAAGGTCCGGATTGCTACATGCAGTTAGCTACACGGAAGTGAACAACTGATAAGCAGGTAACGGCTCGCTGCTCAATTACTGTCGGGTGGAAACCCTGCATGTCATACAATAGTTAATTTAATGTTTTCCCTCAAATCAATGCTTTTTTGGCCTGCTCCCATTTCATTCATTATTTGTACTCAAGATTAACCAATTTTCAGGGTTGAAAATGGCTTGAGAACAACTACATTAACCAGCTGCGGCCTCCCTGTGTGGAGTTTGCATGTTCTCCCCGGGCTTGTGTGGGTTTTCTCCGGGTGCGCCGGTTTCCTCCCACATTCCAAAGACATGCAAGGCAGGCTGATTGAGCACTCTAAATTGTCCCGAGGTATGAGTGTGGGCGTGGATGGTTGTTCGTCTCTGTGTGCCCTGCGATTGGCTGGCAACCGATTCAGGGTGTCCCCCGCCTACCGCCCGGAGACAGCTGGGATAGGCTCCAGCGCCCCCCGCGACCCTAGTGAGGATCAAGCGGTTCGGAAGATGGATGAATGAATGAATGAATGAATGAATGAATGAATGAATGAATGAACAACTACATTAACACTCGAATGCTCAAAATGTCTGTAGTGTTGTAAAATGAAGCTGAAATACAGACAAATTAAAGCTGAAAGTCTGTAGTTAAAATAAAATAGTTTCATTTCAATTCCATTGTGCTGGTATTTAGAGCCATAAAATGAGAATATCTATGTACCTGACTAACACCTCATCAGTGAAGTGTGGTGGTACTAATGCAATGGTTCAGAATCATATGTAGGGTTCATGTAATTTAATGTAAAGTAAAGCAGTTTTGTTCTTCTGTGCCTGTGTGCCAGTGACCTGTTGGAAGGCATAACAATCAAATGCTCTTCAACTAGATGCCAAAAAGTACACAACCAGTGTATAGCCGCTTTTTGTAACATCTTTGCTTAGTGGTGTGCCATGAGATTTTCCTATTGTCAAATAGGACTGCTTGGCTCAATTAATGAATGTGGTGACTCAATTAATGAATGTGGTAAACACCAAGGTACAATCTGTATTTTTTCGGCTTCCA
Organism: Hippocampus mohnikei; assembly: GCA_026261675.1. NCBI lineage: Eukaryota > Metazoa > Chordata > Actinopteri > Syngnathiformes > Syngnathidae > Hippocampus > Hippocampus mohnikei. The sequence goes on from JAKGUB010000348.1 coordinate 14,574,279, forward strand.
ATACGGCAAAATACACGCCACCGGTGTATTCGCTACACTCTATTATTGTTAGGTTATAACAATGTGTAGCTTTTGTTTTAATGCTTTATTTGCACTAGTTTGATTACCTTAATACTGTGCATGTGGGGTCATGCTGATACATTATTACAGGTGACTCACCTTTACCGAGTTTTCCTTCCAAAGGGTCCTTTTTGAAGTGAATACCGTGCACGTCTACGTGCGATTCCCCTCCTGCATTGACAGCCCAGATCACCCTTTCGGTCAAGCTGGGGGGGCCGCCGCCGCCGTCCGCCCAACACTGCACAAACAGCACGGACAGCACCGCTGCAACCAGCCCGGCGAAGAGCTGCGCCGTGAGCCGCTGCATCGCCACACACACTCCCGGTCTTCAATACGGGACAGGCACTGTCAAAGGGGCCACAGTTTCAGTCCATAACGTCCAAGATTAGCAGGTTTTCTAAGTGAGCTAGCAAGCCTGACGTGATGACATGCATGCAATATGATCGGAGTTGGCTAGCCAGGATGCTAGCAGTAGCAAGAAAGAACACACGACAGCAAAAACATTCACAATTATTAAAGACGTCAATTAATACGTTCAGATTATTATTATACATGCCAGTAATTTGATCGGAATAGCAACTAAAATAAGATTAATAGTCGCCAGTTATGATAGCTATCGTACCTGTCTAACCAGAAATACGTGGTCTACTACAGAAGGGGCTACCATGTGTCTTACCTTTTCCTCGGAAACGCGGAAATGTGATCAAAGTGAATGCCAAGCACTAGTGATACAGTCTCACTGGATACATGCACTGACGAATAATTTCACTGTTGAAAGCGTTCATATATTGGCAGATGGTGGAGGTCTCAATCTGGAACACTTGACGACTTTCATTCAAAGTGTGTGTATCTACCCTGGCTGCTAGCGGCAGTGCAACGTAACCGGCACGTGAATGACATATATTTTGACCAATCGCATTTCACAGGCTGGCTCAATGACGCCCTTCAAGGCTACGATCGAACATGAAACCCGAGGCATGTTTTCTAAATGTGCTATGTATATATGCTTATGAAGTCACCCATATTTGTGTTTCAGAAAATAGTTTTTAAGTGAGAAAAAAGTATAATAATAGTAACCTAAATCATCCCGTAATATTATACGCGTGGCCTTGACGTTTCGCCACGCCCTCATTTCCCGGTTCGTACATTCGTTCCGTGTATGGTTGAGCTTTTGTCCAATCAGAAGGGTCCAACGCAGCTCGCTACACGAGAGGGTCGGGCAAAGTGGAGCGACCAAACAAGTTACCATGGTGACATTTAATCAGTTCCATAGATGACAGATTCCTCACCGTGGAGTTTTATTAGACACACCGTTGGTCAGCATATGTGGTAAAACCTTATAATGAAGCAAACACCGGGTAACGTAACAACAGATAACATTTATATAGCAAGCAAACACAGTGAAATTGTTTTCACAAGGTTAATACTTTGGGTAAACATTTCTTACTCTTTCTGTATACACTGTTCTCCAAGTGACATCTGCCCAAAACGCAAATGTATTTAGTCTATGGAAGACATTTGAGTTATCTTATCCTTTCTGTGAAATAACACAAAATGTACTATAAATATTTCAACGGGCAAGAGGGTGGCCATTTATGACATCATTTTCTACAATAATACTATTTTTTAAATCATTTTTATGATGACAAAATGGAAATCAAATTTTGTAGGACCTCAGGCTGTAATATTAAAGTTTGGTTTAGATTGGCTGTGCTTAGAAAACCAGCAAATTTGAGCAGAATATTTGAAAATGTATGTTTTCATCCAAATATTGATGAGTAAACTTCATCCAAATCAACAGCATCTACTGGACCCATCCATCCATCCATTCATCCATTTTCCCAGCAGCTCATCCTCACAAGGGTCACAAGGGTCTTTGGGCAGTAGGGCACCCTGAACTGGTTGCCAACTAATTGCAAGGCACACACAGACAATTTAGAGGAAAGGGGAAAAAAATAGGTCTCAGATGCTGGTATGATGTTTGGCGTAGGTCTGAACTGTTAATAGATAAGTGGCAAGCTACAGAGGTGACTCAATTTTCAAATAGGAAAACTTACGGCACACATTACTGCATTTATGATTCAAGGTGAAGGAAACAGTATTACACAATCACAAATCCACCCATAAAAAAGGGCTCGAATACAATGACATTTATTTTGCACAATCCACATGGCAAAATGTTTATACAGCATTTATTCTACTTTGTATGAGCCCAAAATCCAAATGTGCGTACGGCACACAATTCTCTCTTTGGCATGCATAGAATTTGCTTCAACAACACGGATTTGAGAGACTTTTCACAATTACAATCATATTGACACTGACATTCACTACTGCTCACACGTCATTCCAACATTGTATGTTACCAAAGCTAGGTTGACAACTCAGGAAATTTGAGCCTGTGAGCAATGGAATTATTGTGAAAATGTGAAATGTGAAAATGTTCTAAACCTCTGTAGCACACGCTGAAACCCACAACAGGATGGAGATGGTGTGAACTTTGGTTGTCTAGATTTCAGCTTTAACAGGAACTCAAGATCCAAGAGGTACTTTGTAGCAACTGCTTTGTGGTCTGATTACAGGAATAACATTCATGCTAAGTAGCTCACTGTTCGTTTTTTTGTACATTTCGTGTGACTGTCTGAGTGATGCTATAGCACTAGACTGGCACAGTGACAAATGACCAGCTGGTCACACACAGGTTTGATACAGATGTACCTTGTGGTATTGCTACAGGGGCTCCCAAGTGGGACACCAATGTCACAGAAAGGACTTCTGAAATATACATTTTTCATTCAATAAATGGTCTACACATAAGGTGTGATAACATTTAACAACCCACTCAGTCTTTAAAGTCGTATCTACAAGGAATTATTCTCATACCTTGCCTTCATCTAACCTATAACAGAATGCAATATTTTGTAAGTATTTTCTAATAATGTCCCCATGTAGAAGATGAGACATAACACCAGCAATCTATGCACACAAGACATGATTAAGTGAGAGTTAAAGTGCAAAAACAAATGTACAATCGTTAGCTAAGCTACAGCTAGTTCTGCCTCAGTTGGACTGGAGACATTTCAGGAAGAACACTTGTTGATTGAAAGTTGGAGGTGACTCTTCACTCCAGAACATTCAAGGGGTTGAAATTCCAGTGTCAGTCAAAATTTGAATGGCTCAGAAATCTTTACGTCTCCTCTCTTCTACTCGATCAAGTATGGCGCGTGGTGAGGCTTCTCATCCAAGAGAGTTCATTCTCTGATCTCAACGTGACATCATTCGTACAAATTCTGCATGGAGAAGAGAGTAGAAGACTCATGGTGTCAGCTGCAAGTACATCAGTTAGCATCATTGATTATGAATATTTCAACCAAGTGTTTTTACCTTCAAAGTCAACGAGCCCATCCCCATTCAAATCAACCTCCCGCAGAATATCCTCCACTTCATTCAGACCCACCTGGAAAATAGGTTGCAGCAGTTAGCGGAGCAAAATTGTGTGGTGGACATCTCTAAAAGAATACTCCGTGTTACTGTAGATGTCTTCCAAATCGTACCTGATGGCCCAGAAGCTTACGCATTGCATCTCGCAGCTCAGACGTACTTATTGCACCGTCTCCATTTGTGTCAAACTAGCAAAGCAAAAAATGCAGGGGAGCACATTTTTGAGCAGACAATTTGTCAAACTAATTGAGAAAAGAGACATTCTTACTTCTCTAAAGGCATCTTTTAATTCCTTTATTCCTATCATGTCTGCAGTTTCGGCGAGGAGTTTTGGACCCATCAATTGGACAAAATCTTCAAAATCAACATGACCGCCCACTAAAGAAAAACACCAACATAAAATCAATAAAGCTATGATTTCACAGCAACAAATAACTAATATCATACAAAACCAGGTAGTTCTTACAGTTCATATTTATCTGCTGGCTCAATTCGATCAGCTCCATTTCAGTCGGCATGTATCCCATAGTTCTCATGCAGTTTCCAAGGTCTTTACAGCTGATAAAACCATCCTTGTCCTTGTCAAACTCTTTAAACGCGTCCCGCAACTCTGTTCAGCAAAGACAAATGTGCAAAAGTGACTACAAAACCGTGTTCATCGTGTCCAATGCTTTTGTTTCACTCCTTGGGCATTAAGTTCTTGGTGACTCATTGTTAAGGGAAAATCAACTTACCATCCATTTCCTCTGGACGGAGCTCTCTGTCCTGGTGAGAAAACACAATAAATCATTTGTCAGTACAAGGAAAACCTCCCAAAAAACAACCATAACTGATGCCCAAACAAAGAGCAGCATTGATCTCCATAAAAGAGAAGAAACTATTTCATGTTTGAATGGGCTCTTTTGCAGATAATCCCACACCACAACAGTGTTAACAAAAGAATGTGAACCTGTCTTTCTATAACCCCCCCCCCCCCCACCCCCAATGCTTTCTTACAATGAACACAACCTTTAAAGGGCAGGGACGGCGGCAGACATATCCCAGAAGCCTCAGGGGTTAACAGCAGAAGGAGTGTGGAGTCTAAACACAACATTGTGCCTTGACGTCAGATCTAAAGATCTGACAACTGGAGGAGCTGGAAACAACTTAGACTCAAGAACGCAAGGAACACAAGCAGACAATTGAATATGTATTATCAGCACTTCCTGTCATCCTGACTGTCAGGTCATCAAACATCAGCACATTCAGTGATAGCAAACTGTTCTCTACTTGCAATGCATTGCAAGATGTAGTTAGATACACACATGTGACAATGAAAGAGGGTAATGTCAGTATCACAGATGATCACATTTAATTTTGAGTTACAGGGCCGTGAAAAAGTAATTGCCCCCTTCCTGATTTCTGTGTTCTTTGCATATTTATCACACAAAAATTTTCTGTTCATCAAATCAATTTTAACATCACATAGCAACAACCCAAGGAAATACAAAATGCAGTTTTTAAATGCCAAATTAATTTATTTAGACACACACACAAAAATCCAAAGCTACCTGTCCTATGTGAAAAAGTAATTGCCCTCTGAATCTAATAATGGGTTGTGCCACCCTTGGCAGCAACAACTAAAATGAAGCATTCACGATAATTGGTGATGAGTCTTTCACATCACTGTGGAGACTTTTGGCCCACTCTTCTTCGCAGATTTGCTTCAACTCTGCCATACTGGAGGGTTTTCTAACATGAACTGCCCATTTAAGGTCACGTTACAGCATCACAATTGGATTCTAATCTGGACTTCGATTTAGCCACTCTAAAACCTTTTTTTTTTTAAAAGCCATTCAGACGTGGACTTTCTGATGTGTTGTGGATCATTGTCATGCTGCATGATCCAAGAGCGCTTGAGTTTGAGGGCACCAACTGATTGTCGGACGTCCTCCTTCAGGATCTTCTGGTATACAGTAGAATTCATCGTCCCATCAATCATATCAAGTTGTCCTGGTCCTGAGGTAGCAAAGCAGCCACAGAACATTACACTGCCACCACCATGCTTCACTGTTGACATAATGTTGCAACCTCCTGGATGAGTCTTGGAGTAATTTTAGCTGGTCGACCACTCCTGGGAATGTTTGCCACTCTTCCCAGTTTTATCCATTTCTGGATGATGTCTCTGAGAATGGTTCGCTGGAGTGCCAGGATCTTGGACATGGCTTTACAACCTTTTCCAGACTGATAGATTTCAATTACCTTTTTTCAAATTTCTTTTTGAATGTATCTGGATTGTGGCATGATGCGCTTGTTTCTCGAGATCTTGTAGCCGACTTCACTTTTTCTGACAGATTCTATTTATGTGATTTCTTGATTCAACGCATGTGGTGCTAGGGTGTTGCCTCTGAAATTTACTTTCAGGGTAATTCCTTTTTTATGTAGGGACAGGTAGTTTTGGATTTTTATTTGTGCCTTAATAAATTAAATTTTACAAACATTGTATGGTTGTGCGACTGCATTGGTTTCCTTTACAAACTAAATGCATTGATAAAATGTAGAATCAATTCTAATATCCCATAAATCATGTTATTATGGGAAAAATGTTGAATGGAAATCATCCATTGCATACAGTAAAAAAATAAAAATACATGACTAATATACAATGTTCACTTAATTATTTAACGTAGTAGTGTAATGTAGGTCAAATGCTAAAAACATTACTTAGGTTTTTATTTACTTGTGCGTGCACTATGTTTTTAGCATTTAGCCTACATTTTATAAACACTTTTGACAGTAAAAAAGGAGCCTGCTTGGACAATGGGACCTGAGATTTATCAGCCAACTCAACTACAGGTCACCACATTGGCTAGCGGTGTTTTCTGTCAGAGAACGAGGACAAGCGAGACACACGGCGCGTGTTTCTGTCAGTCAGTAAATTCAGCAACAAAAGCATATGGAAACACTGGGCAAGAACTGCTATAAGGGAATATGTAATTTGATTGATTGGTTGCATCACAGAAGTAGAGATAAAGCAGAAAAGCACTGCAGCTCATTGTTGCCCATTAAAGGCATCTGAAAACAGACACACATGCCTGTTTAATCCATCTGTGTTGACTTACAAGGCAGAGAGAAGCAGAAGAGGGAAAAATACATTTCCAGGACAACTGAAGGTTTTCCAGGACATTTGAATTTTTTTCTCATTTTTCATGTATTTTCCATGACAAAAAAAAATAGAGAAATCATTGTCCAGGTTTTCCAGGACGCGTGGGAACCCTGATGTAGGCTGCGATGAACTCCAAATTGGACTCAAGATAGCCTGCTTGGCTCACCTCCTTACTGGACAAAATGTGTTTACATCTCATGTTCGTACTGTATCTTCAAGCATCATTTGGGCGATGGAGCGCAACAGTTTATCTGTTTATTGGACTCTATTGTCGTGATTGTCAGTGAGTTGTGCAAGAAAGTATTACAAGAATGTACAGTATGAAAACAAGTTAAAAGCATTGATAAAAAGGCAGGCTGCCAAGTTTCCATTCATCACGCATGACAGTTTACTTGACACATTGTACAGACTGCCACCTTGCAAGTGTACACTGTCACAGGAACAGTAGGGTAAGCATATTCAGGAGCGGAGAAAATCAATGCAGTAGCACAACCACACAAAGACAACAAGATGACAACAGCGCTTCTCAGGGAGTAGAACACAGGTGGCCAAAGATTTCTGACATTCATTTGGAGGTGGCCCTACACAAACAGATCTAAGTTGTGCACATCCAACAAGAATTACAAAATCAGAACAGACTTCTCGTAAGTTCAAATAAAAAGAGACGGTAGATTTGAATTTCATGTCCTGGGCCATTCCTTGTTCAGTTCAAGATCCAGATCACACCAACAATTATAAGAAAAGAAAGCCGAAGAGAATGCACAAGAATACAACTCTTACCGTTGTGAGGGGTGAATCTAGGCAGTTGCCCATACCAAAGGAGAAAAACGGCATTAAAAAGGACCAGGAGGACCCTTTCCCTGAAGAAACATTTGCAGCTTGACTTGTGAGAGGAGCATAAACTCTGGTTTCAACAAGACCCATGCGGACTGAAGAACTATAAAGTGCCGATGTTATGCTATCAACTCCCTTTTTTTGTGTTAATTAACGTAACAATTGGGAGCTTCCCTACTGATACGGCACTAGGATGCCTTTCTCTGAGACAAACTAAGAATGACGAAAGCAGGCCAAGGATGGAAAACGGGAGTACGCCTATTAAAGGGGCGGTGATCCAGTGTTTCATGTAACACTGGCCTAGCAACACAACTCAGTACAGAAGCACAATTGCCGAAGGATAAAAATAGCAGGAGGAAGGTTTGAAAGAGTTTCCTTTTCTCGATAATCCCTCAAAATGCTTGCATCAACATATTGTATTGTGGGGTGTTACAAGGCTCTGGCAATCACATTTATGGATTCATTCATTCTCTTGACTGGCTGTATTTGCCCTGCAAAATGGTCCATTTTATCCACAACATGCATCATGTTAGCTGCATCCTACACCCACACATGTCATCCTCTGCCCTCTGCAGGATGAGACAAGGTCACTCTGACTCGTAGAGGAGCATACAAAAACTGTGTGAGAACAGCACATATATCAAAATGGTACTCGACCGTATTACATGCCGGATGTAACAATGAAACATTTATTATGGGTGTAATGACAATACAGATGAATAAAGGCACATGCACATTTACATTTACAGTGTGTCTCTTATCCAGGTTACTTTGCATTGTCTTCCCTCTGGATTGTGGTTTTATTTGTGGAATGATTTATTCCTAATAAATTGGAGACATAGTTGAATACTTTATTTACAAGTAATGTTTTGTGACTAATCACTGCCCAGTTTGGCAACATTATATTTGAGACTACATTTTGCTTCATACCTAAATGGAAAGATTATAAAATCACTGCATGGGAACTGGCTTCTTGAATCTGTTTTTTTTTTCCACTAAAAATGCAGAAAGCTAATAAATAAAACCTAAAAAGGTAGAAGCTCCGTGGGCCCGAATGAGTCAGATTACCTCAGATGCTCAAAATGGAGCCGCGGCATTTTCATATCAGTTCTCTGCAAACAGAGTCCCCAATAAATCATGCAGGAATTTAAATTTGGCCACAGATTTGCACCTCGACTGGAACATTTCCAAGGGTCCAGCACAATCCACTTAAATGAGGAAGGGCTCTCATTGAGAAGGTCTGTAGGAGGATTATATTACATAAGAAATGAATTTCTACAAGGATTGTCTGTTGTCTCTCCAAGAATTATAGTAGTATATTTACACACTATGTAACACTGTACACACTACGTATTGCCTATTGACAAAACCCACATTTGCGTATATTCTTAAAGTCGTAGTTCAACACTTAACATCTGTGGTCAATCTGGTGCCTTGTAGAACTCTGAAGAAAGTAAGGAGATTGTCTTCAAGAATATTCTTGAAATGTTGTGACATTCAATCAATGTGGAAGGAAACCGGAGTACCTGGACGAGGCACAAGGAGAGCATGCAAATGCCACACAGGAAGGCCGGGGCCAGATTCAAACCCCCAACCTCTGCACTGTGAGGGAAATGTGCTAACCAGTCTACCACTATGCCGCGAGTACACAAATAACAAGGAAATGTTTCTATGAATTCCACAAAACTTGCTTTGATAGCTTGACACAACCAAAAATAGAAAGCTAGTGGTCTTACTGAGAAGAAAAAACATTAAATGTCATGTGTTAAGAGCTAGCTAGTGTTATCTCTATATAAATCAGCATGTATTGTATTGTATCTCAACTTTTATGCTGTGAAAATGTGTTCCTATAGCTTTGCAAATTGTTTGAAGGTAAAAATGTTAATACACCTCAATGATAAGAAATGGCTTGTTGACACCAAAGATATGAACAGTGCTTTCCATCGGTGAAACATAATAGTGGAATTGTTTTGAAATGTCATCAACCATATGCTTTGACCAACAATGTTTTCAAAACAAACTTTTACCTCGATCGATGTAATGGGCACCCCTGACTTAGGATGTCCAAATATAACATGAAAGGACTGCTGATGAAAACCAGCCTCTCAAACTTGTGGCCATTTACAATATATTTGTTAAAATGTTAATTCTTGTACGGTACACTGGCCCTTTTCCAAGAATTTGAATTTCAACTTGTGTTTTCCATATTAATTGGAATCCTGTGGTCTTTGGGTACAAGACACAATGCATTTACCGTACATTACAGTATTCTTGTGGACGACAACATCAAGCAATTCTCTTGGTCATGGATGGGTAATATCTTGCTTCTCTGAATTTGTTCCATCATTGTCAGTAATGCTGCCTGAAACACAATCATTCATGTCCACGCCGTCCCTGTTTTTTTCCCCTTCTTATAAGCAAGATCTCAATCAATAGAACTCAAACTACGGTTGTTGTCTCTATTCAGTCTTTTCTGTAGTTAACATGTTTTGTAGAAATAGAAAGGAGTAGAAAGTATTGATACAGGTTTTCAAATAGGGAGTAAAAGCTAAAAGTCGTGAAAAAAATACTTAAGTATGAATACGAGAAAAATCTATACAGTAACTAAGTACTTTCTGCGTTCCGGGATTTTTGTCATGTAAAATTTGCCTCTATAAGCAGGTAAACACTGCTACTGTCGAGGGGGTCTTACCTGGCCAAAGAGTGAATGGAGGACAGTACGCAGGTTAACATCCGATGCAGAAGAAGCAGCAGCAGCAGCACTGAACCTCCGGGAGCGGGGTGAGGAGGTGCTGGACAGCGGCACCGGGGAGCTGGCTGACGGCGGGGACCTACTGGCCTGGCCGTCGCTTTTCGTCAAACCGCCCCTCTTCTGTTCCCGCGGATCGCACAGGGGTGTCCTGTCGTCATGAATGTCCGAGAGAGAGGGCATCCTCGGGAGGGGGCATTCACGGCAACGACGGCGATGCTCCGGCTGTGGAGGTGGCTCTGGTTCGGGCGGTCCGGGCGCGGACGCTCGGTCCTCGCGGTTGTGCTTCCGGCGGCGGTGGTGTCGGTGTGCGCCGCGTTCCCTCACGCCACGGCCCTCCTCGACTTGAGGCTCTGGGTGTTCGAGGTGGCTGTCAGACGCGTGGGGTCGACACTTGACCCGCGCGGATTCAACTCTGTCGCGGTTGTCACTGAGCGAAGGGTGGCACAGCGGTCTCCGGGAGCTGACGTCGCTGTCTGCCGACAAGAAAGCCTCAACGGTGGTTCCATTGCTTTGGAGCGCGGCGGCGGTGGGACGGTGATGATGGTGCTGATGATGACTTCTCCGGCTCTCTGCCTCTGCCGTGCGTTCGTGGACGTGCGTGGATCTTCTCGACGATGTTTTCAGCAATGAGGTTGTGGAGTCAGATTTTGGAAAGGAGGAGCTCATTGCTGCGGATCTACTCTGGTGTGTGACGGTGGGTTGATCGTCGACATCACGCGTCCTTCCCTTTCCATTGTCGACCAGTTTTCTGCTGCTCGCGATAAGTAGCAGCACCTGCTCGTGTGTGTCGCACACGTGTATGGCAAGCAAATAGGTCCAGAGAGCGCAGGGATAAGATAATATTGATCCCCACATCCGTATACTTTGGCTTTGCAACTTTGAATACTGGTGAACACATTTTTACACATTTTTTTAAAATAAGAGATGCAAATGAACTTTTTAGATGAATATAACGAATCTGCCCTAATTTTTGCTGTATCAGGTTTTCCAATGTGATAATAATAATAATAGTAATAATAATAATACATGTCATATAGTTAGTAATACTGCACTGCATTTACTATTGAAAAATTAAAAGTTGGGTTAAGCTATTTTTTCCGGAAGACTCATAGCTATAAATTACAACGCATGGTAAAATTTGTCGTTTTTATTGGTCATATTTTCATATTAAAAATATGTGCTAGAAAAAAAGTAAAGCCATATTTTAAAATCAGGGATAAAAATACGTTGAAAGACGTTAAGCCATATCAGAATAAAATTTGCTTTTGTCCAGTGTTATTTTAGTCTCTAAATACCAATGTTGGCAAAGTATGACCCGCGGGCCACAGACGTTTTGTGATCGAGCCCACCAAACATTCACATAATTTTACCCAATTTTCTTCCGGTGGTTTGGTAAATTTATTAATTTGTTATTATTGAACATTATTTTACAATATAAAACAATTTATTCATCCATCTTCTGTATGGTTTATCCCAGAGGTGGGCAAACTACGGCCCGCGGGCCGGATCCGGCCCGTTGGGCTTTTTAATCCGGCCCGCCGAAGGTTGGTACACAACACAATTAAGGTTCGATATAAATGATTGCATTCATTTCATTTTGACTTGTAATGACAGGCATTTCAACGCCAGGTGGCGCAGTTACTTGAAGTTGCAGAGCACAGGGAGGGAGGGGGAGACGATACGGAAGCCAGCAGTAGCGCCAACTCAAGCAACTCCCGCTCGATACGATGGAATAAGTGTGTCCGCGCCGCTATTTTCTATCAATGGATCCGAAACAGCGACATGCAAGTGACTCTTTGTTGCAGTGAGTTTTACTGCAATATTTTCACGTCCTGTCGATCATGGCATGATCAATGAAAAGGAACAGAAATGGCCACGGAAGAGAAAGTGAAGTGTATCTGATTAAACGAAGCGGGTTACAAAATACGAAACATTCAGGAGACGCTTGGAGTCTGAAAGACTCAAATCTACAAGACTTTGAAAAACGAGAAAGTGATTTGTGCTCAGTCCGATTCTGGCTATTTCCATGCCCAGAGTGAATTGCTTGCGGCTCGACGGGCAGTCGAGTAAATAAACGTTTCCTGGAATGGTTTGACTGCTATCGTGCTAAAAACGTTCCGCAAACTGGACCGCTAAAAAGAGAGGAAGCCAGTCCCAGAGCGCTAACTATGAGCATAGAAGACTTCGAAGCGTCCCGTGTCTGGCTTCAAAAGTTCGCTACGCGACATCAGCTGAGCAACGCTGTCATGTGTGGTGATCGAGGGGAGGTCAAGTCAGAGACAATAGCCCTGTTCACACGGGCAGATTTGTTTCGGAGCTGCTCCGGAATATTTTGTTGCGATATAAATTTGCACCGGAACAAATTTTGTGGAGCGTTCACACGTACAAAGCCGCTGAGCGTAACAGCACGAGAACAGCATCGGCACAGCTCCACTTGCTTTCACACGGGCAGTTCCTGTTGCGGAACAAAACGACAGGAATGCGGAGGTAAAACATGCGCATGCGTAAAGAAAGAAGAAGGAAAAAAACACTATGTACAGTAAGGCGTTTTTAGCCGAAAAAAAAAGACCATGTATAGTAAGGCGTTTTTCGACGAAAAAAACGACCATGTATATTAAGGCTTTTTTTTTTCGTCTAAAAACGCCATTCTCTACATGGTGGTTTTTTTCGGGTTAAAACGCCATACTCTACATGGTCAGTGTTTTTCAGCTAAAAACGCCTTACTATACATGGTCGTTTTTTTCAGCTAAAAACACCAGGGTCGTTTTTTCAGCTAAAAACGCTTTACTATACATGGTCGTTTTTTTCAGCTAAAAACGCCTTACTATACATGGTCGTTTTTTTCGTCTAAAAACGCCTTACTATACATGGTCGTTTTTTTCAGCTAAAAACGCCTTTCTATATATACATGGTCGTTTTTTTCAGCTAAAAACGCCTTACTATACATGGTCGTTTTTTTCAGCTAAAAACGCCTTACTATACATGGTCGTTTTTTTTGTCTAAAAACGCCTTACTATACATGGTCGTTTTTTCAGCTAAAAACACCATGGTCGTTTTTTCAGCTAAAACGCCTTACTATACATGGTCGTTTTTCAGTTAAAAACGCCTTACTATACATGGTCGTTTTTTCAGCTAAAACGCCTTACTATACATGGTCGTTTTTTCAGCTAAAACGCCTTACTATATATACATGGTCGTTTTTCAGCTAAAAACGCCTTACTATACATGGTCGTTTTTGTCTAAAACGCCTTACTATACATGGTCGTTTTTTCAGATAAAAACGCCTTACTATACATGGTCGTTTTTTCAGCCTAAAACGCCTTACTATACATGGTCGTTTTTCAGCTAAAAAACACCATGGTCGTTTTTTCAGCTAAAACGCCTTACTATACATGGTCGTTTTTTCAGTTAAAAACGCCTTACTATACATGGTCGTTTTTTCAGTTAAAACGCCTTACTATACATGGTCGTTTTTTTCGGCTAAAACGCCTTACTATACATGGTTGTTTTTTCAGCTAAAAAAGCCTTACTATACATGGTTGTTTTTTCAGCTAAAAACGCCTTACTATACATGGTCGTTTTTTCAGCTAAAAACACCATGGTCGTTTTCAACTAAAAACACCTTACTATACATGGTCGTTTTTAGCCTAAAAACGCCTTACTATACATGGTCGTTTTTTTCAGATAAAAACGCCTTACTATACATGGTCGTTTTTAGCCTAAAAACGCCTTACTATACATGGTCGTTTTTTCAGCTAAAAACACCATGGTCGTTTTTTTCAGCTAAAAACGCCTTACTATACATGGTCGTTTTTTCAGCTAAAACGCCTTACTATACGTGGTCGTTTTTTCGCCTAAAATTGCCTTACTATACATGGTCGTTTTTTCAGCTAAAACGCCTTACTATACATGGTCGTTTTTTCGCTACAAACGCCTGACTATACATGGTCGTTTTTCGCTAAAACGCCTGACTATACATGGTCGTTTTTTTTCAGCTAAAAACGCCTTACTACACATGGTCGTTTTTTCAGCTAAAAACGCCTTACTATACATGGTCGTTTTTTTCGGCTAAAAATGCCTTACTATATATGGTCGTTTTTCTTGTCTAAAAACGCCTTACTATACATGGTCTTTTCTTTTCGGCTAAAAACGCCTTACTATACATGGTCGTTTTTTTCGGCTAAAAACGCCTGACTATACATGGTCGTTTTTTTCAGCTAAAAACGCCTTACTATTCATGGTCGTTTTTTCAGCTAAAAACGCCTTACTATACATGGTCGTTTTTTTCGGCTAAAAACGCCTTACTACACATGGTCGTTTTTTTCAGCTAAAAACGGCTTACTATACATGGTCGTTTTTTTCGTCTAAAAACGCCTTACTATACATGGTCGTTTTTTTCGTCTAAAAACGCCTTACTATACATGGTCGTTTTTTTCAGATAAAAACGCCTTACTATACATGGGCATTTTTTTCAGCTAAAAACGCCTTACTATACATGGTCGTTTTTTTCGTCTAAAAACGCCTTACTATACATGGTCGTTTTTTTCAGCTAAAAACACCATGGTCGTTTTTTTCAGCTAAAAACGCCTTACTATACATGGTCGTTTTTTTCAGCTAAAAACGCCTTACTATACATGGTCGTTTTTTTCAGCTAAAAACGCCTTACTATACATGGGCGTTTTTTTCAGCTAAAAATGCCTTACTATACATGGTCGTTTTTTTTGTCTAAAAACGCCTTACTCTACATGGTCGTTTTTTTCAGCTAAAAACGCCTTACTATACATGGTCGTTTTTTCAGCTAAAAACGCCTTACTATACATGGTCGTTTTTTTCAGCTAAAAACACCATGGTCGTTTTTTTCAGCTAAAAACGCCTCACTATACATGGTCGTTTTTTTCAGCTAAAAACGCCTGACTATACGTGGTCGTTTTTTTCGTCTAAAATTGCCTTACTATACATGGTCGTTTTTTTCAGCTAAAAACGCCTTACTATACAGGGTCGTTTTTTCGGCTAAAAACGCCTGACTATACATGGTCGTTTTTTTCGGCTAAAAACGCCTGACTATACATGGTCGTTTTTTTTCAGCTAAAAACGCCTTACTACACATGGTCGTTTTTTCAGCTAAAAACGCCTTACTATACATGGTCGTTTTTTTTCGGCTAAAAACACCTTACTATACATGGTCGTTTTTCTTGTCTAAAAACGCCTTACTATACATGGTCGTTTTTTCAGCTAAAAACACCATGGTCGTTTTTTTCAGCTAAAAACGCCTTACTATACATGGTCGTTTTATTCAGTTAAAAACGCCTTACTATACATGGTCGTTTTTTTCAGTTAAAAACGCCTTACTATACATGGTTGTTTTTTTCAGCTAAAAACGCCTTACTATACATGGTCGTTTTTTTCGGCTAAAAACGCCTTACTACACATGGTCGTTTTTTTGAGCTAAAAACACCTTACTATACATGGTCGTTTTTTTCGGCTAAAAACGCCTTACTATACATGGTCGTTTTTCTTGTCTAAAAACGCCTTACTATACATGGTCGTTTTTTCAGCTAAAAACACCATGGTCGTTTTTTGTCTAAAACGCCTTACTCTACATGGTCGTTTTTTCAGCTAAAAACGCCTTACTATACATGGTCTTTTTTCAGCTAAAAACGCCTTACTATACATGGTCGTTTTTTTCAGCTAAAAACACCATGGTCGTTTTTTTCAGCTAAAAACGCCTTACTATACATGGTCGTTTTTTTCGTCTAAAATTGCCTTACTATACATGGTCGTTTTTTTCAGCTAAAAACACCATGGTCGTTTTTTTTGTCTAAAAACGCCTTACTCTACATGGTCGTTTTTTTCAGCTAAAAACGCCTTACTATACATGGTCGTTTTTTTCAGCTAAAAACGCCTTACTATACATGGTCGTTTTTTTCAGCTAAAAACACCATGGTCGTTTTTTTCAGCTAAAAACGCCTTACTATACATGGTCGTTTTTTAGTCTAAAATTGCCTTACTATACATGGTCGTTTTTTTCAGCTAAAAACGCCTTACTATACATGGTCGTTTTTTTCAGCTAAAAACGCCTTACTATACATGGTCGTTTTTTTCGTCTAAAAACGCCTTACTATACATTGTCATTTCTTTTCGGCTAAAAACGCCTTACTATACATCAGGGGTGTCAAAGTCAAATGGACGGAGGGCCAAATAAAAAATTTTGCTCCAAGCCGAAGGCCGGACTGATCGAATGTTCATTGAAAATTTTTAAACCTACCACATGTAGTTTATTGAACTGAATTGAATCTACTGAAAACCTAACAACTTCATTTCAATATGATCAAATAAATAAAGCAACATTTTCTTATGGCTGTCAGTAAACTTTAATTTTTGACAGGCACAAAAGACAAAGTTTCTTTGTATAAAAATACCCATCAACATTGAATGAAAAGAAGCACCAGCAATAGCCCATATTTTCTCTTTCAGCAAAATTGGGCTAAATTTACATAAAAAAAAAAAAATAGCGATTTTCGATCATTCACTCCTCAAATAAATCATGCTCCGTAGTTGTGCCATGCATAGGACGTAAAGCCAAAAACTCCTCTGTCACGCTTAGGCTTCAGTCCACTCCGCGGATGAAGGTTGACAGCTGGGCAACGTCAGAAATGTCGGCGCTCTCAGCCAAGGAGTATGCGATGAAATGTTTTCCCCTTTTCACAAGCTGCTCTTTTCGATTAATGGACAACTGCTCTACTCGCTCGGCAATGGTGTTTCTGCTCATGCTCACGTTTAAAAAAAGTTGCTTTTTTTCAGGGCAAACTTCGTCACAAACTTTAAGCATACAGTTTTTAATGGAATCCCCCTCTATAAATGGCCGGGCTGATATAGCGATCTCTTCTGCCACAATAAAACTGGCATAGACAGCAGCCTGGCTTTGTGATTTGGCTTTTTTGAACAGAGCCTGTTGAGATTTGAGGCTTCGTTTTAATTCCTCAACCTTCTGTAGCCTTTGTTCGATGTCCATATTCTTGTTTTTGTCCGCGCGTTTCGTTTCATGCTGTCGTCTCAGATTATACTCTTTCAATAGGCCACACTTTCTCCACACAGAAGACACACAGGTTTTCCAGCTACGTCCGTGAACATGTACTCTGACTCCCACCTTGTTTGAAACCCCCGGTTCTCAGTGTCCACCTTCCGTTTTGCCATTTTTGATGGATATCTGCAAGCTAACGTCACTGTTATCCGAACGACTGCTGCACTAGTAAATATTGAAATAAAGCGCCCGACTGCTTGGCGCGCACAGTTGCATTGTGGGAAATGTAGTATTGGTGCGTGTAAAAGATCTGTGGGCTCGGCTTGCGGTCGTCCGCTGGCCGGTTCTAATAATAAATCAACATCATCCCAGGGGCCACTGAAAACCTTCTCGCGGGCCGGATCTGGCCCGCGGGCCGGCACTTTGACATATGTGCTATACATAGTCGTTTTTTTCGGCTAAAAACGCCTTACTATACATGGTCGTTTATTTTCGGCTAAAAACGCCTTACTAAACATGGTCGTTTTTTTCGGCTAAAAACGCCTTCCTATACAGAGTCGTTTTTTTCGTCTAAAATTGCCTTACTATATATACATGGTCGTTTTTTTCAGCTAAAAAACGCCTTACTATACATGGTCGTTTTTTTCGTCTAAAATTGCCTTACTATATATACATGGTCGTTTTTTTCAGCTAAAAAACGCCTTACTATACATGGTCGTTTTTTTCGGCTAAAAACACCTGACTATACATGGTCGTTTTTTTCGTCTAAAATTGCCTTACTATAGATGGTCGTTTTTTCAGCTAAAAACGCCTTACTATATATGGTCGTTTTTTCGCCTAAAAACGCCTTACTATACATGGTCGTTTTTCGCTAAAAACGCCTTACTATACATGGTCGTTTTTTTCAGCTAAAAACGCCTTACTATACATGGTCGTTTTTTTCGTCTAAAATTGCCTTACTATATATACATGGTCGTTTTTTTCAGCTAAAAAACGCCTTACTATACATGGTCGTTTTTTTCGGCTAAAAACACCTGACTATACATGGTCGTTTTTTTCGTCTAAAATTGCCTTACTATAGATGGTCGTTTTTTTCAGCTAAAAACGCCTTACTATATATGGTCGTTTTTTTCGTCTAAAAACGCCTTACTATACATGGTCGTTTTTTTCGGCTAAAAACGCCTTACTATACATGGTCGTTTTTTTCGGCTAAAAACGCCTAACTATACCTGGTCGTTTTTTTTCAGCTAAAAACGCTTTACTATACATGGTCATTTTTTTCAGCTAAAGACGCCTTACTCCACATGGTCGTTTTTTTCAGCTAAAAACGCCTTACTATACATGGTCGTTTTTTTGGTCTAAAACGCCTTACTATACATGGTCGTTTTTTTCAGCTAAAAACACCGTGGTCGTTTTTTTCAGATAAAAACGCCTTACTATACATGGGCGTTTTTTTCAGCTAAAAACGCCTTACTATACATGGTCGTTTTTTTCAGCTAAAAACACCATGGTCGTTTTTTCCGTCTAAAATTGCCTTACTATACATGGTCGTTTTTTTCAGCTAAAAACGCCTGACTATACATGGTCGTTTTTTTCGGCTAAAAACGCCTGACTATACATGGTCGTTTTTTTCGGCTAAAATTGCCTATACATGGTCGTTTTTTTCAGCTAAAAACGCCTTACTATACATGGTCGTTTTTTTCAGCTAAAAACGCCTTACTATACATGGGCGTTTTTTTCAGCTAAAAACGCCATGGTCGTTTTTTCCGTCTAAAATTGCCTTACTATACATGGTCGTTTTTTTCAGCTAAAAAACGCCTTACTATACATGGTCGTTTTTTTCGGCTAAAAACGCCTGACTATACATGGTCGTTTTTTTCGTCTAAAATTGCCTTACTATAGATGGTCGTTTTTTTCAGCTAAAAACGCCTTACTATACATGGTCGTTTTTTTCGGCTAAAAACGCCTGACTGTCATGGTCGTTTTTTTTGTCTAAAAACGCCTTACTATATATGGTCGTTTTTTTCAGCTAAAAACGCCTTACTATACATGTTCGTTTTTTTCAGCTAAAAACGCCTTACTATACATGTTCGTTTTTTTAAGCTAAAAACGCCTTACAATACATGGGCGTTTTTTTCAGCTAAAAACACCTTACTATACATGGTCGTTTTTTTCAGCTAAAAACACCATGGTCGTTTTTTTCAGCTAAAAACGCCTCACTATACATGGTCGTTTTTTTCGGCTAAAAACGCCTGACTATACATGGTCGTTTTTTTCGTCTAAAATTGCCTTACTATAGATGGTCGTTTTTTTCAGCTAAAAACGCCTTACTATACATGGTCGTTTTTTTCGGCTAAAAACGCCTGACTGTCATGGTCGTTTTTTTTGTCTAAAAACGCCTTACTATATATGGTCGTTTTTTTCAGCTAAAAACGCCTTACTATACATGTTCGTTTTTTTCAGCTAAAAACGCCTTACTATACATGTTCGTTTTTTTAAGCTAAAAACGCCTTACAATACATGGGCGTTTTTTTCAGCTAAAAACACCATGGTCGTTTTTTTCAGCTAAAAACGCCTCACTATACATGGTCGTTTTTTTCAGCTAAAAACGCCTTACTATACATGGTCGTTTTTTTCGTCTAAAATTGCCTTACTATACATGGTCGTTTTTTTCAGCTAAAAACGCCTTACTAT
Organism: Hippocampus mohnikei; assembly: GCA_026261675.1. Lineage (NCBI taxonomy): Eukaryota > Metazoa > Chordata > Actinopteri > Syngnathiformes > Syngnathidae > Hippocampus > Hippocampus mohnikei. Next base: position 14,594,226 of record JAKGUB010000348.1, read on the forward strand.
ACATGGTCGTTTTTTTCGGCTAAAAACGCCTGACTATACATGGTCGTTTTTTTCGTCTAAAATTGCCTTACTATAGATGGTCGTTTTTTTCAGCTAAAAACGCCTTACTATATATGGTCGTTTTTTTCGGCTAAAAACGCCTGACTGTCATTGTCGTTTTTTTTCAGGTAAAAACGCCTTACTCTACATGGTCGTTTTTTTCAGCTAAAAACGCCTTACTATACATGGTCGTTTTTTCGTCTAAAAACGCCTTACTATACATGGTCATTTTTTTCAGCTAAAAACGCCTTACTATACATGGTCGTTTTTTTGGTCTAAAACGCCTTACTATACATGGTCGTTTTTTTCAGCTAAAAACACCATGGTCGTTTTTTTCAGCTAAAAATGCCTTACTATACGTGGTTGTTTTTTTCAGTTAAAAACGCCTTCCTATACATGGTCGTTTTTCTCAGCTAAAAACGCCTTACTATACAGGGTCGTTTTTTTCGGCTAAAAACGCCTTACTATACGTGGTCATTTTTTTCAGCTAAAGACGCCTTACTCTACATCGTCGTTTTTTTCCTCTAAAAACGACTTACTATACATGGTCGTTTTTTTTGTCTAAAAACGCCTTACTATACATGGTCGTTTTTTTCAGTTAAAAACGCCTTACTATACAAGGTCGTTTTTATCAGCTAAAAACGCCTTACTATACATGGTGGTTTTTTCAGGTAAAAACGCCTTACTATACATGGTTGTTTTTTTCAGCTAAAAACAACATGGTCGTTTTTTTCAACTAAAAACGCCTTACTAAACATGGTCGTTTTTTTCAGCTAAAAACGCCTTCCTATACATGGTCGTTTTTTTCGGCTAAAAACGCCTTACAATACATGGTCGTTTTTTTCGGCTAAAAACGCCTTACTCTACATGGTCGTTTTTTTCGTCTAAAAACGCCTTACTATGGATGGTCGTTTTTTTCAGCTAAAAACGCCTTACTATACATGGTCGTTTTTTTCAGCTAAAAACGCCTTACTATACATGGTCGCTTTTTCAGCTAAAACGCCTTACTATACATGGTCGTTTTTTCGCTAAAAACGCCTGCCTATACATGGTCGTTTTTTTTCCGCTAAAAACGCCTGACTATACATGGTCGTTTTTTTCATCTAAAAACGCCTTACTATACATGGTTGTTTTTTTCAGCTAAAAACGCCTTGGTCATTTTTTTCAGCTAAAAACGCCTTACTATACATGGTCGTTTTTTTCGGCTAAAAACGCCTGACTATACATGGTCGTTTTTTTCGGCTAAAAACGCCTTACCACACATGGTCGTTTTTTTCAGCTTAAACGCCTTACTATACATAGTCGTTTTTCTCAGCTAAAAACGCCTTACTATACAGGGTCGTTTTTTTCGGCTAAAAACGCCTTACTATACGTGGTCATTTTTTTCAGCTAAAGACGCCTTACTCTACATGGTCGTTTTTTTCCTCTAAAAACGACTTACTATACATGGTCGTTTTTTTTGTCTAAAAACGCCTTACTATACATGGTCGTTTTTTTCAGTTAAAAACGCCTTACTATACAAGGTCGTTTTTATCAGCTAAAAACGCCTTACTATACATGGTCGTCTTTTTCAGCTAAAAACGCCATGGTCGTTTTTTTCAACTAAAAACGCCTTACTATACATGGTTGTTTTTTTCAGCTAAAAACAACATGGTCGTTTTTTTCAACTAAAAACGCCTTACTATACATGGTCGTTTTTTTCGGCTAAAAACGCCTTACTCTACATGGTCGTTTTTTTCGTCTAAAAACGCCTTACTATGGATGGTCGTTTTTTTCAGCTAAAAACGCCTTACTATACATGGTCGTTTTTTCAGCTAAAAACGCCTTACTATACATGGTCGTTTTTTTCAGCTAAAAACGCCTTACTATACATGGTCGTTTTTTTCGGCTAAAAACGCCTGACTATACATGGTCGTTTTTTTCAGCTAAAAACGCCTTACTCTACATGGTCGTTTTTTCAGCTAAAACGCTTACTATACATGGTCGTTTTTTCGTCTAAAACGCCTTACTATACATGGTCGTTTTTTCAGCTAAAACGGCTTACTATACATGGTCGCTTTTTTCAGCTAAAAACGCCTTACTATACATGGTCGTTTTTTTCAGCTCAAAACGCCTTACTATACATGGTCGTTTTTTTCCGCTAAAACGCCTTCATATACCTGGTCGTTTTTTTCGTCTAAAAACGCCTTACTACACATGGTCGTTTTTTTCAGCTAAAAACGCCTTACTATACATGGTCTTTTTTTCGGCTAAAAACGCCTCAATATACATGGTCGTTTTTTTCAGCTTAAACGCCTTACTATACATGGTCGTTTTTTTTAGCTAAAAACGCCTGACTATACATGGTCGTTTTTTTTCAGCTAAAAACGGCTTACTATACATGGTTGTTTTTTTCAGCTAAAAACGCCTTACTATACATGGACGTTTTTTTCAGCTAAAAACGCCTTACTATACATGGTCGTTTTTTTCAGCTAAAAACGCTTTACTATACATGGTCGTTTTTTTCGGCTAAAAATGCCTGACTATACATGGTTGTTTTTTTCAGCTAAAAACGCCTTACTATACATGGACGTTTTTTTCAGCTAAAAACGCCTTACTATACATGGTCGTTTTTTTCAGCTAAAAACGCTTTACTATACATGGTCGTTTTTTTCGGCTAAAAACGCCTGACTATACATGGTTGTTTTTTTTCAGCTAAAAACGCCTTACTCTACATGGTCGTTTTTTTCAGCTAAAAACACCTTACCACACATGGTCGTTTTTTTCAGCTTAAACACCTTACTATACGTGGTCGTTTTTTTGTCTAAAAACGCCTTACTATGCATGGTCGTTTTTTTCAGCTAAAAACACCATGGTCGTTTTTTTCAGCTAAAAACGCCTTACTACACATGGTCGTTTTTTTGTCTAAAAACGCCTTACTATGCATGGTCGTTTTTTTCAGCTAAAAACACCATGGTCGTTTTTTTCAGCTAAAAACGCCTTACTCTACATGGTCGTTTTTTCAGCTAAAACGCCTTACTATACATGGTCGCTTTTTCGCCTAAAACGCCTTACTATACATGGTCATTTTTTCGCTAAAAACGCCTGACTATACATGGTCGTTTTTTTCGTCTAAAAACGCCTTACTATACATGGTCGTTTTTTTCGGCTAAAAACGACTTACCACACATGGTCGTTTTTTTCAGCTTAAACGCCTTACTATACATAGTCGTTTTTTTCAGCTAAAAACGCCTTACTATACATGGTCGTTTTTCGCCTAAAACGCCTTACTATACATGGACGTTTTTTCAGCTAAAAACGCCTTACTATACATGGTCGTTTTTTCAGCTAAAACGCCTTACTATACATGGTCGCTTTTTTCGCTAAAATGCCTGACTATACATGGTCGTTTTTTTTCAGCTAAAAACGCCTTACTATACATGGTCGTTTTTTTTCGTCTAAAAACGCCTTACTATACATGGTGCTTTTTTTAAGCTAAAAACGCCTTACTATACGTGGTCATTTTTTTCAGCTAAAAATGCCTTACTATACATGGTCATTTTTTTCCTCTAAAAACGCCTTACAATACATGGTCCTTTTTTTTTGTCTAAAAACGCCTTATTATACATGGTCGTTTTTTTCAGCTAAAAACACCATGGTCGTTTTTTTCAGCTAAAAACGCCTTACTATACATGGTCGTTTTTTTCAGTTAAAAACGCTTTACTATACATGGTGGTTTTTTCAGCTAAAAACGCCTTACTATACATGGTCGTTTTTTTCAGCTAAAACGCCTTACTATACATGGTCGTTTTTCGCCTAAAACGCCTTACTATACATGGTCGTTTTTCAGGTAAAACGCCTTACTATACATGGTCGCTTTTTTTTCAGCTAAAACGCCTTACTATACATGGTGGTTTTTTCAGCTAAAAACGCCTTACTATACATGGTCGTTTTTTTCAGCTAAAAACGCCTTACTACACATGGTCGTTTTTTTTAGCTAAAAACGCCTTACTATACATGGTCGTTTTTTTCGTCTAAAAACGCCTTCCTATACATGGTCGTTTTTTTTGGCTAAAACGCCTTACTCCACATGGTCGTCTTTTTCAGCTAAAAACGCCTTACTATACACGGTCGTTTTTTTCGGCTTAAAACGCCTTCCCATACATGGTCGTTTTTTTCAGTTAAAAACGCTTTACTATACATGGTGGTTTTTTCAGCTAAAAACGCCTTACTATACATTGTCGTTTTTTTTGGCTAAAAACGCCTTACTCCACATGGTCGTTTTTTTCAGCTAAAAACGCCTTACTATACACGGTCGTTTTTTTCGGCTAAAAACGCCTTCCCATACATGGTCGTTTTTTTTCGGCTAAAAACGCTTTCCTATACATGGTCGTTTTTTTCGGCTAAAAACGCCTTACTACACATGGTCGTTTTTTTCAGCTAAAAATGCCTTACTAAACATGGTTGTTTTTTTCAGCTAAAAACGCCCGAATATACATGGTCGTTTTTTTCGTGTTAAAACACCTTACTATACATGGTCGTTTTTTTCAGCTAAAAACGCCTTACTCTACATGGTCGTTTTTTTCAGCTAAAAACGCCTTACTATACATGTCCGTTTTTTTCGGCTAAAAGTGCCATCATGGGTGTATAACATACGGCCTGCAATGAGGTTTGATCAGGCCCGCAGGATAATTTAAAAGTGAAAACATGCACAAAAGACACAACAGAATGAATATTTTTAATAAGGTGCAGTTCATGGAATATCCGCTAGGGGGCACACTGTTTTGATCAGAGGAAAAGACAACATTGTTTTGATCAGAGAAGATGACAACATTAGCCTCAGTCTGTCAGTGAGACAGACCCAACACAGCAGACGCTATCAAGGACATGTGAATACTTTATTCTTTACACATATTATAGCTAGTGATGGCAAAATGAAGCCCCATAAAGCAGTGAAGCCCTGCAGGGAAATACTTCACACACGATTCGGGGCTTCAAGATGAATCATTTCCTCGACTACGCCATCGTGTGGACAGGAAAATGTATAACATGCTTGGTGCATGCAATAAAATGGTGGGGTGTAAACCATGCTCTGAACACATATGTATTTGAGGAGTGTTTTTACATGAATTGTTCGATTTTACTTTGTCTATGTTTGTGTCTGTGCAACAAGTGAAAATGTGAAATAAGGAGGTAAAATAAAGTGCTTTTTCGTTTTTATTTAAAAAACATTTTATCTAAAGTTTTTGGATTTTTTTGCAGAGAATTTCACCTGATTTTGAACAAACTCTTTCATATGGTACTGATGAAGCAGGGGTGCATAGTTATGTGATAGCAAGTTGGTATAAAGGGGAATCCATAGCATTTCTTTGTTGCTTTTATTTCGAACCACAGTCGAACCGATAGCATCATTTCCCGAATCAGTCACGTGGTACACCCCCTTCGCCTGGGCTTCCAACGTCACCACTTACGTCATCAACACGCGCTTCGGCTCCCCATTCATGAACCACTCATCATGATTACTCGACACACGCTTCAGGGATTCGACCCGCGGAGCACATTGCTAAATATAGCACCCACCTTAGTTTGTAAAGTGTAGGCAGGGATTACATTTAGATTTTATATGCATGTGTAAATTTGTTTAAAAATTCCTTTCTTCATAAATCTTATTTAATCTTAAAAGTGCAAGACGATATTTTTCAAGACCAATTGCGAGTTCAGGCTTTGTGCCTTTGTAGTCAGTGGGATCAGTTGCAATGCATATATGTGAATGATAAAAGTACTTTGCTTATTTGTCTCAGGATATCTTAGGTGCTTCATGAAATGTTTTGTAAAACATATGTTCATTAAATTTCAACATTTTCCTAGTGTTCTTGTGCATCTTTAGACCTAAACAATTATTTTGGTCATTTATAGCAGAGTATGGTATCATTTTTAATGGTCCGACCCACTTGACATCTACCGAGGCCCTATGTGGCCCACAATGCGAAATAAGTTTGACACCCCTGGCCAAGAAAGCAAAATGACAAAACGACACGATCTCTTGTGCAACTCGTCTTCAATTGAAAACGAAGTTGGCTTTGCAAACTATGTCCTGATCTCAGGATGGCATTCTGAAGGCAGGCAGTAGGAAATACTGGCGTGGTCGATGGGTTATGGGTGAGGGTCGAGTGCCGTCACATCGCCCACGAGAGACGCCAACCGTCTCACCAATTATGTTATTTTTTTAACCTTCAAAACCTCGTGTGGTTGGCTGCCTTTGACTACATATAAAAATTTCGAAATTCTCGCAGCAGAATGGCCGAATGGTAAAAGACCTCGCGTGGTGAGGAGGCGAACCGAGCTGGCAAGAAATCTCATTTCAACAAGCCTCATTTCATTATTCAGAGTTGAAGGAAGATTGTTCTTGTGTCCTCCGTGCCACAAGAGGGAGTCACCTGCTCACCGCCAGAGTCCACCTACGAGCACAGACCTGCAGGCAACACTTTTTGCTCTTCTTCCTGTTATTTGCAAGGTGCTGAAGTCAAACTTTGGGCCAGCCTGAAAAGTAGGAGACATTTACACTCATTCAATGCACCATAGTGACTACTTTTTTGACTTTTTTTCTCTACCCCAGGCAGCAGTACATACAATCGGCTTCCTGCTCTCGAAAGACCCAACACAGAGTCTATCTCCCTGGTAAGTTTCATGCCCAACACATATTTGGCTGCACAAGAAATTGACTTGCATGTAACTCACGGATGCCTTTCCTCTCAGGTCAACACACCTGTCCCACGTTCTTCTCAAGAGCTGACCACTTCGCCGCCCAGCAACAAGCAGACTGCCATCCAACTTGCAACTTTTTCCTCTGCTTTTGTGATTGTCTACTCTGCAAAAGAAATAAAGCTTGATTACAAAGAACACTTCAACTCAACTTCATTTTTAAACACATCACCACAATTCTAAACTTTTTCTGTTTTTTCAATTTTTTTTCCAAAATTTTTTTTTCAATTTTTTTTTCCAGGCAGACAAAATCCAGGAAAGTGGGTGTGGCCTGGCTGGAATGATGGCTGATGATTCGCTAATAGCTGTGAAAGTGGGTGGAGCATGACGATAACATGCTGTGATTTGGGGAAACGGGGGGGTGGTTATGCAGTTAGGTGTTCTCTGATTGATGAGCTCTTTGGGGTGTGGTTATGCGAATTTGGAGCAATCTGATTGGTCGGAACTTGACAAGTGGGCATGTTTATGCAAATTAGGGTTAGGGTTGTGCAAATGAGGGCCTCACCACGATTGGTGGATGTCAAATTGGGTGTGGTTTGGGGCGGGCATTGCAGCACTGTCCCTCTTGAGCAGCGGTCTCAAACGTGCGGCTCGCGGGCCAACTGCGGCCCCCTGGATGATAATTTGCGGCCCCCGTCTTAATATGAAAGATTAATATTAGTGCGGCCCGCAAGATTGATTTGAATGACTCTTGTTGTGTGCGGAGCTGAACGAACCAATCACGGTGAGGTACCCTATTCCGCCCCACCCATTTTTTAGAGGAAATAAAATCAGAATATGGGGATGTGCTCTACTTCACTGAGGTACTTTGGCTCAGCAGGGGAAACGTATTGAAGAGATTTTTTGAGTTGAGAGCAGAAGTCAAATACTTCATGGAGAAGGACAGGGTGGCTGTTCCTGTGCTAAGAACAGTTCATGTTTAATGTTTCATTCATGTTCATACAGTTAAAAGTTAAAGAACTGTTAAATCAGACATTAATTTTTACATTATTTTATTGAATTCATTATTTTGTGTTAAAAATAAAGATATTTGAAAACATTGGAATGATTTATCAGTGCTTTTCTTGTGGAAATCCTGATGTGGCCCAGCCTCACCCAGATTCTGCCTCCAGTGGCCCCCAGAGAAATTGAGTTTGAGACCCCTGCTCTTGAGTCTTGAGCTCGCCCTGCGATTGGCTGGCAACCAATTCGGAGTGTCCCCCGCCTACTGCCCGAAGACAGCTGGGATAGGCTCCAGCACCCCCTGCGACCCTAGTGAGGATAAAGCGGTCCAGAAGATGAATGAATGAATGAGTCTTGAGCTCAGACTTGCACTTGGGTCACATCAGATCTTTTCACTGTTCACGTCGGTTTCACATGACCCAAAAGCTCGATTCCTGGAGTTTCGAGTCATGTGGAGACCAACGGGAACAGCGAAAAGAAAGTCTGATGTGACTGAAGCGCAAGTCTGAGCTCAAGAGGTCAGTCTTTGAAAAGGCTTCGAGTGAGTTGAGGATGGATTCAGTCATGAAAGGCCAAGACTCAGATTCAAGTCGAACAATTTATTGGACAGAAAAGCGAACATGAAAGCATTTGACCAGTCAATCTTTGTGTGGGCCAGTTCAAATTGCACGCACACAAACACTGACGACAGGCCTGAGATGGGAGCATGTGCTTGACCAGCTCATGCGTGATGTCACTGACATCTCATGACACACCAAGGTGGACATGAGCACATCCGACTTCTCTCACTGAGACAAAAACTAACTGCCGTAGAGTACTCCACAACAACATGATCACACTCTTCTGGTCAAGTTTTTAAATGACATTGAAGTGGGCCACATTAGTCATATGTATGTATATATTATATTTATATGCATAGACACATTTCTAAACTAACTTGGTCCACTTCAAGGTTTCAAAACATATTCCAGAAGTGCTTGATGATGCTCGGGTTGTATATGTGGAGTTGACACTGTTGTACAGTACACACAACAGTGTGCACTCACCTCAAGCTTGTGGTGCAACGTGACATCAGACATCAGCTGTTCAAGCACACCACACAGCTCAGTACTCACGCGTGTCCAAATGCAGGTTGGCGTCCCTTCTGGCAGCTGCGCTTTTGGCCCAGTAATCTGACTAATCTGGTCAGGCAGAAAAACAAAACAAAAGTGGAAAGTCACACACTGTAGTCCATAAAAAAAGTTGTTTCTTTTTTTCTTTTTAATTTGAGTCATTATTCGTAAAGCGGCAGACTTTTACTTTAAACACGTCCATTTCCAAACGTGCCCGCACTCGCAATGCATCTGTTTGAGCGATCCACTCGCGGCTCTCTCCCCACACCTAAAGTACAATGAGCAACCTCCTTTCGAAAAACAAATGAACAAAGTCACGGGTGCATTTGTGGGAATAGTTTTGAAACAAATCTGCCCCCCCCCTGATGTGAAGCCATCACACTTCCACTGCTGATAGCAACTTTGGTGTGAAAAACATACAGAATGGACGTGGTACCGTTCTTGTACTTGTGCAATCTTCTTCTTGGTGAATTGGATGTCTTTAGTTCATATCGCCCCCTACTGTCCGGGAAACCACAAAGGCGTTTGGCAAGCAATCTGAATCTAATTTACAGTATTAGCCAAGCATGCAAAAACACAAAACACTAAATTAGGGCATATCTTGAAGAACCACAGATTTCAAGGGCAGCTGATCCACTGAGCAGGTGGAAATACTGAGCTTCCGTCTACCCCCGTTTGATCAAAGTAATGGAGAGTACTGTAGATTGTGCATTGTAGCAACATCTGTCCTGTCAGAGAGGGTGTTCTCAAAGACTGGACAAATTGAAGTGTTCCAAGTTGAAGTATTTAGTTTTGTTGACTGCAAATGTAAAATAAAGCAAGGAGTAGCTTATGTTTGTTTTGTTCACTGCTGCTGTTGCAGTTAATACTCACTATTTTTGTTATGATGCAGCGTGTTTGATTGTTGTTGGTTGAAGTTGAATTTTGTCGCTTGTTTATTGTTTGGAGCCTTTTTAATGTTCAATAAAATAAGTAAAAAGCCATTTATTTGCTTGATAATTGTTGCTATTTGCAGTCAGTAGAGTGCAATATTTAGTTCACCAAGTCATTTATCAAAATGTATGCTAAATTTGTCATAAAGAAAAGCTAAAGTTAAAAGAGCCGTTTGAGAGCCCAAAAGGGCCGGCTCTTTTCACTGAGCCGATCCAAATGAACCGTATCACCGAAAAGAGCCGAAAATCCCATCACTAGTTTGCTCTGGTCTTGGTGATTCTCGGTTGTGCGGTCACGGCAGGCAAGTAAGGCAGTGCCGCCCCCTGTTGTCCGTTTTCTGCATGTCAAGAGTAAAAAAAAAAAATAAAAAGAATCAGGCACTCACACAGGAGATGCTGCTGTTTGACATTCCATCGTCAATAAACATGTTTTATCTCACATGTACTACACGCGTTGACGTTCAACGGCCTCTCTACTATATTACACGAATGTGTGTGACGTTTTTAGTCTTTCTTATCGGCCAGAAAACCGACCGAAAGTGCACGGTGGCGGAAAGCAAGTAGGTGGCAGTGCTGAGCCCCACCGGCGCAATGAAGCCCATCGTTATCGACGTACACGACGCCTCGAGAAAGCCTTGGCTGGTTGAGGATTATGCAGACCTCTGGCCACCTTGAACAGGGAGTCCCATTCGCTTGCATTGGGGTAACTGTGTGTTGGCGCCAATATCGTCGTCATAACTCGTCGAATTCGTTACAGATTTTGACTTGGATTTGTTAGAAATATCAGACATGCAGTTAAGCTACCAGACATCCAGGTAATTCTATCATTGGAGCTCTCTCTTCTCTTAAATGAATGTTAAATGAGGAAGACCAAATTTATATTATTTGTTTTAAAGCTAGATCTGGAAAAAAACGAGCATGAATTTATATTCAATATTATTTTGTTTTTCTTCCTATCACATTGTTCAACAATGTGCATTTGATTGTAGCATAATTAGAAGCTTTGAAAACAAATATTCCTTTATTTGACACGTTTCAATGAAAGTCAAAATTGAAATATAGGCTAATCTTCAATTTTGGGTCCATATTTTTATATTTGACTCCAAAGAAGTAGTGCCTCACATCACCAGTCATGAACCTCACCACATGTGAGTGACAAAAGTGATGTACTGAGTTCATGCTTGAATGTGTTTGTTGGCACTCTAGAATGTGTTAAAATTGCATTGTTGAAATGTTGAAATTGTTGTTGGTCCTTATGTCTCTCCATAAAGTATGTCGAGTAACCTTTGCTTTGATTTGTCTCAAACAAGCACAAGAATAAAAACAACATAATCGAGAAAGTGACACTTTGCATCCTGTCATTCATTTTGCCGCTTCTCCACATTAGGTGGGGTTCACCGGACTGGGCACCAGCCAATCGCAGGGCAGTTAGCAAAAAAACGCAAATTAACTATATGTTTTGTTTTTAAATAAAGAATTTCAAATGAACACGAAACAACCATTATTAGCAACGAGTCTTAAGCAATTTCCTTGCTGCAATTTCAAATATGACTATTGTGTGATAGACAACTGTGAATCCACAAGGTATGCAACATCATTTTAAAGTGAATTTTAGGAAAGAACTGACAACATTAATATTGTTGACCATTTATTAAATGTGCAGAAACACTTGAAAATCGACGCAAGGAAGCAACATAACGGGAATATATATAATACAATAGCATTTTTAAAAACACAACATTGATGGTTCACGGATGGTTGAGATTCCGACTAAACTGTTGTAGGTTATAACTCATCACACAATAACATGGTAAGACACACTTAATTTCAAAAGTGGTTTGTAAAGACTTCTGAAGGCACTGTCAACTGTCTTATCTGTCTACGCACAAGCATTACGCAACATCCCCTGCTAAATCAGTCCGAAATCTCAGAATGCTGTACTATAACATTACAAAATATCATCTCAACACGTCAAAGTCCTTTAAATAGTTTCTCTTTGCAGTTCCTTGCCACCTGGGTGGCAACAGCAGTAGGCACCAGTGTCCTGTAATTATCACTTTAGACAGCAGAGGTCGCTGCAGTCACTACAAGCGAGTTAGTTTGGCACTGTCCCTAATCCAAATGTAAACAATTTTGTTAAACCATGAAGTCTAAAGAACGAGCTTTGATAATTATGCTCTTCTTCATATTGACGACAGTCATCCCCAAATCAAAAATTAAAAACAGACAGCTCAATGTGAGTGCCATTTTTCTTAGACGTTGTAAACATCAGTGTTAGTTTGCAAACAACACGCAAAGCTGCTTGAGATTACTTTTCATGTGCAAAAAAAGAAAAAAAGTCCCTTTTAAACAGCACAAATCCAGATGGGTGTTAATTTGGATTCGGGTTATATAAACGTATTAATGAATGTTTGCAGGTCATGCATAACACAAAATAAAATATCTCAAGAACAGCAGCATAGCAACTTCAAAAGTATTTTACAGAATCTATCAATTGCAACCAACATTGTGTTTGGACCGGCGAATTTAACTAACTCAAGACAACATGATAGTTATAAGCATTTAAAGACTGTTATTTCAAAACACATCAAACCATTTCACCCCCAATTTAACTTTAACGCTTACATACTGTATTTACAAGAATACAAATGTAATACCAAATGCATCCGAATTACCACCGTTTAGCAAATTTAGCAAAACATATTCATCTTCATTGTATCTCCACAGTTTGATTCATAGCATTCCCCCCAAAATAAATGTGCTTTTCAACCATGTCTTGTACAAGCAGGTGGGGACTCTTGAGGACAATAAGCGACCTCAGCCGCATTAGCTATGTAAACATTCATGTAATGACTGATGTGTCGTACCCCTGTTATCAAAGATATTTAGATGAGACCAATGGTACAAATATCTAGTTTAGGCATTGGCTTCATCAGTTAAATATCAAACCTAATTATCTCCAATTGTACATTCTACAGGTGGCTGATTCCACATCTTTCCAGATTGATGCCAAATTGACTGTTCCCAAAAGAGCTCATGTGTATTTTTGTGTTTAAAAACAAGCAAACAATGCTCTGCATGACCAATGCTGAAGATTCACAAGTATTTTGTGTGAACACAGACACCGCAATGGATTTGAACTAAAACATTCCAGATGTCACAAAGCCTGCCGTCATTTAAGAGGTTTCACTTTGGAGTCAATGACGGCCTGGAGTCTGCAGTCCATGGACGTGAGTATTCCAGCAAATACCAGACTTTTGTGAAACATCTTACAATAATGCTGATTGTTATATTTCAAATCCTTTGTAGCGGTCTATCAAGGCAAAAAAATACCATCCGAAAACAAGTGTCACTGTCCAAAATACTGCTGGCACTCATTGTAAGTAAATGGTAAATGTGCTGTTAAATGCGGGCGTGTTTGACACGGATATGAGGCTAATATTTGTGCAGCTTCTCAGATGTGCTCAGATAAGAGAAAGAAAATGGAGCACACAGTGAATGTGACATTTGTTCTCTGGCACACACTCCCACACCCTTCTACCTCTTGCTTGGACACGATTCTTCACATCCGTTCACCTATTTGACTTCCTTCTCTTCTAAACGGCCTGGAGTGAAGATGTAGTCTAAGGCTTGTCTCTCAGCGGCGGCCACATTGGGGTGCCAGAGGTCCACCATGAAGACCACTCTGAGGCCGTCCTCTGGACCCCCTACAAACAGAACCCAGAAAGTCATCACCCCCAAAGAATTTGTGTTGCTTTTCACTTATGGTTGCTTCTGGATTCTAGTTTTCGGTCAAGCAGTCTTCATGATAAAAAGTTGAAATGCTTACCCTCGTGGAAGGCCCTGTGAAGGAAAGAGTCATCAAAAAGCAGACAGCTGCCCTCCGACCAGCATTGGGGCTCTCCACCAACTACAAGCTCACATGAGGGGGGCACTCGGAGACCTGCCAAAAAAAAACAAAACAAAACATCACGGATCAAATTCAGAACTTTGAAAATCACCAAGAGCAATTGCGATTGTTATTATTGAAGTGGATTGCTTTGTGTTGTCCTGCTTGCGGAATATCACTTAAATGATAGCTCAGGAGTGTTCATAATGTCAGTCATTTGGCATGCATGTTATCATGTCTGCAGAGATCACAATTGAATGAGGGGCCAGGCACCAACATATGGTGCAGTGTTTTTATTTCTTTACAAAAAATATCTTATAATTATTTAAGTGCACTGATTCAATTGTGAAAATGCGTGACAGGAATTTTGTATCAATGCTTCAGCTAGATTGCCACAATTAGATTTCCATTGTGAAATTGTAAAAAAAAAAAACCAAAGCTGTCTGTATGAGTGATAACACTGAAGTTTGAAGCACTCTTGGATTTGAAAAATGTGCATCAGACAGGAGGAAAGCACTATGGATTTCCTTGTGTGTAACCTACTTCCTGTGTGCTCCTTCTGAAATACTTAGCCGCTGTTGCACAGCGAGTCCACCCGGCACATCTGCTTGAATGTGTTTAACTCAGCCGATTCACACACTTACCCAGGTGGCAGCGCAGCCGCACGTTTGTCGGACCATAATGTTCAGTGATTAGAGCTCCCGGCGACAGCACAGAGAAGCAGGCGTTTCCGAACACGTTGTTGGCGATGAAAGTACGCAGCTGGCCCAACACCCTCCAGGCCCGTGGACATCTCCTGACATTAAGTACCAGTGGGGTGCCTTGGTTAACCAGGTAGTAAGTCCACCATTGGCCACGAGGAGTGGAGTTGGCTTTCCAACCCGGTGGCAGGGGGGAGCCGCTGCGTGCGGGTGGTTGATTGTAGATAGTCTCAAACTCAGCCAAAAGGGCGGGGAAGCTCTGCTCCAGGAATTCCACATCGTGTCTTTGAATTTCCCTGGAGAAGAAAGGAGCTGACGGTAGGTCAGGTAGGAAGAAGACCTCAGGCCGCTGGATGGTTGGTCGGGTGTTAAGGTATCGACCTTGGTCGCGTACTCCTTTGTGCACCCTGCCCATGCCCGACCAGGTGTAGCGTTTGGCGTATTCCTGCAGACTGTGGTAGAGCCTCTGGTTCAGACTTTCTCCAGCGCTGGTGCAGCGGAAACACTCGGACGACTGGCAGAAAGCAAAGCCGTTCTGCTCCTCTAACATGGAGCCGGATTTCCCTTTGCCCCGATTACGACAGTCTGAGCCGATGAAGCCCCCCACCACCCCACCAATCCTGCTCGAACCGGTCAGATACCTGCCGCGCAATGGACTCGAGCTGTGATCGCGGCCCACCCTGTAGCAGTACCACAGGAACAGCAGCAGGACACACACCACTGTGGCACAAGCACAGATCTCACACTCTCTCACAGACTGCATCCCTCCGGCCACCATCTCTCTCACGCCCTCGAGTGACCACTCCATCTGGGTTCTGCTCCACACGGCTCAATCTCACAGCAGAAGGGAGATGCAGATAGCAGCTAACAGGCCTTGTTTTGGATGGGGACTGGGAGCAGCATCAAACCACACAAAGGCTGTTGTCTCAAGCAGCTCTTCCTGCTCGCGACTTGAAAGTAATCAGTCTGCTGATTTAATCCGGCACCCTCGCTCTCCAACCTTAGCATTTCAGCTCTGGGCAAAGAGGGCTGCTCTCTTCATGCTTGCTTTTGGGCCGGTGGTGCTTGCGCCGCGCCTCCTCCTGTTCTCTCACACAAATGAAGACAGACGCTGCGCCTCGAGGTTATCCGCTCCCTGAAAAACAAGGACAGACGGAGATAAAGAGCGGTGACGACGAGGCTGGAACTGACATCGGGGGGCTTCTCTTTCTTTCTTTCTGTCTGTCTATATATTTCATCCATCCATCTGCCTGCCCGTCTATTCAAGCATTCTCGTCCACAAACTTGTTGCTATGATTAAAAAAGGGAAATTGTGACTGGTTGGTAAATAACGGAACAATCAGCCTGTCCATTCATTTTTTTACATCCACCTGACAGTTCTGAATTACAGGTTTGAATCCCAGCGCCAGCCTTCCTGTGTTTGCATTTTACTCCGTGCTTGCATTGTTTTGGTGCAGGTTCTCCGGCCTCCTGTCACATTCCAAAAACACGTTTCTTAGCTAAAGTAAAGACTCATCATGCAATCCACAAAAAGGGGGTTCAAGTAAAAAAAGTACAACTATTCAAATTTCCTCAATTTCTACTAATAACATTACAAAACCAAGGATGTGCCTTGTCTCTTGCCCAAAGTCACCTGGGATAGACTCCAGCTCACCTGCAACTCGACTGAGGGCATGGAAAGTGGATGGATGCAATAAATAGAAAGGAAAAAAAAAACTATCATAAAACAAACACCAAAAAGTCAATCACCAAATTAGAAGTCTGAGACTTCTTGTTCTCAAGCATTTCAAGATGTTCAAGGTCCATAATGGGAAAGGAATCTAAAGACCTTTCTCGTGGCTGTTGCTTCCATACCGGCTATTTCAGAAACAATATTGGTCTTTGTTTGACCTGAAAGGCCACCCTCGATCCGCCGAATGCTGAAGAAAACCAAAACAACTTAAAACAACCACGAGTCAGAATCTTGAAGCCACATCACAACTATTTCTGTTGTTTACTTGTTTTGAAATCTTGTGCCCTCAAAATGTTTCGTCCAAGACCTCCTACGATCCATGACCACAGTGTGTATTGGTCACCAGCCAATTGCAGGGTACATATTGACAAAAAAAAATCTGGACTATTTTGAGTCTTCATTTAACCTAACAAGATTGTTTTTGCTGTAATTCAAACTCACGCAACCCAAATATTTCCATGGCTATTTCCTCCCAGTTAGTACATATCCATTAACACGCACACACATACGAAACAACATTATATAAGCAGTGCCAATGCCCACAGTCCTACACACGTTTATAATTGGGATTCCGTTGGCGATCCTTTTGGTGATGTTAGAGGTGATATGAAGTCTGTCATTACTTTTTGAAATAACAACAATTAAGAATAAATAATAAATGACTGCGATTGTATAACTACAACAAACTAACAGCCAAACCCCGAGGGGTCAACTGTGATCAGCGCGCCAGCAAGATGCCTCACCAAAAATGGTCGTGTAATCCTGTGATAAATGTCCTCCCGGCCCCGATCATCGTGTCTGACAGCTTCAAGACACCCCCGCATCCCACCCCCTCTCTCTCACACGCGCACGCACACACGCACACAAAGCACTGCGTCTGGAGAAGACTGTCTGGTTGTATCAAACCACAGAATGAAATTCGCAACGGTCACATTGTAGCTACAAAGACTTATAAAGGATCGCCACACATACCATCATGAGCCACAACATTCACGACAAACACTCGAGTTGACGTCAGTCTTTTCTTTGCACTCGCACCCGCACCCGCCCCTGATTGTTCGACACATTGAATCGTGCATCCATACCTGCTCAACATTCATAATGTAACCATATGGGAGCAGAAGAGAAGGCACACAGGTGTTCCCTCCTGGCGAAGCTGCGCACCACTGCAGTGCACGCAGACGGATATCAGTCAACATAAAAGCACATTTCTTCGAAACCCAAAATGGAAGTCCAAAACGGGAAAACACACCACTTGTGTTTGACCAAAATATACACCCCAACCGACAATTTGACAGTCTGTCTTTGTGTCTGTAGTGGCGACCAACCGCTGACAGGCCAATTTTGCCATAAATACTAAAGATCCATCCGGAAAGACACCCAGTGTAAAGACATCGAAAGAGTTATGTGTGTAACTACATCCGGTTACACATTTCAAGATAAATTTTGTAACTAAGCCAAGCGTCGCCGCAGTTCTCACCCGAACACTAGATTGTTATGATGCACTTTATCCAGACTGCTTAATATTGGCACAAGTTTGAGTCAGGATTTTAACAACTATAACGTTTACAAAGGGTTCAGCGGATTGGAAAATTGATGGATGGATGTGGATGAGAATGTCACCTCTGATTTTATCACACAATTATTTTGGAAGAGTTTTAGTTTGAAACGCATGTGTTGCCATATCCGGATTTTATCTTTTTTGGTTTAAATGAAAAACACCCTCTTCCGTTTGGCTCCTGGCTCGCCCCTCCATTTGAAAACAGCTGTAAACTTCACTACCCACGATGCTTTACGATATTGGTGGAAGACAGACCACATCTTGATGTTGTCTTACTGCAATTCACCACATCAGTGGACTCTGAACAATTATACGGCCCTCAGTGCCAAACAAAGTCACAGTGGCGCCAGTTTATTGTTTCTCCCAGTAATGGTTGGACTTAAATCAGTGCATCACAAATCAGGAAATGATTACAGTCAGAGGCCAGTTCAATCAAAATGTTTATTATTGCTGAAGTGTGTGTATACTTTGGCATGCAAGAGAACAAAACAAAACAAAACACAACAAAACAAAACAAAACACAAATAGTCTGCTTTTAGAGCATTTAAGTGAGAGCACTTTTTTGAGTTCAGATTACACCTTAATTATGATGTAATTATTAACAGGCAACAAACCACTTGTACCACATAATATTCCACAGCATACATTTTTTAAAGCCACTTGAGGGGCTGTCTTCAGACCCACATCTGTAATGATTAAAATGGCAATTAGGGCATCTTAAAATCTGAATCTAAAGAGTTTGTGACCTTCATAAATTCCTGTCACTTGTATGGTAAAGGTCAAGTGGTTGATTTTCATTGTCACTAAACGGGTTAATAAACACAAAGGAAAGACTGGATCCAAACCATTTAAAATTAAAGTGACTCATTCAGAAATGGTGAAATTTATGATGCCTTGGTCGTCCTACATGACATTTGTGTCCGCCACAATGCTTTGTTTGAAGAAAGAAGTGGGAGGTCGTCTTTACTTGTCTGCTTCAATCAAGATAGTCACTACAATGTTCTAAAGTAAGAACAGGTTTCGGAAAAGTGTTTTTCCACAGTAATAGTTGAGGTCCACAGACAGATAAAATGAAATAACCAAGTTACAAGTGTTCATTAACTTTAAAATAAGTAAGAAGCTATACAAGACTACTTTTTGGGGTATCACAAGTTATAACATGAAACTTTGACAGGACTACTGAAGTGATACATTTTTTAAACTCAAAGGCAGCAAGCTCAGCTGGAGCTGAGCAGCACGGATCCAAGCAGTGTGGAGCACCAACAGTGCTGGAACCTCGGTGCTTGCTGAAGGGCTCGCGGGGCAGCCGCCTTCATCGCTACCCGAGCAGAGCATAATTTGCGGTCGGCTACAAGTACCGTGCCTGTCACGTGTGTTCACCCTAAAGTGATGCCACAGAACTGTCATCGCTCCTATCCCAAAGGTATTGTATATGTCAGGCTGGTAAAATGATATCATGTGTGTGTGTGTGTGTGTGTGTGTGTGTGTGTGTGTGTGTGTGTGTGTGTGTGTGTGTGTGTGTGTGTGTGTGTGTGTGTGTGTGTGTGTAGCATCTGTGCATTTTTATGAGTATGAGTACGGTACAGACCTACAATATCGACACCAATACAGACACCGGTGATGGATGCATTTTTGTCCGACGCACTTTTGACAGTTCAATGAGTGCAATATTATCAGCTGGAGTCCACACTTGACTGGTGTTTTACCTGAAAGTTGTCTTTTTTATACATTTGACATTTCTAGTTTGGTTGTCTGGATCATTCAAGTATTGGGGGATACAACGGACTTAAATATTCTAAAACTTGTGCTCCACTTCTTGCACTCCAGGCAGAGGTGGAGCCTGACTGCCCAGTTCAGCCCATTCTCTGGAGATATTTTTTTTCGACATCCTGACTTTATTGCCACACTCACACAAACACCCAGAAACACGCAGGCACATCCCTTCACACTTTTCACATACTGTATTCATAAATAGATAAGTCACGTTTTTGGACGCAACCTGAATGAGCGGCGAGAGGAGCAGCAGCCATGGCCAGGTCAAAGGGGCAAGTGTATGCGTGTTGCGCACTGATGCTGGTGTTCTGCGTCATTGTCGTGTCTGTGTGCATCAGTCAACTTGGGAGGCGCAAGTGTCCGCAAGGTTGCTTCTCTCATGGTGCAGTGGCTGCAGACACCCGGACATGTTCACAAATTGGACGGTAAGAGGAATTTCTGTTTAATTTGATAATGGGGCTGAGTGACTCAGAAGTGGACACACACTATTTGTTTAGAAGCAAGACAACTTCTATGAGCAACTGTTCACTCTCTCATATTCACCTGCTCATCCGTAGTGGCTAAATAACTCAACTGTCCACCATTCAAACCAAATGATAGGTAAGCAGATGTAGCGGAACCGATTAATCGCTAAAACGAAGGATTCCTATATTACTTGAAAAATGAAATCTACCAAAACATGGAATTTACTTGCTATTATTGGATCTTGCAGGCTGTTTTTTTCCGATCCTCTCACACCTAGCGCACAGCACGTCTATCATCTGACATTTGTGTAATTGTGTGCACTGACTGTTCATGATATGTCGAAAGCAAAACATGTAACGAAATGTTGAACCTCAATTGAAGCATTTGAAGGGCTGTAAATGTTTGGGGGGATGGGGGTCACAGAGGCCACAGATTCAGGAATTAGGCTTGGTCCACTCTTAACCACTTTTTGACACACTGCAACAGTGGTAAACCTAAGAAATATGATGAAAAAAATCATAACCTTTGTAATGAAAAAAAAAACCCCAACAACATTTCAAGTCAATATCAGCAGTGTGATTGTGATCTTTCAGGGACATGCTTCAAAAAGGGGGTTCGGCGGTAGATGGCGCCATTGCTGCTCTGCTCTGCACTTCTGTCCTGAACCCTCAGAGCTTGGGCCTTGGGGGCGGAGCCATATTCACAGTGATGGACAGTACCGGTGCCAAGTCACATTCACTCACACGTCAAAAGTTCTAATGGGCCGAACTCAGAATCGAGAGAGCTGAAAAACAACTCTTGTCTCCTCTTTCCTCAGGAAAAGTAAAAATCATCAATTCCAGAGAGCGTGTCCCTGAGAAGTACAAGGCTGATACATTGCAGTCATGTCCCAATTCTTCCGTTTTCGTGTCAGGTATCCCATTTTTGTTAGACACTTATAGCAATGGTAGACACACTATTTTACTTGCAAAAATTCCGAACCTAGGCAGCCCATAGATTTCTATATTATTTTAAATGCTGAGTGTGGTGAATTCCATTTTTTTCTCTGCAGTGTAAACAAATCTCTAATTCCCATAAAGCAAGGGAGAGCAAAGTATAGACTGCAGGCCACAGAGTTCTATTTACACTATCAAATATCCCGTATAATTGTTGAAATAGTTTGGCCATTTCCCTTCCCGGAAATTAATTATTGTGTGTTAGACATGGGCCCTTTACCCTATGTTGTCGGTCCGTCCTCTGTCCATGACCTGGGTACCCTCCCGTCATCGTCCCTCCATCCTTATAATAATCGTCCTTCGTCCCCGTCCGTCCTTGTCCTTTGTAAGCACTTCTGTCCCAGTTTGCCTCCTCCCCAGTTTGCCCCCTATCTATCTATCTATCTATCTATCTATCTATCTATCTATCTATCTATCTATCTATCTATCTATCTATCTATCTATCTATCTATTTTCCAATCCGCTTTATCGTCACAAGGGTCGCGGGGGGAGGGGGGGGGGTGCTGGAGCCTATCCCAGCCGCCTTCAGGCCGGAGCCAATTGAGGGGCACATAGAGATGAACAACCATCCGTGCTCAGACTTAGGGACAATTGAGAGTGTTCAATCAGCCTGCCATGCATGTTTTTGGAATGTGGGAGGAAACCGGAGGACCCGGCGAAAACCCACGCAGGGTCGGGGAGAATGTCAACGCGCTAACCACTCGACCACCGGGACACCATAAGTATATATCTATATATCTATAGATATATATAGATATATCTCTTAAACTACAACTATCTCTCTCTCTCTCTCTCTCTGTATTGTATGCATTGTATTTCAGTTGTCCCCCATCCTGGTCGCCTGTGGATTGGAATCCCAGGAGAACTCCGTGGCTATGAAGAAGCGCACAGGCTTTATGGCAAGTTGCCATGGGCAACCCTCTTCCAGCCGACCATTCAGCTGGCCAGACAGGGGTTTCCTGTTCAACAAATCCTTGGTCAATACCTGCATGTTTGTGATACCAACGAGACACAGCCACTGCGGTAGGACACCCCCCCAACACAATTTGGCAGGACAAAATCTTCCATCAATTTTGCCCTTACATTGACGTTCTGTCACATTCAAGACTTGTTTTATTTGAAATACAATCCGAGCTAATCATTGAGCTAGCCACCGTTACTCCTGATGGTATTGGACCAGGTTCACAAAAGGTACAAGAATATAGCTTTTTGTAGCCCTTTGTCCCTTTCATTTAGCTAAATAAGGTAACAAAATACTAGAAACAGCTCTCATTGTATTTGGTTGTGCAGCTGTACCTAGTAAGTGTACATCCTTGATACAGTGTCTGCACGATTAGTCGCATTCTCATACTGTATTTATCCTCTAGTGACCTGTTCTCCGATAAAAATGGAAACCTGCTGAAAACAGGAGATGTTGTAAAATTTGAGACGCTTGCCAACACGCTGGAGACAATTGCAAATCTTGGAGCAGATGCTTTCTACACTGGAAAAATAGCGGAAGATTTAATCCGAGACGTACAGGAGGCAGGTATTGTCAGATGAATTCAATCATGATCTGTTTTCCAACTACTGTATGTATTATGTCTACCCGACAATAACGTCATTGCAAATATAATTGAACAGTCCAAACGCAAAAGTTGACAAGCGCCATTTAAAACTTAGCAAGTAGTTTTCAACTAAATTAAAAAAAAAACGAAAAACGAGGATAATTGCCTCAGATTAATTAGGATGAATGTAACCATGTTTGAAGATTCATCTAAATAAAGTGCAGTACACAGTCTTCGCTACAACAATGCTGGTAACACAACCAGGGAAGGCAAACAATTGCAGTCTTTACTTTGGTTTCGTGCTATAAATGAGACTTTCACTTTGTTACGCTTTCCCCTAGTAAGGTCACCTGTGACACTGAACGCTCTCCCAACATTAGCAATGCATTAGTTATCTTGGAGAACATCTCAGGATGTCCATTCTATAGATGTTTCAAAAAAATTGTCATGTTATTCCCACGCATTTTATTTAACACTGACACCATCAAAGAAGGATAGCAGCAATGAATGCGACTTGTCTCGTCTTTGAAAGAATTAGGGGCTAATTGAAATTAAGGTGAAGGGTTAGCTCAAGAGATTTTGGTTCTTGAACACGATTCATTTTGATTGAAAAAGCAAAATATTTCAGTCATTCAGTGACATTTCTCTGTTTTAAGAGAGTTGTCTGATTTTGAAATTAAATGACATCAAGGAGTTATTTGAAAGACCTTTCACCTTCAATGCATTCCACCTATCTCGACCCCCCACCCACCTTACTCCTCTCACACAGAAAATAGCCCATCAAAGGTTTAATATATATTCATTTAGAATATGCTACATACAATTCTAACCTTTAACCCAGAACTCTGATTTTTGAATCATTCACAAAAATTCAAGACATCGACTTTTGCGTTTGAGTTCATTTGATCCATTCCAAGTCCTGATTATGTGTAGCTCTTTTCTTTGTTCAGTTTGGAACCATTTGTACCCATGTGTTTGCCCAGGAGGGTTGCTGACATTGCAGGACTTGGCATCTTACAGACCAACAGTGAGCGATGCATGGACAATTCCTCTGGGAGAATATCAGATGTATATTGCTCCACCCCCTGGAGGTGGAAACATCCTTAGCTTTGTCCTCAACATCCTGAAAGGTTGTTTCACCACACAGACCACAGGGGGTATTCCAGTTAGTAGGCTATGCAAAAGCTCAGAGGAAGTTGACCCTGAGATGAGGAAAATCCTGAACCAGCCATTTCAAAGAGCTGTGTAGAGAAATTCCGACTCATTCGCCACTGTAACAGACTCTGTGAACCTTCCCTGCTCGCTCGCAGGTTTTGTATGCTAAATCCTGACTTATTATTAGTCTCCTCCCACCTTAGGCAGACATTATTTGGCCTGTTTCTTTGCAATCACGTAGATATTGAGGCACATCGACATCGAAAATGATACGCTGGCATTTCCCGATGAATTGGACAGTGCTGCTTTTCATCAGCCAGTTATTTACCTGAATAATATTTTCTGTCTCTTTGTACACAATGACAGCTGAGATTGAACTGAATAGATGTGTGAAGAGACTTATTTTTGTTTCTACAGGATATGACCTGACTCCAGCATCCCTGAGAGGTGAACAAAAAACATTATTTTATCACCGCTATGTTGAAGCTCTGAAGTTTGCGAACGGATTAAAGAAACATACCCGTGATCTTGAGGTCAGTTCAGAATTAAGTTCATGCCTGAAACTTGTCACAATATGCAAAGAAGTCATCTTTATTATTTAGAACTGACTAAGTCACAGTTTAGTTGCCCCTGATGCGACAAGCTGAACACAACAACAACAATAATAATGGAACACTCCAAATCGTCCCTAGTTGTGAGTGTGAGCACGGATGGTCGTCTGTCTATGTGTGCCCTGTAATTGGCTGGCAATAGTTCAGGGTGACCCCCGCCTCCTGCCCGGAGGCGGCTGGGATCGGCTCCAACACCCCCTGCGACCCTTGTGAGGATAGAGTGGATCGGAAAATGGATGGATCCATGGATAATAATATTAATGTTAATAATGATGATGATGATAATATAATGGTGACGATAATAATTTGGAATAATGTAGCATCTTCTAAGGGATCCAAAGACGCTTAACAATAACTCATTAGCACCAGTCCCAGACTATGAGACATTTTTTCACAAACCGTTTCATTGTGACCAAATGAATCTGGTTCTTAGATGTTATTACAAAAAAGAAAAAGTTTCCTATGAAGCTATGGTAAAGTCCTAGTTTCCGCTTTCATGTCCTTGGCCACTATTACTGTAAATAGAAGTGCTAAGTCATATAATTGAATTATACTGAAATGATAACTATCAAATTATACAATCTCATAAAAAGTTCTATTTACAGAGTTTTATGTTGCCAAATGGACATTAGTCGATTAATCTTATGTAAGATGCAGCATATCACACCAGCAAGCAGCTGCTTTTATAAAATCACATTGTCCTACAGTTTGAATTCTTTAAGCTATGTGCAAATTAATAATAAAGACAACTAGAGCTGCGAGCAGTTAAAAAAGGGCCCTCGCAGCCCTGGCCACGATGGCATTTGGGACACTGCCATACTGAAATGTTTGGAGGGATGAAGTACATCAGATTAAAAACGATTTTGATCAAATCTGACCTCCGAAAAAGGCTAACAATGAATAATTTAATTTGAAAGGAAATAAAAAAATGTACAACTTCTGGTTGAGTCTCGACTAGAAACCGTGGGATGTTTTATATGGATGCAGCTATTAGTAGACCTTGGTGAGTGCCACATATCCTCAATGGGGTACAGGTCTGGACTACTGGCATGCCAGTCAAGTATTCGTACTGTCACTTCGAAGCCACGGTGTTGTAACATGCAAAATGTTGTTTGGTATGTATTGTCTTGCTGAAATAATCAAGCTGGTTAGGAGTCGCGTGAACCTTTATTCTGTTATCATGCTTATGCAGATGACACACAACTTTACGTTTCAGTGTTATCACATGACCATAGTCCATTAATTTCAATATGTACGTGTTCACGCCACTTGATCACTAACTCCGTTTTCTGGGATGAAGAGTGGAGGTGCATACGCAGTATGGCAACGAAAATGCAGTGACAGAACACGTGAACCCTAGAACTTATTCATCCAAAGCTCACGTGGCTCAGTGAAAATGGAAAGGGTTTCATCAAAAGCCATTGCGAATTAAAACTCTCCGGGGCTGAGCCTCACAAAGGGCACCGAATAACAGTGAAGGATAACGTAGGGCAAACAAAAGAACACGCATAGCTTCAAGTTTCACCTTTTCAAGTTTGATTCTCATAACACGCACACATACAAAATGTTCTGTTGTTCTTACAGCTGACAAGGAAATTCACA
Source organism: Hippocampus mohnikei (assembly GCA_026261675.1). Classification (NCBI taxonomy): domain Eukaryota; kingdom Metazoa; phylum Chordata; class Actinopteri; order Syngnathiformes; family Syngnathidae; genus Hippocampus; species Hippocampus mohnikei. Next base: position 14,620,023 of record JAKGUB010000348.1, read on the forward strand.
GAGGACAGCTTCGCCGACTACATCCGCAGTTTAATCAACGACAAAATGTCACACAGTCCGCAGTATTACAACATGACGCCATATCCAGACAGCATGGGCACCACACACGTGTCGGTGCTGGCCCAGGATGGATCTGCTGTTTCTGTCACCAGCAGCATCAACCACATGTCAGTACTACCGAGGTAATTTCACGTGTTGCGTCACCACCCTATTCCTGAAAGGTAACTTGATCATTTTCTTTACAGATTTGGCTCAGGGGTCTTTTCTCCAAGCACCGGAGTCATCCTCAACAGTCATCTGTGTGACTTCTGTGGAAGAGTTGACAAATTATTTGCAGGTAGGCCCAAATGGATCTCTGTATCGTGGAATTTATTAACCCTCATCTAACCAGCACTGAGGATTTGCCTCAATGTCGTGTGGCCTCCGTTTAGGCACTCTGTTTCGTGCCCAACCACTCAACCAGTTATGGTGACAATTCAAGTGTCAGTCGTTATTTGCAGGGATATCCCGATCACAATTTTTTGCACCCGAGTCCGAGGTACTTGATTTTGAGGATCTGCCAATACTGAGTCCCGATCTGATCTGGCAATGTAAAAAGCAGAAACCAAACAACATACAAATTGTCTTAATTTTTACAAATGTTTTAAATAAAACTATCCCAACATGACACGTTTTATACGGATAGTGGAGTGATGTTTAGACCAAGCATACCATTTAAATCCTTTTTGGGGGTCACATCAGTTTTTCAGGTGGCATATTCTGCTACACAAAATGCTCAATCTTCACACATGGCAAGTTGCTGTTGCAGTGTCTCTCCTTTCCACTTAAAACTCTTCCTATACTGCAAACATTATCATTGTTACATCACGTTAGTTTTGTGTTAGCTTCCCGCGACAACTTTCAAAACCTTCTCCCACTGGCTATGTTTACTTCCGCTGCTTCTACGGGCTTGGCACAGTACCTCCATCCGACCCCCCCATCCCCCCAAAAAAGACATTTCTTGGCACTAGGTGGCGCTAGATATATGACATAATATGACTATACAAATGGTTTCAAGATGTGACTATTAACTCATTCAGTACCAGCCAATTCTGGACCAAGTCAGTAAAGACGTTTAAAAACGTCTTTGGGAGTGAATGAGTTAATATACATGTCAAGTTTGGGATTTTTTGGGGGGGAGCATGTACAGTACAGGGGAGTTAATAAAGAATTCCTCTTTTGATTACAAGCTTCTATATAGAAGCATTATAGAGGTTTGGAACTGTATTTTTTGTTGTAGTAATAATGGTAGTCCCCCCCTCAAATACGTGAAATGTTCTTTAATGCCACACATCGGCCTCTTTCGTGTGTGGATACGAATGAGATATGTATGCAATGCGTCTACAGTATGATTGCTAATCCGTACATATTCAACCTCTGCTGTACATCATCAAAAGTCTAAATCTGAGCTTTGCACAGGCAGGGAAAGAGTGCTTGGAAGGCTACTGAAAATCGTCGGTGAATCTGCAAAGTTGTTTTTAGTAAAAGTTTAATGTAGGGTGAATGTGGCCATAGTTATATAGCGTTTTACTATTTTTTTGTACATTTTTTGTGACGTGTTGATGTTCTGAGGAGGTGGATTAGCTCACTAAATACCCACTAAAGGCCCAGGATTCACTGTCTATTACTAATAAATGCTTGTTAATCCAGCTGAATTTATGACTGATTTAAAATGAATACATTGTCAAAATGAGGGCGTTTGGCTTAATAAATAAACAATTACCATGTGGCATTTAGTTCAAGCAACATGAGATACACAGCATTGGAACACTTGACCCATCTGTATGTTCAGAAAGGCTGGAATGATTGGCTGTAATTCTTGCACATAAACAATTAGATGGACATTTGGCGAAATTACATTGTAATTACATTACATGTTACCTGCCCAAATGTGTTGCCAACTTTTGACAGACACACTTAAAATTGCTGCATTGGTGCGGTCACTAGCCCAAACTATCAATTTTCATCCACTGACATCCTTTTATCTTTTTGCCATTTGACAGAAGCTATAAATAGCTCCCTGCACAGATAGTCTGCTGAGCAGCTACGATTCAGATGATTCAAAAGATGCCTGCTGATTGTACTGTACTTGCAACCATTTTTCTTCATGTCTTTTCAAATTTTATGTGTCTGAATAGTGACTCGCTAGGCTTTTGTTCTGTTTGCAGGGGAGCAGCCTCCTTCATCCATGGCCCCTACTGTATTCAAGTCAAAATCAAGGGTGCTGGTTATTGGATCAACTGGTAGCGCTATGATCACAACTGGAATGGCCTCAGTGCGTGTCCATGCTAAGTGCCGTTAAGATTGCAAAGAAGTGCTGCCCTCACTATTTGTCTGAGCGTGATCTCTGTTCACAAGTGTATCATCTGGCAGATGCATAATTCTATCTCCCTTTTCAGGCAATCATAAACCACCTTTGGTTCGGGAAGAGCCTTAAGGAGGCGATTGCCACTCCAATTCTATTTGTTGACTCTGAAAATGCAGTGCAGTTTGAGTCCAATTTTGATAAGGTAAATGAACGGAAGGCATGCTTTTGGAAAAACAAGCGGTACTGTGTCCCGTCTGAATCTTTTTGCATTGTCTTTCAGGATGTAATCGAGGATCTGAAAGCTCTGGGACAAAAAGAAAAACCTGCCAAGAAGTTTTTCTCTGTGGTCAATGCTGTGGAGAAGGAGGATGGATGTATCAGTGCAGTGTCTGATTTAAGGAAACTGGGTGAACCAGCTGGTTACTGATGCTGTGCATCAGTCAACATGGATAGGGAAGCAAGATTTGTGGCGCGAAGTGAATGCATCCTACTGTTGAATATAACCTTGTGGCATGGAAACACACCAAAACTAAGACAGAATATGTAGTACATTTAATCTTGGAAGAATAAGGAGAAAGCAAGATGAATAGTTTTGATGGGAATAGTGCCTCTCTTCTTGCTATGGCATTCTACAAACATTTGCTGTTCAGTTGAGTGCAAAGCTTGTACGATTTCATCATGAGCGGAAATTGTAACGACATTTATCCCTTGATTTCTTATTTTGTTTGTTTGTTTTGGTGAGGATTTTCAAATGCACTAAATAAATAATAAAAAATAAATTTCCGGTCATATAAAGTTCCTGTCGGCCAGGTGATTTGCATTACATTGTGATGCCCCGGGGAACGTTGCCAACTATTGACTTATCAGGCTATGCGTTATGGTCACACGTCTCCAGTATGTGGCGAGGTCAAACTTAAAAATAAAAGCCTGACAGGTAAAACGGGACTTGACATCAATGCCTTGTTAGGCTTTTATGTTGACTTTGGACCTTGCAGCAATTGTTGTGACAACTCAGCTCTGGCTTGACTTCAACTTTTCAGGTGGATGCTGGCCAGTCTTGCCGACAGAGCTGCAATATGCTTGGTTTGCAAGTGAATTTGGTGTGAGTATGCTGTGCTCTTCGTGACTTTATGATGGACTGATTATTTTAGTTATCATACATTCGCTTATTATTAGTGTTATTATTAATGTTACATTATTATTGATTGATTGATTATGCTCGCAACGAAGAACGCTTATGCCTGCAATCATTAATTGAAGAACGCTTATGCTTTTAATAAAGATATAATGCTTGATTATAAATGTGAATGATTAACATTCACATTTATAATCCTTTTATTCATTATATGCTCACCTTTATACTCACGAATGCTCAGTGCACTGTGTGAAAGGTTATGGAGAAGTTTAGGAACACAACCACCTTTTCGAGGACGTGGTTGGGATGAGATAAGTTTTAAAGACTAAACAGGAGCAAGGTTCAACAGTGGATGGAGCCATCAACACCAGCTGCAACGTGATGTTTTTGTAACAATGGCACACATGTACGTAATTTACACTCACATACACACACATAGTCAAACAAGTTCAGTGTGTCTCCAACAGCCCCCACCCTTTAGGTTGGACACACCTATGTAGTAGATTTCCCAATAAATAAGGTGGTGAAGGAGGAGATCGTTAGGGGTGACGTGCGGAGAACTGAAACCTAACGCTTCTCCTCGTTCCCTCCTGGTACCAGAATTGAGTCTCCTGTCTCCTCCTTGTGTTTTATTCCTGAGTGTCACATTGGATAAACCTGACACTTTATCAGGGGGCTCCCGATGCAAATGACACATTAGCATGTCTGAGAACAGGAACAATAGTTTTCCTTTCCAGGATCATGCATCGGATCTCATCTGATCACAAACGAAATGGGCAGCCAACACAACGATGCTAAAGGGACAGATGATTCACAGTCGCTGGCTGAAAAACATGTTTTGATACAGCCGCCCCATCTAGAGCAGTCCTCAATAATCACCGGCCCATTTACAGAATCCCCATCAATAAATCCTGAGCTCAGTTTGGATCAATTCATTTATTGGTAGCGTTTGGCTTTGGAAAATACAAACTACAACAAGTCATTTGCAAACATGAAAGAGACGTTACAAACGAACTGGACAGTGTTCTCCCACACTCAAGACTAAACAAACAGAAAATGGGCCTACTCTCAATATAATCACAAATGACATTTGAGAATGTAATACTTTGCCACGTCCACTTAAGTTTTCTGTCGAATTGTTTCATTTTACACAAGAAGGCCACTGTGCTCAATTTGATGACATTGGAGCCGTATAGTCACAGAATAGGACAAGACACCAATCCATAAATAATTACAACACTTACCAGACATTTCAGTGAGACAAACATACATCTATTGCACATTTAGACATTTTGTGAATACGTATGCCAATGGAGCAGCATTTTTATTTTTTTTCTGGAACTTACTAACAATCTTGAGCCATTTGGATCAGCGTTGTGAAGATGACAGCGTCTGCATTGTAAATTTCTATTTCAAACAATTACCCACAGAGACTGCTATATGAGGATATACAAACAGAAAAGTGCATTAAGTGCATCGCGCGGTTTTGGTCTGCCTGACTACGTGCTACTGCAAAGGACATGACACTGAAAGTCAGTCTAATCACGAGATAAGTCATGGCATTGTATAAATAGAAATAAATAAAGGTGAATTGAAAATTACGGAGGTTAAGTATTTAAGCAAGTACATAAACTAGTAACAGCTACCATTGTTTATTCCTGCTGGTCATCTCCGATCGCTTTGCTAATGAAAAGTGCAAAAAAAAACATCCAACCCACCCCAAAAACAAACAAAAAAAGACAACAGTGAGTGGGGTAATACAACAGAACCATGTTTTGTCTACTCGTTTACATATGCACAAGGGCAGCATGGGTATTCACAAGTAGACATTAGGAAAGTTGGGGAAAAGTCTGGACCTAGCAGTTTTGCCAGAGTCACGTGACAGGTCGTCGGCTGCGTAGTCTGTTGAACTTGTGTCATAGCTTTTGTTGAGAGATTAACAGAGAACACACAATGTGGAGCGAGGCTCTGCCTGCCGGAGATTGTCTCAGTCCTGGTCGAGAACTCTGGTGGGGATCCACTGGTTCCAAACGGACTTGCCTTCTACTGGTAAAACACTGCCGACATGCTGCTCCTCCAGCCAGACAACTGACGGAAATCTGCTCTGAATTGGCTTCGTTGCTGCTACGATCAGACAGATACACGATAAAGGGGAGCGAGAGGGCAAGAGAGAGATTTTTCTCCAATGAATCCGGTCTTCCACTTCTTGTTCCCAACGGCACCATCCACCAACGCGGTAAGTCCACCGCGATGACTCTCACTCCACTGTCAGCTAGCGCAGGTTTCATTCGGAGACGTCTTGGTGTTACGAGATGTCTGGTTGAGTGTTACACAATGTGGTCTCCCTCGTGCCTCAAAGGGTGATTGGGCTGGAAAGTGTGAGGTTGTTCAAGCTAGGGAAGTTAACAGATTGCCGCGTGATAACATTTCGGCCGCAGTTGAAAGGGCCTCCGAGAGGAACAGCTGATCACCTCTCACAGTAGTGAAGGGTGAATTCTTTGGAGAGTTGCTTCTCACCTAATCCCCACGGCTCCAGCTCAAATTTGTTCCCCATGTCGTCTGTGTCCTCCTCTGCATCTTCCTCTCCCTCTTCTTCGTCATAGTGGCTGGGTTCCTCGATGGAAGTCTCCAGCCGGTAGCAGTAGGGTTGACCCTCCGTGTACTCGTAGATGGTGGGTAGACTGCTCTTCAGGCTACAGCGCCGGCGCAAAGCTACCAACAACGGCTGAGGCATGGTGAAAATATCAACATTGTTGCCGAGGTCGATCCAGGCCAGGCTGGAGAACTTCTTGGGGTCTTTTAGCATCTCAGTCAGGTCCTTGAGTATAGTCAGGGTGAGACGGTTCCCGTTGAGGGCAAGGGTGTTGAGTTTGGGTAGCGAGGCGAGGAGAGGAAGAAGCAGCTTCAGGTTTTCATCTTGGAGCTCGGTAAAGCTGATATCCACTGCCACCACACTGTCTCTGTTGTTCTGGAGGTAGAAAGCCACTTGACGGACATCTCGAGTGGACAGAGGAATGCCTGACAAGTCCACCGTGTCATTGGACAGTTTCTTCTGGAGGGTTGTCTTGAGACTGTATAATGAAAGGAACGGGAAGAACACGATTAATGTAACGACCTATTGAAGTTTAAAAAGCTCGTTTATAAAGGTTGTTAGTTGGGCCACTGATCTGGAAACATGGGCCTGGCTTCATGCTGTGTTTCCTGTGTTGTGTAACAGACGGGGTGAATGGATAGACTTGGGGCGAAAGGCTGACTAAGACAGCGGCATGGCCACTGACTAAACAGAGGAGCCAAAACATCCGCGCCAGCCAAGAGCGCAGTGATCTTTAAAACACTGAGCGGCAAACAATTGTGAAGTGTTTTGGAAGGCAGCCGATGTAGCGTTCTCGTCAGGGTTCGTTCAAGAATGCAAATCTTCACCAAATGGTCGCCAGACGTTCGCTTGTGCTTTTCTTGTCGAAGAGAATCCATGCTAAAAAAAATTTCCTTGCGACAAGAAAAGTCACCGAAAGCGTTGGCGAGCATTTGTAAACTTGAACGAGCCCTGATGATCTGACTGACGTGAACACACATTTTGCTACCTTTGCAAACAATCGCAATTGTTCGGCCCTCAGTGGGATAGGGGCTGAATGAAGGCTATAATGCACATGGACCGGTTCTGATATGTGACACTTAAAACGATCTATCTGCTACGGTGCCCAACCATGGCCTGCTGTTGCCCGCACAGAAATATCTCATTTTTTGTCAATTTCATATACATGCATACTATTGTATTTGGAGAAATGGCCACTTCCATCCGTAGCCTCTCAAGGTGGCGAGGGTCTGTTACTTGTGAGTGGTCACTAGCGTCTCGTGTGGATGGATCCGTTTTAATTATAAAACTGTCAGGCATCTTCACGAATCACCCTGTTGTCATACCTGTCACTTCTGATGCTTCATAGTGCTCCGTGGCCACAATGACAGGGAGTGCTTCGCAAATGTGCCCTTTGTGACTAACTCCCGTTCAAAGAGTGTCAAAAACATATCAAATGTCACAAATGTCAATTCAACAAGAGTTCAACATGTTTTATTTATACACCATTGTAAGCCATCCAATTATTACATTGCAGGCTCTTCCAGTTGGTACTCTCAACCGTCTGGCCTGCACAGAAAAAAATCTTCACCACAGGCACTAGGGTCCTTCTGTCCGTTGCCTGGTGCAGGCCCTTCTTGCATGTGCAAATTGGGTTTGATAACGCAGCTACTGCAGCCCCACCCCCCACTACGCTGTCTTTGAGCTCAGCAAGCATGAAAAATGGATGTCAGCCTGTTGAAAAGCCATTTTTATCCTTTCGGATTAATCTGCAGATACACGTGTCACAGAGGTCATTTTGAGCACGGAAACATTTTTGAATGTTTTCACACCAACACCACAATGCAATTATTTCAGATGATCAAAACTTGGTTGAAAAGGTACCTATAGGTAGACTTGAATAACTCAGCATCTCAAGGATAGGGAATAATCACTGAATTGAATTAAAGTGAGATTAATGATAACATAATTGCTATCGGGGAATTGCGGATGCTCAGCAAATTGCCTGTTGATTTATTTAACATCCAATTCGTAATCTGGCTTCCAATTAAATATATGTTGCCTAGTAAAAGAAATCTCTTAGGCAAAATCAAAGTCTTATAACCATGCGAGGATCGACAGTCAGGAGTAATTTAATGCAAGGCAACCCTGGATTTGTTGATTATCAATCACATGACTTGTTATGGTAATTATAATAAAAATACAGTGGACCTCTGAGGTCCAATACATTTCATCCAATTAAGTTGGATTTATCCATCTATCCATTTTCTGATCCGCATTATCCTCACAAGGGTCGCGGGGTGCTGGAGCCTATCTCAGCTGTCTTCGGGCAGTAGGCGGGGGGACACCCCGAACTGGTTGCCAGCCAATCGCAGGGCACACAGAGACGAACAACCATCCACGCTCAAACCCACGCCTAGGGACAATTTAAAGTGTTCAGTCAGCCCGCCATGCATGTTTTTGGAATGTGGGAGGAAACCGGAGTACCCGGAGAAAACCCATGCAGACCCATGCATGGAGAACATGCAAACTCCACACAGGGAGGCCGGAGGTGCAATTGAACTCGGTACCTCTGCACTGTGAGGTCGACGCGCAAACCACTGGATCACCGGGCCCCCCAAGTTGGATTTAGAAGAAACCACTGTTCATATTCAAAACACTAAAATCATAAAACACTTCAAAAACACACTCTCAAATCGAAGGGCCAAGCTCAAATAAAAAAGCACTGTAAATTCGAGCAAACTACAGTACCGTACCTTTGCTTTCATAACAAGTGACAATGTCTACGGTTCGAGCCCTTGGTGTTTACTGAACTGATGTCTCGCGTCAGTTCATGCATGACTGTTTTGTTGTGACCCTTAGGGGCAGTCGTTTGGTCGCCTTACTGTATCCATGCAGCTAAGAGGCGAGAATCTATTTTTATACTGCATTCAACGTTTTCATAAACACAAGATGGCAATCTAGTCTGGAGGGATCTTTTCCGACCAGAGCTGAGATTTCTTCCATATCATAAATGTAGAGGAAACCCATCCTGACAGCCCATATTAATACAATTATTAAGGATGAGACTTTTTTTTTAAGCTTTGGCGCAGTATGAGTACGAGTCTGTTACGATGCAATTTATATGGCTTGTAATAAGGAATGGACAGCATCGATAAGAACATTTAAAAAATGAAAGACAACATACCACCTTCAGGGTAAGCCACGTTGAACGAATTTGAAGATAGTGGCTTTAGCATTTGCTGAGTCAAGATCCCACATTTGTCCCCCAACATGAAATTGCCATAACTGGAGCACGCCTCCACAGCCTGTGTGCCGATCACTGCTTCCATCAAACTCAATTGCCAAGTTATTTTGATAAATATTAGAAAAGAAATCAGAAATTATTCAAATCAAGACTAATGTCTCGCCGTGACCTTTCGTCCTGGCTCAGCATCTTCCTATCCATCTGCAATCTGGCACACATCAATCTAGTTTGGGAACCAGTTAAGAACGTGGAGTCATACATCGTCACGTGGACGAGGCACTCGCCGCCTTATGGGTGGGCGACCGAGAGAGGATAAAGAAAGGGGACGATTTCAGGCGGATTAAAACTGGCTCCATCGCCGTGTCTCAATCTTCCTGGAATTTATTGAAATGGTTTAGCTCAGAATATGCAGTCTTCTGATACTTACTGTTAGTATAATACGGCGAGAATTAACAACAGAAAGTGCATTTTCTATTTTCATGATTTGCACTCTTCAAGTACTAGTTGTTTTTTTTCCACCCCATCAGACAGATGGAATTTTTTTTTGTTGCAATGCCACTTGTGAAGAAAGCTCGAGAGACTGCGACAGAGAGCGGGGAGAAGCCAGCCGCAATGGACAAGCAATTGCACGTGATCAAGCACTTAAAAGGAAAGATGATTGACAGCTTTGGTTACCGTGGCTTCCCCATCAGGGGGGCCTGTGGCCAGCTCTGTCCTAATTCGATGTCAGCGAGTGAGATGGAAATCTCTCCAGCTCGACATGGACTGATGTCTGGACACAAGAGCTTACCATGCCTGGGATTTCCGTCTGGACATGCTCTGCCTCAGCCACTTTGAATGCGGTGTCAGGTGGTAGATCAGCTGTCTGCAAATTTTATCTGACGACTTTATGGTGTCTGAATCCTGTGGACCAAAGTAGAAGAAATCTTACATAAATAAATAAATAAAAGGTTTTGTACTGTAATTGCTGCAACCTCCATTTAGCCAATACGCCTAATTTGCAGCACTTAACAGCACACTATTTTTACTCACTAAATCTTATTTGCAAACACTTTTTGTTCATGATAACTTCGCAGTTATAACCCAGATCGGACCATTCAGCCATGCTACGACATTTCAACTAATGAACCGGTAAAATTCACTACCTTGAAGCTGCAATTTAAACAAATGCCTCAGTGAATCTTCAGTAGCCTATTTAAACTACCGTATTGTTGTACTCCCCTCTTTCAATGACAATAGGTGGAAAGCGACTTCGTATCCCCACTGACCTAAACATTACATTTTTTTAAAGCTTCTTGTCTTTCTTTTGCAAAACAGGTCTCCGCCAATACTGAAGGAATGCCCAGCTCCGCTTATTTACTTTGTAGTTGTCCAGTTCAACTCAACTCAACCGTATTTACAGAGCACTTTAAAACAGCTCAAATTTAAAACAGTTCAAATATTATGCTACATGCTTGAATAGCATAGGTGGCTCTGTCCCAAGCAGAATTATGAAGTTTTTCGCTGCCCCCAAATAAATAAATAAATATTAATTCTTTTTCCGAACCGCAACAAATACATTAAAAAATAATAATAATCATGAATTGTAATCACTCGACTGTACCAGATTGAAGGTCTGCCTTTGTACTATTGGTCTATTTTTGCATTTCACATGGTTGAGTCGAACAAACTGTGATTGTCTTACTTTTGAATGGTTATCAATTGCATTTTAGACAGCAAGTATTTTGTCTCTCTCTCTCAATGTTACATTTCGACTCCAAGAACGACTATTTTCTTATAACCCTTATAAGCAGATAACACATGTAATTGTGTCTTGTTATTGCACCGGGTATTGACTTCGGCTGGATCTATTCACAGTATCTGACGACCCGTCTAAGTATCTAGGTATGAACAATGGGAAACTCATTTGGGAGTCCATAAAATAGCTCTTGAATGATAATAGGATTTTGCTCATTGTCAGAGCGTGCACAGAGAGTATTCAGATGTAGTTTTTTTTTTCTTGGCGCGCTGAACAGAAATTTGAAATACACTCCGAGTGCATTGTGCCACTCCAACGGTTCGTAAATTCAAAGTACTGTAGTGTTGGAATGTGCGGTTTGATTATTCAGAGTGCCACAAAATAGGATTGAAGGAGTGTGCTCTGGCTGTTTGGACTGGGAACGTGCAGCGGCCAGAGATTAAGGAAGGACTGTGCAAACAAGACGCAACTTGGATTATGGTCTGAGGGAGGATTCATTCATTCACCAGTCGAGTATTGTGAATACAATTCATGTTGGAAAGTTACTAACTTTTTCTGAAGTTGGTGGCTGTTCAGCAGCGTTACTGAGTCATTGTAGCTCATTTGTACAGGTGCATTTGTTAACTTGTAGAAGAGGAATACACTCCATCTATCGTGTTAGGGCATCAAAGAAGTACATTTCCGCCCATGGAGTGCAGTGAACAAACCCTTCAGCGACACAATAGACATATTTAAGTGGGATGAAAAAGAAAGGCGGAGCAAAACGGAGAGAATGAGACAATCAGTATCAAATGTTTCAATTAGCTGGTCAAAGTAGGTTAATAGTTTGAATCTGGATTTTATGTGATTTTTTTCATTTTAGGCAAATTGTTACAGACTAAAAAACAATGTTAGTTAAGTTATTCTTTGTTGTAAATTGAGCTATACTTTTTTGTGGTTCGTTAATGCTAATAAGGACACCATGATAGGCAGAGGTAATATTTTTGTCTCGCCGGGGTTTGGGGATGCAAAATGTTTACTTCCTGGGAGGGTTCAAAAGAAAGAAAAAAAAAACTTTAGAGGGGGCGGGGAATGAACTGACCTTCTTAGGATTCTGCATCTCTCGGGCCAAGCTCAGCAGCAGCTCGTGCGAAATTGGATCCACCAGATTGAGGAAGGCAGCGTTCTTGTATAAAATGTCATTGAGTGAGGTACCTTCCAGTCCAAGATCCTAAAAGAAAACAGAAAAACAATCAATGACATGACAGTCACCAAAGTGTGCAAAATGGCGAAACACGCACCAAAAGAGAATCCTGACGTTTGTCAACTTTCGATCAAATAGTGCACACATTTAAGTTTGGAGCTATTACATTTATTCACACCCCTCTAAAAACTAAAGCTATGCCGTAACCCAAAAAGGGAGAGAGAGACATTCATCAGGAACCTGTACTTTCAGTCAGGGAAGGACGTTTCGTCATTTACCGCATCTCCACGATTGGTCACCCCGATGTGATCAATAACGTTAGAACACGACCGACAGCAACAGCAATGGAACCGTGGTGAGAAGCAGACCACCTGCTTGTCCTTAATGGCCTTGGCAACAAGAAACCATCAGAATTGATGCAAAGGATGTTTTGCTGGTGGCCTGCGGTGCTCAGCGAAGCATCCTGCTGGCTCAGCTGGTAGACGCTATTGCGGGCGGACACGGCCCCTGGATAGATGCTATTGGCACGCCCAGTTTGTGCGTGTGTGTGTTTTGGTGTAGGGCATTTCAGATGGGACTCTGAATTTAAGCTGCTGCGGGGAGAGGACTTTCTCTGCGCATTTTATCTGCTTGCGGGTGTTAGGAGCTGCTGCCTTATCAATGGATCTCTTTTGCCACGTACGCCTGCGTGCTTGGAGGGGCTGGCGTGCTCTGCCTGTCAAACGTGCTCAGGACTTCAACTCAGTGAAGCTTACTATTGCCAAGGAGGATTTCTGAACGCCTCGGCATTGTGCCCCCCTCGAAGAGCCTGTAGGTCTCCCCTCTGATGCCGTTTGCATGAGATCTTATGTTGTGCGGGCGAATGAGGAGTCGATCAAAAACGAATTGGAAATGTCAATGCAAAGCAAAGATTTCAAGAGCGCAAAAAGAAAGGCAACAGTCAGGAGTGATGACAGCCGTGCAAATCTCCTCATCAAGTCCACCACTACGGTCCTAATGAGGCAAACTACAATGACAAGCACTTGAGCAGAGCATGCAACAAGCAGTAAACCTTGGAGACTGATACACAACTGCACACACATTTATTTATTTATTTATTTTTTTTTTTCACACAGCACAATAGAAGGTTTGAGTGGGAGGCTGGCAGCTCCACATTACTGACTGGCTCTCCTTTTAATAGGGCAACAGTAGAGTGACAGAACCAGAGTGGAGTTTACAGATTTTAAAAAATGCCACTTACAAGTCCAACTTTAAACCAAGAATCTTTCTAGCATCTGCACAAAAACAAACTTACATGAATTAGAATACAGTATAGAATATAGAGCAAACACCTCATTACGCCCAATTCTTCTGGTGCAATGTCTATCAAAATACCAAACGAGAAAACACCCCAGCAATTAGACGACGCTTTGTACTAGACTTGCGCTGAGCACGAAAATAGGACACCAGATATCTACGATATATCAGGCCTTCAAAGCCTTCTGTTTGCTCAAACACTACCTGAAGCTCAGACCTATTTTTTTCATCGTCTTCATTTCATAGCGTGTCTTAGCTGTGAAGCATTTTTTTTTTTTTTTTTTTTTTTTGGTACAATCAGATTTCAGGTTTGATATGTTGCCATGCACATATTAATTTGTCCAGTGCCTTCTGGACATCGATTGCAGGTGTTGGCGACACGCACACGATATTGGAATCGCTGGTTATTCTGTTAGCCAATCAGATTGTAGATTCACTTTGGAAAAGCAATCACAGGCTTTGTGACGAATGAGTTTCTCTGACTACTCATTGATCCACTCAAGGCCAAGGTCCAAAACTCACTGCCCACCACTGATAAGACACGAAATACAAGAAATGAGGACTGTGAAATGAAAGATTTACACGGGAGATGCTAAATGTGCCAAACAGTTAATTGGGTTCTGTTTGCAAAGTAATAGTCTTTCTTTTCTTTGGCTTTCCATCTACATACAGTATACTGTGCTATATATGTTTATCATTCTTATAGCTGCTGGATAGATGTTCTGGAACCCTACATCATGTAAACACATTTCTAAAAATAAATACTGCTGTCGAAGTCAGCAAAGCTCTACGGAGGCAGAGATGAGAGATGATTAGGATCACGCCACCGTTGATGAATGCAGTTAAATTCAATTTCTAATGATGACTGAAAAAGGAATGTGTTACAAGCATCTTGTGATTTGTATTCAGATGTGTCCTTATATATTCTTAGAATTTATGGTGATTTTGTTTCCTATCCACATACAGGTGTTTGGATCACTTAAAAAAAAAAACTACCACCAGGGGTGCGCCTAACATAAGTAAAAATGTTTTTCATCAGAAATGCAAGTGCGGATACAACTCATTGGTTGCCATCACAGACTGCACTCGACCTGAAGTTTAATGGGAGCCATTTTATAGCTATTTAAAACATATCTTGGATGAACTATATGGCTGGAATCCCGGTTGACTACCGGCCAAATTGGCCAGCCAAAGGGGGGAATACTAATGCAACCTCCGGCAACAAGGATGGGAACTTTTCCAATATAAACTCTAAACTCCTTGGGCTCTATTTTCGTAGACAGCGACAGCCCGGGTGTAAAAACTGACCCTTTTTGTTTTTTGCGGTTGGGAATTTAGCAGACCGCGTTGCAACACGTTGGCGGTTCAGACAAGTTGCATTTTCTTTTACATGCCCCTGGCACATCTGCCAACTTGGTATCTGAAAGTAGACTAAACTTTAGACCAGCTTACACATTATCATTATTATTATTATCCTAATCTTTATGTTTTTTAAACTATCCCCCTGGCGGCAGCAGATATGGGCACACATGCCCACATACGATCAGGGCAGACGACGGTGCCAATCACGGCTTCTCACGGTGAGCTACAATTGGCCATTACCTGAGCAACTGTGATCTCATTTTCAGTTGACAGAAAATGGCAAAAGTAACCACTTCCTGAGATGGATAAAAACGGTTGAATTTTTCTGCTCAATTCATATTCCTCGAATGATTACTTCTGTTGATACGACATCAACAGAAATGTGTTAAAACCCATATTATAAGTGCAAGCTTACAAACAAAACAATAAAGATTGGAGGAAAAAATTATTTAATTTCTCATAAGAATACTGGATGGAAAGCCCCATTTTCATTCGAATTTACAATTGCATCACTTGATCCTAGTGAAGCTTATTTTGGGTTAATGCTGAGTGAAGCAAACGCACAAATATACAGTACATGATCCACTCAGCATTCACACGCCAGTCTGCTCAAAAGAAAAATAAGACAATGGCTAGTACAGTTTTAACGGCGCTAGAAGGTGCTACGGCATGTTGAAAGCATCCAGTGCCGAAACAAGGTATATGTTCATTTGTCTTACTTTGAGCAACATGCACAAAGGATCACACTTGGTGAGGAATAGGATAAGGATCATCAACAATTACAATTATTTCATGTCGCTACATCATTACAGACAGCAGTGAAAAGGGCAGCGACAGCTCCGTATTTCCTCGTCAATGACGTTCTTTGCAAAAGCACAGGCAATTATGGAGCGCATGTAGTGTTGGAGTCTGTCGAAAAGCCCAACCAGAGTAGAACTCTCGAAAGTGGAAGAAACTAGGACAAAAGACGAGAGGGCAGGGGGAGATATGATGTTGGGAGGTAAACACTGCCCGAGTGTCTGGTCAGAGGCCATGATGCGCTTCTTAATTTGGAGGGCAAGTTTTCCTTTAATCAACACTTTTGACGATGAGCGAAAGTGACCGCTGTGGTGAGTCACATGCTGTGCCTTCACTTTGACCATGTGTCTACGCCACACTTTGTCAGTGGCCTACTTTCGATAACAACAAACAAACACATCAGGAGGTGGCTACGTGTGCACATTGCACCGTCAAAGGATGAAGTTGGATGGTGACGCTGGTTTCATCTAGGAGGCTTTCACATTTTTCACCTCAAATTAGATGTTTGTTTCCTCACAGAAATCCCCAACCGCACAAACATATACCTTGCATTGCCATGATACCAAAATACATCCATGCTTGTTCTACAGCACTTGTCCTGGGTGATCTCGAAAAACAACAATTCACACACATCCACAAGTGGGAAATTTAAAATCTTCCATTAATGACACAAATTAATGACAACAGCAGACATTAATTGATAGAACACACATATACTGTGCTGCCCTAATTAATGTCCACAAAATAAAAACATTCTTAGTGGTCCTTTAAGCAGGTGACTAATTCGGAGCATGTAGTCTGGTTGCAATAATAATAATAATAACAATATGAATTTATGGTCATAACAGCATTGCTGCAAGAACAAAGGCCAATACTTTACACAGCCCTCTATCTACAGGGACAAGTCTGATGGCAATCTGTTGCTTTTGGATTGCATCAGTAACATCAGAGGCCCGAGATGGGACAGCAGCAGGCTGACACGTCTCAGCAAGTCTCCCGTGTGTGTTGCACCTCACCTTCCTCAGTAATCTGAGCACGTCGGCCGCCTGCTCCATCCTGCGATCTCGAAGCAGCTTCTGGATTTCCTGATCCACGCCACCCGTCTCATGTAGGGGCTGTGGTTGCTCCGACGCAGCATCCCTGGCAGTTTGTCCGTCTTCATCATTAGGGCGAACAGGAAGTCACCGCCTGCTCGGCCGCTTCGACTGTCGCCTTCCGCCGCGACATCGAGGAGCCCGCGTCTCTTTTTGGAGAAATTCTCATTGTCCAAGCTGTTCTGTCTGCTCAGTTTGGAGCCCATACCGATACGTGGCGCAGATGCAGGCTGCCTTGTTGTTGTTGTTGTTCCAAATCAGACGGGATTAGCAGCAGCGCTGACCCATGATCAGCCTTCTTTTTTTTTTTACACGGCGTCGTGCTGTCTGCCTCTGCAGCCGGTCACCATTAATGCCCCCGATATCCACCACAACGACTCTTTCTCTTCTTCACTGTCAATCAACGTGGTTTTGCTCTTAATTTATACTCTGACGCGTCCCTCCTTTCTGGGGGCTCAGGTGATGACGGCGATGAGGACACAATGCTCGGAAAGCTTTGTCACGAAGTGTTTGTACGCCGCTGTTTAGGTTTGAGCAGCGTGGAACGTCTGACCAATCGCAGCTCGCCCCTCCTACTTGGATATGCTCCTCCCACCTCCTCACCCCCTCCCAACCCACAACACAAGCAGACACGGTGAAGTGCACTTGAAAGCATAAAAGAATGAAAGTCATCGAATGAATTGCGTTCCGGACAATCCCATTAAAATCCAAATTAAAATGACAAAATGGACATATGTGTTTTTCAAAGGACGGCGACGATACAAACAAAACAGTATGTCATGGAAAATAATGAAATTGTAACCATCTTCAGACTTGACCTTTGACAGTGGCGTGTTCACAAAAAGGCTAATGAGAATCGTGGTCTTGCCTAATAAAGATGTAGAATTGCACTCTTCTGCTCTGAATGATCTTTGGTATTTCTGCGGCAGACTTTCAACCTGGGAGATTCAGAACAGGACCACTGTGATTAGATTTGGATTCAATCAAAGCGGCAACAGCAGGAGCCGCGGCAGCCACATTATTAGTCTTGCCCAGCCTCAGCATGAGAGGCAAACGGAATATATGAGGTAACCCACAAGGGAACATGCTGTTGAGAAGCTTGCATCACCAATATTGGCAGGGCTGAAGCTTGCAGTCTAACGTATATTAATTGGTCTGAGACGAGAGCAGAATAAGCGAAATAGACTATGATATTGCTACTATGCCATTGCTGGCTAAGGAGATAACACAAATCACAAATGTTAACACAAATCTGGCAGCACATCTCATATATCTTCACTTTTGAGTTCCAAACATTTACATCAGTATTTATTCAATTTAAAAGTTAAAATGGCTTACGTTAAATATGACCTGAAACAAGTACATAGTTCCAACAACTGGAAGATGCATTCAAACAACATCTGACAAATGAACTTCCTCACGAGTCAGACTGTTTACCCAGATAGCAATTCTGTCATACATCAACCAATTTGCCTGAAGTGCATCTGTCATTGTCCCATTCTTGGCATGTAATGTGACCAACTCACCCCACGATGATGGAGACATCTTGCCCCAAACTACAATGTTTGCTGATACCAGCTCAAATTTAAAATTTAGTTTCAAACAGAACAATGACTGAGGTCTGAAAAGATGGCAGGATTAACGATGCATTCAGATTTGGGGCAGAAGTGGATCTGTAGTTGCAGCACGTTGGCTGACTGGTTACCACGCTTGCCTCACATTTCTAAAGTTCAAATGGTTTCCAGCTACCTGCATGATAATTGTATGTGCTTCCCATTCTTGCATGTGTTTTCTACAAGTTCTCTGGCTCCCATATTAAAAAAAAAAAAATGCGTTCATTGAAGACTCTGAATTATCATTGGATGCTAACGGTTGTGTGTCTATACAAACCCTGCACTTGACTAGTGACCAGTCCAGAGTGTACCCTGCCTGTTGCCCAAAGTCACCTGGGATAGGCGCCAACTTATCTGCAACACTAATGAACAGCATATAGAAAATGGATGGATATGTAGTCGACCACTAGCTTGAGAACGTACAGTATCTATACAAATACAACAAATGACGGTAAATAAATACTGTGCTATCATTTCACACTGGACACACATCTGAGGAATTAATTAATTACAACTAACTTCTCTTGGCTTGTCTCAGTCATCAAACTTGGTCTGATAATGGTCTTTGTTGAATTCACGTGGCAGGAAAATGATTGCCAAGCCTCTGATTGCTGGTCTGGTGGTCTTTTTGGTGGTTGTTGCTGGCCTGTTCCTCTTCATATGCATGGGGAAGAAAAACATGACACCCGCTTCAGGCCACTTCTTCTTCAAGGCTGCTGTCGCTGCTGATGCTGGAAAGTGTTCAGAAGTGGGAAGGTAAGGAGGTGTTTGTTTACCAAATGTGCTATTTATAGTATGCGCAAGTGCACACACACCTACGAACTTCTCTCATGTCCATAGGGATATTTTGAAGAAAAACGGTTCAGCGGTAGATGCCTCTATTGGTGCCTTGCTGTGTGTTGGCCTTTTAAATGCACACAGCATGGGCATTGGAGGAGGGGTCTTCTTTGTCATCTACAATGCCTCTTCGGGTGGGTGTGCCTCGTTATTTATCACATCTTAGGGAAGTTTAATGAGCAAAATTGACCACTGCTGACATTTTCTACTCAACAGGGGGAGTAGAAACCATTGATGCGAGGGAGACAGCACCCAAGAACGCCACTCAGGACATGTTCGGGAACAACTCACAACTTTCTCGTACAGGTACAATCACGTGCCAATTTGACTGTTGCTGCGTTTCCACAAGGCGGCGCAGTTCAGTTTCCCGTGTTTTTGTGTGGCATAGCACTATTTGGGCATTCTTTCGGCAGGATGGATAGGGTGGATGCAAATGACCACATGTGCCTTGTGTGGCAGTGTCAAAAGTTATGGAGCAGGCGTGTCAAATCCATTTTTGGCACAGGCCACTTTGGAGTTATGTCTTCCCTCGGAGACAGTGAAACTGAATAAATGTATGATCATTAAAATTGTTTAATTACTTGTACACAACAAATTGATGGATTACTAGTCAATTATTGATTGTTTGTTCAATTATCGTTCAAGTGAGTGTAAAAAGTGTAACATATTTCTTGCAAAATCTCAACGTTATCGCACATGACAATTTGACATTTCGGTAAAGATGTTAGCAAGGATCATTGAAGTTGACACACATGATTTGCTTTTGCGGACCAGATCTGGCCCCCGGGCCTTGAGTTTGGCACCAATGTTATAGCGAACGCAGAGGATATCCGATACTGTGTGTTCTTTTTTCCTGGCAATTGTTTGGAAAAAAGTGTGTTTTGAGTTATTTTATTTTGTATTGAGCAACACGCTTTAAGCAGCATTTTAATATGGCTAGCATAGTAATGATTTCATGGAATGGTGCTAAAATGTAATGTAATAGTAGTCGTAAGTAGCAGTGCAAACAAAGAACCGCCATATGATATTCAAAACACTAATAACGCTTGCACATGCCAGGTGGACTGTCCATAGCCATCCCCGGCGAGATTCGCGGCTATGAGATGGCACACAAGAGACATGGCAGGCTGCCATGGAGAGAGCTGTTTGAGCCAAGCATTGTCTTGGCCCGTGAAGGCTTTCCAATTGGGAAAGCCTTGGCTCACGCCATCTTAAAAAGCAAGGACTTCATTCAAGGAAACGCTAACCTTTGGTAAGGAGAAAATGTCACCAATCTAACTGGTGGCACACTGTCTTGCTTTATAACATTCCATAGAGAAGATACGGTATAACTTGTGATATAAACATACTCGGATCATGTTGAGGAAAACATCTTTTGATTGTCATTTTATATTCATTCAAGTCACTTTATATCTATTTGCATGATCCAGCCAAAACAAGAAAGCATAAATCTTCTTTTGGCTCATTAAAAAAAAAAAAATCCACTTTGAGTTTTACTGAACTTTTTTGTCCACAACACGTTTTCTTCTCCTCTCATCTTACAGTGAAGTGTTTTGTGATTCACAAAAAAACATTCTCAGGGAAAATGACATTGTAAGATTCCCAAAGCTGGCAGACACGTACCAGAGAATAGCAGAAGAGGGTCCTAACGTGTTCTATAATGGCTCAATGGCACAGAGACTCGTGGATGACATCCAGGCATCAGGTTTTGTTCATCTATTATCTATTACAAATGCAAAAAAAAAAGTGCATGTACAGAACATGATAACAATGAACTACAATCAATTGAAACCTCTATCAATGATTTAGGTGGGATTATCACCTTGGATGATTTATTGGAGTACCACCCAGTACTGAATGAAAATCCTCTGAAGACGAGTATTGGGGAATACACCATGTATGTCCCAGACGCCCCCTCCAGCGGCCCAGTGTTGGCACTTATTCTCAACATAGTGAACGGTGAGCAGCCCGGCCAAGCTTTTGTGTAGTCATGCGCAAGGGAGGATGTCATCTTTCCTTAAGTGGGCGGTCGTTCCTCGAATGTTTCCAAACCTGTTTTGGTCACAGAAACTGAAATCTGTGTTTGAATGATAATCCACTCCCTGTATGAATATCTAATCCAAAAAGTAGGTTAAAGTAATTGTACGACGTTTTCACCGATGACAAAGAACACGTTCCCGTTCATTCATTCGTTCCTGTTATTTGACTTGAGTGAACACTTTCATGACCCATCACTGCTATGGAAGCGTCTGAAATTGGCTTTGACCACATTGAAGATGAAGCCAAGAAAATGTGATTGTGTTTATTCACTGCAGACTTTTGTCCCCGTGGATATTTTTCAGGGTACAACTTCACAAACGCAAGTGTTTCCACAGCTGAGATGAAGACCCTAACGTATCATCGCATCATAGAGGCTTTCCGTTTTGCCTACGCCAAGAGGAGCAGACTCGGGGACCCGCGTTTTCTCAATATCACCGATGTAAGCTTCCAAATGATTACTACCAGCCAATCGCAGGGCACACCCTGACAAACAACCATTTGCGCTCACAATCACACCTAGGGAGCCCGGATTCAAACCGCTGACCTCTCTACTGTGAAGCCTATGTGCTAACCAGTTGACCAGCATGTTGCCCATGTCAAAATACAAACATGAAAAAAACAATAATTTAAAAAAAGAAAAAAAAAGAAAAAAAATATATACTGTATTTTTGTTTTTTACAACAAACCAAAGCATTGGTTTTGACTTAAGACAAAAACATCATCAAAAATATTCCGATTTTGTGTGCTCATAGTCCTTAACTGCAAACTGTTTGGCTTTTCTCAGCTCATCCAAAACATGACATCAACATTTTTTGCTGAAGGCATCAGGAAGAAAATTACAGACGATACCACTCATCCAGACATTTACTACGAGCCGGATTATTTTGTCCCGGACAGCCACGGAACAGCTCATCTGTCGGTGATAGCTGAAGATGGAAGCGCCGTGGCAGCCACCAGCACTATTAATCTATAGTAAGATTCTTATCTGCCTTGTCGGAATGAATCCCGCCGTTCACTTTCATTTGACCTACATAGTCAATCTGAGTGTTTCTGTTGCCATATTTGTAGATGAAGTAGCATTTTTCCTACAATCGCCAAATTTGAAGTTAAACTGAATTTGTAATGGTTTAATGAGTATCTCCAAACTCTGGAAGTAAACACTGAGAAGTTATGACAGAGTTTAGTAGATTCATCATTTGGGGTCCTTGTAACGAATAGCACAATTTGGCACGGTCTAATCAACTCTAAATTTATAGCATAGATATGCATTTATTGAGGACTAATATGAATAATTGTCATACATTTGGTGAAAATGTGACAATTTAAAAAAATGGACTCGAAATTTGGCCGAGGTATAAATAATTCGTATGCTTGTTTGTGCATCCAGCTTTGGGTCCAAAGTCATGTCTCGATCAACTGGAATCATCTTCAATGATGAAATGGATGACTTCAGCTCTCCATACATAACCAACGGCTTTGGAATCCCTCCCTCGCCTAACAACTTCATCCAACCAGGTGGGACCTGTCCACTTTAGATCATTATCATGGAGCGCGTGTGCTAGTCTGGTGGTTTGTAACGAAGGATTGATGGGGCTTATTTTTCACAATCACTGTGCTTTTATGCCTTATGTGTGCCGATGGGCATTTGTTATCTTCAGAAAGCTGAGAGAGATGTTCTGAAACAAAGCTCAATTCACTCCGGGGCCTTGTTTTCATCTGTTACAGGAAAGAGACCTCTGTCTTCCATGTCTCCCACAATAATCTTTGATAAAGACAAAAGAGTCAAAATGGTTGTTGGAGCATCTGGAGGCACAAAAATTACCACAGCTACTGCTTTGGTAAGACCACTCCTGTGTAGTCACATTGAGTCACGGTCTTTAAATTCCGTGCTCCTTTTTGTCTTGTGAACAGGTCATCTTGAACTCTTTGTTCTTTAAGTACAACTTAAGGAAAGCGGTGACCGAGCCGCGAGTGCACAATCAGCTCAATCCAAACATGACGGTAGTGGAGCAAGATTTTGAAAAGGTGAGGGAATGCATCGAGATGCCAATATGGCACTTGGATTATTGTGCAAATCTTTCCCTAGTGTAATCAATAGAAATACATAGAAAGTGTTTTGGATGTAATCTACCATGGTTAACATGGCGTACACAGAAATAAGAATCATTCATTCAAGATGCTTTGTCCGACAATGGCGCCGTTAATTGCAAAATAGCAACCGCCTAGAACCACTAGCTCAAAAGCACACACATCATAAGACTTGCCTGCGTATGTGTGATTGTACTAGAGAATCCTAGAAGGCCTAATCTGGAAGAACCATGTCACAGAGCTGCAGAGCGATCCAGATTCTGTGGTTCAGGTGGTGATGCGACAGGGAGAGCATCTCTGTGCAGAATCGGACCCCAGGAAAGGAGGATACCCTGCCGGATACTAAATGTGGTTCCAGACTCCCTCAAAATTGCACAAGGGTTATATAATCTGGTTTTCATACATACCTCTGTGAGACAAACACTAAATATCCAACATTTCTGCTTTTTGTTTTTATTTTTAACTTTGTTTTGTGAAGTAAGAAGTTACATCTGTTATGAAATGTCTCTTCTCGACATGCACTGATGTTATTCAGCCCTTAGGAGAGGATGGTGATGTTTCCGATATTGGACGGCTGTTTGAGTAAAGCTGACTTGATTTGGACAGTATCCAAATCCATGTAAATGAGTTTAAAATCTGTCTTTTTAAAATACACATCACAAATCCCGATAACGTAACACACAATATGCTCAAAGATGAAACGTGAAGAGTTGTGGTGAAATTAACTGAAACTGAATCTTATTCAAGTGTTTCAAAAACCGTTTTTAGCCATCGAATACTGCAAGTGGTGATAAGAAACCAGACTTGCAAGCAGCTGCTCTTCATAAAATAAAGACACCTCAGATTGTTTTCCTGTTAAATGTCTGCCATTATCTTCCTTCTTATCTGTGATGTCATCCCAAATGACCATGTCGTTTCTTTACCACAAGCAGAAGCATTAAATTATTAATTTACAATAAATTGTACATGTATTATAGAGAATAGCTGGTAAGTTTATGTTTTGTTAATTCTGAAAACATCTGTACTGTATATTTTTCTAAACCATGCATTGTTTTTATCTATGTTTGTGACCAGATTTGTCATTAAACGCTTCAAATACTCATTTTTCTAGATTGTGGACACTACATTTGTTTTTATATTTTGATTGGAAAATTAAGCAAGATGTGATTATTATTAATATTTTTTTTTAAAGCACATCTTAAAAGTTACAGACTGCTATGGTGAAACCACAAAATCAGTAGTTAGCAACTGGCCACCAGCTTGGAGTTCGAAAAACATTAAACATTAGCAAAAGCACTTTTGAGACATTTCAACCAGAGTGTACCTGATGTTGGTGCTCCAGTTCATCAGGGCCTGTGTGGACCATTGTTGAAGATGTCCAGGTCAAAATGCCCTGCATACATTATTTCGTAATGACATGACAATCCCAGAGACATTATCTGGAGGAAAAACAAAACAAAACAAAACAGCTGTCACAGGCGTATGTTTGGGCCATCTGATTTATTGCCTGCAATTTCTTAAAGTATATAGTTGATCACTATCACAGAGCAAGACAGAGCACAGTCACTTCAGTTCACTTCAAAGCAGGAATCATATCCATATCACCCATCCACAGAATTTTAGTGCAAATCAAAGCTCCGAACCAACAAATAAGAATGAGACCAACCGCCAAAATATCAACCTGCCTTTTCATTAGATTCCAAAGCAAATACACTCTATTTAAAGTCACATTTCAGCTGAGAGTTACTGCTGATAGTACAATTTTTATTTTCACTCATGCAAGCGCTCAGCTGCACTAAAAGCAGGGGCATTATAAGGCATAAAGCTCAACTGGGGCACAGGCCCCCTTCCGCATTGGTCCGCAACCACCAGTCCCCGGCCCGGTACTGGCCTGCGTATCTCTCGGTACCAGGTCAGAGATATATTTTTGTAGCAGAACATACAGAATGTGCACCATTTGTACATTATCACCATAGCACGGATGTAACGGATGGTTGGCCGTTTCACGAACTGGTCCATGGGACCACTGCCCTACCATATCTCCTTCCACACACACAGTATTACATATTTAAACAAACATGAACACTTTGAAGATTACAACAAAAGCAGAGCAAAGCTCTTTTTATTTCTCGTTAGCAGACCTCAAACAGCATTAAGCGCTCAGTCTTCCGCACCACTGGGGAAAGCTGTGAGTGGGTGCAGTGGCAGTGCTCGCATGAATGGCGCCATGTAGGTGTACAAACTTAGTAAAGCCCTCATTTGATTTGAAGAGAGTTGCCGTTTTTGTCCAAAAATCTCGATGGCACCCCTAAGAAAAAAAGAGGAGGCTACATTTGGTCAGGTTGCTTTAATATGTTCATGTAAGTCAACAAAAGGCCTCTACCACAAAATGTGTACTATCTTTCTATCCTAAACAAATGAGTGCCCAGTTTAGACAGACCAAGCTGACAGAAACATTGAGGTTGGTATCAATTTTCGCATGTGACAGCAAATGCATAATTCTGCTGATAGGAAATGATCATTGTCGAAACAGGACCAACTTCTTGCTGCATGGCTAATGATGGTACATGAAACCTGTTTTGTGTAAAAAAAAAAAATTCAAACAGATACTTACGTTTTTTATCAGCTGGCCTGCTCTTTAATGTTAGCTCGTAATGGACAGTCTACATTGTGATGGTTGATGATGATACAAGGACAAAGTCACAGCACTATTTTGCTTATGTAACATTTCTTAATCCTTTAGTTATTTGGCCTTCTTTTTGCATGCCTTGGTCAATAATAAGTTAGTTTTGTACAGTCTTGTTTTGAGATCTTTTCAACAAGTCTCTTGAAGTATACAAAAGAGCCATCACTGTATTACCTGAATCGCTCATCCTCACCAGGGTCGCGAGCGTGCTGGAGGCGATCCCAGTCAGCAGTCAAATCATGAATAAATGATAAGAAAACCATTTCCTTTGGCAGCCAGATATAAGCAACCATCTGGCCATTGAAGGGTTGCAGTTGTCCCACTTTGGTACCTCAAAAATTAGGAGGCACATATTATGTACAGTATAGTATTCCCTCCACCGTTCACCTGATTTGGACATAAATACTTAAAAGATTAAAGTCCCAATTTAAAGCACACCGTGTTCCGTTCATTTCAATTCCATTGTGGTGGTGTTTTCGAGTTTATGAGAAATGTGTGGATGTCCCAATATTTTAGGAGCAGACAACCACCTCAACAGTGAAGCCAGATGAGAGGGCCATGGTGTGGGCATGCAAGCATGCATGCAGGGCCGCCAACTGCTTCTGTTGAATTTATTGATGTGAGTGCTGACAAAGGCAGCAGAATGATTTTTGAAGTGCTTCGGGCAATCTTATCTGCTCATATTCAATAGCATTGGCATTGTCCTGCTAAAAACAGTACTTTCAGGAATCCCTTGTTTTCTGTTAGTAACATGATACACATTTAGCACTACCAGGCATTAACACAAACTACAAATTTAAGAAAAAAGTTTCCCCCAAGACTGTATACAAAGTGTTGTAATCCCTCCACATTCACCTGGTTTGGATCTAAACACCATCAATACAAAGCTGAAGGTTTGCAGTTAAAGCACATCTTGTTTCATTTCAAAGTCATTGTGTTGATGTTTAGAGCCAAAAAAGATGAGCATTGTGTTGATGTCGCAATATTTACAGACTTGATTGTAGGTGTCTAAGCCCAGAAAAGGTTGGGAAATACTGATGTAGTTCATTCTTAAAGTGTTTGATGGGGTTGACCAGAGGGTTCTTGAGTAGTTCCATATCAAACTCCTCCAAGCATCCCGTTATGGATCTTAAATTTGTGCACAGTGGCACAGTCAGGGAAAAAAATGTGCATTCCCCAAATTGTTTCCACAACTTTGGAAGCAAAGAGATAATTAGGGTGATTTAAGGGTCTACCACAACCTGATTCATTAAAAGCCTCAATAATTGTATTCGTACAGTGTACGGTAAAAGCTTTTAGTTGTCTGCAACTCTTATACGACAGGCAAAGATGAACAAAGTATGACAAAACTATTAACATATTTATACATTGAGGGGGAAAATGTCCAGTCAGAGAAGATAGACGTTATCATTCTTCACACAGCGTGCCAATGATAAGTGGAATCCAGTGGCTAGTTATGTCTACATTCTAAGCGGAATCACAATTTCCTCCTGTGGATTCATCATCATCAGTATTCTCCCAGCAGACTGTGAATATTATCCAGGCCAGTGAAACGGCAAGATTACCTCCATTCATCAAAAAGCTGCAGTGGAATGACAATGCATGATAAACTTTCGCCATATCGAGCAGTGTCTAACACCTGGGCTCACTGTTGTGGCGCAAGCAATGAAACCATGTTATATTGAGCAATGTGTCATCATTCCAACCTGGAGGCGACTTGAACACCATTCGAAATTGTTGTTTTAGAAGTGGAGGCAGACGGTTCTACACAAAACTCACAGTGCTGAGTGCATTTGGTTGATGCAGGAACACAACAGCATGCGATTCACATTCTCCTCTTGTTGGTATCAATACATGTTCAAGGTCAAGGGGCTGGGAGCAGAAGGAAGAAGAATAGAGCTTTACTGCCATCTAGCGGCTGGTTCAGTCTTCTTATTTGCTCAAAGAGAGTTAGAGGCGCATGGAGAGCGGCAGTGCTGGTGATTGCAGGTCCTGGTCCAACAGGCGAAAGAGCATGGCACTTTTGTTGCGTTGTGACGTTTGTCCCAGAGAATGGTAGAGCTGAGCCTGCAGGTAGTGGACCTCCCGCAGATGCTCCTTGCAGTTCAGCTTGGAGAAATAAACTGCAGCCTCGTTTAACATGTCCACCGCCGAAACCACAACATGCAAATCTGCTGGGAGACAGTCAATTGCTTATGGAAAGCCATTTGAGCATTTATTTCACAAGTTTGATATGAAGGTTCATGTACTACTATTCTCCTTGTCCTCACTTGTAAGGCAATTCAGCATACTTGTATGGCTTTTCTGTCCCACTACCAGGGCCACTTTTGGCATACAGTACTAGTATCCAATCAAATCTTAATAGTAAGCCATTGTGCTGCACTAACAACACAAGGCATAACTAGCAGGCTGATAGAACTTATAGTGGGGGATTAGGCGTAGAAAAATAAGTAGTGTGTTTCCGGTAACATTAAATTTCAGCATAGGGTCGGTAGGTCGGACAAAGTTTTTTTTTAATTATCTTTTTTTCTCCCTCCCTCCCCCATCAAAAACGTAAACAAAATAACCATAAAACATAAAACAAGGAGACATTGAAACCAGTGCCGGATGCTCGTCTGTCAAAGAGGGGAAGCTCAATTTTGGTCGACATCATAAAATGTGTCCGTTTATTTATACGCAAATTCTACTCTAGCTCCGTTGCTTTTCAAGAAAATGATCTGTGACCCTGTCATACCAACAAGGCGTCTTTTCCCGGTACTTAATTAATGTCCTACAACTATAGGAACTACAATAAAACCCACCAGAAATAAAAGATTAATTTGTCGATAGTTGTTTGTTTACAACAAAGAGTGTCGCTAAAATGATTAGGAGAAGTCTCCAGCTCAACTCGGAACAGAATGCGAGTTGAAGAATTGCTTGCGACGGACGTCTACACTAAAAGCTCGGTGACTGGCTCATTTCAATGTCAATCGAACTACCACACAGGCTCAGACAGATCATCCAATCTGATGCAGAAAAGCCTGGCGTCCGGTACCCTCCCACTGCCCACTGTACGTGGGCGGGACAAAAACCAGCTTGTATCCAATGACTCGTCTCTGGGACAACCTACCCTGAACTCACTACCGTTTAAAGCACAGCAAAGTTGCGAGATGAATGAGAAGGGAGTCGCGTCGTAACCAGTAAGAAGAAGCTGATTCGGAACAAAAGTTGAGCACGTTGTAGCGCATATTTAGTCAATGACATGTACACACAATGAAATTTACATTCATATATTTCATCACTTATTCTTTGACATTTTAGGGGAAGCCGAGCTTCCCTTGCAGTCCGAGAGCAATCGCCACTGATTGAAACCCCCGCTCGGCGGCGAGAGAGTTGGGTACCCAGCGGCTGGATGTTACAGCCATCTCGTTACCTCTACGTCCCGCGTCCTAGACGGCCAGTGGTGGTCGTCAAATAGTTCGTTGAATCTTTTCGATACAGCAGTGGATGCTATTTTCTTAATATTATGGTGCGAGCATGCGACTGCAACACACAAAACGCGGTTTAAACTGTTGTCGGAGATCGTGGCCGCCGCCATTATTCAATGTTGTTGACAGACGACAGGGCAAACGACACAACGTGAATATCGTGAGCGTTTGCACCAATGTAAACGCTCTAAATTCATCTTTCCTTTTATTATTTATTTTGTCTGTGGTTTTATTGTTCTTGTTTTGATTGTAAAGCGTCCTTGAGTGTTTTGAAAGGCGCTTATAAATGAAATGTACTATTATTATTATTATTATTACACAAAAATGTAGAAGGTTTGAAAAAAAAATGCAGACCGTAAAGTTTTTCTTCGAGGTAGAAATTCTCGGTCGGTCGGGTTACCAGAAACACATTACTTTTTTTTTCTACGCCTTATAGAACATACTGGAAAGAAAATTTTTGAATTGATTTCCCCTTTAAAGGGCCTTCAGTAGCCAATGTGTGTGAGGCTGAAGAGCTACCTTCATGTTGGGCCTGTGTGGGAGGCGGAGAGTGTCACCTGTTTGCCCTTGTCCATTTGGCCTGAATCCAGCAACAGCCATCTGACAGCGCGCTGCCAGCAGCAGGGCACGCCCTTTGTCCACCAGCGCTCCATGGGCCAGAACAGGCTCAATGGCTTCATGCAGGACAAGAAATGCCTGCTCAGGTACGCCCAACATCAACTACGAAAAGGAAAAAAAAAAGAAACATTATATGCAGTGATGCCTCCAACGTTCTTCCTTTCATAACTTTGCTGCTGTAAATTGGGAATTTCTCCATTGGGAGACAAATAAAGGTTTTCTTATTCTTACAACTTACTCCAACTGATAGCAAAAGAGTTTGGACTGACCTGTGTAAAGGTCAAGTGAAGGAGGGTCTCCGAGGCCAGCGACTGAAGGTGGTGCTGTCGGGCCAGAGCCAAGGCTTGGAAAAGCAGAGGAAGGGCTGTGGAGAAGCCGGAGGATTCCCAGTGGAGCTCAGCCGTGGAAAGCATCACTCTGCATGAGACAAAACGCCTGATGATTCCTCCAACTAAAATATCACAACATTTCTCATGATAAGAAACGTTCACATCACATATTCAGGTTTTAATTTTGCATTGGGATGGGGTTGGTGATATAGCAGCAGCATCTTTCTACCTGATGATCATCTCTGTGCATTTGGTCTTCTCACAGTGCACTTGCAGTCGCTGCAAGATGCTGTAGGCCTCAGTGGTTCGATGGAGAACTTTTAAAACTTGTACTTTCCTGGCAACAAATACAACATTTGAACTCGACTCGGGAGAAATAACTTCACGCGTGCCTTCATATTACCTGTAGAGGCCCTCTGTTTTGTTTAAAGCAGAAATGGAAGGGACCAGTTGCTCCGCCAAATTGTATTGCCCCTCAATCATGTGCCTCTGAAACTGGATTTTTAGATCACACAGCATCCAGAGCTGCATTGGAAAGTAAAAACGAGCTGAATGCAGGACTCGATTTATGGAGAAATGATTGGCGGGTCAGAGGACACACCTTGGCATGCTGTGTGTGAGCAGGAAACTGATCTTTCAGATGCTGGAGGATGTCTGAAACGGCAGCGTACAGGCCCTGTAGCACAAGCCAATGTGGTATGTGAACAGTGGTGTCGATTCCCTTCACTCTGCTTTGTATAACAGCAGGGCATAAATCACATGTACAGTATACAGGATCCAAAGTGCGACCTGCTCAGCATGCAATTCAGCCAGATGGCAGAGAGCCACGGCGAAGGCCTCCGTGTTGTTCTGCTGGACCCCATAATTGACCGGTTCCAAGCTGCTCATGTGGAGGAGCAGTTGGGCCTGCTGCAGAGCCATGGTGCTGCATATATAAACACAACGAGAGTAGGACAATTCCTCTTTACGGATTGTAATGCAATTGAGTTATTGAAATCCTCATTACTCAAGCTGCATCTGTTATTTACATTTCAAATGTGTGTACAGTATTTTAAAAATGGTTCGCTCACAGCCCAATGTCATTGCATGTACATGCCGAGAAGTAGGGCTGAACAAAAATAATGCGACTGTAATTTTTTTGTCCTCAATAAATTGTTTTTTAAGCGAATGCAAGCAATAAATTGATCTGTATACCAATAATCAATGTCAGACTTGTTTTAAATAACGGAAAATTAACCCTGAATAACATGAAAGTTTATTTCTCTCATGTCAGGAAACAATGATAGGTAAACATTGACTGCACTTCTTAAATCCTGAACATGTAACGACAATATATACTGTAAATATACACACCCACACATACTTACATTCAAGCCTCCCAATGACCGAAATGAAGTTGAATGCAGTTTGTAAATTAAAAATTATATTCTACCACACAGCAATGTCGATTTGAATTTGATTATTTGTTCAGCCCTATCGCGATGCGTGCCGCAAACTTTGTGCCGGCGTTACAATGTAAACAAGTCCGACCTTTTGCCGTACATCCTCCATATGGATGTAGTCTGAGCCAAGCTGATCTCGATCAGCTCCGACAGGCTGTGCTTCCAGTGCAGGACGTCCGTGTCCTTAAGCGCATCCATCAGCTTGTGTGCCGTCTTGCCCTGTCTTGTGCCCTGCTGGACCAATGACTGGATGCCAAGCGATGCAAGGTACTGTGGCAGAAAAAGTACTCCAATGTTGAGAATTAGGGTGGACGAGGTGTAGCCTCCCGAGCGAAATACTGATTTCAGTGTGTATGGGAGAGTGTTGGCTTCCCTTCAACTCACACAAAAATGAGGTTTACTGTTGCTAAAGTTTTAACATTTTTGAACACCCATTGAAACATATAGTTCAGTATTTCGATCTGCTTTGTCAAAGAACACACAGGCAGGATGAAATCATGCCTATGATATGATGCAGCCGTCAAGTTGTGTTTCCACTTCACTTCCTCTTACTTCCTGCAGTCAAGTTGTCCGTTTTTTTTCTCCTCTCATATTTGTATGAGTAATAACACTTTGTTTGAGGGCATGTGGTTTATAAGCTGGAGAGCTGAAACAAAAAAATTATAGTTCTTGTCCGACTCACAAAAGAATTCCCATGTTAGCCGACTGCTGTTTCTATAACATCTCTCTGATAAGACACGGAATGTCGGATTTTGTTATCAATCTTTGCTAACTTTTAAAAACTCAACATAATTTATTTCTATAGGGTTTTGTAACTTTGAAGTGATGTGTTATTTGCATGTACAGTAATCCAGGGGGATAGGGCCTGAGCCCTGTCGCAAAGAGCGAGAAAAAGCAAGCATTTAGCGGTTCGAAACTGCCTATACATGTGAATAGGTGAATACACAAAGAGAACTGTGATTACTGTCGACAGTAAAAATAAACCAGCCACAAACAACAGCAGCTTCATTCGCTTATATGTATTGTTTTGTGTTTTTTGTTATTGTAAAGTGTCCTTGGGTGTCTTGAAAGGCGCTTATAAATTAAATTTATTATTATTATTATTATTATAATCATTGCTTTCTGTTGTAACTGTTATTTTTTTAGAGTTGACCCATCCCCCAATTCAGCATAATCTGAGGATATTTGAGCACATACACGGTATCTCATGTCCTTGGTACTGCAGAATTTATGTCTGGAAGTACTTGGCGGAAGGGACTGGTGTGGGGCAGCTTCAAGAAGTAATGCAGAACAAATGTTTCCTGGGGAGGAACCTGTATGCCTTTGTACTATGGATTATTATTATTACCAGGTTGGCCTACACTGGATAAATTAAGATTTAATAAATAAACACAATTATTACTTTTTTATTATACTGTCTGATTATTGTATAGAAATTTTTCACAGTAAATTTTACTGTAATGTAGAACAGCAACATGAGTCTCTTATTTTAGTCATTGCCGTCCCACTAAATATTGAGTCGAGCACGTTCAAATCTCATCTGCTGGAAGCTGTTAATTAAAAATCAACAGTAAAATACGGCCCCTGACACTTTTCATGATAGCAATCCTCATTCAGGTCACGTGACACTCACCGGCAGGCAGAAATGAACAGCCATTTTAACAGAATCTTCAGTT
This sequence comes from Hippocampus mohnikei, assembly GCA_026261675.1. Classification (NCBI taxonomy): domain Eukaryota; kingdom Metazoa; phylum Chordata; class Actinopteri; order Syngnathiformes; family Syngnathidae; genus Hippocampus; species Hippocampus mohnikei. Next base: position 14,653,591 of record JAKGUB010000348.1, read on the forward strand.
AAAACGGTGCTGTCGCATCCCTTCATCTGTTCCAGTGTATAGAGCCAACTCTGATGCAGGACGGTACAAAAGAAAAGGAAAAGCGGCGAAGCTTGTGATCAATAATTGTTCAAAAAACACACAGATGTGAAATAAAAGTTGGTTTTACCAAACAGTGCTGCAAGCAGACATGATCGTTGGACTCTTGGGCGATGCGCATGGCCTCCTGCAGAACCAGACCAGCCTGCAGGCTAGGGGACGGAAAAGAGAACATTCAGGTGATCCAAAGACCTGTCTGTTGAGTTCAACTGCTCTTGCACTCACTAGTGCCCAAAGCGACAGTGAAGGCTGGCCAAGTTTAGAGTGGCGTAGCGAAGATTTCTGCTGTAGCCTTCTTCTCCATTGCTTTTTCCTTCATTCCCGGATAAGATGAGGCGGTCGAAATAATGTAAGAGACTGTGGGTGGAGAGGTAGACGTCCTGTACTCTGATGCTGTTCAGATAGTTCAAGTAGTGCTGAGAAAAGAGAAGACCATCCATGAAATGACTCAAAGGTTGAAATTGTGAGGTTGAAAAAGACGAGCCTCACCGCCTCAGCAAAGTCTGGGTTAAACTTGAGCATGTTGTTGACCTCCTCCTGCAGCAATGCAGGCTTTAAAGATTTGTTCTCGTCGTTCTTCAGAAGGTACGCCTGAGGACACGCGTACACACCAAAAATGAGCATCACACAAATGCCAGTTGATACAAAACAAACTGCTCAAGTTAGAAACTCACCTGTCTCGCAAGAAAGTACTCGGCTTGTTTTTGTGACAGGGGACCTCGGCTTGGAGTGTTTTCAGGCCTAATATAACATCAGAGAAAATGCAAGTCAAGAGTAAGCCCCATCGAAACAAAATTGATACTTTGAAGAAAACAACCCAAAAGACGTACCGAATTTCCAACTCGTCTGGAGAGTTGTCCCCTCCTCCCTGTCTAGTCGGTCCCCAACTGCATCCTCAGTGCTGGTGAGATCCATATCAAAGTCATCCACAGCCAGAGACATCAAACCCACTTGGCCCTCTGTGGGCTTGGAGTAATTGCTGTGGTAGTAATGCTGCAGGGACTTGTACAACTTGTAGACTTGACTAAAGGAAAGCTTGTTATAGGCTAGGAGCATGTGTCTCATGAAAAGACCTAAAACACAGGGCAGGTAAAGATGAACGCTTGATTAGTTACATTGTAACATTCTTTTCAGGGGGCTTTGTACTGCTACCTACCCACAACACTGGTTTTATACGCCTCCGAATCAAAAGCTGTGAACGGCGTGATAGGAGTCGAAAAGAAATGTTCCATGTCCTTGAGCTCACCATCAACCATTTCATGAAGACTTTGAATGGGGGGAAAAAAAACAATACAGCAACAAAATGAGAAATACATCGACTGTACACTGCTTGTTTATTCTGACGACAAGAAAGGTTGCCATTTTCAGATATAGGCCAAGTGGTTGACATGTCTACCTAGCAATCAACAGATCGTGAATTTGAAACTCAGGCTCTAGTAGTTTTCTTTGAGTTAGTTGGCTAAGCCGAGGACCAAAAAATTGTCAATCAGTGAATGTAAGTGGCAATTTTTGCTTATCGAGATGTGGCATGCAATTGTCTGTCACTGACTGTCACACCTGCATGGTATTTATTTTTCCATTCAAATTTCCCACATCAATCACCTCACTTGACACTTACCCCTGCTCAGTGCTTATCGGTGAGACAGACAGGAAACTATGCTAAGCTAAGTTAGCTTTAACAAGCACAGAGCGGCCGTGCCAATTCAATGGTAAGAAACTTGGTGCTCGTGATGGAGCGTACTGTGATGAAGATTACGTTTGTTCAGTGTTAATTCACTTAAAACATGAATTTAAAGCTGTGTTGTTGGGACTTCCAGCAGTTGTCCATCTAGCAGCCGCCTGTTTGTTGCCGTGTTCAAGTCTCCAAGGTCCATCAACTCAGCTTTTCAGCAATACATAAAACCATATTTTCTCTCTTTTCCATCTAAAAAACCACAAACGCTTGGCATATTCATCTCCATGAACATATGATGGTGGAAGACAGCTTCTGCAGCTAGAAATATGCGGAAACATGAAAAAGACCAAAATTGATACTTGGTGCCGCAATAAAAAACATCTTTTAATCATTAAAAACTGTTTCAAGGCATGCATTTTTGTTTTGGTCGACTCAACCTTTTCCCCAGTCCTAGATGGAATGACAAAAAGTTCAATCATGCCTTATCCATACAGTGTGTGCTGACATGTGAGTCCATTAATTGCACGGCTGGGATAGGCTCTAGCAGGTCCATGACCTTAGTGAGGATAAGCGCTTCAGAAAACCTATAGATGTGCTTCAACAGCAAGAAAAGTCCAACGACAAAAACAAACAAACAAAAAAACGCCATAAAGGTGTATACATGATGTGCAAAACCTGTAAGCACTGGTCAATGCCCTCCGTAATTATTGGCACCCCTACTTAAGATGTATGAAAAGCCTTTAAATTGTTTTTTTAATTGCACAAAATACTCTGATACTGGAAATTGTAGAAATGGTTTGCCAGACACAGAATCAAGCTCCTTCATGGCAATCTCAGTCCCCACACTTCAACCCCATTGAAAATCTGTGGAGTGAGCTAAAGAGGAGAGTGCAGAGCAGAGGACCCAGGTCGCTGGAAGATTTAGAGAGATTGTAAACAGAGGAATGGTTGACGATTCCTCTCTGTATTCTCCCGTCTTGTGAGGCACTATAGAAGATTAGGTGCTGTTTTGTTGGCAAACAGGGGCGGTACAAAGTATTAACATCAGGGGTAAAAATAATTGTGGCACACTTTATTTGATGGAAATATATATGTATAAATAATGTGGGATTGTTTTCCACTGAATAAATGCACTTGAATTAAAGGTTGGATTTTCTTCTTTTAAAATGTCCTATATTGTTTAGAAAAAAAATATTAGAAGCTAAAAGACGCATCTTAACCGGGGGTGCCAATAAATATGGAGGGCAGTGTATATGGCTGTGCCATGGCCGTGATATATATAAAGCTATATAATTAGATACAATATGATCCAAAACCACAAGCATTATCGCATATTCTGCGTGTGCAAAGTAAACACCGCTTATTTATAATTGACACTGTCAAGAGTTATACAATAATATATATATATATATATATATATATATATATATATATATATATATATATATATATATATATATATATATATATATATATATATATATATATATATATATATATATATATATTAGAGCTGTCAGTTTAGCGCGTTTTTATTGGCATTAATTTAAATGAATTTTATCGGGATCAAAAATTTTCTCGCGAGATTAACGCGGCAGACGTCACAGCGGATGTTACGTTGCTCTATAAATAAACCAGAAACAAAACATCAATCGCTCTGCACAGGTCCACGCGACGTTTGTTTTGCCAGCCACGGCAGCGAGACACGAAACGGATACTTAAATAGTTTATGAATGGAAAGTTTACTTTTAAAAAGTTGCCAGATTGTTCCAATGACAAGACCAAAGTTACCTGTATGTTTTGCAGTCGTAAAGTGAGCTATCATCATAGCACGTCGAGTCTGAAATACCACTTAATGGCCAAGCACACAGCTGACGTGCGTAACTCCGCCCCCTCGTCTCAGACCGACAGCTATGGATCATTTCAAAGCAAACAGCGTGGGCTAAAATGTTGCTAGATCAGGGGTTTCTTTATTTAGCTCATTTTTGCATAATTGTCATGTTTGTCCGTCTGCAATCTGATGTTTAAACGAAGTAAATTGCGTTTCAGCTTCGGTTAATCAGGCCGGCGCTCCACTTCCGGGATTGAGTATTGGGACTTGTAGTTCTTTTGTTCGATTCGACTTGATATGTTTGTGTTGTATGGTTTCTTACGTTTAAAACAATGAATGATGATGACGATAATGATACATAGTGAAATCAGGGTTGATTACATTATTTATTAAACGTATAGTTAAATAAAGGTATTAATTAATGTCAATTATATACATATTTACATTGTGATGCAGAAAGATAGATTTTACTGCATTTATGTGTAGCTTAGGTTATTACCTGCTTCTGATACTTCTGTTACAACTACTACTACTACTACTTCTGCTGCAAAGTGCTCCAATAAATGATCAAAAAAGTACAGAACGAGAGATCCTTCCATGCTGACCGACAATCCCTATTCAGGGGGCCGTGAAAAATTATAGGCTGAGTACTAGTTTACCTTAGATGTGCACTTTATATTGCGCTGTTGTGTGACAAAATATTTTTTTCACTGTTGTTAATGGACAGTAATATTGTGTGAGATGATGTGTGAATAACTGCTCCAAGTGAAAAATGTTCATGTAAAATTGAAAATCGAAATTATTTCAGTAAATATTAGCATTTTGCACATAGAAAACTGATTCATGATTCCATGTTGATGAGAGCATTAAAATGGGGAAAATAGGACAAAAATATAAAAGGAAATTCAGAAACAGATTAAAATATACTTTTATATATATATAAAAAACATTAATGTATTTACAGTTATGTATTGGACCTAGAGGTTTCTAATATCCAACTGATGTATTCAACCACATGAGGGACAAAATATTACCATATTCAAAGGTGTTAAGGTTTTTGGGCATTTTTTCTTTCGTTCAAACCATAGTCTGATGAAATATACAATACTGTATCAAGTACAAGAAAACTTTATCCAATATTTAGGTCTGTGTTCCTCGCCAACGGACGAACTATCGGCTGCTAGACGATTGTAGTTGCTTGTTTACTTTCAAGCTTTTAGTGAGTGACACCCCTCATCTTGTCAAAGGAGACTCTCTCATTGCTCTCATCTGAGAGTTAAAGGTTGGGGCAAGTGAGCTTTGATGTATTTTGATTCGAGAAAAAGACTTTGTCTGGTTGTTTGTGACTGTGACTAATATCCATCTATCTGTTCTCTGTACCACTTATCCTCACTAGGGTCACGGGTATGCAGAGCCTCTCCCAGAGGACTTTGGGTGAGAGGTGGGGTACATCCTGAACTGCCTGAAAGGCCACCATGCCACCTATTATGGTTACTTTGTATACATTTTTGTTTTGTTGAGAGTTTGTGTACATCACATTGCACAATCTGTTGAATGTTTGAATTTGCTTTTGACTTGTTTTACTCTGCTGTCGGCAGAGGATAAGACGATCTGTTCTCAATTGCCTTACCTGAATAAATAAAGGTAAAATAAGTTTTTGAAAATAACTACACGTTAAAATTTCCAATATTAGAAACGTATTAAAGATCGTATACGTTTAGGGACGGGGTTTCCGTTTTCAGCAAACCTTATTTTGACAGAATACGCAGTCTCAGGACAACACTCTCCCACAGTCTTGAGGAACTGGCCAAGAGACAGGTCAGAGCTCTGAAACGCAGCATGAAACAAGCACACTCAGTCACTCCCACTGGTGCAGACTGCAATGTGTCCACATCATTTAAAACTACCTGCTGTAGCGGTAAGATGAGTTTGTTCAGGCGTCTTCTTTCCGGCAGAGTGATCTTAAACGATGTCATCTCGTACAGTAAAGCCAGTAGGGAGATTTTATACGGAGTGACTGAGTCTTTAATCCCGAAAACATTAGCATGGACCACCCCGTTGGTCATCATCGGGTTGAAATACAAACTTTCGTGTACACTTGCCATCCTTTCAAATGTTCGCCGGTGTCTCTGTGAAGAGGGACCAGTGCTGACCAGTCTTCGATGAGACAGCGGGGGCTAGTTTGTTAGCAAGCTAGCAAAGCCAATTCTGAACGTTATCTCGTGTGAAAGGCATTATACTTTTAGAGCTGATTGTTATTTTTAAAAATAAGGCATCGGATCATTCACTTCTATCTCGTCAATTAATGTATCTATCTTACTGTAACAATAAAACAGCGTAACAAAAGTTATTTACTTCTGTCCACTTAAAAATACGTCACTGTGACGCAGTAGTTCCTCCTGCTCTGTCATAACTTTATTTTGAGCACATTCGTTGACAACAATATATATATATACATATACACATATATATATATATATATATATATATATATATATATATATATATATATATATATATATATATATATATATATATATATATATATATATATATATATATATATATATATATATATATATATATATATATATCACACACACACACACACAGTCACACAGTATATATCCATGTACATATGTGTGTTTGTGCAGTCGTGCATGCGTGTGCTGTTAATTATTGCATATGAACTCTAATGCAGTCTGCACATTGTTGCCTATATTATACCGTAGCCTACTTGAGACACGTGCAAGTTTTCCAATATCTAAAAAAATGTAGTGTTTGATTTTTAACATGATCACAGTGTGTTGAGTGGTTTGGGAATATTTTGAAGGAAACAATTTACACTGACTGTTCCTATTTTGGTAACTACAGTACTCTGTGTTTCAGTGGCTGGACATCCACATCAGGACAACCTTTAAATCCACTGTTAATGTGAAATGGTATAGCCGATCACCTTTACCCAAATCCGGTCAATATTGTTCATAGACTCAAGAGTTTCCTACCCTTTATTCAGCCAAGACAACCGTTGAAGAACATTGAATTGTTCTGCCTGTCATTATATTTGACTGGAATCGATAGAGCAGCATACGTATTTTGTGGTAAATAAATATATGTATATTAGGCCGATTCAGTGAAATGGTATTTTTTTTTTCTTGTAGAACTCCTAATAATACTTTTGAGTGCACTAGTGTGCCTCGGCACCCTGGTTGGGTTTCCTTGTCTTAGATTCCGATGTCAGAAAAGAAAAATTGAACAATATGGATTTTAATACTCTTTATGTAACATAATTAAGAGGCAGCACAAACAAAAACGTATCTAAAATCACCTAAACTCCTAATTACTTTACTGACAAACAACAATCCTACCACCTATTTGCCTCTAATTATTACTACCACACGTTATCTTTAAGTCGACATAGATTTTACTCTCTGTCAAATAATCAACAGTAATCAGTTCCAAAGCAGCTCTATAGAGCAACAATTCTACAAAACCAAAATCTCCTTATAATGGCTCTGTATGCCCGACATGTTTAGCGTCATGACAGCACGGTAATTATCCAGGAGATGGCACTATCGCACTGCCAACTTAATGTCTGGATTTTAATGTATTTTAATGAGTTTATACGCGCGCGCGCACAGACACACACGCACACCCACACCCACACACACACACACACACACACACACACACACACACACACACACACACACACACGCACACAAGCACACGCACACGCACACACACACGCACACGCACACGCACACGCACACGCACACACACGCACACGCACACGCAGGCACGCACACACGCACACACGCACACACGCACACGGTTATTTATCGTTCCAATTCTGGTTGTGGAGCACAGTTGACTCGGCTGACACCTGTCAGAGTTGACATTCTTTGCAAAACGTAAACTGTCTGTAAATGCTTCTGTCAATATATGAGTCACAGTAAGCAAACAGTAGCAGCTGCAGTTCCTAGGGTTTCGTATATTAAGGATTTTACTATATTGATCAAAACAGCCAATGTATTCTCTCCCACAAGTTATATCTAAAGTGCTTTGTTACAGCTGCTGTGAAATGTGATATATTAATAAAGTTGTATTGTATTGTATAAAATTCCACATAATTAACAGAAATGTACTTTTGAAAATGCTACACATGCAAAATTTTCACAATATTCTTGAAGTAATATACAGGTCATCATTTTTTAATTTGACCCGCATATCAAGAGGCAAACAGTGTATCTGGGATTTTCTGTCTGATCCGATTAGTTTGTGACATTTCTGTGAAATTCTATTTTTGGTGCATTTGGTCGCTTTCAGAACGGCTTTAATTATAGTTTTTTAAGTCAATCAAATCAACATGCTTCCAATTTATCTTTCAACTCACAATGAGGAAGACCTGTTGATGTGTCTTGATAAATAGCTTTGACAACCTGAGAAAATAAGCACAGTATAGTATCATCAATATATCGGTACATGAGATGGCTTTGTGGAAGCTGAAAATTGAACAGTTCAGTAAAATGCAATTTGTTAAGATATCATTGAGTGTAAGTCATATCAAACAGCATTCATTTAACACATTGAAGAGCTTCCTCTGCTTTTCTAATGTTTGGTGTCCGATTCAGCGGTTGAGTTATTGTTTGGAAGTCACGTTGCTTTTCACACATTCCCGGACACAAATGTTATTTTTTTCATGTCAGGGGCACACCAGAACTCTATTCAAAAATGTATTGCAAATATCACCTTCTGTTCTACCTGCGATGCTTCTAAAAAAGCCAGAGAGACCACTGGTGCCCTTCACTGATCTTCATTTTTCGTGGTTGGAACATGGACATTATAATTAACGTATTGACCTGTTCCTTTTTTGAAAGGTCATCTGATCTACCTTTATCACTTGAAGCATTTTGCATAATAATATCAGAATATCGTGCACTGTCATGGAGCACCGTTGCTGTTGTTTGAAAATGGACAAAACAAAAGCCATTCTTTCCAAGCATTTGTTGTGTGACCTCCATCCGTGAGGGTTTTTGTGTCAGAGCACCTTTTAATCATCGCGATATCAACGGGATGATTGCATTCTTCTCCCGCTGCCTCTCTTTGTGTCTCAAGTGTCTTTTATAGATTAGCAGAGATACTGTAAACCTATTGTGCCTCGTGTGAGGAATGACAGACCTCTCTGTACGCTGACCCTGACTCAGCTTCCTGCTGCTTACTCAGAGACTCTAAATGGATTAAGTTGTCAGCTGGACAGCCCATCTGAGATTTTTTAATATCCAGCCTGAGGTGTACCAAGCCACCGTCTGCCAAGCGTTATCAGAGAGATTTACTTTTCTTTGATTGCAGCTTTCTTTCTTCATTTTGTCATCGAGGACATGGCCATACCCTCGCTGATTCCTTAAGGTGCGCATAACAAACAAAATAGATTAAATGAACTCCAAAGTGAATATCATCTTTTATCATGTCAATTTATAGCAGATGGGAGGCAGGCCAATTAAAAGTCCCAGTTTTATGCTCTTGGCAGATTTTCATTGTTGTCTACGGTATACCCGCACCCCTTTGCCCCCCACACACACACAAAAGACTGATAAAAAAGAATGAAAAACAAACACTGGTGAATCGAGGCGACTTAATGGATTCGAGAAGAGGCAGAAAAATGGTCACAAGCTTTTCTACTTAAAGTGAGAGGAAGCCCATGAGTGACAGGCCATGGTCTATACATGTTTTAGAGTTTCACCCGAGCAAAGATCCACATCTCTTTCTTTGAATTGACCTTGATCCCAATCATCTCTTTCACGGTGTTGGTGCACAGTGCTTCTTTCTGAAGTCATTATAGGCTGGAGGAGCATCGAGAAGTCTGACAAAAAAAAAAAGTCAATTGTTTTCTTGTTTGCAGATTTTCTCTTCTGGGAAGAGTGTTTGATTTGCTAAGTTTGTTTTTTTGTGCCCGTGTGTGTGTGTGTGTGTGTGTGTGTGTGTGTGTGTGTGTGTGTGTGTGTGCATACCTCGAGTGATGAGGAGTGGGTGTTTTCATACCATGCGGATACATTGGAACTCTTGCTGCTGTTTGTGACAAAAAAAAATATCCCAAAAAGAATAGACAAATACAGACAGTAAAATAGTCTATGTAGTAAGTTCATTACAGTTTTGAGTATTTTGAATGTAACTTAAAAAAATGTCATTCCTGTGTGTGGCTTATTACTTCATTTTTAGAATACTTCAATGAAGAATTTGTGGAAATGTACTTTTTTTTAAAGAATAAAAATATTATTCTGCGATCATCTCGACTATCCATTCATCCATTTTATTTTGTTTAACGAGTTTTGGTTATACGTGATCTTGAGTTTATCTCAGGTGACCCTGGACTGGTCGCCAGCTAATCACAAGGAATTTAGATTTTTAAAAAACTTTCATTTTCACATTCCCACCTATGGGAAATCAGTCTTCAATTAACCTAACACACATTTTTGAAATGTGGGAGGAAGCTGGAGTGTCTCCAGAGGAAAGCTGATGCAAGCAAACAATATTCAAACAAACGCACGTATGCCAACCTTCTGACTTGCTCTTTTAACCTCATTTGGGGAAAAAGGAGTAATGGATTAACATCAATGGAGTAGAATTGATGGTTGATTGAAATTGAGGCAACATTAGGTTTACTGCTTGACTGCAAGCAGCAGAAGCGGTTTTGATTCCGTCTCAAGAAGAACATGATAACATCACCTCCAGAAGGTTGAACTTTAACCATGCTTTGAAAATTCCTTAAGGCAGCATTATTTTTCTTCAGTATAACACTGGATACTGCAAGTTCATACATTTAGATAAAGAACCTCCCCCCATAATTAATTTAGTATCCTCAATAGCCCAAAATGGATGTTAAGGACACACTCCTTGTGGAATCCCTTTCAAAGATTTGTGAAAGGATCTGCCCGTTTTGTAATTTGTGAAAAAACAAACCTGCAGAATACCATTAACCACTTGGTTGAACTTGTAATAAATAACTAACTAACCACGACCAGTTCAGGGTGTAGTCTGCCTTTCGCTTGGAGTCAGCTGGAATAGGCTCCGTTCAGGATGAGCGGTGTTAAAAAGGGATGGATGATTAAATAAAACAACTTTATTAATCAGTCGGCAAATGTACCCCCAATCTGAATTTGAACATGCTTCTCTTCTATTTTAAACACGCTTCATATCAGATTTGATCGTGGTGAAATTTCATTGACGATGACTAAAAAAAAAAAAATCCATGAAATATAAGATTGAAAAACAGGTAGGTCTGTAGAACTCTGCATCTTACAGCATCAGCCTCACATAATTCATGTGGAAAAACATCACGAAGACCTTGAAGACGAACCTTGAAATCAATTGATGCAAGTTTAACGTTCAGCAATGAGGGTCTCTCCTTTCAAAGAGAGCTCCTGTCACATTCAATGTGTTTTTCAGTTGCATGTGTTTTTCTTTGCTGTCGATATTCTCCTATGTCTCTCAATTCAACTCATCTGGCAAATTACTTCTAGGTCAACATTGTGTGATGCATAAAAGTATATCCAGTAATGCTTCGATTTTCATGCTTAATGGGAACCAGAAACCCCCTGCGAAAGGTGAAAACCACGAGGTAGGATTTGCACCCCTGTACCCCCCAGGAATTTTTAGTATATGCTTTTTATTCACCCACTTACATTCTCATTTGACATTGGTAAAGTAGCGGCACCAGAAACATCTGATAATTCTACATGTTTACGCCCACATGCAGCATATTTCAACAAAGGGCCATTAATAATGTGAGTAAAAATATGTATAACATGCGTTCTTAAGTTTTTTTAAAGTGGAAACATTCAATTTATAAGTTGTTTTTTCCATTTTACTTTTAGAGATGTAAATGTGGGCAGCCCCGGGGGCCCAGTGGTAAGCCCGTCGACCTCACAGTGCGGAGGTGCAGGGTTCGATTGCGACTTCGGCCTCCCTGTGCGGACTTTGCACTTTGATCTGAACGGCTTGATCGGAATCTGTCAATATTTTGCATTTCATGTATTTACGGTATTATATAATTTTATGGAGGTACTCCTTCTGTGCCAGTGCTTAGCACGTCTGCCTCAGTCGGAAGGTCCGGGGTTTGAATGTTAAATTTGACAATTAATTGGGAACCAGTTGAAGGTGTAGGCTGCCTCTCGACCAAAGTCAACTCATCCTATAGGCTCCAGCTCACCGCGACCATAATGAGGACAAGTACTACAGAATAAGGATGGATGGGTTTTGTTTCCATGAAAATATATCCGTTTTAAGTCGAACACAATGAGCCAGTAAGTAACCAAAGAGCTTGAAAAGCGGAAGAACACTCAACGTAAAATAGGAGAATGGAAAATGTTGAGTTTCTCAGTCATTTGAAGTCATTTATTACGATTCGATTTCTGTACTGCCCTGTATCTGAACAATGTCATGACAATATTCCAGCTGTATGACGACACATATATATGCACTAATAAAGCGCAGTTTTGATTTGGGCTGTCAGAGTGAAATTCATCACTTGAAATCGATTGCAGTCCATCCATTGCCATTTCGGCATGAGTGAACAACTACAATGCATTATTCTGAGAGTTATTATTTTTAACATCATTTATTAATACAGTACTTAAAGTACAAAAATAACAACTTATCTTTCGGTGTAACACGACAAAAGCAAAGTCATTCATGCTCATGAGCGACTTGGGCATGAACGCACCGCTTTGATGAACCTTTGCTTTACCATAGCTGAGTAAATCTGGAATTTATCATTATGTGCTGCTTAAAAAAAGTATAGCTTATAAAGGAAATCTGTATTTTTTTTTTCCATAAGAAAGAATAGGTCTCAGGTGTCTGAATAATAGGTCTGAATTTTTGATCAACGACAAAACGGATAAAGAATCACAACACACTTAACATTCACTCCAAATCTGTTTCAAATTGCGTTTTTTTTTCTTTTAACTTTCGCAGTAGAATGTTCTCTCTCATGTAAAAGCCATGGCTTGTGCTACCTATCTGTACAATGAAAAGTATGGCTTTTATCACCATGACAACCGGGGTCTGAGCTAGGACATTGCTACTAGGTGAGCAGTTCTTTGTTGTAAACCAGAGTATAAGAAGACATCTGAGCCTCCATAAAGATGGGGTAAACACATTATTTTATTCTTACTAAAAGCTTTGGCATGATAGTGATACCGCATTGTTTAAAAATGGAAGATTTTTATTTTTATTTTTGCTCAGCATAGCAGCCGAGTCATGGATGGAGAAAATGATGTAATATAGCTGCACTGCTACATCCAAATCTTGCAAAGCTCAAAATGGCCGGCAAACTGACATATTTTTAGGAATTAGGCAGCTTTGAAAAAGATATATTTGGTTGTTCAATTTCACACTTGGTGGGTAGACACTCCGGAGATTCAACTGTTCGTATACAACCAATTGAAACGTTTTTTCTCCCCTTAATACTTTATGATTACTTTGTTTTTAGTTCCATGAGTTGAAAAGGGAAGCCCAGACAATTGGCTCCAATTTGAATATGAAAAGTTGAATTCTGTTTGATATTCCTCATCCTGTATTGAAGATACTGTTGGAAAGCAAAATGGAAAAACAAATAGCCTGCAAAAGAAGACAGCACTTCTTTCCACTTGAAGCCCTGACCATAATTAACTCATTCACCAGTGACATAATATTCAGTTCCACAAACAGAATGCGCTGTTGTTAGCCATTGGCTAACAACAGCGCACATTTCAGTTTCCCCTTCATGCTACTTCCATCTTTGCACCGGAATCCGATGTTTCCTCTTATGAATGTTCATCCTGTCCCCATTGTCCTTCTGTCAGAATGACATACTGTTTCACCTGTCCGATTTCAAGTTGACCCATCGGATGTCATTGAGGTGTGCTGATAAGCGTGAAGCTGTCAAAGGTATTGATGTCATGGGACACATAGGTAACACAAAAACTATACATCACTTGATCACAACAAACTTGTTTTCATAACGTCAAAGGAGGATGATAAAACAGCACATCCTAACTACATTAGATATCATATTAATTTGAGAGTGAGTTCATATATTCTTGTTTTAAAGGACGAAAGTGGCGCGAGAGCTTGAAAATTAGGTTGCGGATGACTCGCCGGCTCATCCTTCATATGAAAATATTTTAATTCAGCATTCCCTGCAGAATTTATGCTAAGTAGATTGGCTTTTCAGGTAAATTGCACACAAATTCACAGTTATAAATAGCTTACGGTTTTAAATGTCATCCGCCTGATACAAGGTTTTTTTTTTTTTGCAGCGCTAGAATCTTGCTACTAAACAGAGCGAGGACATTATAAATGATTATCTCCCTCAGATTAACTAATTGTACTCACATGTGGTAATAACATAATTAAAATGCAAGACATTTGGGATCATTAGTTCATGTCTGCTCCAGTTGTGGATTGCAGGACAAAGAAAAAAAATGTTTACATTTGTAATTAAGCTCACGTTGCAAGCACACAAACATCTATTTCAATGGAGCACACAAATGTTTTCTCCACTATTTTGGTAATATTTATCTACGTCTGCACTAAATGATCCGATGAAAGAGTGAAAGACAAGCGTGCAGATGAGCACTAATCTTAGGTTGAGACAGAAAAAGACTCATCCATCTGCATGAAGTGAATCATGCGGCACAGTCATGTCATACATTTGATGAAAGATCTTTCATTTCTGGGCCATTAATTGGAAAGATCCTTTTCTCAATACAGTTCTCAGTTTAAATTAAGTCTAGTGATGGATTTGCAATGATTTTCCTGATAAAATTGTACATGTAAAACATGGGCACACACACGAAATGTGAACTTCATTATTTGCAAGGAATTTTCCTCCCTTTAATCGCGTTGCTGAGGGGAAGGGGCCCTGCCAAATTTAATGAATTCAAATGTGAAATGACTCTGGTTTTGACTCAACATAATTAAACTAGATGCAATAACACAGCGACCTTGGAGTAACACACCTGGATAACAAGCGATCAAACAGTACCATCCATCCACAATTTACAGAGCCTCCACTACCGCCGCTCCAAGCTCAATCAGGCCGCTACCTTGAAGCTCAAGCTCATTAACTCTTCCAGAGATTGTTATGTACTCCCTCTTTGATAACTGTCAAGTGAGTGTGTGAGTGCGTGTGTGTGTGTGTTTCTGTGCAAGTCTGACTAACAGCATGTCATCTATTGAGTTCACTTATAGATGCTAAACGCAATGTGTATCTAAGAATCTAGTTGGCACCAAATTAAAACAATGACCTGTTCATTATTTTCAAGGAAATATTCACTTATTTTAGAGCACACATACTCAAATATTTTTTTTAAGTATATAAAATAAGGTAATCTTTCTTGATCTCATCCATTCACCCATCCATCCATTTTCTTCTGCTTATCCGGGTCAGGTCATGGGAGCAGCAGCTTCAGCCGGGAAGCCCACACTTCGCTCTCCCCAGACCTTTTCTCCAGCTCCTCTGTGGGTACCCTAAGACATTCACCTGGGTCATCTCCAAGGGCAACCGATGGTGGGACGCGCCTGGAACACCTTAACAGGAAGGCATCCAGCCAGGCCCGAATCGTAAATGATATTGTGTGCACCATAGACAACAGTGAATATTGCGCTGCCGTTTTTTTTTGTGTATCTGGCAAAGGTATTTGATTCCGTTAATCATTCCATACTTGTTGAAAAATTGCAAAATATTGCCCGATTTGAGAGCAGTGGCACGTGGTTTAACAACTACTGCGCTGGGCGCACTGCAGTCAATGAAGTTGGAGAGCCTTCTCTCATACTTGCTACCATTTCTCTAAGGTGTCCCGCAGGGTTCTATACTTGGTCCAACACTCTTTCTTTTTTACATCAACACTATCACCCATGCAACTTACCCATGCAATGCGAAAACACGATTATTTATACTTCTAGCTCCACCTTCCACACTGCGATATCTGTTTTTCAGACAAGTTTGACTAACAATCAAAATGCTGTTTCCAGTCTACAGTTATCACGGAATATTGGCAAAACTACGTCTGGTCTTCAGCAAAACTTCCAAACAATAGTCTGCCGCTTACTGGTTCGACTGTGCAATTCATCACTTGTTACAAATAGCTGGGAATCTGGCTTGACAATTCCCTTACATTTGCAACACACATAAAACCAATTCTCAGTCATGTTAAAACCACATTAGCCTCTCTTTACCGTAATACATTCTCATTAACGTATTCTGTAGATTAATCAGCCAACCATTGATATCAGCCTATTATGGCCCTTCAAACATCGGCCAGAATAATCAGCCCAATGGCCAATGTTTACCTTTATATACGCACACCATTTATATCAGCTGTGCACCAGTATCAGGAGTTTCATGATTTATTACACATGGATATCTATAATAACATTGTATCTTTTAAAATATATCAGGGCGTTAATTGATGATGTTCTATGGGGCACTTATTCAAAATAAGGGCATTCTTCATTTTCACAAGCAAAGCTAAGTTGTGTAAAGGAGTGACCTCATGTCACTATTTTAAACACAACCTAAAGTCACGGTTTGTGAAAAATAATAAAATATAAACATCGTGCAACATAAATCAAACATAAATGTGTCACACCTGACACACATTCAACGACTGATAACACAAACTCACCGTGACAAGGATTAATGTCTGTATAACTTCATTGGTTAAGTCAGCACATTTTGGAAATATCTCCGCTGTTCTTTCCTTTTAGAGTGAGTGGGTTGGTGTACCTCATGCAGAGTCTGTCATCATACTTATCGTTCAGTTTTTTTAGTCCTTGCTAATTTCAGTCATTCATTTACAAATCCACACAGTGATACTGTAAAGACGATATGTGTTTATAGATCAATTTACCACGATGCAATTAAATACATGGACATGGCTGAAATTAATTAAAGTCTAAATGCAATTTATTTTAAGCCCTTTATCGCTGGAATTAAGGTGGTTTCTGCATTGAGAAACCAGGTGCAATCACTGGAGGAGGTTGGAGTAAATCTGCTGTTTAATTTATTTATGTCAACTTGGCATCCTGCCAGTTGCAGCAGATGATTTCGTTTATTAGCGCAGAGTGCCTGATATAACCGGATTAGGATCTAAACATTTTCAGTGAAACTCAGCATTTCCATTGGCTTGAGTGTTAAACCCAAATGGTATCCTCGTCCTTATCATCACATATATAAAAACATTTGGTAAAAATGCAATGACATGGTATTTTTGTTGTTGTTGTAAATTATTACTTTTTTAATTTAAATGAAATGAAAAAAGGTCACCAGTTAGTTGCAACGCACATTCTGTATAAACAAACAACCATTGACAATCACCTATGGATGTCCATTCTTATGGACAATTTTCAATGAACCTAATATGCCTGTCTTTGGAATGTGGGAGGTATCCAGAGAGCCAGGAAAAGATGCAAACTCCATGCAGGAAGGCCTTAGTCGAGATTCAAACACGGTACATTGATGCTGAGGCACACATGCTACCCTCAAAACCTATGACATCCATCCATTTTCTGATCCACTGTATCCTCACAAGGGTTGCGGGGCATGCTGGAGCCTATCCCAGCTGTCTTCAGGCAGTAGGCGGGGGACACCCTGAACTGGTTGCCAGCCAATCACAGGGCACAGAGACACGAACAACCATTCGCTAACACAGACAATCACACCTTGGGACAATTTTGACTGTTCAATCAGCCGTGCACGTCTTTGGGATGCGGGAGCAAACCGAAGTACCCAGAGAAAATCCACGCAGGCATGTATGGGTTTTCTCCGGGTACTCCGGTTTTCTCCTACATTCCAAAAACATGCATGGCAGGCTGATTGAACACTCCAACTTATCCCTAGGTGTGAGTGTGAGCACGGATGGTTGTTCGTTTCTGTGTGCCCTGCGATTGGCTGGCAACCGGTTCAGGGTGTCCCCCGCCTACTGCCCGAAGACAGCTGGGATGGGCTCCAGCAACCCCGTGACCCTAGTGAGGATAAAGCGGTTCGGAAAATGAATGAATGAATGAATATATGAGAGAGAGAGAGAGAGAGAGAGAGAGAGATAGAGAAAATGAAACTGCTACAAACAATGTTGATGGGAGCATTGGGAATAAGTAAAGCGTAACAATAAAATGGACTATAAAGCTGAGATACTGCAACCGAAAGAGTATTTTTTTCTTTCTTTCAAAGCCATTTGATCCATTGCTGGCATAAATTGCTGCTTTCAAAACATGTGAAAAATGTTTTATTGCATAGTGATGTTGTAGTCCCAATGAAGCAATGGATAGATAGATATTTGTTTCAAAAACAAACCTCCATTCCAATGTAGTCGGGATATTGTGTGTAAAACGTAAATAAAAACTGAATGCAATGATTTGCAAATCATTTGCAACCTACTGTATATTCAATTGAATACATTACAAAAAGAGTTATTATTTTATGTGAAAAAAAATCTAAACTTGATTGTTCTTTTACAAATATTATTCAATTAATTTAGTATGAAATTTCAATTTGATGCCTACTACACATTTCCAAAAATCTAGGACAGGGTCAACAAAAGACTGGGAAAGTTGAGGAATGCTTAAAAAAAAAGAAAAAAACACTTGCTTGGAACATTGTACAGATGAGCAGGTTAATTGGAAGAAGGTGAGTGTCATGAATTGGGTATAAAGGTTCAACACTTTGTGAAAAACTGTTTCAGCAAATAGTCGAACATTTTTAAAACAACTTTTCACAAAATTGCAAGGAATTTTGGCATTTCATCATCTACGGCCCATTATATCAGCAAAAGATTCAGAGAGAATCTGGGAACAATCTCTGCATGAAAGCAGCAAGGCCCAAAGCCAATGTTGAATGCCCGTGACCTTCAATCCCTCAGGTGGCACTTCATTAAAAAAACAGCTTCATTGTGAAAAGAATGCCGTCTTGCCGCTGGGCTAATGAACACCAAAGAAAACCCCTGTCAGTGAACACATTTCATTGCTTAGTCTACAGATGCAAATTAAAACCCCATATCAAAAGCCATATGTCAACAGCACCTAGAAATACCATTGGCTTCTCAGGGAAGGTCATGGAAAAGTGTGCTGTGGTCTGACGAGTCCACATTTCAAATTGGTTTTGGAAATAATGTGTCAAGTGTCCTTTGGAGCAAAGAGAAAAATGACCCTCTGGATGGTATTGGGGTGCTGGTGCCCATGGGTGACTTGCACATCTTTGAAGGCACCATTAATACTGAAAAGCTACCTGCAGCCTGAGGAGCAACATACTGTATGCTGCCACCCAACTTTTTCAGGGATGTCCCTGCTTATTTCAGCAAGACAATGCCAAACCATATTCTGCATGTGTTTCATCGTAAAAGTGTGAGTATTAGAATGTCCTGCCAACATGGAGTTTTCGTCAGTGTAATCTCACTAACTGGGTGATGTAACTACGTCCCTCTCAGTCCGTCAATGACCGCAACACGGCCCGCCTGTCCTGTGTGTTTTTTCGCGGGGCTGAAGATGAGCGGGGTTGCTTCCGTTGACTACATGGAAACGCTTTGCGCTTCCTGTACAGTAGGTGACTTTATGCACAAAAGGGCTATTGTCCAATGAACTATGAAAAAGAAAACAATGACTCACATTTATAGACCGGAGTAGGAGAGCGAGTGATTTGGATTGGATTCTACCCTTGGCCAAAATGTCGGGCGGAACTTTAAATTGAACGTTTATGGTGTTTTAGGAGTTAAAATAGCTACAGGCAGCCACCAGCATGCTCCTGCTGTACTTTACAGTTCAATAGATAAGAAAATGAGTGTATGTGAAATGTAGGTGGCTGTACAGTCTGTGTGTGGGAAGCACTTTTGGTAAACACCGTATGATGTAGATACATATATGATGCACTTCATTTAGCATTTTAATCACAGTGGATGTTGCATCTGTTGGACTTTGACCTGTTTTGTTTTGGGGGTTTTTTTGGACTGGCGGACCGCTCAAATTTACTGACAGACGCAATGACGGAAGGGCGGTTAAAATAACATGACCGAATGACCTACTGACTATTATAGCTTGGATGGACTGAGGATGACGGGCACGTGCCCAGGCCGCTGATGAATGACAAATAATGGACAAGCAAAATTTTGTGAATTTCCTGCCTCTGTTATTTCGTAACATTAATCCATCACTATTGTTGAAGGCATGTCATGGAAGCCAGTTAAGGTTCCCTTCATCACCTCAAAGTCCCTGTATTACCCAAAAGTGACAATTACCTACTGAAAGTTTCACTTTCCCACAGGGCCGGTCAATTCTGGAAAAATAATCATGACAATTATTTTGATTGAGATTGAAGTCATGACTTTTTAAAGATTTACTCATTGATTTCAAAATTGGAATTTATTCTAGTACAAAAACTACTCAAAACTGTCATCATAGCCTCGTGCCCGTTCATCCCTGCAAGTACAAGTAATTCTTGAACACTATTCTTTTTCTTTTTTGTTTTTGTCAAGAACAAAATGACCTTGTCAATATCCTGTGCAATTCAAGCCTGTTGCATTTTCATTCTGCAACATTCACACCTTTGATACCTTGCATCTTTGCAAACATTGAAGTCTTGAATAAGGATTAGCGTTCTCTATCACTCTTATTTCACCCTTGCATCATTTTCACAGGCCTCGGGACTTAACTGGGCTAACCTGGGATCTCGGGAATTGTATTTCGTGCCATGTCATGTGGAAATGTGTGTTGGTTCGATTGCAAAAAAAGTGCTTGGATCTTTGTATCCTTGAATTTTGAGAAATGGAAAAGCCCTTGGATCCTTGAAAACTCAACTTCACATACAACTTGGTAAAAGCAGCGGGAAAAGAAATGATTAAGTACGTAAAAACGAGTGTACTACAATAATCGCAATTGCGAAAAACAAAAACAAATGCCCCAACACATTTTCGCCTCTTCGGGGCAGTGTGGTGGAAAACACAAGTTGTGATTGATTTCTATCAAGTCAAGTCAAGTCAAGTCAACTGTATTTATAGAGCACTTTCAAACAGCCATCAATGTATCTCCTTTTCACAGATTGGGAAGAAGTTGAGTAGTGTTCTCTTCCCGATGTCTTTCCACAGCGTTGGTGTGGTAATGTTTGTTATTTGAAGGAATATCACTCCCAAAGTTGATGCTAATTTTCTCATTAGCATTTGAATGGGATTCTGCATTGACTTTCACATTAGCACTCAAGCATATTTTGTATTCAAATACAGTATATATAATTTGTATACCAGGAATTATTTTTGTTGCACTCAGTTTGTTTGAGTATGCTCTGCAAATAAAATGTATTTGCAGAGCATATGAGTAAGAGTGCAGAGATAATGAGTTCACCAGTCAACAATGTTTACTCCATGTTGGTAATTCCACGCTTGTGGTGTGTATCATCCTTTCTAAAAAAAATAAAATAATAATAATCAAAAGAACCTCTCAAGTACGTGAAGTCATGAAAGTTGATTTATTTTCTCAGCCCCCTTCCACATATCGGTCAAGCCTCCCCTTCGTGCCAGGAGAGAAAAAAAATCCTGGTGCCGCGATTGTATTTATTTATGCATTTTTTCCTATAGCATTTGCTGTTTTGAAAGCAGCTACATTGTTCCAAAAAATCAAGTTCTGCTCACCAATGAATACATGTTTTTGTATTCATACCAACACTTGTTTCTGGTAGCCTTCTGTAATGCAATGCAGGGTCATTTATAATGGACATATTAATCATGCAATTAAATCACCACTCTGTATTAAGTAGAAAACACATACTGGAAAGAGGTAGAGCATGCCGCTTGGTGCCTCTGGTGACGAATCCCCTGTGATGTGAATCGGTGTAAAAGCTTGGTGCACAAATGAGTCAGTTACATCACCAATTTTGGGGGATGTTATTTATGTGGATGACACACAAGGACACAAACTGCTCCCGTGTTAGGAATCCCCAATTTTTCTTTTTTTGTAGCTCCTGAAGTCTGAGAGGGTGGACACTGAGCAGCAATGGCATTTTTCACCATACATCTTAAACATTTGCTCCGGTCTGCTTTTGTACGGTTTGTCAGCCCCAAACCAGACTGATGAATTTGCACCGGATGGATTCACTGGACAAGATAGAACTGCCTCAAAATCCCCCGCGGCATAACGTACTGCTGTTGACATAGAAAGAGTAAAAGCAGGTCCTCTCCTTCTAGTCTAGGGAAAAGTGGCTCTAAACATTTTGAACTTAGGGCTGCTTGGTATTGTGAAAGGTGATAACGTTGATTGCTTTTTTGCAAAATTAAATTGCAGCATTTAGTTCCATCCTGTTAAAGGAGAAACAAACTTAAGGTCTAAACACTTTCTGTTATAGTTTATATGTGCATATCTTCTTTATCGGATCCTGTTGACTTAAATCTACAAAGAATTTATTCTAATACAAACCCCCCCCCCCCTAAAAAACAAACAAACAACAACATTGTGTCTTTTCGGCGACGGGGCCTGCTTGCCAGTTTTACGTCTTTGGTTGTTGGTCTCTATATGTGCCCTGCGAGTGACTGGCGACCAGTTCAGGGTGTAGTCTGCCTTTCGCCTGGAGTCGGCTGGGATAGGCTCCAGCAACTCCCCGCGACCCACTTCAGGATAAGCGGAGTTAACTCTGGATGGATGGATGTTCTCCATTTCTGCAAAACACACTTACATACATTTGTAGAATAGCGACATAGAGGCTGTTACATTCTAACTTGTAAGTAGTAAACATCCATATTCGCTGCTTACAGTATTTGGAAAGGCCTTATTGTGCATGACAGATTTGAGGAGTGTTTGCTGCAGGACTCTCCATTTTATGTGTGCTTAATTGGATCCTGCAAGTGTGATGCTCACGCCGGCGCTTCGGCTATGCACTTCACTTTTCCAGCTCTTGTATAAACACATTGGACTTAGTGTGTTTAGTGTTATCATGACAAGCGTGGCGTTTAATGTGGAGTTAGTATTTTGGTGTTTTGTCATTTGGATTCAATTTGTCGGCTGCTCCAGGATTGGGTTTTTATTCTTTTTGTTTACATCTTGTGTTTGTGAAGCCTCCCCTTCCAATTTTGCTGATATTAAAGCTAATTCCCTGCTTTTTTGTCAGAACAACACGAGAGTCACTCAATGTCGACTGCCTGGAAGATGTAAAATACAGAAGCAAGTTTCAGGTAAACACCGAGGAGCAGGAAGTGCAAAGTCCTTGTCTTATCTTATTGACGGGACGCTTCTCCTTCATTTTGTAGATTAAGGGGAATTGATGGGAGAGAATCCTAAAGTGCCACATCTTCCACACCCTCTCCATCTTTGTCTCTTTTATCTCCTTCCTACTAACAATGGGCCACAAACATATTTTCTGAATTTGGTTAAAAAAGAAAAGGCTGCCGAGACTACAAAAGACCTCAAAAGTTGATGGGATCACAAATAGGACCACATGGAAAATATGTTCATCAACAATTAGGACCGGTGACAGCGGTTCATTGTTGGACTTTGGACTCAACCACCTACACAAGGTTAGCACTTGTGTCTTGCCCAGGGAAACCAAGACAACGCAAATCTTTCTAACAACGATGAGATTTATTTCTGGGAAAACCGCATTTACAAATCTGTGATGGAGCATCTCCCCAAGGAGTTGGGGTGCGGGCCCCTCTCATACCATTTTTCTTCTTCTTGGGAGGGGTTAAAGCCTGAGGTACAGGAAAATTACAACGTAGCATGACAATAAACTTTGCATAGCAACACTTATCAGGTGATACAATGACACAAGTTAACACTGTTCAATGTCAAATTCCCACTACACTTGTCTGCTGATTGTAAGAGTCCACTGAGACCTTGACAAAACCCTCCTTCTTCTGGAAGGACGTCAAATATAATGTTGACACTTCAGGTGGTCATTTGGGCCATGTCTGGGAGTGATGGCTTTTCAATTAATACAGCTTGCAAGGCAAAAATGCTCAGTTCACTTTAATGTATTCGACACGTCGATGTACCCTATTAAGTGGATGAGAGGGAAAAAGTCATGTAGAGGTATCTGCTGCATATTACTTTTCATGACCTGAAGTTATCACGGTAAGTTGTTTTTCGATGAACATTTTGTGATAGTCCAGAGGAGTTATTCTGTAATGTAATTAATACTAATACTAATACTAATACTACTACTACTAATAATAATAAAATAGGCGCCCGTTGGTCCAGTGGTTAGCGCGCCGACCTCACAGTGCAGAGGTCGTTGGTTTGATCCCAGCTCTGGCCTTCCTGTGTGGAGTTTGCATGTTCTCCCTGGGCCTGCGTGGGTTTTCTCCAGGTAATCCGGCTTCCTCCCACATTCCAAAAACATGCAGGCTGATTGAACACTCTAGTCTAAATTGTCCCTAGGTGTGAGTGTGAGTGCGGATGGTTGTTCCTCTCTGTGTGCCCTGCGATTGGCTGGCAACCAGTTCAGGGTGTCCCCCGCCTACTGCCCGAAGACGGCTGGGATAGGCTCCGCCCCCAGTGACCCTGATGAGGATTAAGCAGATCGGAAAATGGATGGATGGATAATAATAATTTCTATAAAGTGAGGCACATTTACGCACTTTGGATAGTAAGTCTGGGTATTGTTAAGAACCTCTCACAAGTCAATCCCATTTCAGTTCTTTCAGTTGTGATTCGATTAGATTACTGTAGATATCAATTTAAATGTTATGATATCGATTCAGTTGTGAAGTAGAAATTAACAAAACGCATAACGAGGTCGAAGGTGCTTGCATATGAATATGGCCAGAGAATCCATTATCTTCTGTGATAAAAGTTTGGTGGCATTTTGCAGGCAAATGATTTATTGAGTTATGCGCTCTTTTGAGTCAAAAGCTTTAGCCATCGGTTGTTGCATGGCATCGGCGTGGTGTGGATCTAATTGGTTTGTCATGTTTTTGCATTTGAATTCTGCCTGGCGCGGCACAGCTTACAAAAGACATTACTTTTGTCTATTTCTTGTGCTCCTGATGGAAAGGGCAAACCACAATGATCTGAAACGTCAGATTGGACAGTAGACGTCGCTCGCTTCAGGTTACTGGCTGCCACTGCTTGCTATTATCGCCATTTGTTTTTGTTTGGTCCAGTGTGGCTTGCGTCCACACAACATGACAAGTAAAGTGGCCGACACTGGACATGAGCTTGAATCGGTCGATTCCCGGGATTTCAATATTGAACTCCAAGGGATAATATTGCAATACATTGACGAATTGATACAAAACACACTCCCTTTCAGTCATGCAATAATAAAAATAAGAGGTTTTGACAATGCATTCATAATCCTCCTGATCTCGACTGAGTTTCATGAAGGGAAGATAAATTAAGTGCACTGGTTTGTTCACGAGAGATTGTTGTTGTGGCGTTCCATTTTTTCAAATTGGAACACTTGGTACCTGAGCACCAGGCACTTAGCACTCAAGTAAAAAAAAAAAAAAAAGAACCCTTTCAACACTTGAACATCTTCATTACCTTCTTACAAAAATATTCAGTTGAAATGATGGTAAGAATGATCAATTATACATTGAAAATTACCTCTGAATGCTGATCAATGGCCATCATGTCACATCATGTGACATTTGAGGATCACGTGTATACCCCAACCTCTTAGCGGTTTGCTTCACAAAATACGAATTGCCGGATGTTGAACTCTGCCGGCGACGGCCGGGTGTGGGCCCGACGCTCCAGCGCCATCCATTTTCAGGGCTAGGTGAGTTGTTACACACTCCTTGGCGGGTTCCGACTTCCATGGCCACCAATAAAATGTGACACCGCGATCGACACACACCTACGTTGTCGTAGAACAAACCAAAAATATATATTTTGAAAACATTAAGATCACATTTTTACAGTGAACACATTGAACGTTCAGGTCAACTCATTAAAGGCGTAATTTCACCACTCGTGCGACGTGATCCCATATACACTCAATGCAGACGATACGCTGTGGTGCAAAACGGCAGCAGGCGACGGGGGAAATTCGCACGTGTCATGACATGAATCAGAAGAACAAGCGAAAAACCTGGCATTGTACTATTTGAATGATATGATTTATATTGTCACACAAAAAAAGCAATACCTGTGTAATACCCGTGTTTCGACAATGCATGAACAATTATACAAAGTAACATTGAGTATACAGGATTTGAAAAATCAACATCTGTGGTCAACGTGAGCTATTCAATCCGTTCTGCATGAGGCCTAAGGAGGACCAGTGAAACATTTGTTGTATCAGGTAAGGATACAGTACTTGGGTGACGTGATTACAACTGCCGGCTGTCATTTATGTGCACCACGTTTGACATTGCACAGCGCACAATCACCCACCACAGCTGATACACATTCAGTGAGTGTTTGATTGACTCGCAAGTTTTTTTTTCTTCTGAGATATGCCTCAAACAATGACAGCACCTTTTTTGTCAGCATACCCTGAGCTGCCAACTGTTATGGATTGTCCCTATTTTATTGGGGGAAGTCACTGAAGGCTAACTGTAAGCCTTAGAGTGCCAAATTAAATGTCACTGACGATTAAATTATTACTGTACAATCATACAGTACGTGCCATATGTGTGCTGTGTCTGTGCATGCGTGTCCTGTAGTTATAATGTGGTTGTCGCCTTGTGGTATTTATACTGTACAGCTGATGTCATCAATAATAATAATAATCAATTCATGTGACTTTATATAAACTTCTCAACATTGTATTACAATGTTACTTTTATGTAGATAAGTATGTGGTATGACAAAAAGCAGACAAAAAGATTGCATTTAGCCCCGATCGTGTCAGGTTTGCGTGATGATAGAGGACCCAAAAGGCAGGCAGGCAAGAGAAGCAGGGTAGGCTGAAATGTAGGAACCAAAAAAACAAAAACCCTCAATCCAAAACAAACAAAATCCTAAAAACACCAAGGAGCAAAAAATACAAACAAGCAAACAAACAAAAACAAATGTGACAGCAATACAAAAACAAAACCCCATGACAGTAACACAACAATCTGACCAAGACTAACAGAACCCAGGGAACTAAATACTAGCAAACTGACGAGACAACAAGGAACACCTGGGCAAGACACAAAGCGTTGAGGGATCTGATTGGTTGACACAAGGGACCCGGGTGACAAGAACAGGTGGCAACAAAACCAAATCAGGAAGACTAAAGCACATGACGAAAAAAACTCTGAAACCAAACCAAATGTAATCTTAAAAATCAGAATCATGACAGATCGCTCCAAACTCCTCATGTGCACAGACAAAGTCGTTTTTTGTTGGGGCAATACAAAGCTCCTGGAGAAGATGGTTAAATTCAGGAGCCCTCTGCACTTCTTGATGGTCCTGTAGCTGTAGTCAGGGACTTTTGCATAACAAGAACTAAGCAGCTGCAGTTGCCGTGTCATCCATGGTTGCTTACAAATAAGGAAGAAAGCAGTTCTTCTTCCCTTAATTATGACTTGAAGCAGGTAATGCTTCAAGTTCAATTCTTGGAAACGTGGTGACCATCCCCCCGTTTCAGTGTCCCATATGCACCGCTGCTTTTCACAATAATGACCGACGCACTCCACATTATCCTTGAACATTTGCGTTTCCTAATAAATTGTTGTCATTATCATCATGTAGCACATTTTTCTCTAGTTACATGGCTTGTTTGTCAAACATCTGATCAGATCTGCCGCTTTGATCAGCGTAATGGTGGATGTCGAAACATCTGCCATGTGTGCTCGTGTGTGAACTTCAGTTTATGATGCCTTCAAGAGAAGCTTGGAAATGTGGGGAACGACATGTCATAAAGGAATTATATTGTTTCAATAGCTGTAAAAGTGTGTGTGTGTGTGTGTGTGTGTGTGTGTGTGTGTGTGTGTGTGTGTGTGTGTGTGTGTGTGTATGAGGGGTAGACACTCGATCCTCCAGAGTGCCTGGTTTGCATGCCCTGTTACAGCGTTTCTGATTCTGACAATGACAAACCTTTCTAACTTAGCCTGCCTTTTATTATTTCTGCAAACATTTTTATCTGGGAAGGAATGTTGGCTGTACTGGACATTTAAAACAAACAAACAAAAAAACAACAGCAACAACAACAAAAAAACTCCAGAAAACCATGATCGTAGCAGCAGCCAGATTCACCCAAGACCAAAAGCATTGACATACCTCACCAGGTCAATTGTGCTGACCTGAATATTTTCCATATTTTATTTCACTCTTTATTGTCAGGGTTGGTATATGAACAACATTTATATTGGAAATTAATGAGAATACAAAACAAATTGCGTCCCGTATTGGTTGGTATTGGACACAACTAAGAGCCAAATAAGGAACCATTCCGTATTTTGCAGAATGGGTGGCAACCCAAGTCAGCCACCTGGCTGTGTGTAACGTTTGCAGCGGTGTTTGTCTGGTTTTGGTTAACTTTCCCTTAAGTGTCTCTGTTATGTGGCCGAGGCGGTGACATGTTCATGACACCACTGCGGGGTCCGCGCGCTCTGGAAGCCTGTCAGCCAGCGAGCTAGTGGTGGGATACAATCTAGCAACTGTAGCTTTGGGTGGATATATTTTCATTTCCAAATCCACAAGGGCGAGTGAACCGAACACACTACCTGTCATGCATTAAGGATTTAATAGCAAAGCATTCCGCTGATTTTTCATCACTTCAGCCTTGAGCCTGCGTGGTGAGCACAATGAAGAGTTTGGGTCTGACCACAACATTTCTGTCTCTCATTCCAATTGATATGTTTTTCTGCAGTCTCCAGCCAAAACAGACAAATGTCTGTAAGATTGATGCTGGGTAATCCTTCAACTGCCTCTGAGACCAGTCTTCAAGTCTTTCAGTCTGAGCTGGATTAGATGGTGCTAACAGGATTGCAGTGGAAACATGTTATTAATTTTAGGCCTCTAAAGCCGTATGGACACATTTGAAGCTTCATGAGTGAGAAATGCCCACACTGATTTGAAGTTCCCCTCTCTCAAATGCACTTGATAGTTATTTCATGGATGGCAAGTAATTCAATCACATGAGAGAGACTCTCCATGAACATTAATTCCACTTGTTGGGATTCATGCGGACATTTTCGGTGTGTGCTCGTGTCTGTATGAGAATATTAGTGTGGTGTCAGATGAGGGTCGCTTACTCTTTCAAGATGAGCAGATGGATGGCTTTTAAAGCCTGACTGCATACGAAGGCTGCACTTATATGCCGTGTAATTATCAATGTAAACACATTCCCGCATTTAATGCACCCTCATGTAGCTCAGATCACTGTTTCCCAATTGTGCCGAGGCACCCATTTACCCAAGAAAAATTTCACATCACGACACGACGGCAAAGAAACACATCAGGAAAAATAGGAGAACTCAACTTATGATGATCTTGTCTCGATTTACTCACAAATTTTCATACTTGGTGTAAAATCTGGGCCTGATCAATAGCGCACAAAGATCGCCGAAAACCATAACTTGACTAAAGTGAGTATTATGTAGAAGAATGGCATATTTTAATGTTATGCCATTTTTCATGGCATAAAATTAGTGCCATCTAAGAACAGTAGAGCTTTCAATTCTTCTGCCTTTTACTACTGGTACACGTTATAGGCATAGATACAAGAACAGAAATGTAATTTTAATGACTGCATAATTTTTGATCAAATTAAGGGAAATTGGATTATTTCCCATCCCGAATGCTGTCTCATGGCACAGTAGAGTGCCACGGCACACTGGGTGAGAATCAGTGGCTCAGACAGCCCTTATGTTAATTTAACATTCGCAAGTAGGGCACTTGAAAACCGAAATCTAATAACGTACCGTACTTATTTGCACTTATTATATTTTATGGTATGTCTCTATTACGGTGATTACACAATCTAGTTAGGAGTTGTAACACTAATCCATGAGAATGAGACATCTGGAGTAGTAAAAAAGAATGATGGCTCAGATGAATGCGTTGTTCGTGCCTAAATTGTATGCCTACATTTTTTATTTCAGGACATAAGGAAACACTGATTGAAGAATCATCTCAGTCAGGGAGCTTTTTAAACCAACAATGCAGGACTGGACACAACTGGCCATTGGTACAAGTACACTGACCAGATAATCTCCCAATAAAAGGAATAATAATGTGTCCATTTTGTCATTGCGCAAATATTAACCCATTATCCATTTCCCCCAAAACTGTTGTTTTGTTCTTGCAATGTGAGCTTTTTGCTGCATCATTTAATGGTTGTTGATCTCGTGGGGTACAAATTGGGTGCCATGGCAGACCTTTGGAAGTTTAAGATATAGTTTAGAAATCCTAATCATTACAACACATAACACACTCTTCTAAGGTTTCATTTCTTTTATTTGGGGCACCGGTTCATACTAAATCACATTCTATTAGTGTTGTTGTTTGACTGTTTTTAAATAAAGAGCCAATCCTGCCAGTAGAGTGGCTCTGATCGATTGTTTGTTGCCTTAATCAACAATGTGTACAACGCATAGCGATGTCTGTGTTGTATTTCTGTGTTTTTCTTGGGACAAAATTGCAAAGCTTTTTGATAATTACTTCATACTAATTGTACTTTCAATATGCGCGTGTTAGAATTACACAAGTAATTTCTGCGCGAAAGAAAATAAATCATTCTAAAAGCAGGACAGGGTTGCGACATTTCACAAGCACTGTTCTGCTGAAAGCGCACAGGCGTCACATGTAGTGATGAGGGAAAAGAAAGTGAGACTTGGCTGCAGATGAAAAGAAACACAACAAATACCGTCATTAGTAAAAATGAAAATGAATGAGTTAGCGTGTCTTCTGATTTCCATCCTGTTTATTTTTTTCACTCTCTCAGGTGCTAAGGCTATCATGGGCGCCAGCAAAAATCGTACACCTGCTGTACACACTCTCAAAACTCCCAAGTTATTCTATCCTACAAGATTTCAATCCAACCTTCCTCTTAACTCAGCAACAAGATGATGCACACTTTCCCATCGTGCCTGAACCTGATTGAAGTGAACTCATTCTCCCTTCAGTGGCCTGTATTTTTCATCTTTCAGATGAAATATTTGGAAACGGATTGATTCCCAACTTGATCCTGCTCCCTCCACTTATAGTCAACCGCCTCCATCAAGTTGGCAGAATTACCGCCAAAGAAATATTGATTTTCCTAGCGCTGGAATCACTTAGAAAGAGACATAGACTTTACTCTCAGTGTACCAAATATAATTCCATCACACCAAAATCGTTTCCTAAATTTTCCAAATTACAAGTCAATTCTATTCAGGGGGAACATCTGATTGAGAAGGAAATTTAACATTGAAAAGCTTTTGCCCAAGCCAACGAAACATTGATCTTACATTAACAATATGTGGGAGTACAGAGCAACCTCTTTCAAATACAACTGGTGATTTATTGAAACGCATTGAATAAAGAAAATACAAGATGGATACCCTGAAGAATTGCACTCAACAAACATGATGTTGGTAAAAGGAACCACACAATAAGGAATTACTGCACTTTAATTCAGTTCATGTATTAAGGTATCTGCTAGGCTGCGTCTCTGCTGGATTAATGAGGGGTATTTGAGAAAGATTTATTTCTTCTGAGTATAAGGAACACTGTGGAATAAGTATGATTAATAGTTTTGCGAAATTATGATGTTCAACAATAGCCTGATGTTCCGTTTAAAAGGCTTTTCGGAAGAGGCTGAACTCAACACAATGCATTTATGATTTGTGAACAATGCACCAATGTTCACCTCTCTTTAAATCCGTTATTCAGCCTCATGTTATAATGCTTTTAAATTAACCATAGTCAAACATTTATGCACTTAATGCAATATATAATAATGATAATTATAATAATATCCTTGGTCGACTGCTGAGCACATCCGCCCCACAGTGCAGAGGTGCTCCACCAGATCCGCGACTCTTGTGAGGATAAGTGGATCAGATCATGGATGGATGGATGGAATTTGATTTGAATTTCTCATATTCAAATGCATGACATCTACAGGCATGAAATAAATTATTACATAAATTAGCAAGAACGCCTATACTGAGGTTATACAACCAAAATAAACACACTTTGAGAAGGGTTTTTTTTTTCTCTCGTGTTTTCATGCTGAATGGCACAGAAAAGCCCTGCTCCCACATGACAGGGTGTCACAGCTCAAGTCTCCGTATCAAAGTCACCTTTAGTGTCACTGCTTCATGGAAATCTGCCCAATGATGAGCCTGCCAGGTACGGTATTAAGAATTTTTAATCTCACTTAATCTCCCACGAGTTTCATCCGGCCTTCCCGTTCCAAGGAGTTAAACCGTTATGATTTATGGTTACAATTCTCTTCTTCTTTTCCGTTACATTTCCTTCAATGCCAGAAAGTTGCCTCAAGGTTAACCTTGTGCACTTTATCCTGCAAGATGCCATGGACAGTCTGCGAGTCATGAGTCTTGTGCAACAATTATGTCTCACTTGCAGAAGTAGAAAAAGGGATGCCCCGGAGTCCCTAAGGGGACATGGAAGAAAAGAAAAACTTTGCGTTCCCTCGCAAAGTTTTGCATTCCCTCGCAAAGATTGCTTTCCCTCACACAGATTGCATTCTTTGCGAGGGAACCCAAAGGGTTTTTTTTCTTCTTCCATGTCTCCTTAGGGGCACCGTAGGATCCGAAGAAAATTGACGGGAGAATACAGTAATCCCGTTTTCAGGGGAAACAATTACAGATTATTTTGCACCTGCGCAGACTGTACCAAAAAGCATTGCTAGCTAGACACATTCATACAAGAGACAGTGCACTTACTTAACGTAAGGAGGGTAACAAAGTCGAGGCAAGCCCGTTGCGAATCGCGTTGCACCAGATAGCGAGCATCGAGCTTCAGCTCGCTAAACACACTGGGGAGATTTTCCAAATTTTAATAATCACCTGGGGCGGCCCGGTGGTCCAGTGGTTAGCACGTCGGCTTCACAGTGCAGAGGTACCGGGTTCGATTCCAGCTCCGGCCTCCCTGTGTGGAGTTTGCATGTTCTCCCGGGCTTGCGTGGGTTTTCTCCGGGTGCTCCGGTTTCCTCCCACATTCCAAAGACATGCATTGCAGGCTGATTGAGCACTCTAAATTGTCCCTAGGTGTGAATGTGAGCGTGGATGGTTGTTCGTCTCTATGCGCCCTGTGATTGGCTGGCAAACGATTCAGGGTGTCCCCGCCTACTGCCCGTAGACAGCTGGGATAGGCTCCAGCACCCCCCGCGACCCAAGTGAGGATCAAGCGGTTCGGAAGATGAATGAATGAATGAATAATAATCACCTCTATGGCGGTGAAGGTTGGCAAGCCGACCAAGACCATGTTCTTTGCTTGTTTTCATTCATTTTGGTCTCGCAAAGAGCTAACGTGACCAAAATTTCCAGTTTTGCCGCACCTCTTCAAAGGACATTCTCGCAGGAACTTTATGGCTTGTCAATAACATGTAGGGTACTGACAAATTTCTCCATGTGTGTTTGTACCCTGTAAGATCCCGCTGTGAGACTGTGAGATTTATGCATGCAAGCTGCCTGTCGGTTAACTGAGTCTTGGATGCGATTGAGAAAGTGGATGTGGTCCTGGCAGGGAAGCCCAGCTTGAAATCCCTCCGAAGATGAGTAAAATTGTCAGGGGAAAGGTGACCTCTTCCACAAAGGTTAGGAACACCCCCCCCCACCCCCCACACACACACACACACATTTGAGACAGATGATTTTTCTACATTCTAGATGCATTCCAAAGGTTCTGTGCTGCAATCGTGGAATATTATCGAGGGGGAGTGCTGCAACGTTCCTCTTGAAGAACGAAGAGCTCCTATTTGAGTCGCTGCAGTACATAATTATGATGGATGTGCATAGGTCTGGGTGGCCGCGGAGGCAGAGTCACAGCCTGCCACGTAGCTGTGGAGCTGTTAGTCAGGGCAGACAGACAAATGCGCATATTGTGTGGGTGATCTCTGAAGCTGGCAGGTGTGAGAGTGCAGCTTGTGTGGGAACATCTTAATAGATTATACAATGCAACAGACAAAGGATTTTCTTCCTCTGTCTGTGTGTGTGTGTGTGTGTTTTTTTGTTGTTGATTCTTTTATTGGTTTATTCAGATGAAATGGATCTTGTGAGGTACTTCACATTGTGAAAAGGCCTTTTAAGAACCTGGGCGACTTGCATGGCTATAAAAAGGCTTGCCCTCATACTAAAATCCGTCAGATGAAGTGCTCGTATAAATATTTGAGACCCTCAAACACTTGAGAATTGATTTCCTCTTTTCAACTAATGACCCAAGTATTCAAGTGAGAACAAGTTCAACCATCATAGACATACTGTATTCGGGATTATCCATTCATCCAGTTCTTCTTTTCTGATCCGCTTATCTTCACAAGGGTCGCGGGCGAGCTGGAGTCTATCCCAGCTGTCGCCAGGCAATAGGCGGAGGACACCCTGAACTGGTTGCCAGCCAATTGCACGGCACACCTGTCCATGTGTCATGTGTGTAGTCAGTACCTGAGGCCAGCTGCTTCGTGTGTGTTGTCTTGTTGTGTGTTTGTCAGCCCTTGTTCCTGGTGTGTGTTTTGGTACCGTTGTTTTTCTTTTAGTGCATCACATCTGTTCTTTGCACCAGCCATCATCCCTTCATTTGTTTAGCCACTTCATTCATTCATGTGTTTGAAGGAAATTTGCTTTGGTTCATTTTTTTCCCCCCACTTCAATTGTGTGTTGCACTAAGGCAGGCGGATTCGGGAGTGTTTACTGCAACTTTGTCGTATAGTGTCGTGCGTCACTGTTAAGTTGTCCCTACTCACTTTGTGAGTACTCGTTTGTGTTTAAGGACCATACCTTGACAGCATACTACTTTTTACTGCTCCTCAACCTATGTTAGGCCCCTTCCTCTGTTGCCATCATGTGGAGCAGTCGTAACGGAGCCGTGGAAAAAAATTAATACATTCAAAAACACCCGTAGTGTAATATGTACTTATTCTCCCGAAATTGAGTCAACTATTTGCAACTATTCCGTGACTAGTCGCCTAGAAAAATAATCGTTTGTGACAGTCCTAGTTGAGAATTGTAATTGCAATAGCTTACACAGACCAGGTTAGTACTCAGTGCTCAACAATAAGCATGCTATTCACGTAACATGTATAAAAGGAATGCAGGAATTAAAACGGGAATTAGAATATGTTGTATGTGTGTGTGTGTATGGGGGTGTTATAAGATAAGATAAGAAAACCTTTATTTGTCTCACAATGGAGAAATTCCCAATTTACAGCAGCAACATTATGAAAGGGAGAATATAATATATAAGTATAAGCATATAAATTAATGATAATAAATTAAATTAATGTAATTAATTTAATAATTTAATTAATACAATTAAATGGCCGGGTGGGGGTGAGTCCAGGTTTTCAGGTCTGTCTATTCAATAGCCTGACAGCAGGAACGAGCGGCGGTACCTCTCCTTCTTGCAGTGCGGGTGTATCAGTCTCTGGCTGGAGGAGCTACCCAGTGCTGTCAGGGTGGCCTGGAGGGGGTGGGAGGGTCTCACCTGAACAGTCTAGAACCACACAGTGTGTGAGACACTACATGCTGCCATTACATAGTTGTAGAAATGTCAAAATATGGTGATCACTAGTCCCGTGTTACTTGTGTGGTGAAGCCTCTGTCTCACAGCAAAAAGTCTTTTGTTGGCAATTGGACTTGGACCAGGTTATGAGGAGTTTGCATCTTTTCCTTCGCATTGAAGATATTTTCCCCTTGTTTAATCACCTCTCTTTTCACTGACAACAAATAATGATTCAGTAATAATGTGTCTCGGTAATAACGTGTCTTGTGCATGTGTCATGTCGTCATGCGGGAAATAATGTGTTTGGCTGCTGCCAGATGGAATACAGCAGTATGTGGGACCATGCGGCCATCAGACTGTTACTCTACAGCGTTGCGTTGGATATTTGTAGCCGTTGTGAAGAAACCTATTTAATGAATCAGTTTTTACAGCCGTACACACGCCGCCCCTGGGCCTTACAAACAAGCACCACACTCCAGCAAAGACAGATGAGAAAACAAACATTTAACGGTCTTAAAGGAGTACTAATCTCCACGCAGTGTTTTTCGAGCTGGGCTGGCGCTGAAGAAAACCGCAATTAAAAGAACAATCTTTTAAACTAAATTAATTGTGTCGTTCCTGTCAACACAGCAGAGACATAGTTTAGCGATACATTAATTAAGGGAACAAACAATTAAAATGTCATCAAAGTACAAGGAGGGAAAACATTATCATGCACAATGTAATTGAAGATCCAATGACACCTTTTTTTCCGTGGCAAGACAATTTAAAATAGGTTGATGTGAAATTCATTTGTGCGTTTTATAATTTCATTTTATTTGCTTTATGTGCAGGCACGTGTTGGTTACAAGACAATAAGATCGCTTCACAAAAACACAAGATTCAATATTCATCTTTGAATGAATTAGAATAATGTTTTGGGGATAATGTTGCTAAATGGACCCAGGTGAAAGGGACAGAAATAATAATAATAGCAACATAGTATAGTAGAAGTAGTCATAGTAAATCGTAATAATTAATAGTGATCACAGAGGCAATAGTGATAGCGCACTTAGCCTCCATGTTTGTCATGTATTTACCTTAATTGGCATGGGTTTACATTCTTTAAAAAAAACACACACAAAAATAACTTCTAATAGTTGCATCCCTTTTTAGTCCGTCTGGTTTTTAATCCATTCTTGATTAAAAGTACACACTGACTGATTAAGGGCTTAAGGTCCGTGATTAGATCTCACGTGACGGATTCCCCAACACATGTAAAAGTGTTTTTGCTTTTTTTCAGGGAAATATTATACAAGTGACCCCCTCCCCCACCCCTCCACCCCCTTGGGTGTGCCAGGCCTCGTAGAAAGTAAATGCGAAATGACAGACGTATACACCATAGATGCGAAACCAAGAAGCCCATCCGAAATTGAATTTATCAGTCACTTTGTGTTTGTTGCATCGAGTGTTATTATCAACGCCACTGGATAAAAGGTCTCTTTCTCTTTTGATTCCCATTAATGGCGCTTACGTTGACTTAATTGAGCTCATCTCCCAGGATACGAGACAAGAGGCTGTAACATTAGCCATCTCTTGCATGCAGCTCATTGGGATGCAAGGACAGTGCTGTCAGAGTAAACTGCGCCTTGGCAGAGATGTGGTGGGGCTGCCGCTGCAGGGACGTGACAGCGAGTGTCAACCCCTCCCTTCCTTCTCATGGCACACGCTCCTCAGGGCACGCAGCCACACCTGTGCATTCAGCTTTCAGCCAAACCATTCCATTGCCAAATTCACTCGTTCCCACTGTGCCATTACGGCGGGAGTCTGTGGTTAAGCGTGGGACATTTGTGCCACTACGTCAACATCCATCATTCAATTCGGACGTAGACGGCGAGAGGGGAGTCGCTCTGGCTCGGTGTGTGTGAGAAGCCACTCAGGGCATCTCCATCACATGTCCTTCACAGGATCAGAGCCGAGCTACATTTTCATCTTATTTGCCATTCACAGATGCCATGACAGCATGTCTTGCCCTCAGTGGACTGTGATGCCTTTCAAGATTTCCAGGTCCAAATTTGGATAAAACATTCAATCCCTGACTAATATCTAGTGAGGAGGGATGGAAACGCAGGATTAAATGTCACCTGCTCGCTGTTGACAATAACTTGCAGCTACGTATAACGACAGATTGGAGAGAGCTTTACTCAGCCTCTCTCATTCTGCTTCTCAGCTCAGTGTGATATAGCTTTCATTGTCAACTTGCAATTCGCCCAGCAACTGCTGGCGCTCTGTCTAATGCGGACCTTTTCTTAGATCTCCATGGATTGCCTAGCAACCTTTTTCCTCAGTCCCAACACCTGCCTGAGCACTAAGGAGGATGCGGTGGACAGTTTAATTATTTTTGTTTGAATTTGAACGCATGCACAACAACAAAGCTAACAACTATTTATTTTGAAAGACATTTTGAGATTATGCTGGTCGCTGGTGGTTTAGTGGTGCACTCGCCAGACTGCCGGTTCACGAACCGGTGGTTGGAACCACTGACTTAAAGAAACGGATTCATAAAGATGATCTATTACCTTCAGTTCTTCCTCACCACGAGAAACTGAGCCAGCAGGCTGAAATTGGTGTGGGTCCAGCCAACAAGTAGACTCGAATGCTATTTCCTCACGCCCATCGAAAGGAGACAATGCTTACCTTGTTGCACTGGTCCCAAATGTACATCGTTAAGCTTTCTTTTGGCGTGTTCAATGTCTTCTCTGTTTTCTGTTTAGGAAATCTGTGGATTCAAGGAAAGTATATGTATCTTGGGTTTGAGTGCTAAACCTGAATCCTTGTAGATATAGTATGGCAATATACTGCACTTGCGAATGGTTGTCTGTCTCCATATGTGTCCGACAATGCATGAGGCTACTGTGTTACAGGGATAGGTGTACTTCTGTGTCATCATGCTTTCAATTTTGGAAGTGGATTGTGGATGACTAAAATATAGTTTCCAAATTAAAAGACATACTTACTTTATTAAATCCATATTAGGTTAACCCTCTGCTAGTTATTTTTAGTTTACCTTTGTAAAGATCCAGCCTGTTGAAAAGCAATAATTTACATGATCCAAAATAAATAGTTAATTGCTGACAAAATATGTGAGCAATATATCCTTCCATGTTTTTATTGCAAGTCAAAATAAGAACGGTTGTCACTTGCAATGCTAATTGGGCATTCCGGGGGTGTACATTTATCGACCTTTTGAGGACAGTCCATCTCGACATGTGCATCTAATGAGA
The DNA here is from genome assembly GCA_026261675.1 of Hippocampus mohnikei. Classification (NCBI taxonomy): domain Eukaryota; kingdom Metazoa; phylum Chordata; class Actinopteri; order Syngnathiformes; family Syngnathidae; genus Hippocampus; species Hippocampus mohnikei. The sequence goes on from JAKGUB010000348.1 coordinate 14,691,995, forward strand.
CAAACAGAGCACTGATTCAGTGGCGCAATTAACACAGTGACAATAGCTTTGATCTTGAAAGGCATCAAGAAATAGGTCGTTTGCCTTGAGAGTGAGTTGAAAGACAGTTTCGCAATATGGTATCGTTAGGCCAGTGAGATGCTAAAGGTGAATGTCAGGGGAAATACTGCGAAAAAACAAACAAGCAAACAAAGAAAAAAAATTCCCTGCTGCCTTACATTCCAGCTGTATCATCACCATCATAAAATTAGAGAACAATTAGATTTTGATTCTCAATTGAAATATCCGTTTCGCAAAGAGATGATCTGACTTGTGTGTGAATGGTCTCAACTACCGGTAGTCAAACATGTAGTCTGCCTTGTGATGCAGATGTCAGCTGCGATAGGCTTCAGCTCCCGGCAACACTGAAAAAAAGAAGCGGTATAGGAAAGAGATGGAATTTAGATGGATTTGCGCATATGTATGCACACACACACGCAGATACACACACATACACAAAGAAAAATAGGCATCGTTAGATTTTCTTATTCTTCTTATTCTTCTTATTTTTGCACATCTAACTGTTCAACATTACTTTTTGCATTTACAACAGACGTTTGATCAATGTATCTCTTGCTTCAATAAGAGTCGGTATGTAAAATTCTCAACATCGAAATCATCCTCATAAGGCTGTTCACATTTTGGCATCATCATATTAAGGCAACAACTGATCAACTGTCGTTGACCTCACCATTGTGTGAGCTTAAAACGGAAGTGGCCAATGAGCTAAGAGGGTCACAGAGTGTCATCAGCAGGTTGCAACGGCGATTCAGACGGTTTGGCCGAGTTAATGAAAGGCATCCTGAGAAATGTATTGGTCGATTTGCGGATCAATCACGGTGTGAATTTTGTTCCTCGTTAGAAAACAGTAAGTGTGCATGCAAGAAGAAATGCTAAAGCAGTGGACAGTTGGACATTCAGAAGTTTAAAGATGGACAAATGAAGTTAACCAATAAAGATTTTGGTGCATTTTAGATTCATCCTGAAATTTAACACATGGGGTGCCATTGTTAGTCCTATGCATTATAAAAGAGTCATACAATTTGGTGCTGATTCAAATACAGGACTTATAGGATTGTCTGGCCCGGTGCAGGAATACACAATAGTGGGTGCAAAAATGTGCTTTTATGAGTCTTAGAGTTGCAGAAGTGCTCTCTTGACGGCATCCTAAACTCCACCGAAATTAGTTCATTAGATGAAATCAATGGAGCACAATGAGAAAACTTCCTCTTCTATCGGAGACTGTTTACAATGTCTGGCTCCCTTTGACGGCTCCACTGAGGAAGAAAATAGTTGGTGTCTGCCTCCCACGAATGTTCCAACCTTAAGAAATATACATAAAATGTCAAGTGAATAAACAACTCATGCTGTGACGCTTTCATCTTCAGAAGTTCAAGTCTGAGAAAGACTTGGACATACGCGACAGTCCATCAGCCTTCTTAGGAGGCATAGCAGTTTATTCCTTGACACAGCGCAAGGTTCACAGTTTGACAGCTACGGGTAGCAGCATCTCTTTATTTACCTGTAAAATCTTTTCTCAGCATCACCCGTTTGAGGCAAACTTCAGATAGAAAATATCTCGACGATGAGTCACAGAGCTGATTAAAAATGAGCTGTGGGAGATGATTACGGCTCATTTTTCTAGTTAAAAGTCAAAATGGCTCCAGAAGCGCTTATTGACTCAAGTATCATGACTCACCAGCCATTCTGCATAAATGCATTTAAACACATAAGTCTCAATGCAGCATCTGCTGCTTCTCCCTGTCCTCGATTTCTCAGCCAACACTTTTCTGAACACTTGAAGTGAGCGCAGCAGGCAATCTATCAGTGTCGTTAAACTGTTCAAACTGCTGTGTACGGCTGTAGCTCTGGCCTCCGAGCACTACATCGTCAAGCGGCATGATTCTATCATGTATCGGAACACTTTAGCTATTAGTAGATGCTGTTTGGTGGCCCATTTATGGTTTTATACCGAGCAGCGAGATGCTAGTTTGCTTTTGAACACGATGAATGAAGGCATGGAAATGTATTTTTATGGATTTACCAAATAACATGAGGAGAGAAGGAGAAATCCTGTAATTTTTATGGGCCGGATACAAACTGTTGCACATGGCAACATTCTACTCTGGAAATGCAGGTCCTTAGGAACGCACATCATCAAAAGTATTTGAACATAAATGATTGAACCACAGGAATGTCAATTGAGAAAATATGCCGCAGTGAAAAAACACTACTTTTTATCATTGACTGAGATATAATGCATCCATGCATCCATTTTCAACACTGCTCATCCTGAACAGGGTCGTGGGGGTTGACTTCGGGCGACCCTGAACTGGTCGCCAGTCAGTCGCAGGGCACATATAGAGACAAATACTGAGTGGGAACCGATCCCACACTGCCTGCTCACAAATCAGGTGAGTGTACCAATACACCATCGGCGACTGAACATAATACATTGCTTAGCCAATAATCTGCGGCATGCTAACTTGTGAAGCTCCAGTTGCAACAGTAAATCACGATCCCTGGACTCCAATTCCTTGATTTTGTATTTGGCGAACGACTACATAAAATTACATGACCCTCCTAATCTCAACCACACACACACACACACACACACACACACACACACACACACACACACACACACACACACACACACACACACACTTAGAAACGCCCATGGCTTGGGATGCTTGGTGTGTTACTGCTTGGACAAAATATATCTATATCTATATATCTATATCTATATCTATCTATATATATATATATAATAAAATAAAATAAATAAAAACATCTAATAAATGCTGCTGAATAGACATATTCCTGCATGTTTTCCAAGTCTCCCTGTTGCAACACACCCGACTCAAATGATCAGATCATCAGCAAGCTATGCGGAAGCCTGATATTGAACCTGTTCAGTTGAATCAGGTGCATTGCAACAGGGAGAGTTGGAAAACATGCAGGACAGCGGCCCTCCAGGACCTGAGTTTGACACCCCTGGACTGTAGCATCTAGTGCAGGGGTCGCCAACGTGGTGCCCGTGAAGACCACATCAATAGCCCACCAGTGCTAGGATTGTGATTTGCTAGTAGAAATTATGATTTAAAAAACAGGGGCAGTATTGTGAGATATTTTTAAGATGATCAGAGCCTGAAAATTAAAATCATTAATAATTCAAAATACCACATTCTAATATTATTAAATGTAATTTGTACAAATGTTATTTCAGACGTGTATCATTTTGGTAGCCCTTCACACAATCAGGACACATAAAGTAGCTCTCACTCTCAAAAAGGTTGGTGACCCCTGATCTAGTGCAACTGGGGGTTCAATATCTTGCGCAAGGACACTTGAAGATAGTCCAGGGCCTCAGGTTGGAGACAACCTCTCCTGAGTCAAGGGAATTAAAGTGTCTAATTGTGGCTATATCTGGAAAGGAAGAACATGGCGTTGATGCCGATTCATATCCAAGACAATAATTAGTGTTTGATTTGATAAAAATCAAACTCGGCACTCGGAGGTCTTTCTGTGTATTCACCAGCCACATCATTAGGTACACTTGCAAAACCATTTTCATAAATCATCTCCCAGACAATGTCAAAACTGACCAAGTCGTGAATTTCTGAAGCATCCCTTGTATTGCGTTTCATCCGATCGTGCAGGTGTAACTAGTGCGGTGGCCGAGGACTGTCCTTACCACACATGAACTTTAGAAGCAGAAAGGGTGCCCTTTAGATGTTCAAGCGCTGCTCTGCATTGTCAATCATGTCGACAGCAGTCCAAAAAGAAGACCGTTTGAGTTCACGCCACGGATCAAAATGACATAACACGAAAGCAGGTGATTTACCACAGTTTATTTTCCATATAATATGTAACATCCTGTAAAAAGTTCACGCATGTAGATATTTGAGCACACGATAAGAGCACATCTGAGCAGGAAAAATAAACATTTCATATAGGAATGAATGAATGAATGAATGAAAAGCGGGCTCAATATACTGTACGTGTTCAAATGAGACAAGATCTGGCCTTGCTGTTCGTTTTTTATATGCGTATGTCTCTGCGCAGTTAATCGTAATGCAATGGACTTCACAAATCATGACGAGAATCAAAAATCCGTATTCCATTTTCTGGCAGGGTGTGTGGATGTCGACTTTTTGTGTGTGCTCTGTCACTTCTATATTCACTTGAGTTGGTTAGTTCAGCGCAAATGAAAATTCTACAGGGGACATTGGACTGGCAATAGTAATCAGAATAATACCCCCCATCCCCTCACCCAAAAAAAGAAGCAGCAGAAAACTTGGAACCGGCAGTCCTTCCTGCAGTTTCCCTGCTCCGTTGATAACTTTTTCCATTAGATTATTTTACCCGACACAGCAAAAGTACCCAGACGAGGAGAAGTGATGAAAATACAGAATGCTTAATAGGATTAACAAATCGCCCATGTATTACCTCTCAAACTCCTCAACAAGCAGAGCGGAACATTGAGAGTCAAGCTGCTGTACATCCTCCTTGGCTAATTGAGGACATCGAGGCTTCGGCGGGTCAGAAGCTCGTCAATCAATACGACTGCACCCTTACACTGTATTCCCACAGAGAAATATGTCATTCTCTTTACCCTGCATCCTGAATGCTCTCCAGAAGATCGACTGTCTCCGTTGCTTCTTCACCATTCCCACTTCCCTTCAACACAGTCTGCGTTTTTGTTTGGAAAAAGTCCGTCGACTATTTAATAGTGTGTGCCGCTCACTGGTGGAGGGAATCGGTATGGGGGAAGGGCAGACATCGGGCCCCGTTGGTACCTGCTTGGCCTCAGACCATCCATCTCCGGAATGTGGGGCTCCAGGTCGACGTGCAGGTGAGTGCGGCAGTAGTCCAGCACTGACGGCTCACAAGCGTACGTCAGGGCTCTCAACTGCAGCGGAATCTACAAGTGCAGAGAAAGGGCAAAAAAAGGAGATTGGCACACGCGTGAGCTCTCTAAATCAGTCGGAAAGCCCCCATTTCAACATTTTATCCGCTCCGAGAATGTTTGAAACTGGATTCGTTTGCTCATGGCACTGCACTGTCATTAATGCAGTCTTGGCTGGTGATATGGAGCACGCCCCGAGACCTGAAATATGTGCTGCTCAAACACCGACTTTCAACTTAGAATGATTTATATGCAAGATGAAAGCCTCGAGCAAGAGTGCACACATACGTTCTGCCCTCTTTTAAATGGAATCAAGGCTCCATTTAGAAGAGAGTGCTTATTATACTACCACTTAGCTGATTCCTACATAGAGGGTATTTAAGTTTACCTGCAAGTGAGGTCGGACTTATATGAATTGAATGGCACAGAGGTTGAATGGATCCGCAGATATAATGCATAAAAATGAATGAACTATTATACTCACCTACACATTATGACATGCAATATGTGTAGAATAGAATCCTGTTCACTGCAAGTCTTCGGCTGCCACTAGCTTTGTTGTTACACTGATCTTTTTCACTGCAGTCTTTGAGGTTTTGCAGCAATCGATGCCTCAGATTTCCCGTTACTGTGAAATTTGTTGTCCAATTGTTTAGCTTTAATTTTTTTTTTTTGCCTTTATTATATGTCTTTTTCTTTTCTCCAGTAGATAATACTTTACTTTGCCACTCATAGCCTTATGATCCTTTGGGACTATAAATTTCATTACATGCTACAAACTTATGCATATTATGTGCTTGTTCTGACATTCCTCTATTTTAGCCAGAAAATTCATTATATGGACCTTCCAGCAGTAGTGTAACAACATACCTAATGGTGCCCAAGACCTTTTTCCATAGTAGTGCTTCTATAACATTCATTTGAAAGCAGAGTACTGTACTGGAGTGCGAATAAGGCACAACACACACAAAAACGAAAAGTACATAACAGAATAATAGACAAAGGAAAACAAACACAATCACAGACACACACAATAACATACGGTATGGTATCATTTTAAATATAAGATGAGAAGTAATGTATCGTTCGAGTCAGACGGTCCGTTATTAAATAGAAGGCGTTTCCTTTTATAGAGAATGATGAATGACTTCATCCGTCCTATTGTTAGTTCTTTGTTCCAGTATTATACCAGTACAAGTCCCCAGAGGCTTTTCAAAGTCCCTCGTGTGAAAATCACCGCTCTCTTTCATAATTGTACTGAGGGACAGCGATTATTAAATATTCCATTTTGGGATTATTTTCTAAAACCTCAAAGGGATTTACTTCAAACTAATTTGAATCCCCATTCCTTCTGTATCGAGTGTTGGTCAAGAGTCGCAAAGCCATCAGCAGTCCAATCTGGCTTTGTTTGTTTGCTGCTTAGATTGGAAGATTAGTTGGAAATAACCTTTTTGTCTACGTCTGAACTTTGCACATCTCCTTTCGAAGAAGTAATGAAAAGTAAATACGCAGATATAAAATAAGTTAAGTCTGTGCGTGTCTTTATCTGGGATTCCTTTGTTGAAATTGTTGAGGGGAGAGGACATTGTGGGCTTGTTTTCTCCAATTAATGGAAGCGTAAAAGTCAAGGCTGTAAGTGGTGAAATCGATACCAATGTGTTTGCTTGAAGCAATCAGCCTTTCCCCGCTTGCTCTACAACTGTACTTGGCAATGCACTTCCAACCTTTATCTCCTCAACATCTCTTACCGTGTCTGATTAGCTTCTACATTGCTAGCGTATCCGGGCTGTAATCCGTGGGAGCCATAAAAATCACCTGAGCTGCTGTTACTGAGACAATAAACACTTTTTCTTGCCTATCGCTTTTCAACTCAAAGAGCCTCTCCACATCTGCATTTAGCATGAATAAACACACAATTTAGGAAGGTGAAGTTGTCCTGTTATACAGGCCTAGTCATAAAACACTCTGAATACAGTACTGGAGTCCCCACAACACAAAATGACATGTAGAAACATACTCTTGTGCATGCTGAAAGTAAAATTCAACCTGCTTTATTGTACGATTTCAAAGTACAACGCTAGCATCCTTGGATCAACTGTTCAAATTTAAGATATTAATATGACCATTTTGATATTTTTCAAATTTGTTCTTAAAATGAATAACGACATTTTAAAAAGGTAACAATTTTCTAAAGTGACTATGTTAGAGAGAGAGAAAAAAAAAAAGGACCGGGAAACAAAATTATATCTGTAATGTAATTTTTTCCTCTTTATTCATTCATTCATTCTCCGATCTGCTTTATGGAATTGAACCCGGCACCTCTGCATTGTGAGGTCGACGCGGTAACCACTGGGACACCGGGCCACCCCCCCTTTTATTCTCGGCCAAATAAATTATGATTGTATTTTTCTTTCCTCCAATGTGTTTCTGCGAGCAGTTACCCTCTGGCATACTGGCTTTCCCCCATTGTTTCCACAAATTCCGTCCACAGTAGTATCCAGGTGGCGCTCTCAGCCTACAAACTCAAAAACAGGAGGAATACCTCATTGCTTACATTGTATTTTTATGAATTACAACAAAAACAGGACTGTGGTACTCAATGTGCAAACAAAAAACATAATATGCTATAGGAACCAGGCTGAGGTTAGGAAACGAAGAATGTACCTCAAAGTGGACCATTCAACATGCAAATCATTTAACATGATCTTCAACATTTACTTAAAATCCCTTTACAACATTTTGGGAATGTCTTATTTCCTGACTTGTTTGCCCAGAGAACCAGGCTGTAATCCCTTTTAATGAATTCAATAAAAGCCGAGGATTCCACTTTACTCAAAGGCTGCAGGTATCCGACAACATACTGCAAAACCAACCGTGCGACGGTTTATGGTCGGGGTTGCCAAATAACGTCTTTTTACACCTAATTAAGGCTCGTTTACAGCGTGCTTAGCCACGTTTTCGAGTAAACATGGCACTCTTGAACAAAAAGGAACTGCCGTTCAAAAGACGTCCATTGGCCCCAGAAGGAGCTCATTCACAGAAACGTTCACGAAGCACAAAATACAATACGTTCAGTGCAGGTTCACCCAAAATACGAACAAGTTCATGAACTTTCATTCATTGACCGTGTCAGTGTTGTACCGAAGTACAAAGTGCAGTTGAATCTTTGTCCGGAAAAACAGTGGCGTACTTATTGTGCCTGGGGTGAGTCTTTGCACTCTCTCCTGTCTGTAGTCTCTGAACCTGTAGCAGAGTCCATCATTGTGCTTAAAAAAAAATAAAATAAAAAAAAGAGTCCATATAATATGAATAATTCCATTGAAAATGTTGCGTCCAATATGGCCACTGCGATCACACGTGCCCAGTCGAAAAAGTTGAGTGTTCACACAGATGCCAGGGGCCGAAGAAGGAACAGCAGTCAAGCTGCCAAATGCTATTAGTGTACGAGTGTACTCTATATTCAATGATCTCTTGACACTTGATTTTCTTAGAGCACCTCTAACTGCGGAGCATGCCCAATTCGCACTTACTGTTCGTATCTCTACCTGACCCATTTGCACTGTATCGGACTGAGTACTCTGAGTCTTCTGTTGAAACTCGAGCGATTCTCCTAACTTGTAAATCACCTCGGCTACGGATGTTTGCCAAGTGAGAGCAGGTAAGTGCAAAATATAAAAATATAAAATGGCGACTGACTTTCAAAATGCCTCGGATAGTGTTCAACATTCAATTGACCTCTGAAGTAGTTGAAAATCGTTTGACAACTTGGCTGTAGGCGACCCGGTAGTCCAGTGGTTAGCACGTCGACTTCACAGCGCAGAGGTTCAATTCCAGCTCCGGCCTCCCTGTGTGGAGTTTGCATGTTCTCCCTGTGCCTGCGTGGGTTTTCTCCGGGTACTCCGGTTTCCTTCCACATCCCCAAAACATGCATGGCAGGCTGATTGATCACTCTAAATTGTCCCTAGGTGTGAGTGTGGGCGTGGATGGTTGTTTGTCTGTGCGTGCCCTGCGATTGGCTGGCAACCGATTCAGGGTGTCCCGAGCTTACTGCCCAAAGACAGCTGAGAAAGGCTCCAGCACCCCCCGTGACCCTAGTGAGGATCAAGCGGTTCGGAAAATGAATGAATGAATGAACTTGGATGTATTTTCATTTCCTGTTTCGTTTTGGAAGTGGCTATGATGTTTTCCCTCAGCATTAGCGACACTTTTTCTGCCATTGTTTTGGTCTCAGTGAGGTCCTCAGTGAAGGATCATCCACTAATATACAAAACGTCAAGGCATTTTCTCTCTCTTAATATGAAAAGTAGTCCATTTAAAATGAGGATCAATCAAGAAAGGTTTGCTTTTATACTGTGTGCATTGATCATTGTTTGACATTTCCCAGTTCTGTCTGAAAATGGACATATCTGCAACACTCTTGTGCGTCTTAGAATAAAAGCCTTTTTGGCCCAGCCGGCACAGTGTGCATTTAGGTTTTAATTAGGAATATAGGGGAATGTTGGCTGTTATGTGAGGACCTTTCAGAGAGGTGAGTCATTCGCTTCCATGTTGGACAGCTGCCAACAGCTGCCCGAGGCTTCAGGATGCATACATTCGATTTTGCCTGAGGCATAATTGTCATCTCGGCAACTTTAATGGCAGAGGAGGTTTTACCAAGTATTGGTGTACGGTACACAGACTCACAGACATATAAAATGAAATAAAATCTCTTGATTGCAATAGCTACATCAAACAATGGTCTTCATTCCTTTTAACAGGAAGTCTTTTTATAGTGAGTCACTGGCTACTAGCCAAGATAATAAAACAGACATCTGGCATCAGACCCATCTTTTCTTGATGGGACCTACGGCCAAAAATCTTGTTCAGGGGCTGCAATATACATCGAGACTGTAAAATGCCATTACTGTATATTCCCTTGAAATGTTATGATGCATTTTTTTTCTTCTCTCTGAGTTTGCTTCTGTATGTGCCCCTCAACTCAAACGAGTCATTTGTCTTGTTGGACTTTAATTCCCTGTAGATTAAAAGTTCTCCGAAATCTCAATTAGGCTCCATAATTTTGAAAGTGATTCATTTTTAAAGCAGCTAACACCTTGTCAACAACTTTAGTACATCATGTTGATGATAAAATATACCTACACATTGATGGTGGGAGTAAATGCTTTTGCATGAGTATGAACATCACTTTCCCCTCATCATTTGCTTTCGCGACTCACCCCCGCAGCCACTTGCTATGACATCAAGATGAAGTGTCTCAAGAGGCTTCCAAGTCATCGATGCCACCAACGTATGTACTCTTAGGGATGATTTCTAAATGAAGGACAGTTTTGGTCCATGCAATAGATCATCGAGAGTTTATCTACATATGACACTATTGGCTGGATTTACATCCGTACAAGTACAGGCGCAAACATAATTGCTCATGCACACACATGTGGAAGCTGATCTAGTCACTTGCCAGATGTACCCAAGAGTGTGTTTGCTAAGCATGCACAATTGCCACGGAGTTCATTTTGCGCGTTCTGGAATGTATTCCGGGAGATTGCACGTAGGGCAAAGTAATTCATGGGGTGCTCCACATTGCTGTACTGCAGGATTTTTAATATCAATGTTTAGAATCAACTAAAAAAATGAACCCCAAATGACTGGAAGCCCCGCAGCCCAGAGACTATGAAACGTAGATAAAGGACTGTTGTAGTGTAAATGATGACCGTTTTATTTCCTGTAAATTGTAAATATACGTCTGCGTTTAAGATAGTGTCCGTGCCTGCAGAGAAGGCCGTGAAGGCCCTGACAACATGAGTTAACATGCAATCGAGCAGCCGCAATTTGGGATCTTGGTGAAAGATCGCAATCTAAGTTGATCACAAGCAACACGCCGACCACTAGCTTGCACAATTTGTTAGGTCAAACATGCAGTTAAATGGCTGCTTCTTCTAAACTGCTTATCCGCATTAATGTCATGACTTGTGGGTCAGCTGGCGTGAGCCAAACTCCATCTTACCAGCTGAGAGTGCATTCAGACAAACAACCATTCACACTCACAGCCATGGACCTTTTACATTTCTCACTTAACATGCCTGTCTTTTTTGAACAAAGACGGAAAGCCGATTACCAGGAGAAACCCCACGCCAGCACGGGGAGAACATGCGAATGACACACAGATGAGATTTGTAGAACTGTGAAGCAGACGTGCTAACTACAGTGCCCCACCACGCTGTCTCTACAACCAGTGCGATTCATTTATTTAGACCACTCAGACCATTTTCATGCGATGTATTAAGTTATTACGTTTCCTACATTCATCAAGAAAGCTACAAAAAATCTGGCTATTTTCCATTTATCCTGTTCTGGTTCACAGTGAGTGAGAAAGAAAAAAACATACTTCAAAAATGTCAATCAAATGTCATGTTTATAAGGGGGAAAAAAAACAATGCATGCTCAGTAGCTGGTGTTTGAGCGTTTCTCTGCATCTGATGTGATTGCGGCACACGTCAGAATGAGTCAAAAGCGAGCTACTTTTAGACATTACAATCAACAACAGAATAAATCACTGGAGTGAAATTGTTCTACCACGTGGGCAAGTTGGTAAATTACCTTTGAATTAATTACTGTAAATTACCTTTCAAAATCAAAGCCAATACCATTTCTGGGCCATGCTGAGATTTCAATCACGATAGGCACAACAGTATTAATGGACGTCAATGTCACAAAGCAACACGGGGTGTGATGGCTGGTTGGTTTTACAGAAAAACATCTGACGTTCGCACATCACTGTTGTCTAATAAACTGCACCTGCGCCAAATATTCCAAGTGTGACTGACCATTTTTTTGGAAAACATAAAAACCTCTGCTTTTTATGATTTGGCCTTTGCACTTCTCCGAATGCCTTTAAATAAAAGATTCTCAACTGCTGTAGGTGATAGGAAGCTTCATCATTCCAGTATGAGGGTGCCAGCCCACATTGTCATATGAACAACATCCTCCGCAATCTGTCAAGTGGATCATTCAGTCAGTGGTCAATGCCGCCGCAGAGAGAACAGACAAGCCCCCGTTTGCACAACCGTCGAGTCGGTGACACCCCCGTGCGTGCTGCTTTGCATGTTAATGGACACAGGACATTTTGCTGCTATTTCAATTTACAAAAGGACAGTACTTAATACAATTTGTTTGCAAGAATGGCCATAAATTTGTTCATTTCTTTCAGTAAGTTAGACATATGCACAGAAAGAGCAGCTCCACAGTGCTGACCTCTGCCGATACTATATGTGCACCTGACATCTTTGCCTTTCATTCCCACGGCCTGAGGAGAAATTTGGATGTCAATCAAAGTGTAATATGAATATCCCTTGGAAGACACATACATACTGTATCTGTTGTGATAAATAAATAAATACATTTTAAAAAGGGTTGGGGGAGAAAAACTGAACTGGAAGTACTACAGCCTCATGGGTTGCAGTGCTGTCTGCTGCATTCGGCTGATCACCCGATGGAGGTAGACTGTCACAGCAAAAAGTGAAATGGATAAATTTAATGTCACCAAACTTTAATAGTGATTGCTTGGCATATACCCTGCACCTTTAGAAAGTTTCATGACCATGATTAACACAGTCCTGCTAAATAACATCAAGCATTTGTAAACAATGCCTGTCGCCCTTACATTGAACTAAAAACAAAAGAAAGAAAACCAACAATTGGTCTCCTTCTTGACGGTGAGACATAAAAAATAAAAACTGTTGCTTTATCCCCCAATCTTTGTAAGGATAAGCGGATGAGATAATGGATGGATGATGCTCTTTTATTTTAATGTGTCGCAGTACACACATGGAAATTGTGCTGAAGCTCGAAAATGCCAAAAGTAATATTAAATAAAGGAACACTGTAGTGAAATTCATCCTTTCATCTATCCATTTTCTAATCCGCTTATCCTCACTAGGGTCGCGGTGGGTGCCGCAGTCTATCCCAGCTGTCTCCAGGCAGTAGGCGAGGGACACCCTGAACCGGTTGCCAGCCAATTGCAGGGCACACATCGACGAACAACCATTCGCGCTCACAATCACCCTCAGGGACAATTTAGAGCGTTCCATTAACCTGCCGTTCATGTTTTTGGAATGCGGGAGGAAAGCGGAGCACCAGCAGGTGAGGAAACACACGCAGGCACGTGGAGAACATGCAAACTCCACACAGGAATGCCGGAGACGGAATCGAACCCACGGCCTTTGCACTAGGAATATTGAAATTGAAATGATTCGTATTCATATTAAGAGTCTCCCATTCAGATCATTTAGTAGGGTGCAGATACATAATGAGGTCCTTCCCACATGAAACATTTTTTTAATTTATTGTTTTTAATTTAACATACTCATTGTAAAGGCGAACTTCAACTACACTCTGCTGTATACTTTTTATGCAGACCGCAGAGAACCAGATCAGACACATGCATGCACACAAGGAGTGAAATGGGGTTGGAGGGGAGCACAAAGAGTGTGGGATTTCTTGAGCACGGGGTTCGGGTTTGCTCAGGGGCACAGTCGGGAAGCGCACGAGCAAATCTCCAAGAACAAGTTGGCATTTACATTTCTTTATTTCATCCGCAGCGAAAAGTCCTTCTAGATGAACTCTGGCAGCACTGTGGCGGTACCTCGTCCCCTAATCGCATGTCTACCCAGTAAACAAATACAGCGCACCTCAGCCTCTGTCCAGAGGACATCGCGGCGAGCGATGTGTCAAACTTGGACTCATTTGAACGTGCATCATTGCAGTATGAAAACATACGAGCGCAGCGCAAACAGAATTTCCAGCGGCATTTAAACAGCTTCTCTTGGGATCTTCAGCTCGATACAAAGCAATAACAAATGTCATTGTTGTTTTTATAGCGTCATAATTCACGCTGTTCAAACTGTTACTGTTGCAGCTGTCTGCATTGTTCATTTTCTAAAAAGTAAACAAATTATGTTTGCTGCACTTTCATCGAAAGAAAACATTTCAGCGTTTATTATTGTTAAATATTTAGTTTGTATTTTATTGCGTATACAGTATACCTAGGGTACAATTTCACCACGACGTATAGGACATTATGTGATAATGGCGCGACAAGTAAACAGTCGAGCAAGCGTGCTTTTTTTTACTGACTTTAATATTCACGATGTAATTACATCTTCTTTCTAAAGCATTTGTCAAAATAACCATAATCCCACAGATGTGGCGGATTTATCATCTCCTAATGCCGCTCATCCTGTTTTCTGCTCATCAATGTTAGCAAAGCATGCTGAGATTTGCTTTTCTATCCTGGATGGACCATGTATGAAAAAAACACTGTGCTTTTTCTGGTGAATGGCGATAGAAATAACCCAGCTATGGTGGCGAAAAGGATAGATGTATAGATTATTTCACACTGGATACCGTACAATGTGCTGATGATGCACGTGATTCACTGCATGTTTGTGATTATTTTGTCTGTGACACTCTGGCAGGGATATTCATGCGCTAATGTGTCTAAATGCCTATCAAAGGAACCTGTTTGTCTGTCTATCCATCCATCCATCCATTTTCTAATCCGCTTATCCTCACGAGGGTCGCGGGCGTGCTGGAGCGATTTCCAGCTGTCTTTGGGCAGTAGGCGGGGGCAACCATCTGAACTCGTTGCCAGCCAATTACAGGTCACGCATAGACGAACAACCATTCGCGCTCACACCCACACTGAGGGACAATTTAGAGTGTTCCATTAACCTATCATGCATGTTTTTGTGAAGTGTTAGGAAACCGGAGTACCCGAAGAAAACCCACGCAGGCACGAGTAGAACATGCAAACTCCACACAGGAAGGATCGAACCCACGACCTCTGCACTGTGAGGTCGACGTGCTAACCAGTCGCCCACCGGGCCGTCTTGTCGGTCTACGTGTGGATATATCTGCATATGAACTGTGTAAGTTAGGGGTCGGCAACCTTTTACACTCAAGGAGCCATTTCGACCTGGTTTCCACGGAAAAGGCACTGCTGGGAGCCGCAAACACTTTTTGACCTCTGAAGTTGATCCGGTGTTAGCCCTCTATCTATCTATCTATCTATCTATCTCTACTGTATATCGGTATATATATATCAGACATTTCAAATTTATTTTCCCAATCCACGCAGAGCCGCAACATATGAATGAAAGACCCGCATGCTGCTCCGGAATGACAAAATTCGGTTGAATAATTATTTGCAATTGCAATTGTCTTTTTGGAATAGTCTAATGTGTTATAGTGTATCATCGACGCAGATGAGTTATTTTGTTGTTTGATTTGTTTTTGTTTGTTTGTTTTACAACAGTGACATCTCAAGCATGTTGGGTTGAGGTAAGCTCTGCTTTCACTTGCTAACATGCATTACGGGCACTAAATACAGCTGTCGTTGATGCCATTCTGCTAATCTTTATGACAAGAAATATAAATCTGCTGCATAAGCTTTTTGCCTTTGGATGGTAACCTACAGTAATCCAATTTGATCACATGCCAGATGCTGTTGTCACATTCACAAATGTATAAAACCATCTTACCGGTACGTAAAATGAGCAAAATTATTTCGGTGTGTGTTTGCTGATGCAAACAATACAGCAACATTCCATTTGAATTAGAAAAAAAAAAGCGCGGCATAGCCCTCCCCAGTTTGATTCCTTTGGGACCACACGTTTGTTTCTTTTGACTTTTATTATTAAAGCAGTAAAATGCAGCACGAAAGGGTCACTTCTTGTCTTTACAGTGACTATAACCACAATTTACATTTACAGCCACAACATGCGCACTGTAATGAGATCCAAAGAGCTAAAACCATTATGAAACGCCTAGTTGACAGACAGGTTTGATAATAATAATCCAGTAGATTACATGACATTATGTTATGTAAATTTGGTTGGTTTCAGACATAAAATGCATATTTTTGTGGGCTGGGGGGTCGTTTTTGTGAAGCCATTCAAAAAAATAAAAAAGTTCCAAGGATTAATAGGGAGCTTGTCCAAAAAAAGACTCAACCTTCCCTGTCTCCCCCGAGGAAAAGAATCGGCAATAAAGAATACCATGTAATAGAAAGTGACTAAAAAGAAATTATGACTTGGACATCCATCTTCGAGTATTTTTTAATACATTGCACAAGGCCAAACCATTTAATTCACCGGTCTCATTTATTCCACACTGAGATAATGTAGCAAATCAAAGATAATGCAGCAAGCACAAAAGCATTGTTAGAGGGCGAGGCCGACAGGCTCATGCTTAATGATAATACAGTACAATATAATCACCTTTGTTCAGATTGAATGCTCATTGTTTACCCGCTTGGCTGCTTTCGAAAAAAAAAGGCAATATTTATTTGTTTCACAGGCAAGACGTCACGGTTCCTGCACACTGTTTTAGTTTAGCAAGAGTTTGAAGAATGACTGCAAGTGGGGTAGTGAGAGGTGAGTTTTCTCATTACAGCTTCTCGCTGTATCAAATATTCTGCCTGTGCAATGGTAGTAGTGTTCAGTATTGATTGACATTGTCAGAAAGGTTTTGACTGAACTATTTGATCATCATTGTGGTTGTAGTTTAGGGTGGTGTAGAGTTGCCCAGCATGAGGAGAGCGGCATCTAGTATTTTGGTCATCTGAGACAGGTGTTTTTCCACAAAACAAGTCTCAGATAGTGCTGGTCTGTATATAAATTATGTAAAAATTATGTAGAGGGCTAATCCTCATTTGCATCTTTACAAGGGAACATGAAGATGTTGCTGCCATCATCGCCCGACACCTCATTACAACTGTGCCTCATTTATCGCGAGGGTGGCCACGTGTCAAGTATCCGCCCATCCATCCATTTTCAACACTGCTTATCCTGAACAGGGTCGCCGGTGCTGTAGCTGCAGCCTATCCCAGCTCCCAGCTGACTTCACGCAGAAGGCAGACTACACCCTGAACTGGTTGCCAGTCAGTCGCACGGGACACATATAGAGACAAAATGCGATTCACACGTGCACGAGTGGGAACCGATCCCGCACTGCCCGTACACAAGCCAGGCAAGTGTCCCACTGCACGATCAGTGACGGGTGTATTCTAACTAAGTAAAAATACATTGTGGTAAAGTAGAAATGCTTGAGTATCTATACTTCCAGGTGACGTTTATAAACACTTGAAGGCTTACTGGGGTGAGACAATTGAAGTGCCGAGAAGATGTACCGCATTTTCCGGACTATAAGTCGCAGTTTTTTTCCTAGTTTGGCTGGGGGTGCGACTTATACTCTGGAGCGATTTATGGGTGAAGAAATTATTAACACAATATTATATCATTTCAAATGTTATTTTCCCATTAAACCACAAGAGGCCGCTCTAGACCTGTATTGATAAAACCACGATGAGTCTGATGTAAGCGAAGTAGAAGAGGAAGCCTGCATCTTCTACTTCCGGAGTTGGTGGAGTTGCTTTGAAGTGACACAGAGGATGAAGATTCCATTGGATTTCGTGATTTGGAGTGACATTGATGGTTTGGTGAACTTGTTTGCGTGTTCTTTATGCTATAGTTATCTGAATAACTCTTAATATGTTACTTGAACTTAACCAGGCACGTTCTCATTTTGTTGTTTATGCGTCATGTAACGTTAGCATATCGTACACTTATTCAGCGTGTTGTTTTCGATTTTATTTTAATTTTAAATTGCCTTTCAACATGACAATGTATGTTCTTGGTGTTGGATTTTATCAAATACATTTCCCCCCCAAAATGCGACTTATACTCCAGTGCGACTTATATATGTTTTCTCCTTAATTATGCATTTTTTGGCTGGTGCGATTTATAATCCGGAGCGACGTATAATTCTAAAAATACGGTACTTCCATTTTTCGGAATAAAATAGCTGGCAGATCAGATGCATGTAAATGAAACAATATTTTTATCTTCTTTTTTTCCCTCTTTCACCCTGTATCAAATTGATCTACAGCCCACTACTGGGTTGCTGCAACATCGTTGTTGACCCCTGCAACAAATACGCTCAATTTAACCTTGAAGATTCCCAAAACCTGAATCAAATTAAATCATTTGGTTCCTTCCACGTGGGAGCAATGGCCAGCACTCTGAGAGCGGAACAGCCATAACCATCCCATAAAATAAAAAACACAGAGTCATAAATTCTGAAGGCATTCATTAGGAGTCTAGACACCAAAACAAAGGCAGGTTAATATTCACTCTCTTTCTCGTTCTGGTCAGATCAAATCCCGAGAGGACCATCTGCCTGCCAAACAAATTAATACCAGATTTGCAGAATGCGTTGATTTAGTGTGAGCAAGGATTGTAATGAAGTGGTAGAATGAGAGATCTATTCATCCCGCTGCTCATTTCATGTGTTTTCTGTTGTAAACGCAACACATACACCATACTCCATAAATGTCCGCATTTAAAGGGATCTCCTGTAAAAGTGTAAAAATGATGCCCAGCACTACTAAGTGAACTAGCTTTGAAGCTAGAGACCTGTTGCAGAGGCGTGGCCCTTCAATCGCTAATTAGCAGTATAGAAAATAGCTCTGACATTTATATCGATATGCCCTTTCCCCACACATGCATGTTAGATGTGGTATTTATTCACGCTGCTACAAATAACAGAAATATTTTTCTAAA
Organism: Hippocampus mohnikei; assembly: GCA_026261675.1. Taxonomy (NCBI): domain Eukaryota; kingdom Metazoa; phylum Chordata; class Actinopteri; order Syngnathiformes; family Syngnathidae; genus Hippocampus; species Hippocampus mohnikei. The sequence continues at coordinate 14,710,565 of JAKGUB010000348.1, forward strand.
AAAATCCTTTCAATAAGGGAACATGTGACTTGATGTCTTAATATGCGTATGTTGGAATGAAACATTTTTGGCTTTTATAGAATGAAAATGTATTTTTAACAGTCATTGTACCGTTGTTTGCCCTTTCCCCTGCTATAAAAACCGTCTTGAATCCGCATTAATCCAACTGTAATCCCCAATAATCCTGACAAATTTGAAAAATAGCGGATGGAAAGGAGAGGTCACAAGTGATAAAATAAGCTTGAGTTGAATTTTATTTTAAAAAAAAAGGTTAGCTTTGAGTAGATTCTTGCATCACATTATAGAAACAGCGGGCCTGAGCCATCGCTTGATGGAGCCTACAATTGGCAGCGGTGGGAAGTAATGCATTACACATACTTTGCTGCTGTAGGCTTCTTATGTAGATTTTCCAGGTGTCTGTACTTTACATGAGTATTTATTTGATGGCAGTTTATTTCAGCCCTCTACATAAAAATAATTAAAAAAGATGATGTACTTTCTACTCCTTACTTTGTCAAAATTGGCTAGTGACTTTCCTTTACCTCAGATGACAACATGATGTAAAAAAAAATCATTCAATCGGGCTCTTGAACACGACATGCCACATGTCAGGTGATTGTTTGAGTCTTTTTCTCACTACGAGCGACAGGGAAGTTAAAATAAAGATTTGTGCTCACACTCACACATCGGGACAAGTTCGAGTGTTCCATTAACCTGGCATGCATTTTCTTTGGAATGTGGGAGGAAACCGGAGTACCCGGAGAAAACCCACACAGGCACGGGGAGAACATGCAAACTACACAGGGTGGCCGGAGACCAAATCGAACCCGCGACCTCTGCACTGCGAGGTCGACACGCTAACCACCCGGCCGCTCAACAAAACATGTATTTTGGGTTTTTTTCTCTTTGTACTGAAATATATTTCAGAGACATTTTTACCTTTATCTATGAAGTCCATGACTTCACAACCATGAACTCGACTGTTTTTTCTGTTTTCACACAAACATCGGTATTTCTTCATAATTGTGTCAGCTTTGCCACTTTTGCAAAAAGGATAGAATAAAATCCCTTTATTTTTGAAGGAACACTTTTGGCTGTGTACCATTAACACTATATATCTATTAGATACATTTAAACTTAAATTTATAGTAAAATATACAGTACTTTAAATGGTTACATATTGCATAAATGCCCTGTTGTTTAAGACTGCGAATGTGTTGGTGCCACTGCTCTCAGCACCAGAGTGCGGGCTTTTCACTCCAGTCCAGTTGCCATGGCAATAACTGAAAAGAATGAGCTGTATGTCCAACTCTTCATGCTGTGGAAGAGTGTGTGATGAGCGTGTGTGTGTGTATTTTATTTGTTGTACACTCTCATTATGTGGACACTGCATTCGGTGTCCTCTCCGACATCAAATCTTTACTATTGACCAGATAACCCACGCACTAACAACCACACACATCATTGTCCTGCTCTAAATCTGAAACATCGGATCAGTTAAAGAAGCAACATGGTTACGTTTGGTGACTCAGTCCAGCCGAGACCATGAACTACACAGACGGGGGGGTTGAATCTGATTTGTTTGATCCCTTTCTTCTACCCTGAAAGGGCAGAGAGGCCATACTTTTACTCTAAGTGCTACTGTATGGAAAAAAAACCCTCTGAACTTGGAGAGAATTGCAACGACAGGGGCTTCTTGATAGACAGACAGATAAAAAAAAAAAAACAGCCCATCTATCTGCACCAGGGATCTTGTGCATGAATGAATATTACGGGATGCCATGCAACTGCCATATAAACTTCGGCCGAAATCCTGCCCGTCGTCGACTTGCCTCATACGGTAGGTTCTCGGCACTCTTGTCTCCATGTTACTGCCAATGTTTCCCATTAAGCAGTTTCATTATTGGTGTTCTGATGCCATCTAGTGGCGATTGTTGGTCGGAACCATTTATCGCGAATAAAGGTTCACCGGACCCTAGTTGCCGTGCACATTGACTGGAGCACGTTAAAAAGACACGTTTTGTAAGCTTTCTGTATGTAGCCTTTTGTAAGAAGACAAGAGTGCCGAGAACCTACCGTATGAGGCAAGTCGACGACGGGCAGGATTTCGGCCGAAGTTTAGCCCCTTATGGGTGTGAGCCCACGAGGTTTGTGTGCATTTTATGTTAAATCAATTGTCTTCGTAGTTTTGTCTTTTATTTGGTACGTAATGTCACTTGTTTCATGTTCGTGGGACCAGTTCTCACGGGTTGCCAGGAATAAACCCTGTATTTTTATCGTGGACTTCGTGTCGTCATTCATGCCGCATCCTGAGGGCGCTACAGTGAGAACTCTCCGCTCCGACGCATGGTTAGACGACAAGGACGGTGCCAGCGCGCGAGAGAAGGACGGCCATCGTGACTCCATTTTGTGTGACGAAACGCAAGGGCTTGGGAAAATCCACGTTCACGATGTCGACAAGATAAGCAAGTTATTGGACCATAAGAAGTTGAAACCTTGATATACAATCATTTGTTGTTGTTTAAGAACTATAATATTAGTGAAAGTTAAGAAAACATTTAAGGTGGTAACAATTGCATGTATGTTACACTGATTCAAGCTTAGATCTTGCATTTAAACATTTTTGTGACAGTTTACTGTGCTTTCAGCAAAGGTTAATTCGACTAATGCAAATAGTTATGATATTACTGCTTTGAATATTAGGCTTATTTTCAATCCTCAAGTTAAAGTAAACGAAACAACGACCAAATTTAACAATGGCAACGTTTGAGTCTCAGTCAGAAGTCAGTGATCGTGATGTAGAGCAACCATTCGCAACTGAAGGTGCCGAAAGAGACAATTCCACTACTCAACAAGAGCTACAAAGGAGCCAAAGAACCCGCAAGTTGACGGAAAAGGGCCAAGAGCTGCGTGATGCGCTTATAAGTAAAGCAACACATCGATTCAGCGTGTGCTATGAGAAGTGGAAGTTTGTCACTAAAGATGCCAAGAAAGCCTTGCATGAACGATGCTCAGAAGATCAAATGCATGAACATGTTACCAAAGTAACACAGGCTTCAAAAGATGTAAGCACTGCTTATGAAGAATTGAGACGCATTACCTATCCAGACAATGCCATGAGACGCAGAATCGATACATGTGAAGCGGTAACTAAGACAGTAATTGAAACTGCTGAAGAGTGCATGAAAACGAAAATGATGGAAAATTATGCAGACAAGGAAACGGAAAAGACAAACCTTGCCTTAAGATCCTCACGCTCAGAGAAGATGAGTATCAATTCATACCACACTAAGTCCTCCATTCAGTCAAAGGTTTCCTCTAGACATTCCAGTTTTTGCTCTGCTAAAAGACAAGATGCAGCTGCTGAAGTTGCAGCTAACGAAGCCGCCTTGCAAGTTCTGCTTCAACAAGAAAGCCATATCAAAGACATAGAAAAACAAGAGGCAGAACGGCAAAGAGCTTTAGAAGCAAAACGCAGGGAACTAGAGAGGCTGGACTCAATTAAAAGCCTAAAGGCTGCTCAGGCAAGACAAAGAGTCTATGACCAAAGTGTATGTTCTGATGAGGAAATATACAAGCTACTGCATCAAAATTCCAAGAAAGAAAATGAAGTAAAATCCAAAAACAATGACTCCCATTGCAAATCTTGCTGTTCAACTCAAAGGGTGATACATCCACAACAAGAAATAAAGATGCAAGATTTAGTCAAGGCCCTTACTGAGTCAATCAGTTGTAGTAGACTGCCTGTACCAGAACCAACTGTATTCAGTGGTGACGCTATCAGATACAATGATTGGAAGATTTCCTTTCAGACACTCATTGACAGAAAAAACATTCCAGCTGAAGAGAAAATGTACTATCTGCGCAAGTACGTGAGTGGGCCTGCCGGAAGAGCCATTGAAAGCTACTTTCTATTAGGCACAAAATCAGCCTACGATGCTTCATGGGCAATCCTTGAAGAAAGGTATGGCAATCCATTCATTATTTCTAAGGCATTTAGAGATAAACTTGATGCCTGGCCAAAGATAAGCTCGAAGGGCAGTATAGAATTACAAGAGTATGCTGACTTTCTTCGAAGCTGTAAGGCGGCCATGTCTGAAATCAAGGGTCTCGAAGTACTCAATGACTGCAATGAAAATCAAAGAATACTTTCAAAACTCCCAGAATGGCTTATTTCAAGGTGGAACAGAAAGGTGACCAAAATACAAGAGCAGTGTCAAACCTTTCCAAGCTTTAGCGAGTTTGTGGACTTCCTTACGTTTGAAGCCAAGATTGCATGTAACCCCATAACATCACTCCATGCATTGAAACCAAGTGAAGGTGAAAGGCTGAAAGCGTTTACAGGCAGAAGTCATGGAACAAAGGTTCTTAAAACTAACACAAGCGAAGTGACGAGTTGTAACTTCTGCGAGAAGACAGGCCACAACCTCCAGAAATGTTGGGAGTTTATGAATAAGCCTATCGAGGAAAGACTTGCATTTGTGCAAGAGAAGAAGTTATGCTTTGGATGTCTGAGATCAGGCCACCGCTCAAAGGATTGTGAGACGAGAGAAACATGTGACACATGTGATAGAAAACATCCAACTTGTCTCCATGATGACCGAAGTAAGGATACAAGACGCCAAACAAAGGTGAACAAAACAAGGCATGATGAGTCAATTGAGAGAAAGACATACTGTTCACAAATTGCCAATGATGCACCACAAGCAAATGAAGCAACAGCTCACAGAATTTTGCAAAATGATGAAGCGACTCATACATCTTCCATCATCCCGGTGTGGGTGTCGACCAAGAATGAACCAGAGCATGAAGATGATATTGGATTAAGTCACCGAATCATTGTGAAGCAAGTCATGCAAAGCATTGAATCCTCTTCAAATCTCACGAGTGAAGTACACTATCTGAACAAAACTCAAATAAAGGAAATGGTCTCACCTGCAGACGTAATCGAGGTGTAAGGCTTCGGAGGAAATTAAAACGTCTCAAGAAGATATCAGATTTATGACGAAATTGAAAGAAAGCATCAAGCATAAGGATAATGGCCATGATGAGATGCCACTTCCATTCAAGACTGAAATACCTGACTTACCCAACGACAAGGAGTGTGCCATTCAACGGCTCAGATGTTTGGAAAGAAAGCCAAGAAGAAACAAGCAGCACTACGTGGATTACGAGAAATTCATGAAGAAAATCAAAGCCCATGGAGATGCTGAAGAGAATCCGGCGGCCAATGCCTCAAGAGGTCTGACGGATAAAGAACTCATAACATTGAAGTGGTTCACAGGCCCTGATCTTCGCTTGCAGAAAGTTCTATCAAGTGGTGATATCAAGGTGGGAGAGACGTCACTTAGTGACCCAGAAGTTAAAAAGGTTTCAGTCCTCAATACGCAAGGTAACGAACAATGGTCACTTCTAGATCGCCTGCAGAAGTTCCCCGACTGGTTCAGAATGATAATACGGACTAAAGATAAAGCCAAGAAACATTACCATGAAAGGACACACCATCACGGTCTCAGAATCACAACAAATGCAATTTGTGCAATCATCGCAATTCCTTATCTGCGGAAGAGGAGGCGTCGTGTTCAAGTCTTGTCAAATACCTTCTGGGCAAGGTGGAGAAGGAAATATGTTGTGAATCTTCAAAGCAGACAAAAATGGACTAAAGAACGCAGAGATGCTAAAGTCAATGACATTGTGCTCCTACAAGATGACTCAAGCCCACGTAACCAATGGAGATTGGCAAAGATGGTTGAAGTGTCTTCTGAACACGATGGAAGAGAGAGTGAAACTACTTATGAGTGATTGTACAGTGTGTATTGTTTTGTGTTTTTGTTATTGTAAAGTGTCCTTGGGTGTCTTGAAAGGCGCTTATAAATAAAATGTATTATTATTATTATTATATGATTCCAAATGCGTTGTCAAATACTGGCAACCAAAAGTGCATGTAAATAAATCAGAACTAAAGTTAACACAAGAAAGTGATCATTGTACAGTGCAGCAAACATGCAGAACATACCACCACATTTGACTAGCTGCCACCATTATCATAGGCCAGGAGTTGAAAATTATAATGATTTGCTGCCATGTCGAACCTCCTTCAGGCATTCATGCTACTTGGTCATCTCAGCGCCACAGCCCGAAAACATTTGCAAACATTCAAGGTGATTAGTTAAGAAGCAGCTGCAACGGAAGCGCTATCAAGAAAACCATTTTGCACCCACTTAGGGGTATATTTGCTGCCGCATTGTCAGGCCTGTCTTAAATATTAGAGACGAAGCAGATGGGAACATTAAGAGCCACAGGTAACAAACAGTACTTTTTTTTTTTTTTTGCCATGCAACACTCATCACTCACTCAGTATTCTAATCATTGTGGCTTTCAGCCAGACATTGTCATCGCTGTTGTGATTTTGCATGGCACTTGCAAGAGATTAGTTGTCAACAGCTTTTTTCCCCCTCGGATTTCCTCATCACAATGAATTGTTCGACTGTGGGCGACGCTATTGTCCTTGTTTGTTCCCTGGCCTGTGCCAACTACATGGTTTTTATTATAGACAAACTGCTGGCACCTTGTAATGCATCACTGCCATGACAGATGATAAGATGATGATGGCATTTCCTAAAGTATTGGATGTCACATTATGATCAAGCACATGTAGTAAATCTCGTAGGGAAATATAGTCACTGTTATGCATAATACGGGGGGTGAAAATGATCACGGGCTTTGCAGCTTTTCTTTTCAAACAGGTAGACCGGCCGCATGTTCTAATCAGAAGACCATTTTGTTTTCAGCGAAAATGCTGTTCCATGGCCCCATGTGCGCCTCTCCTCTGTCTCCTTGTACACCTTCCTCTGCTTAACTAGTTACTGTGCAGCCACATCAGTTTGACGGTCCACTTTATTAAGATAAATGACTCTTATCCAGCCTGTGTGCTTGTCATATCGGCTACTAGGTAGGTGCATCAGCTATCACCTTGAGAAGCCTGACAGCATGTCCCCGCAGGTCACCTTGGAGAACGAGTTCAGTGTCCCAGTGCAAATATTAATAAATCTGACAAAGAAAGATGTCTCAGTTACTCCGTCTGTCTTCTTAGGACAAACCTCACCTGCACAGTGTCGGTGCTTTTGAAGCCCTGCAGAATTGAAAGACTTAATGATTACAACATCCAGGGAGCTCTATTCAACAATGCCCACAATAGAGCACTGATAACAAGCAGATTAAGGGCTGACTATTAATCTACTACATTCACCAATCACATTAACTCCAAAAGAGGCCTGACCTGAAAGCCGCTGCCTTATTTTTAGCTTGGACAGTGGAGAGAGCGTAAAAACTTGTGTCCTGGTCAGACAAAGCTGATTAAAGATCCGGCACTAATAGAATTACATTGTTTGTTTTGTACGGTTTTACTTCATCACAGCAGTTTCCTAATGGTCGCATTCTGCAGTCACCAGTCATGTCAGGCCACCTCCTGTTTTGTTATTTTGTTTAGCTTTTTCCGTGTGGTCATTTTGAAAAAAGTTTGTACGTTTTAATAGAACAATAACAACAAAACTCTCCAAGCAGGATTAAACAGCAAAAAGGAAAATACGAATTGACTGGACATTCAATTTTGCAGTTGGCTTGTTCATGGCGAAAGGGAAAACGCCATTCAATTTTAGCGAGGATCTTGATAAACATGGAAAAAATTCTAGTCAATAACGCATGAATGGAACAATCCATCCTCCAGGGTTACAATGTCCCTTCTGTTAGTCATCCTCCAAGTTGACTGCTATTGACGGATTTTATTCACCGTGAGCAGTTCAGTCTTGACAAAGGTCTGTGCTCCACTGTGTGTGTGTGCGCGCGTGTATGTATGTATAGATAGATAGATAGATAGATAGATAGATAGATAGATAGATAGATAGATAGATAGATAGATAGATAGATAGATAGATAGATAGATAGATAGATAGATAGATAGATAGATAGATAGATAGATAGATAGATAGATAGATAGATAGATAGATAGATAGATAGATAGCAAAAAAAAAAAAAAAAAAAATTTTTAAATAAAACCGTTTTTTTCCCAGTTGATACCGGATAGGGCCGAATACCATGTGATCAATACCGATTTCCAATCATGTGATCGTATCAGTGTGTGTGTATATATATATATATATATATATATATATATATATATATATATATATATATATATATATATATATTATATTATATATATTATATTATATATATTATATACACACACACACACACATATATATATATATATATATATTTTTTTTAAATATTATATTATATATATTATATTATATATATATATATATCTGGTATCAAGTGAAAAAAACTGTTTTATTTTTTTCGGAACATTTCAAGGTCACAATGATACAAAAAAATATCAAAATCTCTTGCCGTATAGAACAGTAGCAGCTGAGTTTGATATTTCACAATGTCACTATGTTACTACCTTGTTTTTTCTTTTAAGCAGTGATGCAGTTTGTAATTCATCTTTGATTTCTGCTGAAATAAGTGGAGCGCTTTGACCTATGGATGGCACCAGCTAAGGGACAGTTGTCTCTTCATTCAGGAGGCCTCGGTGCTGGGGAACCTTGGTTCAAATAAGGCCACCGATCTCATTTCATTGGGCAATGAGATGATTATGGATGCAGGCCACTGGGGCCTCAGAGATATTAAATGGCTTCCTCAGAACCACACTAAAGGCCAAGTGGACTTCAGATGAACAGGGGAAAGTGGAGGGTCAGAATCGTTTCAAAAAATGAGGCTGTGATGACAGACAAAAAAATAAAATAAAATGAGTGTTGTGGAAAATAGAGAAAATCATACCCTCATTTGGACACATACATTGAGACTGGTGGCCATGCAGAATGTGATTGTCATAATTAGTGTACAAAATAATGTGACGTGAAAACGTTGGTCCACTTGTCACGGTGACTTTTAACACTGTACTGGACAAGCATTTGATAACTAAATTATTTATGATTTTGAATGTCAACTTTAAGGCAAATAGTGAATGTTGATGGTTGTCAGAGAAAGGATCTCTTCACAAGTTAAATTATCCATTATTTAGAGTTTATCTATTTGAAATTCTTGTTCTGCCATCTCTAGTCAGTGTTTAGTCATGTTCTCGCGCATCCTGTGAAATCAGGTCATAGGTGGGAATAAACACCTCATATGTAAAAGCATTCATGATGTGAAAACAAAGAGGAGATTGAAATGTCTATCTTTTTTTTCTGAAGGTAATGAACCACATTACAGACAGATATTGTTTGGTAGACCGTATTATTACAGCACGAGTGTGCTTTGGAAGTATAACCTCACACTGATTGGCTTCACTTTCAAACTAGAGAAAGTGTTGAAAATGGAAGACGATATGGAGTTATTCTCTCAGATTTTTGAGTGTACCTGTCCGTTTTTTGGCCTTTCATCCAGAAGAAAATTTGAAGCCATGCTTGGATCAAAAGCTATAGTTGTCGTGTTCGGGGATTGAAGTCAGTTCATCCAAACAACAGTCATTCAACCATGTTTTAGTGGGCCTTCTTGTCATGCTTGGACAGAAAACGACCTTGTCTGAACTGTCCCCTTACTGTTGGAAGAATACAATTAGCCCCAAAATAAGGTGCGTAATTGGGTAAGAGATATGTCTCGATAATTTTGTGCACATAGTAAACACTTCATCAAAGGTTTGCAAATGTTTTGCCAAATGCTTCTCCCCTTCAGTAATATCAATTGATGCGACATATCGCCATAAAGACAGACTAGTCATCGTTTACGCGATGTGTGGAATGAACTACCGTGCTCCAGTAAACGGGTGGGGGGTGCGGCCAAAAATTGCCAATATTTGCGGTATTATTCTCACGTTCAGATTCACTTTTGTTTCAAAGTTCTTCAAACCAGTCACTCCTGAAAGACGAATTCCAATTAGAATGGAGTCTTGGCTTGATCAAGGTATGAGCTATGACTTGCTTATTCTTCCAGTTCATTCAGTTACTCTTTCATAGGTTACGCAGTAATGAGTCATGACATTTCCATCACCTCCTGGTTTGACTTGGTCGCTGTAAACAAAAAGCATCTGCAGAACGCAATCAACATCCGCTCTTAAATAATCGCGTTACAACACCTTGTGAGGAGCAGAGTTACGTCAGCATGCAGGACCCTCACACGTGCTTCCTTCTCACGATGAGGATTTGCTTCTCTCAAGAGGCTCCATAAACCTCTGCACCACGGGCTGTTCAGAGCCTCAATTTACAATGCCGCCCGCCTCGTCCCGCCCCACCCTCACGCGAGACCTCTCATCCACATTTCACCCCGAGCCTCGAACGAACCACCTCAGCGAGACCTTTTGTGTCCTAGATCCGACCTGAGGCCTCATCAGCGAGGCATCCGATAACGACATCTGAGCAATTTCAACTGGCTGTTTTGGATGTGAACCACCTGCAGGGGTGAGAGCTGCCGCCCTGCAGTGAAAACTAATTTCAGCCCCTTGTATTGGCAATCTTGTCCTTTCAGTCGAAGCGCATGACCACAGGAGAGGGGGGGGGGGTTGGGGAATTTACATCGAGCGACTCGCCCCCAGATTTCACTTAACCACAACAGTTCGCTATTACATTAATTCAAGTAACCCTTCGGATGAATGGTACTTTTCAGAGGAGTTTTATTGCAACTGACTTTTTTCTTTTATTTAAATATTTTGATGAAGGAGAAAACTATTTTAACCCTGTTACATTTCGCTACATTTCTCTTGTTACTTGAAATTTTATCTGCAGGTACTTGTTATTGCTTGTGTGATATATTTTGGTTCATCATATACATATATGCATCCATCCATTCAGTACATGATAAGTATTCTTTCCACTAAATATTTACTTACTTTTAAAATAATTACCGGTACTTGGAGGACTCGAGTCAAAGCATTGTAACGTAACGGTGTCCTGACTCCGAGTAAAATATTTGGCTATTTTACCCCCTTCTTGCTCAGACTTTCATCACTCATGAGCGTGCGAAATATTTTTCTGAAAGAGTTCATCTCCATCACCTGGAGGAAGTACTTCGCTACCCAGAATTTGCAATCCACCATTTTCCGACAAAGAGCTATGGCCTCGGATTTAAACAACAGGGGAAGAGTGTCAAAGCTTCACTGCAGCTGAGATCCCGTCAAGAAACCTGCCGTGTTCACACAACCCAGCACACAACATTCTGTGCAGTGAGAATCTAGAATAAACACACTTCCCACTACACATCATATGGGGCCGGTTTGTGCCAGGTCTGGAGTGTCTTTATGTTTACGACCTGTCTAACTACAGTCCGGACAGAAGGTCTCAAGTTGCTTGGCTTTTCTTATCCATTGGAGCGCCGTTGGTCAACTGTTTAGCTTCAGAATTACTTTGCTCTTCAAAGTCTTTTTGCCTTTCTATAATTTATGATGTCAATAATCCTTTTTTTGCCATAATGCCAAACACTCGGATGCAATGCAAAGAATTTAATCTTGGTTCAATATTTCAGATTGCAAAATCAGGAGAAAGGTTTTTTTTTTTTAAACAGCAATCATGCTTCCATATGTTTCATGTTGTGCTTTTGCGTTAGTTGCAGCCACACTGTTCCCATTGTCTTGTGCTCCACTGAACAACAAGCAAACACACTTGTCTTAGTCTGCCACAATGACAATAAACATATGTTGTCATCATCCTGCATTTTAAATCTCATCCACGTCCAATGACTGGAGCTAATCCCAGTGTGCATTGGGCGGAAAGCTGGGAATCACTGTGGACAGGCACTCAGCAGGGCGACACACACACACACACACACACACACACACACACACACACACACACACACACACACACACACACACACACACACACAGAGTAATCTGGAGTCATCACTGCACATTATGTTGTGATTTGTGTGGGTGTGATGCTTATTGTTTATCCAGCCTAATTTTAATATCAGCCAGGTATATACTGTGTGCGTGTGTGTTGGGGCGGGGTGTAAACATGTCAAGAAAAACAAGAAAAGATGCCACTTAGTATATGTTCAATGTGAAAGCTTTACATAATGAGGCGCCCTTGGAATTTGTTTGTTTCATCACAATATTCTTAGAAGTCACAGACAGACAAACAGCCCGTCATTCTCACCGTTGGGTTTGTGTCTGTATATATATATATATATATATATATATATATATATATATATATATATATATATATATATATATACACACACATATGCATATACATATACACACAAACACACACACACGCACACACTGTTTATTGCCTTCATAATCCATCCATGACTGCAAGGTATGATAGCTTGTGTGGGTTCTTCATTCATTAAAATCGTTGCTGGAAAACAAGATAACTGAAAAAGAAAAATATATATCGTGCTGAAAGTTGTGTGAGGATGACTCAAACACATACTTGTTGTTCTGTGTTTCTCCTTAACAGCCTCTTTGTGTGTGTGTGTGTGTGTGTGTGTGTGTGTGTGTGTGGGCAGCCGTGAGATGCAACAACCTCTTGTCAACCCCAAACAACAATGTGGGCTGTCTGTGATGTGTCACCGTTTTTAAATGAGAATAAAGAAAAAAAATAGACAAATGATGAAAATGATACAGAGTCTATGTATACTAAAAAGACAATATATGGACATAAATCTGACACTACTGAATAGGTTAGTCAGTGCACGAGGCATGGTGCTGAAGAACCTTGGTTGCTTCTCTAACCAGTGCTCTTCTCGCTCAGTCCGTCAATTTAGGCAGACTGTTTTGGAAGTTTTTGGATGACAAGATTGAGCGGTGCTCCTTGAGATCTTCAAAGCTTGTTTTCTTGAAAGAATCTAACCCTACTTTAAATGTCTTCATGACTTTATCCCCGACCTGCATGGTGAAATCCCTGGTCTTTGTGATTCACTACTTGCGTTCACCCGTGTTTCCTAACAAACTGCCGAGGCTTTCAGAGATCCGTTGATGATCAGTTTACGGAGAGTAAATGACATACCAGTGGACTCGATTTACTAATTGGGTGACTTCTGAAGACTATTGATTGCACTAAATTGTATTTTGGGGTATTGGAGCACAGTCGGCTGAATACAAATGCGTGCCATACTTTTCATTTTGTTAAAATTCCGTTCCACTTCACAATTATGTGCTACATTGTGTTGGTCTATTGGATGGACTCAAGTTCAATGGGTAGGAATACGTTTTCAAGGTCCTGTATGTTTTTTCTCTCTCTCTCCTCCTCCCTCCCTATACATACACTCCCGTTCCTTATCTTGGGCCTTGTAAAATTTCAGGCAACATTCACTTAATGAGCTCAGGCTCAAAGCTGTAGATGCCGCACTGAATCCTGCCTGTAATCTGCAGCTATAAGGGACCAAATCGCCGCCATTACTGACACGTGTAGCCAAATGAGATTTATTTTCAGAGCATCAATGTTCATAATAGCATAATCAGGTGGGAAATTCAAAGATTAGTTTTGCACTTCAAAGTGTGGCTGCTATTTCCCCATGTTCAAACTGTTGACTCATATAAATAGGGCCAATTATTCCTGCCCTTCATCCTGTTCAACAATTTTGTTGGCGGTATTAAAATGACAAACAAAATAATGACCTTGTAATGTAATTAGTGAGCTGAAAGAGAAATTCGTGAGTGAATAATCTCTCCTTCAGAAACTGCCATTTTACTGAATGGAAGAAAAAAAAGCCCGATTTACGTGGAAACTGCTTGAAAATGTTCTTCGCTTTACGCATAAACAGACATTACAATTCACACATACAGTGAACTCCAATTGTCTTCTTCAAATACCTATCTGTCTAGTTTTGCGAGGTGGTAGTTGGAGGACCCCAAAATGCAAGGAGGAGCAGGGAGGAGCAGGCTGCACTGAACAAAATGTATTGAACAAAAATACAAACAGGACTCAGGAGTATACTGGAAAAACATGAACTCGAAGTACTCAAACAAAGTCCTGGAAATCAGAAGGAACCAAAGTAACAAACAAAACTACGACAGGCGCACACGCATGCTCACACTCACAATGACCCAACAAAGATTGGCAGAACTCAGGGAACTAAATACAAGCCAAGTGACGAGACAACGAGAAACACCTGGCTGGACAAGACACGAAGGGTTGAGGGAGCTGATTGGCTAAACACAAGGGACCCGCATGACGAGAACAGGTGGCGACAAAAAAAGGGCACATGAGGGAACAAAAGCAAACGGAAACCAAACAAAAACACAACACTATCATTATTCTTGATGAATCCGAATTGAAATAAAGGACAAATTAATAAAAAGGGAACCAGGATGAATACTCCATTTAGTGCCATGCAGTCACATGACCTCTTCGGTGGTAAATGTACACCTAGGAGCTCTTTGGAAATCGGGATTGACTGTGAGCCGAAAAAAAGCATCGAGGTCTTAATCTTGTCAAACACGCATGGGTTGCAGGATCAATACAGTGTACTGATCTCCAATTGATGAGATGTCTCTGCTCCTGTCTCTGAAAGAATCCCCCCGCTGATACCTCCAAAGAACGCTTTGTGGAATCTTTGCATATTTGTTGGGACACGTCTCGGTTCCGTGCATTGTACGTTTCATTCTTCTTTTCGGAACGACGTTTTGCTTTAGCCAAAACAGACCTATCTACCTTACAGAAACTTATTTCCAATGACATCACATGCAGTATGACCTTTGACGTTGTTCCAGGAAATTCAGTTCGGTACTGTTCAACGTTTGAAATTTTCAAAGCATTTTGTTGTTATTTATTTTTGGTTTAGTAAACTATATTCGAATCAAATTCAAACACGTTACCATGTCAAAATCACAAAAGTGTGCTCACTTTTGGGGCACCTCACGGGAAGTCCATCTCTCCATCGTTTCGTGATAACATGCTGTACACGCGTTATTTTCAATTTCAGCTCTCCCTTGTATTTTTGTTTTTGACTTATTTGGAAGTAATTTTCCAACAATGGAGGAGAATGGAAAGCTCATTTCCCGGGAGATTGTTTTATCACATTTTTCCCGGTATGGTCATTTTCAAAGTACCTTTGTGTGATTTTTTTTTCTGTAAAGCTTCAGTGCTTTAACAGCCATTGTGTTTATGGCCAAAACAAGACAATCAGCAGTTTTCTGACCCCATGCCCATCTACTCTCTTTAACCATATTTGTTTTGTTTTGCTTATTTTTCTATTCGGGAAAAAATACCTAGACGAGATGGTGATTGGAGAGGTAAAAAAAAAAAAAAGCACTCTGCACTGAAACAGAGTGGGAGTATGAAGAGTTGAAGAGACAAAAGCCTGAAATCTGAGGTCTGTTTAAATTCCGCTCAGTCATTGCACATCTAATTCTTCCTGGATGAGCAGCCTCACATTGTGTAAACACTTTTGTTTTTCTTTTGTGATAGTCCAAATTTATTTTCATTTCTTTGCCAGCACCGAGCTCAGGCTTCTTATTTGCCTGATGTCTGCTCAGTCAAATCTGGTACATTCGACATGTTTATGACGGAAACACTTCAATGATCAGCGTGCATTACACGGCTCCCAGATAGTCTTTCGAGAGAAAAATTGTCCTGAACAAAGGCGTGATGCATTGATTTGGGCTGAAAAGGTGACATTGGCATACCGAATGAAAACCGACTTATTAGTTAATTAGTGAAATTCTGCCTTCCGCCTGTGCACAAAGCATGTCACACCAAATTACACAGCAACAAATAATTCTACATCGCTTCCCCAATCATTTTTCTTCACACATTGAAATTATGTTGTTGCTGGCAAAACGCCGAGAAATGATTTGACGATGGATCAGGCCAACTGCAGCAACAAAGTGGCAAAAAAATGTATGTATAATATTATTATTATTATTATTATTGTTATTAAGGGTGGCCCGGTGGTTGATTGGTTAGCACGTTGGCCTCACAGTGCAGAGGTGCAGGGTTCAATTCCAGCTCCGGCCTTCCTGTGTGGAGTTTGCATGTTTTCCCCGTGCCTACGTGGGTTTCCTCCAGGCACTCCGGTTTCCTCCCACATTCCAAGAACATGCATGGCAGATTAATGGAACACTCGAAATTGTCCCTAGGTTTGATTGTGAGCGCGGATGGTTGTTCGTCTGCTATTGGCTGGCAAGCGGTTCAGGGTGTCCCCGCCTACTGCCCGAAAACAGCACGCCCTGCTGTTAACCAGTAAAAAAAAAAAAAAGTTCCAGAAAACTGCCTCGAATACTCTAGGTGGACTCTCCCAGTCCTTAATTGTTACCCAGTGAAAAAAAAAAATAATAATAATTTGTACACTGAAAAGGCACTCTTGTTGGCCAAGTTGAGACTTCACATAATGAAACACAAAATTTGATCCAAATAAAACTGTGACCCGTGTTCTGCGGCCACTACAGGTTGACAGATTTTTTTCAGGAATCGTACGAGTCCTGGAAACCCCACGAGATTCCCACAAGGCGAGAGTAAATTTGACCTTTAACCACAGGATTGGGACGGTACAGGATAGAATAGTTAAGGGAGCAGACGAGAGCGGGATTATCCAGTAACAAAAAAAAAACAGAACTCTTTCATGTAGCTGACCTCCAGAATGTGAGCGACACGGGAATAGGAGTCATTATGAATTGGAGAAGGACGGGAGTGGGAGTTGTTTTCACCATGAGCAGGACGGGACAGGATTATTTAGTTTTTTACTAATATGATCTGGGCCTGGGACAGGACGGAATTTTTAAACAACACAGTGGACAGGCAAGTAGAGTCAAATGTGTTTGCTGAAATGAAGTGTTTGTGTCCATCCAAGATTCATCTCGTTCACCTTTAAGAATTTTTTCAGCAACTTCAATGTAACATGAGAAGTCCCATTTGATATTTCCGAATAAAGTCTCGTGTCTATTTTCGTGCTTTGCGATGAGGTCAACTTTTCTTCATTTTAGCCATTACAGTTGTCGTCAATGTTCACTCACAGATGTCGGTGGAGATCTGCGCTCCTGTGCCCTGTGGCTCACTGCTTGTGCGCATATATTTAACTTTACACCGCGCAGTATTTGCAATTACCAACACTGGCAAGCCCATATTAATAAGGAGAGAGCACTGGAGAGCAACGGCACTGCTTCAAGCCCCAACGCTGCCATAACTGTGAAGGATTTATTGCCGTTCTGGGCTAACCTTTTACTTCACTCAGTTGTATTTTCTATAGAGGTAAATCATAACAGTCATTATTTTCTGACATGTTTCATATTGAGAAGCTTTAGAACACCCTCTTAATAAATTTAAACAGCCCGATGTCCCTTGCGGGCAAGCGCGAGGTGAGCAAAAATGGCCTCAATTGCTAATTAATGAAGCGGTTCAGATCATGGATGGATGGATGTTTATTTACCGACGCATCGTATTAGGGTTTTGCACTGTGAAAATAATTTACCCTGATGAAAATGATATGTTATTGGTCAAACAGTATATATTTTAAGGTATTCTGATTTGAAAAGAATAAGAGAGCAGGACAGGGCTGCTGTGATTTATCCCTCATGACAGATGCATGAAAGGATGTTGCAGCATTCTGGTCTGTTGTCATAAGATATGCGTTACGTCAACTCTTTGCCCAAAGGGATTTTAAAGTCCTCAAGTCCCCCCCTCCCACAGTTTTCTAAACGAACCTTTCTGAGCTGTCAATTGTTGACGTGCTTTCGTGGATGGCCCTGCATCGAAAAGAAAGAAAAATGAGAGCAACATATATTGATAGCAATAAAAATGCTACAATGTTGGATTCTTAAATCTGTTCCATTTTTCTTTGAAAGCAAGAAACTGGTCACCACTTGTCACCGAGGCGTAAGAGGAGATGGGCATGTTGTCCTCAAAAACAAGTACATGATGTATATTAGTTGAACACGTTTTAATGTGCAACCGAAAATCTTGGTTTTTTTTTTTTTTTCAGTGTCAGCATGTTTACATGAATGCGACCCGAAATAGTACGTGTATTGGCACCCGTCACATTACGTCGGGCATCGAGTGCCTCACAGTTCTGAAGTTTGGGATTCGAATCTTGGCTTTTCCGTGTGCAGTTTGTATGTTTTCCCCGCAATGACTTTTAATGCATAATCTGATTTCTGCCTCTATAACTCCTTTGGAACAAAACATCTCGTACTTTTTCTCTTTAGCATGTTTTAATAGGTGTCTTTTTAATTTTACCTTTGTGACAAGGGACACATGATGGGAGTATGGAAGCAAGTGCAATTTCAGCAAAGAGCCAGACAGAATTAAGTATTAATAAGCAGTTCACATCAGACTATTGCTGTTTTTTTTTTCCAATCTGCAGCGAGTAGAATCCTGTCGTTGTTAAATCCTGTTTTCGCACTTAATTATTCTAGAATTTAAGAAATGCCGAAAGTCAAACTTAATTGGTTCAGTGATCACCGTTGACTTCTATGCTTCTTTTTTTGTTTGTTTGTTTGTTTTTGCAGCGCTTGTTCTCATCAAGGCGGTGGGTGAGCTGGAGCCTTTCCCAGTTGACTTTGGGGCAACAAGACGGGTACACCGTGGACTGGTCACCAGCCAAAGGCGGCACGCAGATTGACAAACAACCATTCACACGTCCCTTCACATCTTTCACAGTCTTTTGAGAGATGCATGTCAAAACATTTGTCTGTCTTTATTTTCTGTCTTGTTCATTCATTGACGCATAATGAAAACTTCTTTCTGAAAACCGTCATTGGGGTCGACAATGCAACTCTGTGGTAGACACATTTGCAATTCTCACCCTCTTCGGATGCAGTGAGGTGTAATACTTCATTTTCTTCCTTTCGAATCGCCGCGTATTGGGCGAACGGGCCTCAAGAGGCTAAACAACAACAGCTCCGCCGCACTAACGTCATAATTAAATCAATCAAATGGTTATGAAGTCATGAGGAAGAAACAGCAGGAAGTGCTTCAAGGTGAGTTGAAATATGAATGTGGGGTGTGAACAAAATAATTTTATGCGGATTATTTTTAGGTTGCATTATTCATTCTGTGTGTAAAGGCAAACTTTTTTCGTTCAGTGGCAGATAAGATGTCAAATCCCATTTAAGATGAAGAATCAGTGACTGACTGAGTAGGAACATTATCGGGGGGAATCCAGGTCATGCGACTGCCGACTGATAAGCGTGCTGCGACAGCACGACACGTGATATGCGATGCACATTTTTGGCATAAACACATTACGGCTATCAATCCTTTTTCTTTGGGGAGATAACGTCTTGGCCCCCATTACTGGGGAAAAAATGCAACCTTTAATATTCTTACTCGGTGCATGCCAGGTGTGATTACCCAGCATCAGCGCATCCGCTTGGACCGCAGTTTGTGATTTCCGCCGTTTGCCTGAATGCATTTCAACAGCTGCCAGAAGGAGAAGTGAGCCGGTCGCATTCGAAGGCAACAGCGGCGGGTGAGCGTGCGAGAACCACACGCGCCCTCGCTCACTTCGCCACGTATCAAGGCGGCGAATTGCATTACATCTGATTGAGGCCCCTGTCAGTGGACACGTTGGTTTCACTGCCTCTTCTATAATGCATTTCTCTTTTAAGACGGATCGTTGAATTGCGTTGTAAAGCTGTGAGCCAATCTTTCAGCCTGCCTGACACCAAAACTAGATGTGCTCCCCCAAAGTTATTGTACACTGGAAATGTTTCAGCGGATGAGACATTGGAGCTTTAAACAGTAAAGCCGAGCGACATGATGTGCTACAAAGCCACAGAGTTCAACATGTCTTGTCCGATGGGAAAGTAGATGAGCTCATTGTCTGCTCATTTGTTTTTGACTGATGCCCTTTGGTGAGCAACGGGTGACACGCTGAGTGACATCAGAGCACATAAAATATTCGTGGAAGGAGGTGGTTAAATGTGTGTCCTAACACATTTGCGCGCCTGTCACAGATGTGGGTCAGACATGCGACCTCGTGAAGCTGAATGTGTACCAATGGGACCTTAAGTA
This sequence comes from Hippocampus mohnikei, assembly GCA_026261675.1. Lineage (NCBI taxonomy): Eukaryota > Metazoa > Chordata > Actinopteri > Syngnathiformes > Syngnathidae > Hippocampus > Hippocampus mohnikei. Next base: position 14,730,523 of record JAKGUB010000348.1, read on the forward strand.
ACATCTACACCAGGGGTGTCCAAACTTTTTGGACCGAAGATCAACTTTTCGAACATCCAATCTCCCGCGATCGACCCGTTACCGCACAACTAACAACTTCCGGTGACACAGGTCACGCGCCACCGTATGTTAAAGATTGACCTGCTTTATTATATACTTTATATACTTTTAGACTTATTTAATACTTTTGTGGAGATGAGACTTATAGGATGATTAGGGTGCAGTGTACATTAACACAAAAAAATATATGTTACTAACATGCACAAAGACACACAAATGCTTGTTTTTTTTCTCCTCTACACCCCTCGGGACCAGTCCGCGATCTACACCAACACAATATCACTAAAATAAGAGATGGATCAAAAACACGCCTTTGCAAAGAGTAGACAATTATCCAGTGTTGTCATACTGAGAGCGATTTCTAATATTTTGACTGTGACTGATTGAAATAGTGTATGAGAAAGATCTCTTGGCAGGCAAGTTGCATATCTGAAGCTCTACAGTCTACAATACAATTAGGGTCTCGCTACAGCTGACATCTTAAATGAGATATCCCTTAGCTTTAACTCGACACTTTGGAAATTGTGAAAAAGTTTGACCTTATCTCTCAACTATTTTGGTCCCATTGCAGCGTACAGTGTTCGACTTAGATAAATTCACTCCAACTGATCTGTATGATGGTGGCAGTAGCTCATGTCGAGAGACTCTTGGGCTTTGGAATTGGCTGTATGAGTCCTGCAGCTGACAAATATAAAAATGTCAACCAGTTGTGGAGACTTGCAAGACTGCACTTGTTGAGGTTCCCTTGAGAAAAATACTGTCTCCGGCCCTCAGCTCAAGAGGCGCAGCAGAAGTGTTTCTGAATTGAATTTAGCCTTGAGGGATTATAATGTGTATGTTATTCTTCTTTTTAAGAAAAAGAACATCTTGAGTTTACTTATCGGCTCCATTCCAGTGGAAACGGGATGAGGGCAAACAGAAAACAAAACGGATGGTCGGATGATTTGTCAACGTGCTCTCCGACAGAAAAATGGTAGACAACGGGGGCTAAGATGCTAACTTTGCAAAGGAAAGGTGCTTATGTAAGTTGAGGACTGGATATCTCTCAAAACGCCGGTGACTCATTCGCAATTCTATTGCACTGGACTCGGTTTCTTTGTTAATGAATCGAAGCAAAGCATGAGCTACGCAATGGGAATCTGATTTGCTTTGTTTTTTGTTTTTTTCAAGTTGTAGATGATTGCAGTGTTTCCCGCAGATAAGAGGCGATCAGAAAACATTGTTGTTGTTCTGCCGGCAACTCAAGACTCTTGATGTTTAATTTGAGGGATGCGCCATCACCCCCCCCATGATCCAGCTGGTTATTGAAATCCTCTATTTTCAGTGCCTGGAGTGTCAGATTTTCATTATCAGAAAATTGGTGTCAGCTGATTCGCCGGTGCCTTCGCAGTGTGGCCTTGAAAACTTTGCACCACACCGACGACAGACTCACATGATTTGTTTAGAACGGACAGCTTAATTTGATCTTGGCTTTAAGTGAAGGACTAGGTAATCGCCTAATATCAATTGCTTCGCGGAGTTAATGATGTTGTCAATCAGTGCTGACCTCAATTTCAAACGGCGGTTTGGAGGTTAACAAAGCAATGACTTTCATTCTTTTCTCCTTTGCAGCAAAACGCGTCCTCGGTGATCCACCACCGACAATCATTTGGCTGCTGGAGTGAGTCATGATCGGTCAGAGACACCGACGGCATCACATTGTACGAACGGTGTAAACAAGCGCATCTAACCTGCAGCGAAAGACGACACATTTATCATCGGAAACATGGAGTAACTTTATTTGATTACAAGAGTCAGATGTAGTGTTGAGTTAGTTCCAACATCATGATAGGAGTCCTAGTCGAACGCATGAGCGGCATGAGTGAAGCTTGTGAATCCCGCATTCATTTGAAGGAGTCACTGTACCTTTACTGTAGATTGCAGACTCTCACTTTGCTAAACATATTCCACCTCCTCAGGAAAAGAAGATATCGCGCCTCCGAAAGAAATGTCTGACATTAGTCTGAATCATACGCGTCTCAAGAGTGGGTTTGTTTTGGTGAGAGAGCTCAGTTCACACACAGCCAGCGCGTACGCGAGCTGGTGACGTCTGATTACTGCTAATGGCTCCCCCTGCAACATTTTTAATCAACGGCTCATCATGCTGTCCTGTGTCTGTGTATTCAAGTCATTTCTTGTTTTATATTTGGGTTTTTTTTGGAGCCAGTAAACGCCAGATGTGTTGATTTGAACAGTATTTAAAAATGGGAATAAATGGTAAACAGGCCAAATGTGGTGTTCATAACATTGGGCCTGCTGACGCGATAAGCTGTAAGCTACAGTCGTTCTCATGCAAATGGATTCAAATCTGCACTGAAAAAAGAAAACACATTTTCATAGTTTTGTGTGTTTCTTTCCTTGAGCAACGGCCCCTGTGGAACAAAACATTTTGTACAGGTGTCTTTATTTTTTTTTTTTTAATATCACCGCATGAGAAGAGACATGAGAGACAGGAACAAAAGGAGGCAATTTCAGACTCAAAGATGCTCATGAAAGTTAAAACTATTCACTTTTTTGTTTGTTTGCTTTTCGTATTCTTCTGTCGTGAGTAATTGTGCTTCACTCAATAATTGCACGATATGGAATTGACATGCAGCCAAAGCCCTATAGTATAACATAATTATATATATATATATATATATATATATATATATATATATATATATTATATTATATTTGGGTGAATTTGATATATATATATATATAGAGAGAGAGAGAGAGAGAGAGAGAGAGAGAGAGAGAGAGAGGCATTCGACTGGATCACTGCCATTTTTTCTTCATTCAGAGCAGAAAGTCAGTAAGTCAGACAACTTGCTCATTTTTGTTTTGATTGTGGCACAACAATAGATTTAACGACACAATCGACTCATATTCAAAGTCTGAAAGCTATATACAACTATGTACCAATTTCAAATCTCAAAATGTTTGGGGGTCAATGTCAGAAAGTATTACGGGTACTTTGTTATTATTATTATTGGCCGCACCACTGGAAGAGCCTGCCAGAGGGCATCAGACCACAGACTGTTGATATTGTATTTTTAAACGGAGGCTCCAGCCACTCTTATTTAGTTTAGCCTTTACGTGATTATTTTATCTGTCCCCTTAACTATTCATGGGACTATTTATCTAAGTAGTATTCCTTTTTTAGCTAGTCGCTGATTAATTCATTTCTCAGTCTAATACCTTTGTTTCTATATAACTGTCTCTCTTATTTTCCTTCTTTTTTTTTTTACCTAATTTTGTCTAAATGACTTTGTGATGTAATGCAATTTGGGTGAATTTGATTGCGGTGCTGACAGATTCTAAGCTCCTCCGATACGTGGGGTAGATGTATTTCATTCCTAAATATGACAACAGCGTGCATCGAACCCTGTGAGTCATATTAGGAATCAATTGAACACATTATTATGACCATCATCTTCATTCGATCCTTGGCCACAGCACAACGATGGGAGGTGGGGGGGCGTCACACATGAACAAACGATCAGCCCCCAAGTGCCCACTGGCACTCCACAGCAGTGATCTGTGATCTCTTTATATCATCTGCTCGTGGCAATTTGTTCCTTATAAACGTATTGGCATGCATCGATTTCTTGAATGGACTCCAGCGACTAAGTTCTGCTTCCGCGATGTAGTCTGTCCACGTAAATAGGGGCCCGTTGTCTCAGGACCTTTCTGACAATGTCAAGATTCAACATGAGGCGGCAAACTATTGGACCACCTGCCTAAAAATATTGAGTGCGTTACTTCTCACTACACAGGCATGAGCAATTACAGTAATTTGAGTTTGTTGCTCTGTTGACTGATTTTTGTTGTTGTTGTTGTTGAAACTCATGGACTTTTGTTTTTATGTGTAGTTAAAAGCCTGCCCTTGCTGTAAACAGCAAGGAGCTTGTTTGCAAAAGCAGTCAGAGTTGTCTAGTTAGTTTTTTATTTATTCCACCCCTCTAGCAACAAGTTCTAAAAAAGCAACTAGGGGGTTCGTTCTTGCTGAGGCACAGACACGAGTGGACTCATTTTCGCATGGTTTTGCGTATGGCAAGAAAGGAGCCAGTTGAAGGCAAACTATCAAAGACAAGATGCCCATTTACAGGTTGGAAACTCATGCCGCAAGGTTTCAGAGCTTTTTTTGGTTTCGGGTGATATAAGCAAATCCCAGAAGGGTCACAAAGCACATTTTGTCTTTGCCTCTATCATTGGCTTTTTGGAAAAATAATTTAAAATTAGAAAATGACATTTTTGCAAGACAAAAAAAATATCACTGAGCCTTAGTTCAAGCACACATACAAATTTCCTTTTCCCTCAAAGGGTTTTCCATACGAGCAAAATGAACTTTCAACTTACCAAGTCATGAGAATGCCTGCCTTCCGTGCATTTTTGCAGGGGCGAAGTACAAGCTGCTGATTTGGCAAGTCAAAGCACAACATTGCAAAGGCTGATCTTTGTTTCTTATTCCTGACACTTTAAATCATCGACAGCTTGCATCTCATGCCCAACGAACAAACAGCAAACAAATACTCGGCCAATATAACATGCACACAGCTGCACAATGTGTTCCGCGCAAACACTACCTCCATTCACAGGAGACAATAATGTTTTATAAACCCAAAAGAAGGACAGGGGTTGCTACAGTTATGCCCAAGTTTCGTGGAGTGTCCCTGAAATCCCCAAGCTTTGGGGCAGGAAGAAAATAAAATATTAGAATTATATTAGAGTTTGCTCCCTGTTCATTATGAGGTCACATAAAAACGCGCGTGCACGCATGCACACTCACACGCACGCACACATAAAGTCACGCTTGAGATGTCTGCAAAATTGCAATGTCAAATAGCAAGTTTCATTTGCATGGGCTGACATAGGGCTAGGATGAAGTGAGTGACTGGTAAATGGCTACTTTGACAAATGGAACTATCCATTGTTCTGAAAGCAGAACTCGCACTTGACAAGTTTTAATGAAGAAGGCAAAATGTAGCAGCGCATACATTAGCCTGCCATCGTTTTTTTTAAATGCAAGTAATGGCTGCAATTATTGTATTACAAGTTCTCTTCAGAACTGGGATCTCAGACCTCATGGAGTGCCAAATAATTCAAAGCTCACCAAACCTTTAAAAAGGAAAGCATGTTGAGCCTCGTTCTGTCTGACTGTCTCACTGTTTATTCTGTCACAGCCTTGACATTTCACTGCACATGGCCCTGAAATCTGGGTGACGGAAATTTGTGTTTGATTTCAAGTCAGACAGTCTTCACATTAATCTCTTTGGTATACATGGGCTCCTCAATTAAAATTAAAAGAAGTCCACTTGTGTTGTTCGGAAGCAGAGGCGCCAAACTCATTTTTGTCGCGGGCCACATTTTAGTTACCGTTTTACAATCTCAGTTACATCTCAGCAGAATGCATGGTATGATGCTTTATAAATTTTTTTGCCTTATAAGACAAATAAATATAATTGTTGTGAAGAATGAGCTGTAATTTTAGTGCCCTTGATATTAACTTACCTTGTTTCTTTTCTTTTGCTCAATTTCTTCTATAGCTGCGGTGATATCAAAGTTCAGTTGCCGCGCACACATCTCGACCTTGAGCGTATAAAGATATTCTTCCCAGCAGCATTATTTTTAAGCTTTGCAACTTCAATCACTTGTACAAAAATGTAATTACCGGTTGTTACTTTGGATTCTTGGTTTGTTCTGGATTTTGTTTTCTCAGTAAATATATATATATATATATATATATATATATATATATATATATATATATATATATATATATATATATATATATATAGAGCTGTCAGTTTAGCGTTTATATCGGGATTAATTTAAATGAATTTTATCGGGATCAAAATTTTTCTCGCGAGATTAACGCGAGACGTCACAGCCGATGTTACGTTGCTCTATAAATAAACCAGAAACAAAACATCAAGCGCTGCGCTGGTCCACGACGTTTGTTTTGCCAGCCACGGCAGCGCGAGACACTGAAAACGGATACTTAAATAGCTCATGAATGGAAAGTTTACTTTTAAAAGTTGCCAGACTGTTCCACTGACAAGACCAAAGTTACCTGTATGTTTTGCAGTCGTAAACCGAGCTATCATCATAGCACGTCGAGTCTGAAATACCACTTAATGGCCAAGCGCACAGCTGACGTTCTACTCCGCCCCTTGTCTCAGACAGACAGCTATGGATAATTTCAAAACGAAGAAAATGGATGACACGACGAAGAACAAATTTGCTGAACGACTCCTGTTGGATTGACCTGGCGCTTTAAGAGGCGGGGCTGCCACTGACAGGTGACGTTCGCGCGATGTATAAATAGCGTTTTGTTTCGTGAGTGAATACACTCGCCGTCGTCGGCATGGCTCAATGTTAAGCTACGCGAGTGCTTCTTATCAAGTCAGATGTGTAAAGTTAGCTTTTAGATTCGGTCATGATCGGTTGCTTTGGTTGCCGCGATCGCTATGCAATCACAGTCAGTTACCGTCATGCAATCGGCAATTTAAACAACGTGGGCTAAAATGTTGCTAGAACAGGGCTGTCTTTATTTAGCTCATTTTTGCATAGTTGTCATGTTTGTCCGTCTGCAATCTGACGTTTAAACGAAGTAAATTGCGTTGGAGCTGGGGTAAACATGCCGGCGCTTGATATGTTCATGCCGGCGCTCCACTTCCGGGATTGAGTATTGGGACTTGTAGTTCTTTTGTTCGATTCGACTTTATGTTTGTGTTGAATGGTTTCTTACGTTTAAAACAATGAATAATGATGACGATAATGATACATAGTGAAATCAGGGTTGATTTCATTATTTATTAAACGTATTGTTAGATAAAGGTATTCATTAATGTCAATTATATACATATTTACATTGCGATGCAGAAAGATATATTAATTTTTTACTGCATTTATGTGTAGTTTAGGTTATTACCTGCTTCTGATACTTCTGTTACAACTACTACTACTCCTACTTCTGCTGCAAAGTGCTCCAATAAATGATCCAAAAAGTACAGAACGAGAGATCCTTCCATGCTGACCGGCAATCCCTAACTGAACAACCATTACTGATTGCCAGCGAGAGCCTCCATTACAAGAATCGAAATGATGTCGACACAAAACCGTAGAGACCAAGGACCAACAGAATCAGCATAGCCTGACTGCTGTGTTCAAAGCAAATATGAGAAAAACGAAGTATGCAACCATGGCTTAAATCCATTATAGGCGAGTACTAGTTTACCTTAGATGTGCACTTTATAATGTTATATTGCGCTGTTTTGATTCCCTAAAAGAGCTGTTCAAGCAGCTGTTGTGTGACAAAATATTGTTTTCACTGTTGTTGATGGACAGTAATATTGTGTGAGAGATAATGTGTGAATAACTGCTCCAAGTGAAAAATGTTCATGTAAAATTGAAAATCAAAATTGTTATTTCAGTAAATATTTGCATTTTGCACATAGAAAACTGATTCATGATTCCATGTTGATGAGAGCATTAAAATGGGGGAAAATAGGACAAAAAAATATAAAAGGAAATTCAGAAACGATAAAAAATGAGTGAGCAATCATGATTAATTTTTAGTTAATTTGAGTTAATTATGACAGTTGAGTTTTTAATTAGATTAAAAATTTTAATCGTTTGACAGCTCTAATATATATATATATATATATATATATATATATATATATATATATATATATATATATATATATATATATATATATATATATATATATATATATGTCTCTCCACAACATGGAAGCTCATGTCAGGCATCATTGCGGCTAAGATAAGTGGACACATGGATCAATACATGAGCGAAGCACAGAAGGGCATTGGTAGAGATACCAGAGGAGCCAAACATCAGCTCCTGGTTGACAGAACAGTCGCACAAGACTGCAGGTCCCGACATACCAACCTGTGCACAGCCTGGATTGATTACAAGAAAGCCTACGACTCGATGCCACATACATGGATCACTGAATGCTTGGAGTTGTATAAGGTGAACAGGACCCTAAGAGCCTTCGTTGCGAACTCGATGAGGATGTGGAAAACCACACTTGAAGCCAATGGCAAGCCACTTACCCAAGTGTCCATCAAATGTGGCATATACCAAGGTGATGCACTCTCCCCACTGCTGTTCTGCATAGGACTGAACCCCCTAAGCCAAGTAATCACCAAGACAGGCTACGGATACCGCCTCAAAAATGGAGCTACGATCAGTCACCTCCTCTACATGGATGACATAAAGCTGTATGCTAAGAGCGAAAGGGACATAGACTCCTGATCCACACAACCAGGATCTACAGCAGCGACATCGGGATGTCATTCGGGCTTGAGAAATGTAGTCGGATGGTGACTAAGAGAGGAAAGGTAGTCCGCACTGAAGGGGTCTCACTCCCTGAAGGAACAATAGCAGACATTGAGGACAGCTACAAGTACCTCGGTATACCACAAGCCAATGGCAACCTCGAACTGGCAACAAGGAAAGCGGCTACGGCCAAATACCTCCAGCGGGTGAGGCAAGTCCTAAGAAGCCAGCTCAATGGCAAGAATAAGACCCGGGCAATAAACAGCTATGCCCTGCCAGTGATCAGATACCCTGCAGGAGTAATCAGGTGGCCAAAGGAAGAGATTCAGACCACGGATGTTAAGACCCGAAAGCTCCTAACCATGCATGGAGGGTTCCATCCCAAATCCAGCACCCTGAGACTGTACGCAAGCCGAAAGGAAGGAGGCCGGGGACTAGTGAGTGTGAGAGCCACTGTCCAGGATGAAACATCCAAGCTCCATGAATACATCAAGGAGAAGGCTCCAACGGATGATGTACTCAGAGAATGTCTCAGACAATGGGGAACAGAGGATGAGGTGCTGGAAGAGGGACCATCATGGGAGGACAAGCCCCTACACGGGATGTACCACTGGACCATAAGTGAAGTGGCTGATCTCAAGAAGTCCTATCAGTGGCTAGAGAGGGCTGGCCTGAAGGACAGCACAGAGGCACTCATCCTGGCTGCTCAGGAGCAGGCCCTGAGCACCAGAGCCATTGAGGCCCAGATATACCACACCAGACAAGACCCAAGGTGTAGGTTGTGCAAAGAGGCACCGAGACGATCCAACACATAACTGCAGGGTGTAAAATGCTGGCAGGAAAGCCTACATGGAACGCCATAACCAGGTGGCTGGCATAGTCTACCGAAACATCTGTGCCGAGTACGGACTGGAAACCCCAAGGTCAAAATGGGAAACACCTCCCAAGGTGGTGGAGAATGACCGAGCGAAGATCCTGTGGGACTTCCAGATCCTGACTGACAAGATGGTAATGGCGAACCAACCGGATATCGTGATCATTGATAAAGGGCAGAAGAAAGCCGTTGTAGTGGATGTAGCGGTCCCAAGTGATGGAAACATCAGAAAGAAGGAACACGAGAAACTCGAGAAATACCAAGGGCTCAGAGAGGAGCTGGAGAGAGCCTGGAAGGTAAAGGTGACAGTCGTGCCTGTGGTGGTCGGAGCACTCGGGGCAGTGACCTCCAAATTAGATGAGTGGTTGCAACAGATCCCGGGAACAACATCAGACATCTCAGTCCAGAAATGTGCAGTGCTGGGAACAGCAAGGATACTGCGCAGAACCCTCAAGCTTCCTGGCCTCTGGTAGAGGACCCGAGCTGAATGGGGGACGGACACCACCCAAGGGGTGAGATGAGGATTTTTTTTTAATATATATATATATATACCGTAAATTCCGGACTATAAGCCGCTACTTTTTCCCCAAACTTTCAACCCTGCGGCTTATACAGTGATGCGGCCAATTTATGTAATTTTTCTAACGGCCACCAGGGGCGCTCGAGTAGAAAAGGTAAGATAAAGACCGCTCTTTATGACACTGTTTAATTCCGACACTGAGGACGGTGACTTTGATGGCTTCAGTTCACAGGAGGAAGATGAAGACGGCTCACTGTGATTTTTACAAGTACCAGTATGTTCTTTTACCAGACCTGCCTAGCGTGTTGTTACCATGTTGCTACAGTTTTACTGCCGCGTCACAGGCACCATTTGGGAAGAAAGTTATATTATTATTATTGTTAAGTTATATTATTAAAACTTTGAAAACTCTCTCTGTGTAGCGTCTTTCTTTGTAAATATGTTTACATGTTTTAATGTGGGCACATGAGCATGTGCATGTGCATGTGCATGTGCAAATAATATCCTAAATCCTCATAAAGTGTGTCGCGGAACAGGAGGAGTAGAGGACCCCAAAAAGCAGGCAGGAGGGAGGAGCAGGGTGAACTTGACAAACTGTACGAACAAAATACTGAGAAAACAAAATCCAGAACAAACCAAGAATCCAAAGTAACAAACAAAAACCCATGGCAGAAGCAAAACACTAACAGGAACAGAGTCAGCAACAGAAACAATGACAGCAATAGTGACAGCAACAATGACCCGACACGAGTGGTGGGGCCGGGAGTCCTTTTAACAGAAAACCGACTAATGACATGATGACCAACAGGTGTGCCACTGTAGGAGGAGCCCTACAGAGCCACCTGTTTATCCCAAACAAATCAACCGTGACAAAGTGTCCCTTTAAAAAAAAAAACGTATAATCTTTTCCGGCTGCACAGAGGGGGAACATTTTCCTTTTTCCTTCTATCTTCAGATCCTCTTCTTTTTTAATGGCTAAGCTTTCCAATACTTTCATGTCCCCTTACATTAACCCTTTCATGCACCCTGTAACCTGATAAAAATAATAATAATAATACATTTTATTTATAAGCGCCTTTCAGACACCCAAGGACACTATCCAGTAACAAAAAACACAAAACAATACTGTAACACGATAAGCTGTCCACTGTAGTAACCGCTGTCCCTGAAAGGGTTATTTATTGTTGAGCAGGCTATGCTCATTTGGCTAATGCTTGCTATATATTCCAAAGTCTACAAACACCTCGCTGGCTGAAATAAATGTACTTTTGTCTCTGTATCATCTGCGCTACCTCCGCAGGGGTTAATCTGTGGGTGGACGTCAACGAGATGCGCCTGCTGTGTGAGCACGTCAGTAGATGTGCCACAGCGAGACTGCGGATCTCCGCACGTTCAAAGTGTTGATCAGATTCAACATTGCTCGAGTTGAGCTTTCAGTGTGCGGGGGCCAGCCTGCTGGTGGAAATCCATTGCGCTGAAATGAAAATGCTGGTCAGGCCATGGAGAAAAATGTAGCAGGCTTTGAAATCATTAGATATAGTTTCCTCTCTAGCTATGCGTTTGCTATGCGGGGGGAAAAAAACAACAAAGAATAGGAGGATTGCTTGTGACTTTCATCCATCTTGACACTATGCGCGCCATTGAGTTCCTGTGAAAAGCCACCTTCATCGCTTTTATTGTGACACAGCCCTTGAATGGACTTTTCATGCTGTCATACAACATGGTGTTCTGATGCAAGTCACAATGGCCGATAAACGGGTAGCTCATAGGAATCAGAAGGTGTAACCGGATAATGCGATATTATCTGTGAACGTGTAATTCCAACACAAAACCTAACCATGTTAAGACAGCCTCATTATGTTCTGTGTGTTGCTGCATTTCCAATAGTTGGAGCCAAACATGGCGCTGGGAGGGAAAAAAAAATCCCATTACATCTTTAACAGCTTGGGTTGCTCCCTTAAACTGTAGAGGGCAAGGAATAACAAAGCTGAGGGAAGTCGCGGCTCCTTACCTCTGATGGGCTATTAGTTATTCTAGTGAGCAGGAGCCCCATTAGGTCTGCCATTTAATGTTCCCATGCCACAGTCACACATGAAAGGTGCAAGATTGAAAAGCCGGCCATTGTACCTAGAGCATTGCTAGTATTTGAGAAATGTTTTGCCACATATATCTGACAAAGGGCTGATTTAGCTGCTTGTGTGCCTATGTCTCACCTGTCATATTAATGGAAGTCACATTGGCCGGGTAAATAAAGGGATGGTATAACTTCGCTGGAATTACTTTGCACATCTTAGTACGGGTTTCTATCCATGTACTTTCATGTGACCCACATCCGATATCATTGTTTAAATCCACATACACACCCAAAAGGCAGATAATGCACGACAAAGCGGTACAGAAGCATCAGTACCGTCACTTATGCTTCAAGCAACAGCAACATAGCAACACACAAACATGACAGTCAAATCACTGAAGTTGAACACAATACGTTCCTGAATGATGATCGACCGACGATTGGGTAGAAATTCAAATTTGTTTATCACACACAAGCGTCATACTTGCATAAACTAGTGTTTAACTTTAACAAAGGCACGTGTTGGTGATAGACGTTCGTCTCCTTTTTTTAACACTCTTACTTGTCACAAATGAGTAAAGAGGAAGTTACTCACGAACTTTGTCAACAAGTCGTGAAACGCATGGTCCCACTGGATAAAAATACTTGATTGGGATAATGTTGGAATCTCACTGTTTGAGATTCCAACATTGTCAGATTACTGTACTTCTGCTCACTTCACGTTCTTTGGGACAACCCTCACAGCATCCCACATTTGCATCAAAATCAGGGCAGTACGGAGCGCACACCTGAGTACGCCATCCTAGGAAACAGAAATTACACTCGCCGGAGTTTGTGCATGACATTGGCATGTAAACTGTAATATCTCCCCTTTCGGATGATGTAGTCGATGGTGTGTGATGTCCACCACACGTATCTACAGAGCGCCTGTCTGTCAGTGCCTCGATTAAACCAAAATCACGTTAGACAACCTGCACTGCAAAACAGATCCCCTTTCAACCCATCGAAAGTTTTGTCAACTTTTTGTCATCAAATTGCAAAATGCACAGAGAGGGCGCGGCAGGAACGCCCACTGAGGCGTAGCATGTCTACCAAATTCACAAACACATGACAAAACCATTGTCCCGCTTTGAAAATGACTATGTGAGCATTTTTACACTGAGTGTAGTTTCCTTTCCATCGTCAAATTATCAAGTGCGTCAGTGGTGAGGCTGCTTCGGGCGCCGGCAGCAGACAGGTGCAATACGGGCCCAAAGAAACGAGACTAGACCTGTGCTGGCACGAAAATTAAGTTACAGTCATTTTTACACTGAGCGATTTGGGTGCCAGTCTTCCAGAAATGGGGCCGTCTGTTGAGTGTTCAAACACATCTATTGGAGGAAAAATGCACATAGTAATGCTCATTGAAGTGAGCTCACGTAAGATATGCTGAAGATTTTTGTTGAATCATACATGAAAGTGACCCCCCCCAACCTCCTCCAAAAAGTTGAATTCAAAAAAATAAACACAGCACATGCCCGGTCATTTGACGCTTGCTGAGCTCAAGTGTTCAGTTTGCACTTCAAAGTTGGAGACATCTGGATCAAATTTTGAATTGAATGACATAAGAGGTATTCTTCCCTCAGCAGACTCCAAAGACATATAATCTCAACTTTATTCAACCTTTCACCATTGTTTTCATTATGCATCCATTATCTGAAACAGTCGACTCTGCGCTGCCCTGTTTTCATTATTTAATGGGCAATGCAGCTCCCATTTTATCTGTGTACTGTAGGTATTAAAGTTGTCTTTTTTTTAAACCACATCTGTTGTTTTTGTAACTATATGTGCCTAGTGTGTACGATCTGCTGATGTTTTAATTCTGAAAGCATCCAATTAATTTTTTTTTCCTGAACTGGACTTCAAAAAACATTCCACATCTTCAATAAACCCCCCCTCATGGCATTATGGTTTATAGGATCCAATGTACCGTACACTGTTACTGTTTACTGAATACGTTGTTAAAGTGTTTGAAATGAGCCTTGTAGTCCCGCCAATGCTCAGCCAAGATCCTATTGACATCAATCATCCCCCGTACAGCAGCTCTAAATCACGCTCAACTCAATGATAATAAGCAGCAGGACAAAAGAAGAAAGATGTGTGGTACATGCAGAAAAAGGCTACATATGCAAAAAAAAAAAAATAAACCTAATTAAACAACAGATTGATCTGTGCTTCCCACCAAGGCTTTCAGTCTCACTCTCTTGGTGCCAGATAGTGTTTTAAAGTCACTCACGTGATAGAGCCCGACTTTAGTCCCCACTCTACGCTTTGAGTAAAAAGTTTTAGTCTGCACAGGGTACATGATGGCATCTATGAGTTAATTTATCAAGGAAACAGGTTTGGTAATTATACACAATTGGCTCTTCATTCGACTGCAAGCTGTATGTGTTGCAGCCTGCACTGACTGAACTTAGTAAATCTCACCAAAGAGCAATGTAATAAGGAGCGGAATGCTCTAGGCATTACTGGAGAATGGAATCTATGCTGCCAATAAATGTGACTGTATTTATGATGGTTGCCACTTTGGACTTACGAAGATATGCAACACGACAGAAAACATATATCGGGATTTACACGATCGGTGTGTTTGCCACCAAGGTAGCAAACACACAGGATAGCAGAGGGCCACCTGCACAGTGACTTGAACTCGTCCATTTTTATTATGGGCATTTGGGGGACAGCAGCCGTTTATGAATACATAACACACTGGCTGACAAGATCAAGATCTATCAATTGCCTGTGTTACGTCCAAAATAAAAGATTATGCTACTTTGTGCATAATTCATTTTGCGTGCGGCCCAGGAAGCGGAGCTGCCACTTGGATTGCTTCTAATGGGAATGACAGTACATTTTAGCAATAAAAGAGCATGACTCAGAACAGCAGCTCTGAAGAATTTTTCAAGCATTGCAAAGCAAATCACAGTGCACTGACCTTTACTTCCTTATCCCAAAACAGACAAGGGCAGGGGGGGGTGGGGTGATAGTGTTTGTCTCCACAGATTGTTTGAAAATTTACCTCTCATGCCTCGCAGTGGAAATGGATTTTTGGAGGGCAACGGTCATACCTCGCATTCCCTGGAGCCTGAGATGGTGTATGTGTAAGGTCCTGTCCCATTAACCAGCACATCCATTGTCTCGGAGTGTGAAGGCTTGTAGTCCACGTAATACTCTTGCAGTGGCGAATTAAAGGAGCGCTCAGTCTCCCGAGCCTTTTTCTGCCGCTTTTTAACCGTGGAGCGTTGCTGAAGCTGCTTGATGCTGCTGGGATAGCGCTTCCACGAAACATAGATAACAAGTAGGATTATAGTCACGGACAGGAGGAGGGCCACAGTACCCGCGATGATCTTATGGAAGGACACGTACTCAGAGTCTGGTAAAGGGATGGTCGGAGAGGCCTGCGAAGGAGTAGGAGAGGCTGTCCTGTTGTCCGCCAGCTTCTTGTCCGCTTCGGGCCGTGTGGGAAGGGGGGGCGGTTCTGTTTGAAATGCAGAGGTGAGAGGCGCCCTTGTTGAGGTAATGGGGCTTGGCGTTACTGTGCAAATGTTGTAAGTCTCCACCACGTCGGTGACTTTTTCTCCTTGTGCCTCCTTAGGGCCCGTGCAAATCATAGTGGACTCCTTGTTTCCCTTGAAAGCCTTGAGCCAGTCCACTAGGGGGCATATGTTGGGGTTACAGTGCCACAGATTACCAGCCAGACTGACGGTGGTGAGGGAGATCCAAGTCTCGACAGTCTGCTGAGACACATTGTTCAGTTTGTTGGAGTCCAAGTTGAGGGTCTGGAGGTTGGGCAGGCATTGAAACGTGCTGGGGTCCAACATCTGGAGCTCGTTTCCGGACAGGTCGAGCTTTTGCAGGGAAGTCCACATCCACGACAGGCCCAGGGTCAGCAGTTTGATGCGGTTCCATTGCAAATAAAGTGCCCTCAGATTAGTCAGGCGGGGGAAATGAGCAAAGTTGATCTTGGAAAACTGGTTGTGTTCCAAATGCAGCTCGACCAGCTTAAAGAGTCCGGCGAAGGCATTACGCGTGAGGCTCCGGAGCCTGTTGTAGCCAATATCTAGGAATTCCAGGTTGCGACAGTCAAGGAAGACCCGCATTGGGACCGTTTTTAAAGAATTTGACCTCAAGTGCAAACTGAGTAGCTTCCGTAGGCCCACAAATTGATTGGGTTGGAGTACCTGCAGTTTATTGTAGGAAAGGTCAAGATTTCGCAAGTTGGGAACGTCATGGAAAGTGTTGTTCTTGAGCAGGGTGATCTTATTGGAGCTGAGAATGAGTTCTTTAAGTCTGCGTATGCCGTGGAACGCTTGGCCATCCACGGAACCGATGTAGTTGTGATCGAGGTACAGCCAAACCAGTTGACCGAGGCCTGCAAACTGGTGGGCTCTCAGATTCATCAGGCTGTTGTACCGCAGCGACAGGCCCTGCGTTCCCACCGACACATTGCTCGGCACGTCACGGAAAGCATTGGATTCGCAGTAGATTATTTTGCCGTCACATCTGCAGCTCTGCGGGCAGGGACGCTCGCGCATGGGGTTCGGAGCAGCCAGCAGCCAGACAGGCACCGCCGCTATGAATACAAGCCATCTGCAAAGCACAGGAAGTCCTGCACACACACACACACACACACACACACACACACACACACACACACACACACACACACACACACACACACACACACACACAAAGAGGCTGTTAAGGAGAAACCACACTTCAAAACGTGAAAGGGCACATAAAACAAACAGAAAGTCACATATATTAATTTCATTTAAATTAAAGTATCTGATGAATGTATTGGCTACCGCGGTGTTTTTCTCACGGTAGAGGCAAATTGTCTTTCTCGAGCAAGAAAAACGATTGGTGATCAAAACAGAAAAAAAAGCAGCAGGTAATCTGTCAAATGGCCGATGAGGGACAAACCTCAGCATCAAACTCAAAGGCAGCTATTAGAAGCCTCGAGGGGTGCAAAGAAAACAACAGCATCACCGGTTGAGGTGAAGTTCGAATCAAAAGGATGATTGAAAATGAACATTTCGAAAAATGTCACAAGTAGCTTGCGAGGACAAGCGCACATACCCATACTTGCGCGGTGTGGGCTCCTCCTCATGTTACAGCTTTCTGTTGCATGCGTCCCAGCTCCACATGTTCCACGAAGCCGGCCAAATAGTGGAGCACGGACTCACAACGCTTGTTTCGCGAACGCGCACTTTTGCGTATGCAGACGCACACCTGTCAGAGACGACAGCGTCTCCAGAAAAAAAAGTGGGACTTTACTTTGCTACGTTACCGCAAAGGATGATCAGGATGTTGCCCACTCGTGACGAGCACCTTGCAGAGCCCTTGGAGCGGTAAAGCCCGAAGCCTCGCCTGGGCTCGGGCGAGAAGATGGTTAAACATCCGGCGGCCAATTGTTGAATCGGGTTTAATTGGGTGGCACAAGACGAATTGATGACTGAGCGCGTGAAAAATAATGCGGTGTGAGAAAGTGTGGTCCGAGCCCGACAAGTTGAAGGGATCCGCATCCAGCGTCAAGATGCAGTCTGGCGCGGATCAGAGCCGATGACCGTGTCATCAAGAATGAATCAGTTGAGTAGCAACAGGAATTGTGTCGGCGGAGATCCCCGCGGAACAAACGCCTGCATCATTTTTTTTGGCCCTCAAGTGCCCCCTGCTGGCCACTCGTCATTTGACACACTGGAGATGACTTGATTGATTCCTTACTGACTGTCCGGCTATTGAAAGCCGCTTGAGCCGAATTTTTCTGTATTCTTGTTATCCAGCTTCTGGTCCACTAACGGGTATGTTGTTTGTCGTCACTAGTAAGACTCTTTTGCATACTAGTACAACGACTGTGTCTCAGTAGTGGTGTTTTTTTGTTTTGTTCTGCCACTATTATGTGACATTTCTGCACACTAGTAGCAAAAATAGCAAAACATAGTGTTACAACTCATTACTGGTGATGCAGAGCGTTACTGGTAGGGTAGAGTGTGACACATGCCCTTCATGTGGGCCAAGTACTCTTGTAGTGCTGTACAGTCGATGACTACTAAGTATTGATTGCGTACAAGTAGGTCAGAAGTGTCACAAGTAGTGTAGGTCAGACACAGCGAAATGTAGAGCAACAGATGAACTCAGATATGTGCGAATCTGAGTTTAGGATCAATCACATGGGCACCACAACTTAATAACCGTCCGCTTTGCAAAATAGGAAAACCTGTAGCTAACCTGCACGCCTTTTCAATCCTGCATTATTGAAAAAAAAAAAGAATCAATCCATTTTATCGAACGGAGGTGACTCAGTTATTGTAGGAGTAAAAAAAAAAGAGTTTCACAAAACACACACACACACACACACACACACACACACACACACACACACACACACATACATCACAGTGTATTGTTCCCTGCTGACAGTAAATTTGAGCATACGTGAACAAAGGTTGCAGCGAATGCCTCATAATGGGGTTTTAGTCTGGGTCAAAGTTATCAATTCTAATGGCTCCCTCTGCCTCCATATTTAGTGGCAAACATAATTGCCAGTAATGAACATTGATGAACATTTATGCTCAAACTGCCTATAGTGGTCAGTGGAAACAAAAATTAAAGTGATGTATGTAACACATCAGAGTGGCAGCCACTGATTTGATTTCCACTGCTGAATGCGAAGGCTCAGTAATTACACACACAAACAAACAGTATGATCAAACAACAAAGACTGATTTCAGTGCAACTTTTCGGTCACTCCAATTTATTGTTGGCGACACCACCGTGTAGAGGGTAGCATCACTTCAGATTTTCCTTGTTAGAATCCAGGATAGAGTATATAATTTTGTTTCTCACTCAAATTTTTATAGACTGAAAAGTATATTCAGGCGACCAAAAATGAGAATTGACTTTTGATGTTTGTGGAGGCACACAAATGAAAATTGCATGGAAAACACACTGGGCATCACAATTACATTGTAAACTTGTGTTATTTCACTGACATACTTTGAACTGAAGATAATTCCCAGCTTTTAGCATTTCAAAACATCCATCTATCCATTTTCTGATCAGCTTTACCCTCACGAGGGTCGCAATGAGTGCCGGAGCCTTTCTCAGCTGTCTTCAGGTAGTAGGCAGGGTACACCGTGAATTGGTTGCTAGCCAATGGCAGGGTACATGTCGCCGAACAACAATTTACTCTCACAATCACATCTAGGGACAATTTTGAGTGTTGCATGCATGTTTTTGTAATGCGGGAGAAAATCTGGAAAAAAAACCACGGAAATACGGCGAGAACATGCAAACTCCATACGGGAAGCCGGATTTGACTCTGCACCTCTGCACTGTGAGGCGGACGTGCTAACAGTCGCCAACCATGCCGCCTCCACAATCAGTTAACATTCAATGATAATGGTGCTAATGTTAATGTGTTTTTAGGTACGTGGTCCTCTCTTCCATCACTGGCACTCTCTGTGGTGGCAAAACAAACAATTAACAGAAGGAAATATGAAATGCGGCGGCCCGTCGGGTGAGTGATGAGCACGTCGACTACACAGTGTAGCGGTACTGGGTTCGGTTCCAGCTTCGGTCTTCCTGTGTGGAGTTTGCATGTTTTCCCCGTGCCTGCGTGGGTCCTCCGGTTTCCTTCCACATCCCCAAAACATGCATGGCAGGCTGATGGAACACTCAAAAATTGTCACTAGGTGTGAGTCTGAGCGTGGATGGTTGTTCATCTCTGTGTGCCCTGTGATTGGCTGGCGACCGATTCAGGGTGTCCCCCGCCTACTGCCCGAAGACAGCTGAGATAGGCTCCAGCACGCCCCGCGACCCTTGTGAGGATAATGCGGATCAGAAAATGAACTTCCTGACGTTCTTTTTACAGTACTGCGACAGGCAAATGTGGACAAGTCATGAATATCTGAATCATGAAGTCTCACTGTACAGTTCAGTGTATATTCATGACAACTAATGAATGAAAATGAGAGTGATTCCTGATACTTACTTCAAACCAAATTTGCTCTAAATTGTTATTTTGGGGTTTTTGCTTGCGTGACCTGATCTTAATCCGTGCTCATTACTCTCGTCTTTGATGATTCCCCTCCAGGGCCTATCAGGGGAAAGTTCACCCTGTCAGAGACGAGCACTGCTGCCTTCTCTCAGCATGGGAAGAGCACAAGCTCCTAGCGCAACAAACAAAAGTGGAGTGTCACCACACGCAGTCACCACACTTTGCAAATAACTCAGCCACCAAATTGCTTCCCATGAAACTTTAATGACTGTCTGTGACTGACTGAGCCCTGAATAACAGAGCAAGCAAAGGACCTGCTTTTTTTTTTTTTTTTTTTTTTGCAGAATAATGACTCCCGCAGAAACAGGGAGCACAACTGTATAAATAGCCTAATAATTAGAGCAAAAAAGAAAAAAAACCCGATTTCAAGCACTGGAGCAGCCGGTCTTATTTACATTTCTAAATATGTAAACTAATTAACCGCTGAATTACACTTACAAAATGTGTGAACAGCAGGTAAGCATTTTTGAGACAATGGGTCGCACCAAAACATCTGTTCCCTTATTCCCCTAATGAGAATGAGAGGGAAAACAGTGCTGCCTTCACTTTCTTTTGACTTTGGTACAAAGAAAGAGATATCTTGCTTGAACCCTTGGACTTGATGCCTTCAGCTTGATCCCAATTTGACCACAGCTCAGTGATCAGCTTCTAAAAGGTTTTTATGCGTCAGCTTGTCTAAACTCGATGATCTGACGAGAACGATGCTTGAGCTTTTTTTCATGATGGAGAGCTGAAAAATGATCCTGTCCTGGATACGTACCGTATGCTGTTTTTATTTTTGGGAGCCTATGATTAGCATTTAATCTCTTTTAATGAAGCCACACTGCAGTCACCAAATCCGTTCTGCACCAAGGATGCAAACATGCAACACAGAACAGCAGATATGAAGTGCAGTGAACAAACCCTAAAGACACGATGGAAAAGTATTTAACAGAGATGAAAACAAAAGCAAGGAGAGATAAAAAAAAAAACTATGTTCATAAAGTGATTCTCCATTTCAAGTTGTTTTTGTTTTTTTTAATGATGAACAGTGTACAATGTTATGCAGAGGTATACTTATAACCATTTGATATTGACAAAATATACTATTTATAGGGGAGCGGTGGGGCGGGATGCGAAATATTTCATGTTCCTGGGGGGTGGGGGGAACAGAAAATAATTGAGAAGCACCGGTCTAAAGCCAATTACAACACACCAATCGATAATCTTTTGACTTTTGTAACACAGATAATGAGGTCAAGTCAGTTATGTCAGTTGTCTAGGAAACAACACTATTTTCGTGCTCTGTGCGAATCTCGAGCAAAGCACAGTCTAACTGTGCACATGGGTAGCGTTTTCTTTGTTTTGGTATTTTCCTCGACTTTGCACAAATAGAATGGGCGTAAGGGGGTGATTTGGGCCAATGTGGGATAGATCACAGCTGACTCCCAGCCAATCGAAGCGGTCTCCCTCATTTGCATGAAGTGAAGCACACGCAGTGCTTGACATTGCAGATGCAAAAATGGACTCGCTGGGTTCCGTGCGTGACATTGGCATGTGCTAAGTGTGTAAATACAGGGAAATAGCAAGATCTCACCTTGCGGATGATGCAATCGGGCATGCATTTGACGTGGGCAATTGGCCTTGCACATATGACCGTACGTCCGTGTGTGTGACCATCTCCCCACGGTGCCGCACAGTCAGGGGGGGTGCTATTAAAATATTTTTAAGATAATAATGATTATCATTCGTTCAATGAATTGACTTCTACAACGATTCAGAGGGAGTGACTCGCGCTGTTGTCATAGCTATGAATGAAAAACTGGATGTCCGTAGGGAGCCGAATCTCGATCAAATAAACCACCTGCGGCAGCATTTAGACCGGGTTCTGGACAGTCTAAAATGTTGTCTAATTTTCTCACCAAATTGGCAGATGCGCCGGGGGCGTGTAATACGAAATGCCCTTGGCTGGAATGCCTCCTGATGCATAGTGCGGTCCACCAAATTCACAAACATGCTAAACTAGACGAGATGATTCCGATTCTGATTCTGATATATGATAACCTGGACTGCCAGTTGGCTTTCCTGGCTGAAAGCAAATGGCAGCCATCTTGGGTTGCCTCTGTTAATGCAAATTAATGTTTTATTTTTTCCCTGCTGAAAACACTTTTTTTTTACACCAGAATGCCTTCTGTCATAAAGTTCTGAAGTCCCACAGTCCTGCTTTAAATCCTATTAAACATCCATGGAAGGAGATGAAACATGCAGTTCTGTCGAAGGTATACCTGTCAAATATTCACAGCTGGTGCAACAGATGCACAAATGAGATTGAGAGTTAAAGAAATCGTTTGATTTCAGTTCTCATCATCTGTCCTGTCAGTTTGAGCTTCGGAAGTGCGTGAGCGATGCTACAGAGGCCCTGCGGCCAAAGTTTCTTTAAAAAAAAGAATTTATATGAAATCCCATCACGATCCTGAATTTACCAAAGTAACCAATTACTTTCGGATCTTGAACTGCTCCTCGTTGATATTTGACTTGCTTTATGACATCTTATTTTACCTTTACTTTTATTTCTGCACTTAATATACTGTAACTTAAGTGCTGTCTGTCTCCTGTGCTGGTGAACAAAAGACCATTTTTCACCTCAGATGACAAAAAAGAATTATTCGATTCTATTTTGTTCCATTCTAGTGCAGTGTTGCCACAAAACGTTAATCAACAAAATCGTCATGGTTCAGTGAGGAAAGGAGGACCCAAGAGCAGGCTCTGACAAAAGATTTAAGTGTTTATTGAGTCACAGGCGTGGATTCTGGTAGGGAAAGAGGCTAGGATGCTGGGGAAGGAGCTCTAAAAGGAAAAAAAAAAAACAACCAGTATCAAAATCATTGAGTGGCTTGTTTCCTTTGCCATTAACGTGAAAGAACAATTGCTGAATTCCTTGCGTTCATTCAAGTCTCCTTTTTTCGGGAGACACATTTTTTTAGGCTCCCTCAAAGGAGTAAGGAGAAATGTGAAAACACTGAAGTGGGTAAGCCGCACCTCGCATTTGTGTAATACTTGGTATCCCTGACAGTGTGGCAGGCAAGCACAGCAATCAAATCTGTTGCACATTCAAAATTAACTTTTCGAGTGGTTCTTCTGTTCCTCTGTGACATTGGGACGATCTACATTAACATCATTTAGCAAAGGTGAATTCACCTCCTGATCTCACTTAATGGGGTTGAAACAGGTTAATTGTGCTACATATCAAAGAAGTGTGATGTGTCGTGCATCTCTTTGCTCTCTTAGCTTTCTGTTATTGGCAGTGATAGATAGCGGTTATCGCCTCTCTGAAGATGATTGCATTGTAAATTCCCCACTGCAGTCTCTAATGTGCACGCAGTCAGTTAATTTGGGATGTTTTCGCACAAAAGATGAGATGCCATTGATAAAAAGAAAGAAAAGATCATGAAAGCCTTTTTTTTTTGAAGTGATACAGTGTCCTTCTGCCTGGACATTCACAAAGGAACACCTTCTTTCAGCATCAAAGGCAAGCTAGATTGGTCTTGGATTGAGTCCCATTGCGGTTATGAAGGACTGCTCATAAATGCGTTTGGACATGACGGACACAAGTATTGGGACACCTACAGCACCTGCAAAAATGCTCAACATTTTTATGTGTTCATCCAGTAGGACATCCTGTAGTTCAGATTGTTTTCACTAGGTTGAGGTCAGGGTTCTCAAGTGTTTTCACACCAAATTCATCCAACTATGACTACATGGACCTTGCTTTATGCACATGCGGGACTCAGTGGTGCAGAACATGGCCTTCTCCAAACTGGTCCCACAGAGTAGGAATTTTTCAAACCTAATTGGCAATGTAAAGATCACAACAATCATCCATACATCCATTTCCATAAATGCATTTTCTAAATTTCTTGTCCTCATCTGGGTCACGGAGCCTATCCCACTTTAGTTTGGATGAAAGTTGGGGTGCATCCTTGACTTTTAGGACATAGGAAACATAGGAAGGCATAGTAAAGATTTAAAGGGAAACTAGGAGCTCTACTATGAAATAAGGAATATGAATTAATTATAATCCAAGTCATTAATTCATTCATTCATCTTCTGAACCGCTTGATCCTCACTAGGGTCGCGGGGGGTGCTGGAGCCTATCCCAGCTGTCTCGGGGCATTAGGCGGGGGACACGCTGAATCGGTCGCCAGCCAATCACAGGGCACACAGAGACGAACAATCATCCACGCTCACACTCACACCTAGGGACAATTTAGGGTGCTCAATCAGCCTGCCATGCATGTCTTTGGAATGTGGGAGGAAACCGGAGCACCCGGAGAAAACCCACACAAGCCCGGGGAGAACATGCAAACTCCACACAGGGAGGCAGGAGCTGGAATCGAACCCGGTACCTCTGCACTGTGAAGCCGACGTGCTAACCACTGGTCTACCAGGCCGCCAATCCAAGTCATGATACTCTGTAATTGATGTGGGTGTTGCAGTCGGTCACAGCGCCACATTTGGGCAACAGGGTGCTATCGTCCCGTCAGAAATATGTGCAGCCCAGGCAAAGAATTTCAAATGTGTAAATATTATTTTATTCATTTAATATAGTACAAAAACATTATGATCTTTGCAAATTTCATTCCCAATTCAATCCCTGTTTCCGTGTTTTTGGCTGCACCCACCCACGGACTAATAGACTATGAATACAGTGTATCATTAATCTCAACTCAACTCATACGCATTTATGCACCGACCCCGTGCGTATTTGGAAAGGGATGGGTGGGGTGGGGTGTTTTATTTAGGGTCGGCCTTGCGAGTTAGTTTAAAGATTTTGATTTTGCCCTGTGGTCACTTGTTTTGGGCTGGATTCTTTTGTTGATTGTTCTTTGGTCAAATTCGGTTCAAACTCCTTTTAAATCGAACATGTTTGTGCAGTGTATCGTTATTTTACTGAGGAGAAAAAAACGACAACAACTTCATAAAATAGAAGTGATGAGAATTGATTCTTTTCTCAGACGTCTCCCTTTATTGATTTGAATATCAGGCTCAACCTCAACAGAAAAACATTTGTGCACACAAGGTGTCGCTGTTACCACACAGTCCAAACAGGCTTTGTTGCCTGTTGTATATCCCAACTGTAGCTTCAAGCAAAATGAGCCAAGTATGGAAAAATAAATATGAGATTAGCACAAATTTACTCTCGCTGGCTTGTTAAAATGGATTCCATTCCCTGGCGTCCCAACTCTTCAGGCTTAAAAAAAAAACCGGCTCTTTATGCCTTCTCCTCCCTGAAAGGCAGCCTTGATGGATGTGTGGTCAGCATCACATTTAAGTGAATACAGTCATCAACTAACACGCACAAGTATATCATTACTAATTCATAAGTGATCCAGATAATTGGTGGATTAGAGATTGCTTCCATGCAAAGAATTTGCCATTGCCAATTTAACACACACACACACACACACACACACACACACGCACGCACACACACGCACAGATAATCTCTCTCTCTCTCTCTCTCTCTCTCTATATATATATATATATGTATGTATATATATATGAATATATATATATGTATATATATGTATATATGTATATATATATATATATATATATATATATATATATATATATAGATAGATATAGATAGATAGATAATAGAGTAGATAGATAGTTGTCAAAAAGATGTATGTTGTCACCCAGCACAAAAAGGCACGCTAAATTACTGTTTCTCGGTGGATTTATTGATATTTATACTATGGCCGCTTATATTATGATATCCTGTTATTATATCTAGGAGTACTATATTTTTGTCACAAAAAGAAAGCAGTGAGGGATGCTATTAAAGCATTAATAATATAGGAAAGTGGTGAATGATGAGTTTTTACTGTGTGTGGTGAGAGAGAGAGAGAGAGAGAGAGAGAGAGAGAGAGAGAGTTGGTTCCGCGTCCCTCCATCAGCGCGCCACACGATGATTGCATTGCACATTGAACACTGAACGAGCGGCGACCAACCTCGCACCCGGGGTGAAAGCTTCCCTTTTTGGTTTTGCTTTATTTACGACGCTGCATGGAGGATTAAAACTTCCCGCTGCGTTTCTCTTACTGAGAGCGAAGACACAGGTGGTGGTGCTCAGTGTGTCCCGTATCCTGCACGAGCTGCGTTTTCTCCACATCTGTGGGCAGATTAATATGCTCTTCATCGATTTATTTCACAGCGTCACTCCTTCCCTCAGAAACCATGGGTGAGTACATTTTACATGCATTTTATATACTTGCAGTGCTATCAGTTATTTTTATATGCATACAGCGCAGTGACATTTTCCTCTCCCCAGTATGCCAATCATGCCTGCTATTGGTGTTCCCCATCCGTAAACTACCTCAAAATAGTTAATCTCGGGCTGTTATCAATTTTTCATGAAGCGGGTCTGCACATCACACGTTTTCTCACTTCGACATCCAGCGTTTAAAGGATAAAGAAGTTCTTGTCTTTACTTATTTAAATGTCTTTGAGCGCAAATTCTCTAAAAGCAAGGCGCTGTTTTGATTGCCTGTGCCCCACTTTATTCCCCCAACAGGTTCTGTGATGTTGGGCTGGAGGTTTTCATGTGTTCTGGTGCAGGCGGCTGTGTGGCTGCTGCTCAGCAAGGGGGAGAGGATGTGCCCTACGAGTTGTCGCTGCGAAGGCAAACTCGTCTACTGCGAATCAGGCATTTTCCAAGACATTCCGCAGAATATCACCACGGGATGCCAAGGTCTATCTCTGCGCTATAACAACCTGCAGGTGCTGATGCCCTACCAGTTTGCACATCTCAATCAGCTTGTCTGGCTCTACTTGGACCACAATTCCATCAACGCCGTGGATGTTTTAGCCTTCCACGGTGTGAGGAGGCTCAAAGAGCTCATCGTCAGCTCCAATAAAATAGCCCACTTGCACAACAACACATTCAGCGCCATTCCAAACCTGCGGAACTTGGATCTATCCTACAACAAGATCCAGTCCCTGCAGCCAGGACATTTGTTCGGCCTGCGCAAGCTCCAGAATCTACACCTTCGATCCAATGGACTAAAACAGATCGTAGTCCGCACCTTTCTGGAATGCCGCAGCCTGGAGTTTCTGGATTTGGGATACAACCAGCTGCGGAGCCTCAGCCGGACCACCTTTTTGGGACTGTTTCGCCTCAAAGAGCTTCATTTAGAGCACAATCAATTTTCTCGGATTAATTTCTACATTTTCCCACGCCTCACCAACCTGCAGGCTCTTTATTTGCAATGGAACCGCATACGAGCCGTCAGTCAAGGCGTACCTTGGACCTGGTTGAAATTGCAGAAACTGGATCTTTCGGGGAATGAAATCCAGACGTTAGACCCCTTGGTTTTCCACTCACTGCCGAATTTACAAACGCTCAATCTGGAATCCAACAAGCTCAGGAGCGTGCCCGTGGAGGCCGTGGCGGCGTGGACTTCGGTGACCACCATCGGCCTTGCCGGGAATGCCTGGGACTGCAGGCCGAGCATCTGCCCGCTCATGGCATGGCTCAGGACCCTGAGGGATGCCAAAGACATCAGCATGATATGCAGCAGCCCCAAGTCGACGCAGGGAGAGAGAGTCGTGGATGTCGTGGGGAACTATTCCACCTGCGTGAACGTGGTGTCCATTGTGAATACGACCACCGCTTCGGTAGTCTTCACTTCAAGGCCCTTTGTCAACGCCACATCTCACCGTCTCTTCCGTGGCGTCACGCAGCTGGCTCACAGTGAGCCTCCTGTGAAGACCTCACCGCCTTCAGCCATCTGGCCCAGTACGACAGACAGACAGAGTGTGAAGCCCACAACCGGGAGCTCCTCACCGCCTCCCTCCCCCGACCCTTCAACCTCATCCTACCCGGAGATACCGTTTGAACACATGGCTTTCCATAAAATCATCGCAGGCACTGTAGCCCTGTTTTTGTCAGTGTCATTGATCCTCCTGGTTATTTATGTCTCATGGAGGCACTACCCCAACACCATGAGGCAACTGCAGCAGCACTCCGTCAAACATAAGCGCAGGAAAAAAGGCCGGAAGCAGGAGCAGGACCTGAACTCTCAGTTGCAAGAGTACTATCTGAGCTACCATTCGAATTCCGAGACCATGGATTCGTTGGCGAATGAGGCAAGGCCGTGCACGTGCACCATTTCAGGATCGATAGAATGCGAAGTGTAGGGTTTCGCTCGTCTTTATGAGACAAGAAGTGACATTTCTGGGCAAGTCTGTCGTCAGAGAAATGATTTGATAATAAATGGCTCCATGAAATGTACGGAAAGCGAGTGAAATATATCTGTGTGGACAGGGCAGAGCGCGGCGATATTTCTGGAGCTCATTACTGAGACTGACACGGGAGCCGTGGCATGGCAGTGTCATCCTGGTTACCTGCGCGTGACCCAATTGACAAACTGACCACCGGTCGTTGGCCCTTTCGTTCGTCGCACTGTACGTTATACCATCTGTAAAGCAACGGAGACAGTTTTTTTTTAACTTGCCTGTTCATATCGTGCTAATTATATATATAATATGTATAATATGAAGTTGTAGGGGAGAATCATTATGTATTTGAATATGTACAGTGTGAGCCAAGAGGAGGAGTTTATT
Organism: Hippocampus mohnikei; assembly: GCA_026261675.1. NCBI lineage: Eukaryota > Metazoa > Chordata > Actinopteri > Syngnathiformes > Syngnathidae > Hippocampus > Hippocampus mohnikei. The sequence goes on from JAKGUB010000348.1 coordinate 14,759,097, forward strand.
TTCCTGCTCTGTGAGTCCAAGGCCGATAAATATCGTCAGTTTTAATACTTAGCTATTTGACTCTTTGTCCTGCCAGTGCTTAAGTTAAAAGTACCAGTGACCCATCCGTTTGGGAGACCAACCCACACTTGTCTCATCTGCCGTAAGGAGGATGCTCATTTAGTCCAAAGTGTTTCTAAGGTGCGTTCCATCTCATCCGTTTGTTTATGAACAAAATTGTATCGGACCTCATTACAGTGTGCAATTGATCACAATGCTGTTTTATATATGATATGACTAATATTTTATTGATTATGCTTTGTCTGTTAAACGCGCTAGCAAATCTGGATCAAGGAAACACTTCTGGTGAAAATGTGAGCTGGTGAAGGAAAGGAAAGGAAACAGGCTTGATTTCTGCAGAATTACACATTTCACGGGATGTGAATGCGCATATAAAATTGATGGCGTAGTTTCCCGTTTTCCAACCTCTTTTGCGACTCCTCTCTTGACTTTAATAACACTGACAAGAGTATTAACGGAATGTGGGTCATTGGTGTTGAATCCAGCCGCTTTATATAGACAGCCGTTTATTCCTCCTTTCACGAAAACCGACACCAAAAATAACAATTAATAACTAAAGACAGAATAGGAAAAAGAGAATTGAGGCAGGCCACAGGCGGATTGTGGTTGCCATAGATCAAGTCTGTCACGCTATTAGGAAGACATTATCTACCTTCATCTGTCGTCTTCCTCTACTTTGTTTCCACCTCCGTCTTTTAGTCTTTCCTTGAACACTGAAGATAACCTGCACAGGGGACAAGTGGGCATGTGTTGAGTCAGGCAGGATCAATTGATGTTCTAGCATGTGAAATGTATTTAAAAATGTTTTTAAAAAGAGGTGATTTTGTTTCCCCTGTGAGCCACAACCTGTACAATTCATCAGTTAACTCCAGATGTTTTGGTCCCATTTGGCTGCCATTGCATGTCATTCCTTGTATATGTTGTTCATTTTGTCGGTGAAGACGGTACAGCAGCATTTCTGACAAGTCCAATTATTTGTTTTGATTGATGGTGCTTTGTAAACGACCGATGCTTGCATTTATGATGATGAATTTCTTTCAAAGACCGATGGGTACGTTTCCAAATGCAAAAACAAAAGGAAAATAGCAAAAACAGTATAAATGATTTGTTGATCCAAGTTTGACAGATATTGTAATGACTCTCTGATACGTCATGCGATGACTGATGAAAAGCAATTTTCCCATGTTTTTGTGCTGTGCGTAGCTAAGAGAAGAATGCTGATTAGAAAGTTGCGCTCTGCATCTTGCAAACCATTATCGGAGTTATTTGTTTTGGGTGAAATATTGCAGCGGTGCACAGTATTGACTGAGCAACAACAAGGTACAAACACAGACGCACAAATGTGCAAAATCGGGGAGAGGGTGGCGGGAAATATATATGTTGTCAGCTACCTGAAAATGGAGAATGTCCTCGAGATGACGGCGGCATCTTACGGTTGACAGCAAAAACAAGCAGCGGATGAGGAAAAACAGAATTGGAAAAATCCTGTCGGCAAACGTCCAGAAATGTGATTGGTTTTCTGTGTGTTCCTCTAACGTCAAACCGTGAGGGGCCAGCGCTCACTTGGCAGGCGTGATATTTTGATTTACATCTGTCACTGCACATTCTTTTTCCAGCAGAACATCCGCGCAATCCTATCCTTGTGTTTGCCAAAGGTTAGAGCCTAATTTAGAAGGTAAAATGAAGACAATATTGGAATGATGACATCCAATTAAAGATGCAGCTTAAGTTTTGATTGTCATTGCTGAATTTTGTGAATTATATGAGGTAAAAAAAAAAAAACAATCGCCATTTGTAACTTTTGACCAACTTCTTTGCAGTCTTGTACAAGTTCAAAATCAATATCTTTTCATGGAAGTGTGGTACATACTGCACTCGCCCTCCTAAACAATGTCCCCATTCAAAGGAAATTACGTTTTCAACTCTGTGAAATCTACAGTAATTGTTACATAGCAATATGAACCAAGTCCCAGAAGTCATCCAACACATGGAAGAGGACCACACTGGGCAGCATACATTTGTTTATTAATATGTGAACAAAAAAGTAAGATTTTCATCAGGATCTAGTAATATTGGTGCCTCGTGCTTTTTTTTCTCTATATATTTTTCAAATATTAAAGCCATCCAATTATGTTTTGGAGAAAAAAAAATCACTCCCTTAGAAACAATGGTAATTGAAAAGAATCTGGGTCAATCTATAGCTATCATTGAATTATTTCAAGATGAGACCATTCATTCTGAATGGAGTGGGACTAAATTATCGGTAGCACTTTTCTTCACACTCCTTTTGCGGCTGGGTCTGAAGTTTTGATTGGAAATTTATGTTTTGGATCTCTTGTTTATGTTGAGCGCTACCTGAAATGAATTAATAAATGACTACATTGTATTTGCAAGTGAGAATAAGGCCATAGTTTATATTAATAATTTGTTTTGTTTGTTTTTTACATCTCACCTTGACTATTGCAATGCGTTATATTTTTTCTTCCTCTTTAGTATTGAAAATCTCTAGCGAGGACAAAATGCTGTACAAGACTCTTGAAAAATACTAATACATTTGGTCATATTATCCATGTGCTAGCAACCTTGCACTGGCTCCTAATCCACCTGAGATGTGATTTCAAGTTTTTGCCCCTGACCATAAAATATCACATAGCCTTCCAATCTTGCTGACTTATGTCCTATTCAGACGACACAAATTTTTGTCATTCCCGACAGTCGCGCTGTGAAACTACCAGATAAATATCATTCTATGTTTTGGACCGTGCAGGATGTCACACTACAAGTCCATCACAGCCCAATCGTCGCATGCTTCCATCAAGATTCAGCCATCGGCGCAGGTCCATCGGGGAGGCGGGACAAGCAGCTCGAATGTAAGCCAAGATGCTCAGTTGCTGTGTTAAAACTGAGAAACTTTTGCTTTGTGGCCGAAGCCTGGAGTCTTTCTTTGTGAAGACAAAGTAAATGGTTTCCTTGGCAGGCAGGTAACATGCTGTAAACACATTATCACCCGCCATGACTCAGACACACTTTGTTGTTGAATTTCACATTTAATTATCCAGCCATCCATTTTCAAATCCACGTATCCGCACAAGAGTGTGCTGGAGCCTATCGCAGCTGTCTTTGGGCACTAGGCGGGATACACCCTGAATTGGTTGCCAGCCAATCGCAGAGCACACTTAGTCGAACAAACATTCGTCTTCACAATAACGCCTGTGACAATTTGGAGTGCCCACTCAAGCTGTTATGCATGTTTTGGGAATTATGGGAGAAAACCGGAGTACCCGGAGAAAACCCACGCAGGCACGGAGAGAGCATGCAAACTCCGCACAGGGAGCCCGGAGCCGGAATCGAACCGTGCACCTCTGCACTGTGAGGCGGATGTGCTAACCAGTCCACATGTAATTAATGGAAAAAAAAATACCAGACCTTGACAGAAGAGTCCTTTTTTTGGACCGATGTTATCCAGCTTCTGCAGAGCTTACCTATGAGCTGATCATTTGAAGAATTAGGTGTGTTGGAGCAGGGAGACATATAAAACATCCAGGGCACCGCCCCTCGAGGACCATAATTGCCCACCCCGCATGGGGTGCAGACACAATGCATTTTTAAAAATGTTCATGAGGTGTCAAGTGTGTCCACTGGAGAGATCACGTTGAAGGAAACATCATGGATTGATTCTGACCAATAATAAAGTCTTTAAAGTTTGCTGGAGAAAACTTTGAACAACTTTCAACAACAGTTTCTCATTTTCTTGTACTGAGTAATGGAAAAAGGACGTAATGCATGCACAACGCCACAGCAGGTGAATAAATATGGTGTACTTAACTAACAACACTTGGAAACTGATTCGGATTATAACATTACTGTGCTCGGTACTGCTGACCCCCACGAGGGTCACGCGTGTGCTCGAACCTCTCCCAGCTGACGACAGGCAGGCGGGTTAAACCCTGGACTGGCTGCCAGCCAATCGCAGAGGTGTTCATTTTCCAATGTGAAATGTTATTGTTGTGCAATGTCCTCTGGTTTTGGGTTGCAGGGGTGTAGAACTCTACTGATTGTGCTGCAAGATAATTAGAGCTGTGCCTAATTATTTATTTACATGAATTTGTTAAATCAGAGTCCAAAATATTAGACACGGCTCTCAGTAAGATGCAGTACGGTTTAACACCACAAACCAAATGAGCACATTTTCAGTTCAAAATGACCATTATTCTCTTTGTAAAAGCAGCACATGTCATACTGCTACCGTTTTTGGAAAACATTGCACTATGTAAGTGGTCAGAATGTTCCTATCTGCTTAATCTGTCCATAAACTAATTAAAAGTGTATGTCTGCAAAAGGTTATGAGTTGAACTGTTTCTTAAATCTATGCCGGGTCACTGCTTCTATCATTGCTGCTTTTATATTACCATCCACCGGAGGGGATTTCTTCAAGGATGACTGATTCTTAAATTCGACAAAATTAGTTCACAAAGATAGACATAGATGTCCTATTTTCTTCATGGCGGTCGTGGAATTGCAGCCACTCTTTTATGAATTCAAATACTCAAATATTTAGCTCCTTCAAGCTACCTGGTCAAAATAATGAGTTGCTGGCCGTGAAATTAAAATGATTAAAGGTGGCTTAAAATAGAGTTAGTGAAGTATGAACGTAGATAGTTCCCCTCGTCACTCTTTTGCAAAACAAGACCTCTCTTTTATGCCACCTTTTGTGTTGCCCATGTCATCTGTGAAACTCATTTGCATACTAATGCTTTAATAACATTGTTACAAGTTCCACTTGACCCTCAAAGGAAAACATTTTTCTACCTTATACTGTACTGTTAAGCAGAGGCCTTCACCTCGACAGCATAACCAAAGACGCTAGTGGAACATCCAAGTTGAATTGCTGTAACATGCAAAGTTCTGAGGTTCTGAATTTGAATCTTTGCTCCGGCATTTCTGTGCGGACTTTGTATGTTCCCACCCGCTTGAATGCTTTCTTACACATTCCAAAAACACGCACCCAAGGTTAATTAAAGACTGTCCACAGAAAATGGACTCATGGATTTCTTCCATTTTCTATAGCACTTATCCTTATTAAGGGAGGCGGGCAAGTGTCTCAGTTCACTTTGGGTGAGAGGCGGAGTAAACTCTGGACTGGTCTCCAGCCAATCACAGAGCAATCAGTCAACAATCAGTCACACTCAGTCCAATAGTGAATTTAGAGTCTTTAATGAAAATAATGTTGCATTTCATATGTCCTTCTGTTAATTATTTCTGTTCGTTTTGCCACCACAGAGTGTGCCAGTGATGGCAAAGAGGAGAAATATGATTTTGGATGCCTCATACAAAATTGCTAACAGTCACAGACGAAAGGCCATTAAAAATGAGGTGCCTTTAATTCTAAAGGCCCATCCATGACTGTGGTCTTCTTAGGATGTTCTGTAGGTGTTTTCGACTGAAGTCATTTTTGGTCTATTAAATCCTTAATCTATAAATTCCTGGTAACGTTCCAGAATCATGCTAATTATAGACCCGTGTGTAATCCATTGAAAATAACTAGAGCTATGACTACATGGCTACATGTAATACATCTCATCGTTTGGGGGTAAATTATATTCTACCTACAATAAATGATATTGCAGCATCTTTGGTTCACTTAGCATCAGGGAATTACTTGTAAGGTGATCACTGTTTAAAGTTTACTCACTGGGAGGCTCGTGCCCCATCACAAAATGCGGTGCGTGCAGCCTGTGTGACTTAATAGGAACACGTTGCTGCTTTCTTGATAACTGCTACCTCATGATTTCATTTCATTTCCACGTGATTTAGTGTACTTGCCACGATTCTTCTACAGTTCCGCAGCCAACACCTTGGAAATCAAATGACCACAACAATTAAATGCGCGTGATTTATAAGCCTATATGGCTTTTTATTTTGCTGGCTTCTGTGCAATAAAACACTGCTTTTAATTTGTACCTCTTATAAAATATAGAGGAATTTCTCACAGATGATTCACTGTACAGTACACAATATTAAATATTAAACACTCACACAGATACTAAGTGGCATATAGACAGTCTTTTACTTCGCACCTGCTAAAGTGGCCAGATAAAACTGCAAAACATAAAAGTAAATGGGGATGAGTGGATCCTGTCTAGATCATCCCTTTTATTCTTTTAGGCAGCACACACATTCGACTCTTAAACCACCAACAAACACACTTTAGAAAGACACCATACAAAAACAAAAAACTATTGCCTTTCACAGGGGACATTCAGAAGTAAAAACCACCATTTGATTCATTAGGTGAAAGGCAGATGTCACCCCAGACTGGTCGCTAGTCAATCACAAGGTGTACTGTGGACTCCTCACCTAGTCACAATTCCTCCCTCCTCAGCATTTTTCTTGTTCGGTTTTGAGAGAACCCAAACAATATTGCTCCTGGTGGCAGACATTCTGAAAGGTCCTTGCTTGGGGCTTCGTTGTTTTCATGTGAATGATGACAGAAGTACAAGAGCTGCAGCACACGAGATAAGATGGTGCAGCCCTAAAAAGAGCAAAAGTACCTGTCTCATCTTTATCGCCATACCAAAGGGTGTTAAAGACCAGCAAATCAATAACATTTATTGGCGGTGGAGCTGGTAAGTCTCTAATGTTCAAACGTATTTAACGATTTGAAACCTACAGCTGCCTGATGATGACCTTTGCTCAACCTGTGTATTACAATCTGTCTTGGAATAAAATCATATGTATTGATTTGTAATGCCAATGCAAAAGAAACGTCCACACGAGCAACAGTGGCATTGTGCAAACTAATAACTCAGAATTTTCTTTCAATGATAGAGGATATTAATTGGGGGAGTGTTGTGCTAGGGTCCAGCAAAATAAAAGAAAGATAAGAAAAAATGTTTTAAAAATTACTCCATCAGGATATTTAATGTGTAATGTTCCACACTTACATCACATAAAATGTATTTAATAAAACAAGAAGTTGTTGAATCGCATTGTTATATTTCCTGGTTCCTGTTTTCAGAGCAGTTGCAGCAGACCGCCCATATAAGTTTAGTTGCATTATAATTCCTCACTGATGTTTTTTCTCAGCACTGAGCTACTGACATAAAGTAAGTACATGAGCTGGACTCATATACTGCTTCGTCCACTTCATGGAGCAGTTAGTCACACTAGCAGCTAGAATTTCCAGCAGAAGTTCACGGGGCTTATTATGTGCATATTTGGCTATGTTATTATCTATTTACATATTGTAGGGTCACCAAACGTATCGATTGTTTCTCCTTAGTAACGTGGAGGGTGTGGAATTCATGTTAAATTCTATGTTGGATTTACCAAGTACAGTATCATATCACATCACAATATAAAGGTGCATAAAGGATACCATCAAATCTGGGGACGAAACTATTCACAAGAAGAGAGAAATTGTTAAAGGTGATTTGGGGATAGGTGTATTGTACTCGGTGAAATGTCGAGAGTGAAATTTTTTGCATCTATTTGTCTAATTTCATTCAGTGCAGTGATCATTTTGAGTCACATCAGTTTATATTGATTTACATCATCTGCGATTGGCTGGAGACCATTCCAGTGTGTCAGCTAGGATTGGCTCCAGCTCACCCACGATCCTACCGAGGAAAAGCGGAATCAAAAAGGACAGATGGAGAGATGACTTAAATCAACGTGTTTTGGTTTTGTCATCTTAATTAGTATGCCTTGGTGGTGACTTATTAACATGAGGTGTTTCCGTTATTTTTTCTCTTGAAACTGCTAGTCTAATGTCCTTCCATAGCAAGAAGAAGCGACTCATCATTTTTGCAATCCAATACCAAATGACCTTTAATTTAATCAACATGAAAATAAACGGCACGCGCCGAGGCAGCGTTTTCGTCTTGAGTGGAGTAATTAATGTCACATATATAACATGCTTAATTGGCATCTACTTCATTAAATCCCAGGTGGCTGACAGCCTTGGAGTATTGCAGTCACTCCGGTTTTCCCAAATGATTTTGAAGTATTTTCTACTCTATAAACACAATGTAAAAGCTGACAAATACAACAATGGCTTGAGAAGCAAGCTTGATAATGAGAACATTTTTCTCAATGAAATGAATGGAAATGCCTTTCATCTGTTCCAGCCTTTTGTGTGATTTGGTTTTTTGATGAGGAAAAGTAGCACTTTAAAACATTCTACTCTATGAAGACATACAGTAATGACATAATTACAAATAATGAAACCGTTTTTGTCACAGATCCTCTCTTCCTGTCTCAGGAAGGCAGAATAATGCGTTGTTCTACACAGAGGATAAAGCGTATATGCCTGTAAGTACCGTATTTTAACGACCATTCGGCGCACCGTGTTGTAGGGCGCAGTCTCAGTAACGGGTGCTATTTCTGTATTTTACACATACACAAAACGCACTGTATTATTGGGCGCAGCCAGGGGTGGTAAAACATACGCCAGTTTAAACATACGGCATGCATGCACGCACGCTAAAAACACGTTAGCTTGAAGCATAGCGTAGCATGCTAAGACATGCTAAAAACACGTTTTTAAAAAGGCAACGGAAGCAAAACTGAGATCGGTTGTACTTTATTTCGACATCTTACAATGTACTCACGTTTTTCGATCAATCATCACCCAGAAATCCATCAAAGTCCTCATCTTCTGTATCCGAATTGAACAATTGTGCAAGTACCGGTAGTGCATAAAAGACGCCGGGTTCCCTCTCGTCACTCACATTGCCATGTGGCACGCCCACCCTTCACTGATTGGCCGGCTGCTTTCCGGCATGGCTGGCCACTCTTGCGTCCTCATTCACGGCCACTTACACGCCCACCCTTCACTGATTGGCCGGCTGCTTTCCCGCACGCCTGGTCACACTCGCGGGCCACTTACACGCCTACCCTTCACTGATTGGCTGGCTGCTTTCCCGCATGCCTGTTCACGCCCACTTCCGCCTTTTCTCTATATAAACAGCGTGTCGGCTCTCAGTCAGGATTTGGAACTCGGCTCATACACTAGACGCTCCGCATTATAAGGCGTCCGGTCCACTTTGGAGAAAATTTAAGACTTTTAATGGCGCCTTATGGTCGTGAAAATACGGTACTATTATATTATCTGTCCACTTGTGTTGCTCCATGGTTTGTGTTCAGCTATCCATTGCTCAAAGGGCGACTTCGCTGGATGCTAATTGCCTGTGTACCTACAGTGTATCGTGTTTCACATTGTATGTTCGCAAAACACAATATGTAATTCTCTTTGTTTTACGTGTAGTTTGACAGTAACTTTCAGCTGGGAGAGGTAATAAACAGCTTGAAGCCACTTATTAATGAATAATTACCGTATTTCCCCACACTATAAGGAACACCTAAAAACATTCAATTTTCTCAAAAGCCGACTTTATATTCCCCATTGAATGGTTTCCCTGTTTCCCTTTTTGTGTTCCTATGCCATGTAGTGGTGATTATTGGCAGGAACCAATTGGACCCTAAAAGGGTTCTGCCCGACACTAATTGACATGTGCATTCGCCAACACACACTCAGACAACTACACTGCGAGCACCGCGCAGCCATTATTAAACGAAGATAATACCACAAGCATCGTTAACTTCTGACTAAACGAAAGAAGGATTCGGCAAGTAAGACTTCTAAAGACATTTAACTCCTTGTGGATGTGAGCCCACGAGGTTTGTGTGCATTTTTGTTGAATCATTTGTCTTCATAACTGTTATCTCTCATTTATTGTTTTGTAATGGCATTTGTATTTAGATGTTTCATGTCCCTGTTTGTGACCAGTTCTCATTGTTACAGCTGCAGCGGCTCTGAGGGCTCTATATAAATAAAGCTGGATTATATTGTATCGTACTCCCTTTAGCGTAGCACCATCTTGCATAGTGTAACCGTAGCCATTTTGTAGCTTCAATGCACCTTTTAAAAGCAGTGCGCCCTATATATGAAAACAGTTTTAAAATAGGCCATTCATCGCTTTATAATCCGAAGTGCCTTATAGTAAGAAATATATATATAAGAAAATACGGTACTAGTTATGCCAAATTACTGCTTGTTTTGAAGCCAGTTGAGTCACCCGGCGGAGTAGAATGCTCATACTGTATGTCAGTTTTGAAGTCACAAGTCAAAGCAAAAAAATTAATAAATAATGCATTTCTCAATGGCATCATAGTGATGCAAGCTGCAACAACAATTTATTTCTATCACTATATCTCACAGCAGGTCATAGAACACTAATTTTATCAGGGGTGGTAACAGGGCCACTATCAAATTACGATAATGCAATGTAAATGATTACCATACAATGTATTAATTGCTGTGTATGAGTGTTCATCAAGTGAGCATTATCAACCTCATCATCCTAGCATCTGATTGAACTGCTTCCTGTCGCATCATTTGACAAATATCCTTTTCTACTCAACACCAATCTCAGATGATGAATGCCAGGCTTATGAATATGGATTTGACTGTATAACATCATGAAGAATACCCATCTATAACCGTTATCCTTTGTGTGGGCAATGTAAAAATTCCCACGCACATTTGTACTTGTGACAGTGGATGCAAACCGCAGGAAACTTTTATGCTACGTACAGTAGAAATAACTCTAACCTTTGACCATTTGGCACAGAAAAAGCCGTAGCACTACCGTTCATCATTGTTGCATGTGAAATCCTGTTGAATAGGTTCCACAATATGTAAATATGTCTATCATAATGTCATTTTCATGTACTCTTGGCCGGATCCTCTAACAGTATGATGATAGCTTGCTAAGTCATGTGTGATGAGAATTGTGGTTGCCCGACTTAATAGACATTTTAAATATTTTATGGGACTCTTTGTCTGTCTGGTTGTTTATTTATGAATGCATTCATCAACAATCTTACACGCAATATGGTTTCTGTTGGCGTCCGGTTGAGCATGTTTGACACAATATGTCTGCAGCACGTATTAAGTCTGCAGGGCTAGTGAGGATGCGCCCGGAAATGTGGAACATTTGACTTGGTAACGTGCTATTATCAGCACATGACATTGAGGTTGTGCATTTGAACTGTCTAAAAAACACGCGTAGTAGAAGAGGACATGCTCATGTGAATTCATGTATTCATTCATCACACATCACAGGAAAAACAAGCTCCGCTTAGTCAAGCGATTTGTTGACAGCAGAAAAACATTTCCTTGAAACTTTATGCAAAGTAGAATACTGAGGCTGACTGAAAGATCATATTTTATCATCCTACAAATGTATAATTTAAGCAACATTGTTGCTTTGTTTGTTTGTTTTAATCAATTGTGCTTATTGTCACTTAACAGTTACATCATTGCCTACCATTTTCTTTCTGGCTTATCCCATTCACCCCGGCCAACGGCAGCCATCCAAGGTGTCCTTGAGCAACATACAGAACATACTGTATAGAGATAACAGTTTGAAGCACTTTGGAGTACCCGAGGTGGAAAAGCGCTGTACAAGTGACAGTAATAAAGCGATTCAAAAGAAGAGGAAAACATAATTGGTCATTATTAAGCACCGTTTACATGCTCAAAGGGGAGAAGGAAGAAGTAAAAAAACTCTGTCTCCTTGTTATTTGCGTATTTTGACTTGTGTCACATTAATACATTGCCACAAGAGCTGTTGAGGCAGTTCTCACTCAATCAGTTCTGTGTCCATCTGTGAAAATGTTGGCTGTTGCAGCAAAGGTCATCATCAGCCTGGCTATAATGGATATAATACTCAACTTTTCCAGCACCTTCCTTCTGCTGGGTGCTTTTGCGGTTCCTTATAAATATGCTTTATATGCTTCGACCTGCATCAGATTCTGCTTTCGCCGTGTCAGGGACTATCAGTGCACTTCTCAGGCACGGCATTTCAAGGTGAGAAGAGCCGCTTCGATTGCCCACAAATTATGCCGACTGTGTGCATGGCTAACAAAGTTACATTTTATACTGCGCCATGCTTTGTGCGTCTATGAAAATAACAAGGGAAAGTCTGGCCTGCCCCGTGAGCTGGTCACAAAAAGTCAAGCCCTTAGCCATCATTTGACGCCCTTAATTTGTATCATAATCATAGCATCTGTTCCTGTTGCACTGATCCTTTATTGTTATTTTCCACACATCTGTTGAATCATTTTTACTGCATTCGCCATTGTCACAATGTCCTTTTGCCACAATTAATTGTTGATCTGTATTACTGTGGTATTGCTCATGGGCATTTCTTTATGTTTATCAGTACTTCATACACTTGTACATACTGTTTATCTGAAATGCAACAAATGGTTCGCTTTTCACTCCGCACTCGGTCAAGAAGGTTGATACCGATTTCAAAAGGCTCACCTCCCAGTCACGCATAATTAGCTTCCCTGAGACTTACTAAGTGTCTCATGAGTGTCACGTTGCGTGGTGGTGGTGGTGGTGGTGGACCCCAAAAAGCAGGCAAGAGAGAGGAGCAGGGTGTACTTGACAAATTGTATTAAAACATAGAGAAAACTAAATCCAAAACAAACAAAGTCCAACGTATCAAACAAAAACATGACTGAAGCTAAAACATAACAGTGACCAAAACATGACTGAAACAATCTTGACAGCAGCAAACACAAACAAACAATGACCCAACACCGAGCGGTAGTGCCGGGAGTCATTTTAAAGCACTAATTGCATAACGACCAACAGGTGTGCAGCTGCAGGGGGACCCCTACAGTGCCACCTGTTGGTCCCAAACCAAATCATGACAATGAGCTCTGAAACAGGAATTCTACCCCTGCATGTTTGACACCGTCAGCAAGCACCATTACATGCATAAACTCCAGTCCTTGAGGGCCAGCATCCGACATTGGAAATGGGCTGTCACTTGTATAGCGCTTTTCTACCTCAGATACTCAAACTGTTACCTCATTCACCGACTGATGAGGCAGTATCAGGAGCAACTGGGGGTTCAGTGTCTTGCTCAAAGACATGGTCAACACGCTCGCAATGGCCGGGGATCGAACCACCTGGGTTGGGAAATGACCACTCGACCACTGAACCTTGTCGCCCCATGTTTTCGATGTTTCCCTAAATCAACGCAACCTGATTCAAATGCAGAGTTTCCTGCTGTGTTGATCATTTCAATGAGGTGTGTTGGTGGAGGGAAACATCGAAAACATGAAGGATAGTGACTGGAGCCCTGGAGTTTGAACCCTATGTTCTCTGTCTAAGATGAAGGGTTTTTTTGTTTGTTTGTTTTCGTACAAAGCCTGAGATATGAAGTGCAATGAACGCTTAAGACATAACGGGGATGAAAAGAAAGGTAGAGAGACTCTTAAAACAATAAGGTCATTCTTTGTTGCAAGTCCATCTGTATTTCTTACATTTTTCTCTGATAATAAGAATGTAATGTAATATAATGTGACAATTGTATAGACAAATAATACGATGTGGAGTCGTTATGGGGAGGGGCAAAATGTTTTCTTCTTCCCGAGGGGTTGTAACCAAAAACAATTGAGAAGCTGTGCTCCAACTGGACATTTCCAATCATAGACATGTCTCAATTGCACTTAGCGTACTAAAAGTATTTGTGCAGCCTTTTGTGACGTACGCTCATGAGAGCCTCTGTCCTGTTGATGTTCATTTCCTGTCTTGTGTTTAATGATCCTTTGCAAGAAATTTTCTAAGCCACGTCCATGACAACAGAACTTCAAAAACAACACACATTGCTGGAATGAGTTATGCATAATGCATTTAATCCAAATGGAAATGTTCAGGTCCTGGAGGAAATATATGACTAAGGGTCATAATGTGAGTATTACTCAACGCTGAGACAGAAATGATAGAGACAAAAATCTATGAGCAGCTGACTATGACTTTTGGCGCAAGGCCAAAAGTGAATTTACCAGTATTGTCTTACTTACCTGTTTTTCTGTTTTCAAGTGTGCTAGTTTTAATTTTAGCAATTATTCATTCATTCATTCATCTTCTGAACCGCTTGATCCTCAGTAGGGTCGCGGGGGGTGCTGGAGCCTATCCCAGCTGTCTTCGGGCAGTAGGCGGGGGACACCCTGAATCGGTTGCCAGCCAATCGCAGGGCACACAGAGACGAACAACCATCCACGCCCACACTCATACCTAGGGACAATTTTAGAGTGCTCAATCAGCCTGCCATGCATGTCTTTGGAATGTGGGAGGAAACCGGAGCACCCGGAGAAAACCCACGCAAGCCCGGGGAGAACATGCAAACTCCACACAGGGAGGCCGGAGCTGGAATTGAACCTCTGCACTGTGAAGTCGACGTGCTAACCACTGGACTACCGGGCCGCAATTTTAGCAATTATTATTATAATAATAATTATTATTAGCATCTGTTTTTCAACATTTGCTATTTGAATCATTGATGTAAGTGTGTGTGGCAACACGGTGTCTGAGTGCTGAGCACATCCACCTCACAGTTCTGAGGTTGGGGGTTAGAATTTGGGGAATTTCCATGTTCTCTGTCTACTCCCTGGCTTCCTTGAATGTGTCGTTTGTCCAAATGTGCCCTGCGATTGGCGGGCAACCAGAGAGGGGCTCTAGCCAAATTCTTAGGGGTGCTGAAGCACTCCTAAAGAGAATCCAAGCACCCTCAAGATTTTAGAATTCATTATTCAAACCTCTAACTCCAAACTTAATTGGTTCTGTGAGCCTATTTGTAATTTGAAACATTCATAAATCAAGGTTATAGTCCCCATTGAAAATAATGTAAATGCAATTACAAGTCATACCTCGGTTTTCGACCATAATCCGTTTCTGAAGGCTGTTCAAAAACCGATTTGTTCGAAAACCGAAACCACGCTCTTTAAAAAAAAAATCTTTATTGAACACGTCTGTTCACCATGGAACGCTAAACGAGGAAGCGTCACTTCCTTGTCTACCTGAGGAAGCATCACTTCCTCGTGTAAGGAAGGCTAGAGGAGTCAAGTGACGCATTCAAGTGCGCTCAGTTTGTTCGAGAACCAAAATTCGGTCGTCATCCGAGGCATAAAAAACTGGAAATTTTTGGTCGAAAACCGATTTGGTCGAGAACAGAGACGTTCGAAAACCGTGGTTTGACTGAAATCTGTTCCAGCCCCGAAATTAACTTATATTTACCGTATTTTCACGACCATAAGGCGCCATTAAAAGTCTAGTGTATGAGCCGAGTTCCAAAGCCTGACTGAGCGCGCTTCTGGCCGACACGCTGTTTATATAGAGAAAAGGCGGGCGTAAGTGACGTCAGGCATGCGGAAGTCTGCCAATGAGTGAAGGGTGGGCGTGCCCAACAACACGGTGCACCGAATGGTCGTGAAAATACGGTAAATATAAGTTAATTTCGGGGCTGGAACAGATTTCAGTCCAGATTTCTGAAATTAAAAAAATGCTTAAATTACATTTTAAACCCTATATTATTACCATTAATATGATTATTATTACGATTATTGTTTTCTAATTACATTTAATAATTATTATTTATTGGAGTACATTGATCATGATTTTTCACAATAATTGGTAAACAGATAAATATCAATTTGCAACATTTCTACAAAATGCCACCATTGTTTACATATTCAAATGATCACTTCTCCAACATTCCTAATCGCAATGTCCCATCACCAGTGTATAGATAGATAAATAGGCTATACACACAATGTGTTGATCATATTCCAAAAAAGTTTTTGGTGTAAAATGAAAAAATTGCTCATATTTTCACCTTCCAAACAGTCATCAAATGCTTCTATCACAGTTTAAATCCTCCTCCTGCAAGCAAGGCTTGAGATCTGTCGTCTCCACGGACTCTTGCTGTGTGCCAAACTTGACTTGGTTTAGCATGAGAAGCACAACTTATTGGATTATAGGGGTCTATCCTATATGCTCACATTGCTGGAGGCTGTGCGTACAAGCGGGGATAAGTGTGGGTGTGCGGCTAGAGAACCAAAGAGAGGGATGGAGCCGTCAATACAGACTGCACAAACCATTTTATTTTCTGTTTTCTAAATTTATTATTGACTCCAACCTTTTCATTTGGATGTTTTGGAAGATAGAGCAGAAGACCAGCTTTATGCCCACAAACACATTTTTTTTTTAAATCTGGGTGCTTGTAAAAGTCTACTGTAGCCTACATGAGGGGAGAGATTTGCAGTCGAATCGACTCTAAAACTGTCCCTGCTGCCTATTCAATTGTAATAATAACTCTGTTCACCCTTCACACTATTCAGCGTAGGTAGTGTGGGTATTGCTTTTCCTGCTGATGAGAACAACAGCAGTGCACAACAGATAGCGAAAATTTAAATTGGACCAGCAAATTGGCGCCATTCTTAAATCCAGCTTCTTTCATGTTAGGCAGCTAGCTAAAATAAAGCTTTTCCTTTCTCAAGAGCCCTTTGAAACAGTAATTCAGGCCTTTGTCACATCTTGGCTGGATTAGTATAATGCACTTTATTTTGGAGTCAGCCAATTCTCCATTAAGCCTCTCCAGTTGGTCCAGAATGCTGCTGCTCGCCTCTTGACTGGCACTCGTAAGAGGGAGCACATAACACCTACTCTGGCATCCCTTCGCTGGCTCCCGATATATTTATATATTTTAGATTCTATTATTTGTTTTCAAATCTTTGAATGATCTCGCCCCACATTAACTCTCTGAGCTCCTCCTCCCCTATGCGCCTGCCATGTGCCTCAGGTCTGCAGACCAGACACTATTAGAGGTACAGGGAGCTAAGTGGAGGCTAAGACGTGATCGAGCCTTTTCCGTTGCTGGTCCCTCTCTTTGGAATAACCTCCCGCTGAACGTTTGGCAAGCCCCCTCGCTGCCCATCTTTCAAACTAATCTTAAAACTCATTTTCATTCTTTGGCTTTTGACTCAGCATGAGACTTGATGTTTAGTTTTACCGATTTTGTGCTTTCTACTGTCTTTCTCGTGAATTGTTTTTTTGTTTGTTAATGTTATTTGCTCCATGTACAGCACTTTGCAGTGGTTGTTATGTTTTTGTTTAGATTATGTTTGGTTTTGTACCTTCATGTGCCTTTTTTGTCTGTTCTTGTCATGTATAAAAAGTGACGTAAATGTTTCTAGTTCTTTTCATAAATACGCGCTGTATGTTCTGGTCACGTCAGTCCGCTGCTTCGACCAATTATTTTTCTATACGGCTTATTCTGGTCGAGGTCATGGGTAGCTTCAGCCTATCTCAACTGACTTTGAGCAAAAAGCTGATTACACACGGCGCTGCTCATTAGTCAATGAAAAGGCACATACAGAGAACAATCAATTATTGAAATTCATAATCACACCGTCACTGCGTTGAATTAAATCAGGCTGCCTTTGTGGGAATCAGGTGTGTGAACCTTTACCCGTAAACATATAAAGTAGTAACCTCACATAATTACAAGTATGGGCGGACTTAAAGCTACAGTTATGCGGCTTTGTTCATGCTCCCATTTTTGCATTGTCATTTGTAGTTAATGTCATTCATTCATTTCCCTTGAAATGTGCTGACTTTTCCCAAAGGGACCCAGAATATACAAAAAACATTATACTGCATATATGTTAAATAATGAATTATAATTAATATGTGATAAGGTTTGTGTAGACTGAGGCTGTTGCAAGTCCCGTGTCTAAAATGGCTTTTCGATTCATTAAGGTTCATGATGGAAATGATGGAATCTTGACACTATTAACCTGCCATAACTGTGTGTGTGTGTGTGTGTGTGTGTGTGTGTGTGTGTGTGTGTGTGTGTGTGTGTGTGTTTATGGGACAGCGGTTGCAGTCTATGCACTGCAGAATCATGCACCTGATGGTCTTTGAAACTTGGGGAATTGTAAACGAGTAAAACAGCACAAGAGTCATCATACATTCTTCGGCTTTGAGCATGCTCGTCTTTTTGATTGTGGAAGGCCCTACAGCCTTCTCTCAGAATTGCAGAGTGAGAAGAACACATTACGTAATTATTTAAGCAAGCCTATCTCTAGGTTTAAACCCATCGCTTCATTCTATTTTAATAAGCTCCAGAAGTCTTGCAGAGGCTAGAGGGTGCCTTGACACAAGCGCATCCACAGCTTCAAAAAGTAGACTTTTTTTCTTTGGGCGAGAAGCGGGGTAGACCCTGGACTGGCTGCCATCCAATTGCAATCACATAGGAACGACTAAACATTTATACTCACATTCACCCGTGTGAATAATACCACATTTGTCACGTTTTGCATGGTGGTAGTCGAAGTAGGACCCCAAAAAGCAGGCAGGCAGGGAGGAGCAGGGTGGATTGACCAAAATGTATTCAACAAAAAATACACACAGGAGTACAATGGAAAAAACAAAGTCGAAGTATTCAAAGAAATGCCTGGAAATCACAAGTATCAAACAAAACTATAACAGGAAACAAAACATGACAGGAAAGACTGACAGGAACTAAATACAAGCCAAGTGACGAGACAACGAGAAACACCTGGACAAGACACAAAGGGTTGAGGGAGGTAATTGGTTACACACGAGGGACACTGATAACGAGAACAGGTGGCGAAAAAAGGCACATGAGGAATCAAAACCAAACATAACCAGACCGAAACATAACATTTTGCAATGCACCTAACACGCAGAAAGAGAACATGAAATTTAAACCCGATCCTCGGATATGTGAAACAGTCGCGCACACTGCTCACGATGTGCTGTCCGTATCTATGTGCATGATGTGCTGTATCCCGTATAAGCAAAAATCGCATATTATTGTCTTTGAAAACGCCGTGTAACTTAATTGTGTATGCCTCTCTCCACTCACATCGCCACCCCTGCTGCAGTCCTAACTTACCCTTAAAAAGACTACGCGGTTACCTGTCTCTCTGCGTTGACATGCGATGAGTCATGCTGTGGTGCTATTTCAGTATGCCCACTGGCAAACCCAGCTTCTTTGTCACTTCTCCTCTTCTTGCGTTGGTCATTTTCTTCCCCTCTTGCCGACGTCGTTCCTTCTAATGTGGACACTTTTGGTGCCGTAAAACGTGGCAAAATGAGCATGAGATGCAGGCAAGACATGAACTCTCATGTGACTGTGACAGTTGAATTTGACAAAAAAATAGGCTGACGGCCTCGTCTGACTCGGCTACGGAAAATCATTCTTGACCATAATCGGTCTTACTTAATGCTCATCGAGCACAATGGCCCAAAACAGCCTATGTGGTTCCACAATGGTCCTATCAGACCGTCTGTCCGTGAATACAATTGCCAGGTCGAGACAAGATAATTAATCACCTGCTGACGAAACAGTCATCCAGAACAACATTCCACTCCTCTTGACATTTTAGAGTCACTCACGGTCACATAAATAGACAGATTTAACGATGCGTCCCCCCACCCATGAAGTCTTCATGGTGATCAGGTGGGAAACACGAGAGAAATGTCTGCGATTCCTGATGCACTGATCGAGCTTCCCACTGAGCGTTACTAATTTGTTCATCTCCTTAATGAACATTATTGCCAGAATCACATTAAGCCGCCACTCCGCTGACTTAATGACTACCGCCATGCTCACTGCTCACGTCCCCGTATGCCGCTCGCTCTCATGTGATCGATAAGTTCAACTTAGTCTTTTCATTTTGGCGTCATCGGCCGCAGTCAGTCGGAGTGCAGCGTCGCATCAAGCATGGTTATGTGACCCGTGGCGCCAAATCATCAAAGCTCCGGTAAATCATTCACGGATGATAAGAAGTTGAGACTGGATGATAAGTCAAACAGGAAAACAAGTGAGTTTCTTGATTATGAAGGAAAGGCTTCATTTGCCGCCTGAGTGCTGCAGATATTCTGGGAGGTGCGCTTGTGTCTCCTTGGCACTGAGGGCGCGCGCGCACACACACAAACATCTCACCAAACACTGACAACAAAGCGTATTCATAAAAAGGTGTGTCAGGAGGGCGTGTTGTGAGATTGTAACTCTAAATTGTTTACTGTCTCCTCCTCGGAGAATTTACAACCTGACTCAAAATTCCCAATGCTGACCTGCGCGCGGTCGAAAATACAAAACAAAATTGAGTACAGAAATCATTTTGGTGTTCTGGCTCCCCTGAAAGACATGCAGAACTTCGCTGTGAAGGAAGCCGTTAAAATCAGAGGGCGCATATGAGCGCAAGAACTTGCGCAGCCACATAGTTGTGTGCGTGCACAATGCCGTGGCAGGCAGTTACTCATCTCTGCCTTTGCCGCCTGCTCAGAATACATTTATAGACAAGAAGACAAATCAAACTCATTTCAAACGCTGCTTTCTGATTCATGGTTTTGATTAGCATTAATAATTTAGCGCTCGCTATATTTTACCCCGGTATCAAACGCAAACCTTTCTTGGATATGAGCGTGGGAGTGGCCACGAGCTGCCCTATGGACAGAGAAGGTGTGTTCACAGCTGAGTTTCATCTGACAGCTAAATCAGCACACTTCACCAGTGCCAGGCCTTACGTAAAACAACATCCATTTTGGAGTGCTTTCTGTCTTCAAAGGTAGGGTAGTGATCATACAATTATAATTTTTTTTAAAAACCTTTCTGAATCCGCTGCAGAATATAACACACTATAAAGAGCCTGTGTTTACCTAAGAGGCTGTTTGTCTTGCTCCTGTTTGATTAGCATTGAGATTCTGGCTTCTAGAAGTAAGACAACAAGGCAGGAGACTGCTTGTAATGAGGATTCCTCAAACACAAGAAGAATTGCTTAGAAGTCAACTGAACCTTTTAGAGAGGCGCATGACGAGAAAACGTGAAATGAGTGACATATCAGGCATGGAAATGTACCACGAGGATACTTTTTGAAACTATTTTCCCTGCGCTCAGGTTTATGATGGAGCCGGGGCTGAAAATGACTCTGTTTTTTCTGGTAACCGTTCATCTCAAGACAGGTGAGTCTGATGATTTTTCTCCTCAAATTTATGGGCCTATTCTATTTATACCACCGACTGGTTTTCGAACAATGATTAAGGCCCTGCACAGGAACACCGAATAGTTGGTAATTCACGCATCTGGTCATCTAATAGTGAAGGCAGCATCGACTGCGTTGCAGATGTGCAATGAAGCATGTAGGTGCAGTATCATGTCGCAGGACGTGCAGACCCCCTTTGTTGCTCTTTAATAACAATTAAGTGAGCAAAGAAAACCCCCCAAAGTCTCCATATTGCATCCTCTTATTCATTTGTATGTATTCTGAATAAATCGGTCCAGCGTGCCCGTTGCCTGGCCGTGCGTTTGAATCCCGTCAAGTCTTTAAGTTAATTGCATTCTGTGACAAGTTTAGCTGCCTCTGTGCTTGTACAACACATCATCTTGAGACGACAGCATTTTTGCTCAAAGCGGGCCGAGGTGCTTCTCGAGCCGTAAACATTTGACTGACTAATCTGAAGTTTACCCAGAATGCCTTTATCACATTTGTCACTTTCAGGCTCTAATGAATGACTCAGTGTACTTTGTTTGTGGCGATAGCATTAAGGTACCTTCGGAGTCTTTGTGAGGAGATTTAGCAGCGAGGGGTGTCAACAGAGGGGCTGGTTGGATTTATCAGCATTCTCCATTAGGAAATTTAGCCAAGGTTGAAAGATCTAAATGGGAAAATGGGGCGAAGATGAATGACAACATTACAAGTTTAAATATGCTGAGTGCCGTCGTCTCTGCCTCCATAAAATGTTGACTTAAGATGTGGCTGTACGAGAGCAGCTCACACAGGGTTTTTTTCAATAAATTTACCCACGATGGTTATGAAGACCGAACAATATGAAGAATATATGTACCGATAGGCATAGGTTATAATGTAAACAAAATCCTCCGACAAATCTTTGAATGTTTTCGTTTCAGTATGGAGGCCAATTATTTTCAGAGCGGCGCTCCTCTCTTTTTAGGAGCGCGGGCCTTGAGCTAGAATGCCATTAAGCGAAAACTGTCATACATTTTAAAGAGATTCTCTTGCCTTCTCGTTTAACATTGCTGTTGGTTTTGGCTTCTACAAACTGTAGAACAAGAATTGTATTTCACGGCGTATAAAGAAATCCGACTAATAGCGATGACAATAACACGGTCAATTAAAAGTATTGGATATTCTTAGTCTTTCTGCACTCTTATATAGAAATACATACAGGTGGATTTCATTAAAACCAGTAAAACAACATCTCTCAGAAAAACTACTGGAATTTTATTTCAGTAATTCAAGTCAAAAAGTGAAACCCATGCCCATGGAAAAAAATAAAGTCATGAAATATTCTACTCGGTGTGTCGTGAATCGGCATATGATACAATTTTAACCCACCTTAAAAAGCACAACCCACTATTCACCGCCTCAAGGTTATTCCAAATGATTTTGGGGACGGTTTTTGTATAACTTTCTGAGTTATGCTTACATGATTATTTGATAAAAATGTTCAGACTGTGAATATATATTTGGATGTAGTAAAAGAGTAGTAGGACAGAGACTGAAAAATACCGCCCAAAACCAATTTGAAAGTACCACATGAGTAGTTCGCAGGCCTCTTGGAATAGCTCACTAATAATGGGACGACTGTAATTTTCCAGGAATGTTGCGGTCATGATCTTTTGACAATATGAACAATGGCAGACATTTACAGGAATAAAATATCTATAATTTGGATATTGTCTTTTTTCAAATTATTATGGGAAATTATTCGTGTCTTCACATGAATATAATTAATTGCACTGAAATAATTGCGGCCAATATGGATTTTTTTTTGAGAGTGTAAAGTGTCAAAATGTCTGCTACCTGGACGTTCTGAATGACAAAATAAGCCTTGAGTTGTTTCAAACTTGTATGAACACACAGATGTGACACGGGCCATGCAGGTGACATCCACGGGTCCGCAGACCATCCAGAAGGCCCAGGGTGAAAACCTCCTGATCGGATGCACCTACACACCCGGGCTCCAAGACACTGGGGAGCTGGACATTGAATGGTCCAACGTCAGCCCAGACATGACGCAGAAAGACAAACTGGTAGGCGTACTATGAACGCAGAGGCGGGGGGAAGGTTTTGTGTCTTTGCAACCATCCAATGTCATGTTATAACTTTGAGCTATGTTAGTAGTAAAACCTGCTTTCCTCTTTCATGTTTGTTTATCAGATCTTAGCCTACACCGAAGGGCGTATACACAACTATGACCCCAGCCTCTCTGGCAGGCTCAGCTTCGTGGGCGACCCCAAGCGGGGGGACGCGTCTATCTCCATTACCGATTTGAGGATTTCAGACACGGCCACCTACCTGTGCAAAGTCAAAAAATCGCCAGGTGTCGACATGCGGAAAGTAACTCTTGTCGTTATGGGTGAGGAAGAATTCTCCTCAACTGGTTTTACCAGTAAATTTACTCGCTTCTCACTCGAATGGAATGTCCTTCTCAAACTGTCGTCACGTTCTGTCTCCCACTTCCCAATGACACTGTGATTTCCTTTTTTTCTCACCAGTTCCCCCGTCTGTGCCAAAATGTTGGATTGACGGCAAGGAGGAGAAAGGCAGCCCGGTCACTCTCCGCTGCAAATCGTACCAGGGATCTTCTCCTCTTACGTATTCGTGGAGAAGAGAAAGCGGCGGTGCAAAACCACCTCTGGCCGTGCCTCTAAGTAAGGCACTTTCTGTTAGCTGAAATGCAGCGCGGCCAAAGCATGCTGCCTTAATTACATGTTCCTCTGGGATGTCTCTTATTCAGACACACAGAATGGGGAGTATTTGATCAAGAACCATTCAGACAGCTATGCTGGAAGTTACGTGTGTGAGGCCAAAAACCCTGTTGGCAAAGCTCAGTGTAAACAGGCACTGCAGGCATACAACCGTAAGTAAAGGAGGACATCGGCACTAATTTGACTTTCTGAACCTCTCAGGAACATCTTACTATCCAAATATGCTGCCTTTTGATGAACTAGTGAAGCTAATTGAAATTTAAAACGGCTCTCGAGAGTCAAAGTGAGATGCTTTTGTCATAATACTCCCAGGATAACGAACTACAGCAGACTTGAACTCTAACTTTTGTCATGCTGAGCTCCGTGCATTCGAGAGGGCAAGTTTCATGCAAGTGAGCGACCGGACATTCTGTCTTGTATACTATTGATGCCGAACATGGATTTTGTTCCCATGTTGACCAGGAAGTGGCGATAAGGGCAGTTCATACACCGGCACCTCATCAAGCATAAATACACAATCAGCAATTTCATCAAGTACAGTGTGTGCCACAGGATAATGCTGTTAGCTAACGCAAATCAGGAGCTCAAACAAAAGTCAAAAAGTCTTTGCTTGCTCTCAAATTTGACATGATAGCAGGGGCATCACATTTCACGATGTCTCTTGAAAGTGACTCTGGATTTTCACCCAGCCTAGCTGATCGCGTCACGGGTGGATTTTATTTTTTTTTTTGGGTGGTGGGGGCAATTGCTTGGTAAATAAGCAGGACAGAAGATCGGTTAACTCTGAAACACATTTTCTCAAAATAGGCTGATAACAAAGATTACCGTGACTCAGTTGTAGGGCTTCAACAAAAGATTGTTGTAATCATCAATTAACCTGTTGATTATTTTGTTGAATAATCAATAAATCTGGGTTTTTTCTAAACATGTTTTCATTTCGATCGCTTTAGTCCAAAAACGGGACATTATTTCAAACTGACACTGTAGAAAGTGCAGCAACATAAATGATTCATAATTACGTTATTGGTTCCTTAACATGTCAGAAAATAAGATAAGATAAGATAAGAACCCTTTATTAGTCTCGCAATGGAGAAATTCCCAATTCACAGCAGCAAAGTTATGAAAGGAAGAAGGAGAACAACAAAATATAGGAGCTGCTGGAAAGGCAGCCACTCTCGCAGCGCCATCTTGAAGTCAAAAATAACAAAAATAACACAACACATAGGACACAGACAGTCGTGCAATCTTCACCACTTTTCTTCATACATTTTGTTGTCTGAAGCAGTTATAGATGAAAGAGGAGAGGATCAAAGTGTCCTTTCACCAGTGGATCAGAGACGTCATGCTGAAAATGTGCACACGTCTGCTACAAGCTAAGTTTTGAAAGCAAACACAAAGTTGTAGCGTCCACTGACGAAAAGAGATTAGTTCACTTCTCCTGTCCCATGTAATCCGCTTCAACTCCAAGCCGCGACTCCCGGTTCCACATACACATTGGCGCTAGCGCTAATGCTCCTTTCTTCTCATCGTCGGCTCCTCAATCCTTGCATCCATCCAGCCGCAGACGCAGACCGTTCAACAGCAAAATAGGCAACTATTTTGATCATTGTATTCCAAAGTAAAAGCAAATGTTATATTTTGATTCAACACAAAGATGATCAGTCTGCTTATACGGAGGGCTACGGAAACCGTCTCGTATTCCCTGTTGAGAAGCTGAAATTCTAAGCATTTGGATCATTTTTAATTAATAAGCCAGTCTCAATGATCTAAATGAAATGAGAAAAGGGTAACGGACAGATGAATTATATTAATCTGATAATCAATTACTTGTCAATTGAGTCGATTACTCATGCCTTTACCGCACTGAAAAAAATAAGTACTTGATTTTCAGTTGCAAATGATTATGCACATGATTAAATGTGTTAAACTCATGCATGTCATTTGTTTGTTTTTGAGGAAAACACGGGAAAATGATACCGGTTTTCCGTATTTTAATCTCGTGCAACCGATGTACATGTTCCATTTATGTGAATCCAAAGGATCTTTTTTTTTTTTCACTGTGAGTTGTTTAATTTTACACTTGATAGGTGAGCAGGCACGCCAGAGACCTATTTGTCAACAAGCAATTCAAATATTGTATTTTCCATAGGATGACCCCCCACCCATGTCTATTGTTAATTTTATACGACTCAATCGATACGAAGCATGATTATCTTTTTCACACCGTCTCTTTTATTGCATCTCATTGGATTGGGCGCAGCGGTCATCATGCTGTGGCTATTCAGAGAAGGACATCTGATTAAAGCATGTCGAGTAAAATGACATCCTGTCTTCCAGCCACCAATCGAGTGGGCGTCATAGTCGGGGCTGTGATAGGTGCTCTCCTCCTCCTCCTCCTCCTCCTGCTGGCCATCTGGCTCACGGTCTGCTGCTGCCTCAAGTTACGCTACGAGAAGGAGGTTGCCAATGAAATCAGGTATCGCAACGGAGAGCGTATTGAGAGCATTCGGTCGTATTCTCTGAGTGAGACTCGTGTGTTTCGTCAGGGAGGATACTCGTGCCCCGGAGAGCCGCCCCGCCAGTAGGAACTCCAGTTACCGCTCAGTCCTGGGCTACCGCACCCACCAAGGGGTGTCCTACAGCTCGGTGGGGAACCGCCTGACCAGTGTCAATGAGTCCAATGGCAGCCACCCCAGCAACAGTGACAAAGGGTCAAAACAAAGCGCTTCAGTGAGAAAGCCCCTTCCGCCACTCAAATACGACCATCGCTACGGTTACCCCGTGTAACTACAATTTATACACAATGGACTTCTGGAATGAAGCGTAAAAAAAAAGAAAACTTTTTTTTATTCAAAATGTCAAACATGTTTTTACTTTATGTGTAGATATTGGAGAAACTGTTGCCTTGACAAATGTTGCCAAGCAGCCTCTTAAACACAACCGTGAAGGCGTATATTTAATATGCACATACTTGCAGGACTTTTGATAGAATCGGACCTCATCTATTCGACTGGACGTCCTCCATGATGCACTGTCTATGTTTTGTGTTACCGTCAGTGTGGTAAACGTCTCAATATTCAGTGAATGTAGCACAGATTTATGAAAGTTGTAAATAACAAATAGTTTGTATCATGCTTGAGTGCTTCCTTTTCCATTGCCGAAAGCTAGCTCAGTGCATCTTGATCAATAGGTATAAGTACAATAAAATAATGTTTTAACGAACAAGCTCAAGAGCGGAATACTGTGCTGTCTAGATCTCACTTTTGGTTCCCTGACCTATTCGCTAGAGTTCCAAGTCGGGTATAATGAACCGTCAGAGATGACACTTTACCCCTTTAAAAACAACCGATTTGGGAGCGTCTGAGGCAATGCATTAGCATGCAGATGTCATTCTGCTGTAAACAAATTGCCATCTAAAATTCTGATGATGTTCATAAACAAGGCCAGACAGTCGCTTTCCCCTGGCCTTGTATTTGCCTTTTGGAAAATTTCATTTGCACAGCAGCGTATTGCACCCCTGTCTTGTTTGCGTTTGTTTTTTTGCACAGCAACCGGTCAACTACTTTTTAGTCTAATGGCTAGTTTGGGCACACACCCTCAGGTTCCACCCGTTTAAGGCAGTCAGTACGTTGCTTACTGACCATTTTCTCTTCAAAAGCTCTTCATTTAGCCTGATCACGTTTCTTTGTATGTTGCATTAATAATAGCTGCAGGAAGGAGGGCAAATGAAGACCATCAGTGACAAATTCTGCCCTGGGACAGCTTTTAGACAGCCGTGGTGGAGGAAGAATCTTTTACTTGAGTGAAAATCCCAAGCCACTAAAATAATGCACAAATACGAGGACTAGTACTCTTCTATGAATGTACTGTATACCATTACTGTATGTATTCCTGCATGTGCTGAATATACTGTACTGCTTTGCTGTATAGACAATGTTGTATAGTATTCATGCTATAAATGTTTTTGCCATTCGATTAATATACTCAGAATTTAGGGTTATTATTATTATTATTATTATTATTAAATTACATTGAATGTAATCAATTGAAAGCATGTCCGGTTGTGTGACATTTGACTGCAGATGTGTTGTGTTGTGTCGGTGTATGCTGTAAAATAAACAGCTGTAAACTAGCATGTAGAAGGATGGGAGCCATGTTTTGGGGGTTCGTTATTGCTTAGCAGAGGTGTAAATCAAAATACATAAATAAATATATGGGTAAATTAAAAGGGGCGGGACAGTGTGCCAATGGCTAGCACATCTGCCTCACAGTGCAGAGGTCCAGGGTTCGATTCCAGCCTTCCTTCCTGTGTGGAGTTTGCATGTTCTCCCGTGCCCGCGTGGGTTTTCTCCGGGTCCTCTGGTTTCCTCCCACATTCCAAAAACATGCATGGCATGTTAATGGAGAACAATAAATTGTCCCTCGGTGTGAGTGTGAGAGCGGATGGTTGTTCGTCTACGGGTCCCCTGTGATTGGCTGGCAACCAGTTCAGGGTGTCCCCCGCCTACTGACCGAAGACAGCTGAGGATAAGCGGATCAGAAAATGGATACATGGATGGATGGCTGGATGAATAAAAAGTCAACCTCTATTTCATAGATCTTGGGTATTACGGAACATTTTTGGAATGTGACCCCAGCATAAATGAGGGAATGTTCGGAATCAGATTCAAAATTCCAAACAAGCCAAAGGAGTCCATTTTGATTTTCACCTGAATCACTGTTATTTTTTTCACTTTAAGTCCACTTGAACACTGTGTTAGTTATATATGTTTAAATGTCCCCTTTTCTGTTTGCCCAATTTAAACGGTAAAAGGTGCGCATGTTGGAAAGAGAATGGTTTCAGAGATTGAATGTGCACACAGAAGCATGTCCTACAGTAATGAAGCCATCAAAAAGTGTTGAAATGAAGACGAGGGCTTGCAAATATTTGTCTGGCAGTTTCAATCAGAAAGCTCATTTCCTTTTAATTTCACTCTGTGGTGTTATATGACTTTTAAATGGAAAAAGCTCACAGCTTTCCCTTCTTGATTTTCTTTGTTTCTATTTGGAAAAAAATCGAGAACTGAAACTTTGCTGATCAGGAATTTACCTTCCTGTCAGTGCTTTTTGTGAGGGGGAAAAAAACCCTGAGAATATCAATTTCTTGTGAAACGTGATTATTTATTGTTTGACTATTTGTGCAGGCAAAATAAGCTTAAAGAGATGACAAACATGTGATTGCACTCTTTGTGTGATTCTTCCTACCGCTCAGTCAGAACTGCATTAACTTCCTCAAGGTGATAGAAAGGTTATGTGCTTTTTGTAGCATGCAAATAGGAGTGTGAGGGTGCGGACTGGTGTTTGTAAATATGTGGCCAGGCTGCAGGAATATGCTTGCATGAGAAGTCCCACTTGGGCCATCAAGGCGCACTGATCAAAATACAGCAAAGTCACAGGATCAATCGCACTGAACACATATCCTGTGCATGCCGTGTGAATGCAAATACACCCTTATCACTTCCTGTGGTCACGGCTGATGCAAATCGCATGTAATGCTCGGACGTATAAATCTCTGTTGCTCGCGGAGCTTCACCTTGCTGCGCGCGTCCTGCAGACAACTTCAGGTGAGGATTAACACTTGGATCAAGAAAACCAAAGGTGTGATTCTTCAGACAGAGCCAAAGGTGCTGAAAAGGATTGTGAGGAAAATGTAAGAAGAACTCGAGTAGAATTGAAAGTGACAATTTAAAAAAAAAAAAAGCTTGACCCAGCCACTGCATTTTCAAACAGGAGATTCGGACTTGGCCTATAAAAGAACGACTAAACAAGGGGGCAGATTGTTACTGCTGTGGAATAAATGTGAGGAGTTGGAAAGAAAGAGGGAGCTTCTCATCATGCTCGGGGCAAACAAAATGACCCTGTGGCTCTTGACGGGCATGTCGGCTGTCACCACGGTGTTCTTTAATCTCTACATCTTCCTGATGAGCGTGTTGAACTCCAAGCAGAAGAAGCAGTGGAGCCCCAGCGAGAGCATCATCGTGGCTTTGTCTTTGGCAAACATCGCTCATCAGCTTGTCTGCTACTTCTGGATGAGCATGGACGAGGTGGACAGCAAGTGTTACATCGCTCAGATGCCCTACACCGTCATGCTGGTCATCACCTTCAGTCTCAAGTTCACCATCATGTGGGACAGCAGCTTCCTGACATTCTACTACAGCACCAAGCTGGTGAGCACGCCCAACCAGTGCTACACGCACATCCAAGCCACCATCATCAAGCATGTGACACTTGCTGTGTTCCTCATCCCTCTGAGTGGCCTGGGGACCTGCATGCCCATGCTGGTGGTCTTCCACGCCGTCAATGACACCAGGCAAAACAAAGACTGCGGGATCTTAATGCCCGACACAAGGCCCGGAAAGATTTACGAGGCCCTCTATCTGATCCTTGCAGATGTGCTGCCGGGGATGTTCATGGTAAAATGCTGCATCTCCATTAGCGTGCACCTGGCGGTGCATCTCTGCCGCATGAAGGCCAGCACCAACGGCGCTCATGTCCCCAAGTTGGGCACTCAGATGCGGGTGATCCAAATGGCTCTCTCCCTGGTGGCCGTCTTCCTCCTCTTCCTCATGGTCGACCTGTATGTGAACTACCAGATAGCCGTGCATCACGAGAACGCCATCACGCTGACGTTATTCTTCACATCCATCTATACCACGGTTTCTGCCATGGTGCTGATCTATGGGAAAAAAACACTTTGGAAAGCTCTGATCCATGATTTTAACATCTGCATGGATGCGTATCCATGTTTGACATGTCTGAAGGTGCCTGAGCAGAAACACCAATCCGGTCGCACTCCCGCAAGGATCCAGAACTGAAGGAGCAGTTTATTAGTAGCAAATATTTGCACTATAATCCAGTGATTCCCCGACACTCGAGTAGACAACATCACTCAAGTCGTTGGAAATTATTATTATTTATTTACGACAAATAATGTGTTTGTTTATCCATCCATGCCAGCATTGTATAGTGACAAT
Source organism: Hippocampus mohnikei (assembly GCA_026261675.1). Classification (NCBI taxonomy): domain Eukaryota; kingdom Metazoa; phylum Chordata; class Actinopteri; order Syngnathiformes; family Syngnathidae; genus Hippocampus; species Hippocampus mohnikei. Next base: position 14,789,797 of record JAKGUB010000348.1, read on the forward strand.
CAGAATAATAATTAAAAAAATCTTACACTAGCTGGCAGAGGGTACAATTCACCATTAACTTATTGCGAGCATCGCATCTGTGTGTTCAGCTAAACAGGCCTAAATACTACATCGTCTAAGTCAATTTGTGAAGAATTTGAGAGAAGATCATTTTTTTACTCTTTCTTTCTGTCTATCTATCTTTATTTTTTGTTTTTTTTTTTTTTAGGTGGTGTGCCGTGACAATTTTGTAATGCATAAAAAGTGCCCGAGCGCAATAAAGCTTGCAAAACACTGTTATAATCCAATTGTGACGTTGTAATTGAAACATATTCAAGATTTTGTATTGTCGTGTAAGCATACAAGTACTGAGAAAGTCATGGTAATTTTTTTTTCTAGCCCTCAATCACAAAAGAGTTTCAAAGTGCTTCATCAGGCCACAGTTGACAATCCCCTGACCAAAATCACCAAGAGGGGAAGGTATAAGATATCAAAAACCCCATGTGGGGGAAAAAATGTGAAATCTTGAAAAGAGCAGGCAACATTTAATGCATGATATGGTACTATTCAATGTTATCTACATGAACAGCATGAAGGTCCTGCAGGAAGACACCTGCGCAGAAGTGGGTCCTCCTCAAAACCATGATCAGCCGTAAATTACACGCATGGTAAAAATCTCTATTGCGCAGGCTTTTATAGGTCAAACTTATTAACAAAAGCCAATTTAAAAAATGTAAATCGATATTTGAAAATTGTTCGTCTCTGTGTGCCCTAGCTGCGATTGGCTGGCAACCGATTCAGGGTGTCCCCCGCCTACAGCTGGGATAGGCTCCAGCACCCCCCGCGACCCTAGTGAGGATCAAGCGGTTCGGAAGATGAATGAATGAATGAATGAATGAATGAATGAATATTTGAAAATATGTTTAGGGACACAAAAGCCCACCTCTGATTAAAATGTGTCGTATCAGCGAAGAAAATGGGGTTAAAAACTTTTTAGTTTTTAGAATGTTTCTAGCAGAAATGTTTTCTATAAATGTAGTTCTTCAAGATATCCAGCGACTGAAAATATTCGAACTCATTGCATTTTCTGTTTATGTCTTTACTTTTCAATATTTACTGGAGTTACTTGATGTTTGCTGGCACAGTGAAACATTTGGCGAGCAAGTTTCAAGCTTGGCTGGAGACCTTTCTGTTTGGAGTTTACATGTTCTCCTGGCGCTTGTGTGGATTACCTCCGAATCTTGTGATGAGAGTTTTCATTGATCTGAAGCGTTTCTGTCACGTTGCGTGGTGGTGGTGGACCCCAAAAAGCATCCAAGAGGGAGGAGCAGGGTGTATTTGAAGAAGTGTATTGATAAAACACAGAAAATTAAATCCTAAACAAAGTCCAAAGTATCAAACAAAAACACGACTCAAGCTCAAAACTATCGATAACAGAAACATGACCTAAACCTGACAAACAAACAAACATGACAGCAGAGAGAGTAACAGCAACAATGACCCGACCATGAGTGGTCGGGCTGGGAGTCCTTTTAAAGAACTAATTGCATAACGACCAACAGGTGTGCAGCTGCAGGGAGAGCCCTACAGTGCCACCTGTTGGTCACAAACCGAATCATGACAGTAGCAATGACCTGACCATGAGTGATCGGGCTGGGAGTCCTTTTAAAGCATTAATTGCATAACGACCAACAGGTGGCACTGTAGGGAACCTGTTCTCAGGTCCTGCAGCTGCACACCTGTTGGTCCCAAACCGAATTATGACAGTAACAATGACCCGACCATGAGCGGTCGGGCTGGGAGACCTTTTAAAGCACTAATTGCATAACGACCAACAGGTGTTCAGCTGCAGGAAGACCCCTACAGTGCCACCTGTTGGTCCCAAACCAAATCATGACAGTTTCCTGGTGGGCAACATTCAAACAGGTGGTGGGCAGGGTGAAATTGGTCCTTCATGATCTGCTTTCTGCAACCAACGGGGGGGTTTGAACCTTTCCGGGGGCAAGGCGCAATAGACCTTTAATGTTGTGGACACTTTTTAGGATCATTTGGAGGGACTGGAGAGCTGCTGCATTTGGAATAGAAGAAGAAAAAGAATAGGAAGTAAATATTTCATTGGTGCATAGAACTGAAAGCACAAGCATAAAACATTTCCGGTGCAAGACGCAATAGACCTGTAATGTTTTGTGCAATTTTTGGGATGGTTTGCAGAGACTGAAGAACTGCTGCATTTGTAATGGAAGAAGAATAGGTGACGCCAGATATTGTCAACAGTCACTATCTCTACGTTCTCTCTGATGTGCACTGAAGGTTTGACGGCATGCTTCGTGAACGTGTGAAATGTATGATTTGTATTTGACAGGAATATCCAAAATTAATGTCATTTCAAAGTTTAATCACGATTGCATCAATCAATAAAAAGAAAGGACTGCAATATCTCACCTTAATGGGTCTGCTGTTTTTGTCTCTTTCTCAGTCACTCAACCATAAAATGAGGTACACGTGTAAATAATGCTAATGAAGTTTTGATTGAAACTGAAGTATGGTATTCATTTCATAACATGTTTATTGTGGTGAGTGTAGTTTGCAGTGGTCGACAGTTGTGTATTGGATCTCATGAGGTTGTGTGAGGATATGTTGTAAACCACCTTTTGCCCAAAGTCGGCCGAGATAGGCTCCAGCTTCACGGGACCCTGAGCAAGATGAGCGGTAGTGAAAATGAATAGATAGATGGATGGATAGATGGATCGATTGATGGATGGATGTATGCATCTAATAGCCTGTCACTCCATATTTGTCTGGGCAATAACTTGAAAAAAAAAAGAGTTGCGTTCTATTACATTAGGGCAAATAGTGAATGTGTGATCAATATTAAGAAATGATGTGTCGGCGCATACTTACTTTTGCTCTGTGTATGCATCTATCTGTCATTTCACGTTTTGCGTGAAACTTGACAAACAATCTGCCGGGAGTAGATCTGCTATGCACACATCACAGCCACCAAATTAAGTGTTCACTATTCGGATCACGCGCTCATCACACAGAACCTGTCAATGTAGATATTTCATTGCCGCATATAACTGAAGCACAAGCATAGTGGGCCGGACAGTGTTAGGCCCCTCCAAAAATGTTGAAAAATACATGTGACATTGAGGGCACAGAGCATATTAATAAAACACGAGCTACCCACAGCGTGAACAGTTTTTTTTTTTTTTAGTTGTTTAAATCAAAGAAGGTTCAAGAGTTCTTCTTCAGGTCAGCAGATAGCACCCTCAGCAAAACACTCGACAGTAAAAATACATACACGTGCAGTTTATATATTATAAGTGAAAGCAGATGTAAATGCTCAATAGTGGGCTGGTGCGTGTGAGTAAGTGAGTGAGTGAGAGTGAGCCCTGGTGTTCCTGAACAGTGCCCTCATGGTGAACAAATCTACCCTCAGCAACTCGGAAATAAAACATATTTGCCATACTCGAATGGTTTACACCCTGTGGCACCACCCACTGAGGTTCAAAGATGAGCTAATCCCAGATGCCTGCGATGCCTCCAGCAAGCCAACGGAAGGCCGTCTTTTCTTTTGTTGAGAGCAGTTCAATCATACCAAGGCCACAGCCTCCATCATGTATTGTCTTTATCCGTTGGAGTGGAGCTAAGCCATTTTGGCTCAACAGAAGAACACACAAGCAATAATAATAATATCCAAATGGTGACGTATATGGGTCTTTTCTTGCACATTTTCTGTATGTGCAATAGACTGGTAGTTTTTGGTATTTTAAAGACAAAGCATAACAGAGCTCACACACCTCGCTCCAAGTTCCACACCACCACAAGCATCAGCCAAAATAAACATGATTCAAAGAATATTTCTGCGACAGTGATAATCAAAAGTAAACATTTGTCAATGCATTGCTATTTTATCCAGCACTTGTGTTGGATACCATTATTGGGAAAACTGTAACATTATCACTGGACAGTGCATAGGAATATTAGTCACATCACTTTAGTTCTTTAGATGTTACTATGATTAGTTTGATTTTACGATGACATGCATACATTTTACACATTCAAAATGTAATTTAATGAAGGCATTGTTCAAGAACAACAGGACAAATCAACAACCACAGGTGTCAAACTCCAGTCCTCTGCAAGAGCCTGATCATTTGAATCAAGTGTGTTGAAGAAGGGAAATGTGTAAAACGTTGTACATTTTCCACCCAAGTGATCCTAAAAAGACAGTAAATGCTTGCTGCCTCTTCAACAGCCACATTTCCACAAGTTGTGACCAAGAGGCCTGCCTCGTCACTTAATGATCCATTCGTCCCTTGGACTCAGATTGATATCCTAAGATTGACGACGGCATCAAGTTCCGAGTGGAGTGGTATAAAATACAGGCGGTGGACTCCATGGCATCGTTCCAGGTACACGGGGCTACGGCAAGCCAGGCTAACATCTGTCTGCTTGGGTCAATATCACTTGGAATAGTTGTTTGTCATGGGAAATGCAACCAAGAGTGCCATCCTGTGGCACACTCTGTCATTAAGGAATAGGTCATTAGCAATCCAAATGTATAAAGAGAAGACCCATCAAACAACTAGCAATAAACATCCTATAAACTCCTCCCTGTAGACATCCAACAGCTTGAAGATTAGTGTTAGCTTATCCGGTAGCATTTTCCATCACCTACACTAATTGTATTTGAAACACATCAGTCTCAGTGCAGCGGCATCTTAGATGCTGTAACCTTGAATAGGAATAAAGAACTCTGGTTGGTATGGTAACAGTAGTATAGAGTAAGGAGACATGTTTAAAAGTCTGCAGAAAGTTTTTAATTTTATGCATTCAACAAGAGCGTATAAAATCATTCTATGAAACGGTTGTTCAAATGTATATTCATCTGTGTGCAGTAGAAAAAAAATCTAATCCTCTTGAAACCATTTTAAAAACTAACATTTAAATTTAAATACTGGCAACTTTCATTGTTTCCATGGCATTGTTTCGGCACACACAATTTGGCGGTAAATACATGTATAGCATGATGAAATATATGATGCGATATAATATGCGAAAAAAGAAAACATTTCTTTTCACACTGGATCTGCAATACAACAGAAATATTGAAATACAACAAACAACAATAAGTTAATTTCAGGAAGAACCTGGAAATTCATGGAGACATGAAGATAAATCTGAACTTCAAAAGGCCTCCGGGTTTGTACCATACAGTGTTTCAGATTCTTCAAAGGAATAGTTTGCTACTTTGCGTGTGGCGTACATGCAGCAGGGAGCCCGTTAGCTTTGCAAAACTGCTGAGTAAAAAGATGATGACTGCACACAGCTCGATATCAGATGCTCAAACGTTTTTTTTGTTTTTTTATAAGCACAACTGTAGCTCGAGTTGCATGTCCTAGCCACCATCAACGTTGTCAAATGAAATTGGAAATGAAATTGAATATTCATATGGTATTAGCAGGAATCACAGTTTTCAGTCAGACGCTATAAGGTACACCAAGTGGCCCAGGTGAGATTGCGCTTTTGGCCCATAAACATACTCTGCAGTGTATTGATATTTTCAAGAAAGAACATTTTCATCCCAAAATGTCAAACTATTCCTTTGAATAAAAAGCACCAACATGATGCTGCTTGAAGGCAAACAATTACAGCATCCGCATCAAAAACGAACAATAAATGTGCATCACATTCAATAATGCCATCCAGTGTCTCTGAAACATAAAGTTTTAGCTCTAACACCCACACCGCAATTGCACGCACAAACTACAACACACAGTTAGCTCTAAATTGTTTTCCCTGCTCATGATTAACGTTAAGTTTGTAATACAGCTTTTACCTGTTGAAATACGGAATGCCTCTAAGCAGCGTCAAGCTTGATCTCTGTGATCGAGAAACAAATCAAATCGAACAATTTCATAAAAACTGGCGGCACCCTAAATAGTATTCCACATTATCTTTCATTGAGGGTTGTGAAAAAGGCCTCTGAAAATTGTAAATACATCACTTAGATGGTCCTGCATCTGTTGTGAACTGTGCCGTCCCACTGTCTCACAAATGAAGCTGTTCGTTAGCACAGCATCGCATGGAGGAAGCGGCAGCTTGATGGTCTGTGTGGCCCTACTGGGGGCTGTGCTCATATGTGGGGAACATGGACTTACGGGTTTTGGGTGGCGGTGGTGGAGGCTTGCTATCAATTTTCACTGGCAGCGGAGGAATGAACTGCAAGGAAGCAGAGAGTGGTGTTATATTTCTGAATATTTAAGCGTTTATATGCCATTAAATATGCATTAGTGGGTGGGATGGCATTTGCTTTGAGCAGATGCACCTCTGAAGAGAAGGCAGCGATGTCAATCTCATGCGGGTGTTTCTTTGGAGGCATTGGTGGGGGGGTCCCTGGGGTGTCAATGGTGTTGGCATCATTGTCACTGAGCAGCGATGAAAAACCTACCACATAAGAGAGAAAATGATCCCGATCCAGACGGCGTGCATCTGTGAACACGCGTGTGTGTGTGAGGCCTAATTTGGGCTTTAGAGCAGAATGCGCTTACACAAGGTAGCTATATCCGTCATGACTGACAGAAAATGAAATGATGACAGGGAGTGTGTGTGTGTGTGTGTGTGTGTGTGTGTGTGTGTGTGTGTGTGTGTGTGTGTCAGAGCGGTAGTTTGTGTTCCATACTTGAGCTGCGTGGTGTGAGAGGCGTGTGAGGAGAGGCAGGTAGAGGACTGAGTGGGTTGGACAGGCTGAGCTGGGACGAGACACCCTGGAACAAGGACAGCGTCAGTCGTCTGTCGCCCAGTTGTAAACTCTTGGGTCGCTGCTGCTTCTCCGCAGGACTCTGGGATTAAAGTGTGAAACAAAGGTGAGAATTTTCATGAAGCAGAGACGGTTTGAGCTACCCCCAATTGACAGGTGGATAACACAATAATAATAATAATAATAATAATAATAATAAACAATATGGTTATGGCACTGGTTCACGAAATGAAAAAAAGAAAAGTACTCACCTCATCTGCATCCGACTGTCTTTCCAGCAGGACCTGAGACTTGCTCACACTCCACTCCTTCCTGTTCTTTCTCGCGATCCTGTTGTCCTCCTCTGAGCGGGACAACACTGAGGTCCTGCGATCGCTGGGGCGGGACAACAAGGAACTGGTTGGGAATCATGGGGAAAGAGAAAAAGAAGCGGGAGGATGAAAAAGGGCGGAGATAAGAGGTTGCAAAATCCGCCAATGAAGAGAGGCGTGGCCCCATGATCAGTTAGTAGGAACGGGGACACTGGCTAAGGGAGACAAAAGGGCCTAACGAGGGAGTACAGGGACTGACTCTTGGGAGGAAACGCCTGAAGGTCCGTCGGAGGACATAGAGCCGCTGGAAAGGGCTGAGGAGGCATTGGAGAGGGTTGAGACAGTGGACATGCGGCGCAGCGTGGAGGACAGGATGTAGGGCATCACCACCGAGCCCACGCGACTCTTCTTTCTCTCTGCGAGAGAGCAGGGCTGGGACACACAAATAGGATTAAGCATCATGAGGGAATGTTGGCAGGCGAAGGCCACATTGATGGTGAAAAAAAAAAAAAAAAAGCCGCAAAGCGCTGGCGAAAACGTATTAGCCAGGACTAAAACAATGTTGACTGTGCGTTGAATGTGAACAGGGCGGTAGGAAGGAAAGCGGGCCAAATGATCACGTTTGCGTGTTTTTCTTCCTTTAAAATTGAGTGTGCATCTGGCAACGCACCAAGGTTATGACGCCGTAATGCTTCTCCACTTTCTCCCGAAGGTCCTGGAAGCAAGTAACCAGGCGGTTGTGTAAGGGCTTCAGCTGCTCTGTCGTTTTCTCCCCATGGATGCGAATGCCATCTGCCAGGACAGGGATCTGGAGGGGCAAGACGGGCGGTCAAGTGTGACGCAACATTGTGTGCTTTAAGACCCGTGTCAGTGAGAAAGCTGGTGCAGAGATTTACCTGCAGGGCAATGAGCTGCTTCAGGACCTCAATACGCTCATGGTCTTCTGGGTGTTCGTGAATGTAGGTGTCAGTAAAGAAGGCCTAAAGAGGACGGACTGTTTTAAAGAATCATAAACATGCACCCTTCAAATGTTGCCTCAAGCTACATTCGATGCGGGATGTTTCAACATCGTGACAAATAAGCTACAGCGGTCCCCTTGTGAACTGAGCAGGCTCGAGGCCATTAATAACTCATGGTCCTTCTTTTTATTGGGGTTAGGAATTAAACACACACTTGAAGTGTATTTACCAGAGGTGGGAGACAGTCACATATGTGCAAGTCACAAGCAAGTCTCCAGTTGTCCATCTTAACAACAATCAATTTATTTTTTTTTACTGTTGTGCAAATTGGTCCCATACAGCAGCCTTGTATGATGCTGCTGGCCCATCTTCAAGCACCAACGACAATGTTTTCCATTCGTCATGGCAGGCTAACGTTCAGTCTGTGTGCAGTGTAGCGTCCCCTCCGACCTTCCTTGACACGACAGTATACACAGGGGCACCCCTGACCAAATTAAGGCCCCAAGCAATTATTTTATACACACACACACACACACACACACACTCGCACATAACACAGCTAAAAATCACAAAGAATGTGGTGAGCAGTGTCGTGGCAGAATAGAGGCGCAAACCTTCTCATAATTGGAGAAGCCACCCATGACTGCCGGATCAACGATGCCGCTGAGCATCATGGAGAGTGGGTTGATGGACAGTGAGCGATCGCAGGCTTGCTGCTGCACCAGGTTACTCAGCTTTTCATTGGCCATCTCCATGGTCTCTATGGCATTCTCCAAAGGACTGATCTCCTCCTGTACATGTTGAGAGTGTTTTGTTTTTTTTTTTTTTAAATAGGTGAAAGAATAAGTGAAAGCAACGCTAACCCTTCGGACTGGAAAACAACATGTTTCTTACCACGGAGACAGATTTGACTTCAAACCATTTCAGAATCCCAGGGAAGTGATAGGCAGTTAAATAAGTGGTTCTCTCAATCCACATGGTCTGTAGGGGAGAACTTAAATAGTGACTTATGTGCAAACAGGGTTGTTTATGCACATCAGAGAATTTATGGACATGTGATTTCAAATATTATATGAATAAGAACGTCAAACCGCACTCACTGCAAACTCATTGTCTGGATCCTTTTCACCTTTTCTGAAGGGCCGAGAATACTGGAATTGGTCCACTTCATTGGTTCGGTAATAACTGCAAGAACAGAGAGCTGGTGATTTGATGGCAAGACCTTAAAAATCTGTCGTGGTTAAAGGAACTCTTAATCACTTTAATATCTGCTCCGGCACACCCTTGTCTTTAAACTGGTCTGGTACGACGAGCACTGGCTTGACAGTAAAACACTGGATGTCTGAGGTTCGACTAAGGAGAAAGACGACTAGTACTGTGGAAGGACAGTCAAATGGTGGTGAATCAGCATTCTTTTTTTTTTTTAAAGAATGTGTGCCTGAATCAAATGATGGTTTGGTTTCTACATTTTGACTGGAAAAACACTAAGATTACCTATGGAGGGATCCCACCTTCAGACATTAAAGCCAATAAAAATATAGGGCTATATTCTCCTGTACACGCCAAGTCTTTTTTTTTACGCTTCTGGGATGACACACTTTTCATCTATGCTCAGACTCCTCTCTGGACTAAGGACACAGCTGAAAGGTTTCCCCATGTGTGACTTAGGACATTTGTGCGCAACCAAACCGCAAAGTGGTGTGATTCGGTGAAGTCTGGAAATCACGGAGCATGGAGTTTTCCGAAGACTTGTGAATGTCATTGCAATCCATTTGAAAAATATTGCATACTTTAAATATGAAAATACCTTACATTGTGGATGTGTTGTTGCCGCTCTGGATGTGAGCGCCACTCTGCTATACACTACACTTATAAGGAGAGCATGTTTTTTCCTGCGTGAAATAAATCCAATAAATAAATGTAATCCAAATATTTTGGTCATAACATGTTTAAAGGTCCATCATTCATAAACGGGGGTGTGACTGCCATTCTCCAGATCAGTGGTGCCCAAACTTCCTTGTGCCACACACCGGGTGGGTCTAAACATAGACATAGTTTAACGACATAGAAACAAAGAAAAACAGACGACTGACTATCATTGCACCATTACGATGACTGTAGTTGTTAGAATACTGAGAGCCCTGTACTTTCCCCCCCAAAACTCACAAGAGCCAACAAATAAAGAAAACTTAAAATAAAGACAATTAAAAAAACTGAGTGTTGGTTTTATTTTTGTTTTTAAAGTGTTCTCGTGAGGTTTCATAGTAATTGACAGTATTGTTCATCCAACCAAGCTCCCAAGGATTTATTTTAGCCAGACATTCTGGACACTCTGATTGACCTCAGCAGTTTTCTCTAATGCAAGGATACACTGTCCAGGTGAGTTGCTGATGTTGTCTCCAGGGGGCGCTGTGCTGGTCATGCGAACAGCATTTGGGAACTGAGAGAGTAGCTTTAAACTGAAGTCTTCGAGCCACTCGTACTCTTTGCCCCTGTAGATGAACATCTTGTTCTGGAATGAAAAAGAAGTCCTGAGAAACATTACAACTCATTCAAACTAGGATGCCCTTTCAGAAATGCATTTGCGCCCAAACGTTATAGTTTTAATAAAGCATAGCTTAAAAAAAGAGCCAGTTCATTAAATACATAAAATTGTATGTTTATTTCATCGTTTCTTACCCTGAGGAAAGAAGGGAATCCAAGGCCGTAGTATCCAACAGCAAAGTACTCTGGCTGTGGTCGCATGGCATGCATTATTTTTTCATAGAACTCTGCTTGTTTTTTCTGCAAGACATAACTCAAATGTTGACATATGTTGTCCGTCTCTTTGTGTTCTAACAAATATACTGTGGGGCCTTGAAATACAAGCTTAATTTGTTCAGATTCTTCTTTCCTGACTGAAATGAATGGAAACCCATTCATCAGTATCAGAGTATCAATCCCCCCCCCCCACATGAATTAAATTTCAATGCATGTGTGATTATCTTGCATTCTGTTTACTTTGACAACAGTTTGAAGACTCTTCTTTGAAGGATATTTACTAATTATATCTGACAAAATGCCCCTTGTGACGTGAGTTGAGTGACCTAACATCATACACCGCTTGAATTGCACATTTTAAGGTGGACTTGGCAATTTTCAAGCTGCTGGCAAGACTTTAATGAAGCCCCACTCCACTCCTCCCTTTCATCACCATCGTTAACGTGCACACGACGTACACTGCAGGTACTACGTACACTGCATACAAATGACGTTAGTCAAAGCTGCTACATTGGTAGCACGACTTGTTCAAGTTGTAAAGTTGCAAAGATGAAATGTAACCAGTTCGATGGTGTATTTTTGGGAAAGTACAATCCCTTAAAAATGTAATAGGTGCGAAACTTTTCTCACGACTTGGTGATATCGGCAAAATAGGTGTTGTGTTTTCCAAGCGCAGTGATGAAGTCATCGGTTTAGGACACTAGCGTTACATACAGTATGTGTACACTTGATTTGTTTCGAGCGCGATCCAATTCCTTCATTTTAACGTTTTTGTTGTTGTTAAATAAGTCACCCAGGACTATAAGCGTAAGGATGCTGTGTGCAGCAGACTCCGTGTGCGATTTGAATGTATGTGAACGTGCACAGCAAAGATTGACACACAGTTCAGTACAGCTTTTTGACACAGCTGTCTCTGACAGGCTATTTTTGGCGCAGCATGACAAGTTTCAAAATCATTTAAAGTGTCAGATATGAAATGTAAAAAAATGATAAAATGAAGGTAAAATTACAGGCATAAGATGAGGCCAGAGAGTTGATTTTTTTCCAGATCATTTAAATATTTGACTGTCAAGTCAAACAGACACAAAAAGTGTTTTTTTCCTTTAACTTTTAGGCTCGTTAAGTCAAAGGATGAAAAAGGCCAATCATAACTCAAATTGCGTCACTTGTATATCAAGGCACCACAGTTGCTCATAATAAAATTGTGTTGATGACAAAAAAAAAACAGCAACAACAAAACTGACTATGCGTGATTTTTGTTTTTTTCTTTGTTAAACAACACACCATTAACCGAGTAACAACTGCTGCCGTGGTGATCAAAATGCTCCCTGGCTACTGTTTCCATTCCCACTACCATGCTTTGCTTTGGGTGCAACACACTACTGAAACCAATATTGCACTAAACTGCCAATATTGATAAATATAAGTGCATTCTTCAAAATACTTGAATCAAATTGTGTGAGTGCTTGCATTGACATGCACGCTACAAGTCCTTCACTGTTTTGAAATTAATTGCACCTCAGCCTCTGGCAGACTTAAACAAATTCCCACCATTATTCATCTCACTCACTCACACTCACACTCACACACACACTCACACGCACACACACACGCACACGCACACGCACACGCACACGCACACATCTACATATGCATATACATTTAGATGTACTATTTTTGGATTTGTTGTCTGTAGCGGAAATAGAATTTGGTTCAGGGTGTAAATGGAATGCATATGGAGCTTCTTACCAGCAGCTGGCTGAGCTCCATGAAGTCAAACATGTGGCTCTCGTGCATCTTGGCCAGCTCCTTGCCGAGTTCAATAGCCTTCTCCCACATCTGGATCATAAAACGGATATCCGTTAGATAGCTAATGGCTTCACAGACTAGCCGTTGATAAGCAAAAGTGTGCAATAGGGCTGAATGATTTCAGGAAAAGATTGAATTGCGAATAACCGCCCTCGCACCCGCCCCATAAAAAAAAAAATAATAATAAAATAAAGATATTGACAATGTATAGCAACTTTTACAATAACGACTCTATGACACTAACTTACATGTTCACCGTTCATAAATGTAATTTCGTATGGAAATAGTTTTTCACACTTTTGTCATAGACTACCTTGTTTTAAATGGAGACCGAGGGCAGAGTAATATGGCTCATATCATAATATATATTGAATCCCTTGACACTAATAGTACCTATCGTGATACCCACCTAAGTGTAAAAATTACAATGCAAGTTATTTACATGTCAAAAGTAAATATTTTCCATTAAGAGGCAGAAAAAAGTCTGATTTATTCTCTGTCTCTTTTCATTAAAATATTGCGTATTCATGTAGCATGTCTACTTTTTCATCTTTGCAAAATACATTAAATAAATAAATAAACAAATAAATCTAGTTCCTTAACAAAACTAGACTGATTTTTTTTTTAAAACCCAAGAATGTTATTTTGACACCTATCATTATGTTGCTATAACTCGGCACTGTAGGGTTCAAAACAAAGCAAACAAACACAAATACAAAGATGACTTCATAAATATTTAATCCGACCTTCATGAGCATAAGCAGTTGGGATAGTGGATGATGGATGTAACCAGATAGTATTCTTTTGAGCTTTTTAGTGCCTCGTCCTGGCTGATGTAACAGATTCGTTTTTTAGTTTTGGGGGGTTCTTGCACTTTACTAATTTCTCTCGAGACACTTATTAATTTACCTTGTGTTCATAGCTGGTTGCTCTTAAACGCTGTTCCAGCCAGACATCTGTGAAAAGCATTATTGTACACCAAAGCATTTTTTCGGCTATTTGGTGACATAACATTAACTTAGCGATTATCGCGGGCTTCTTCTATTCCCTCTTGCTCGGTTAGGCATGATTAGGCTACTTATTTGCTGCCATGAAGCCGAGCATTAGTTATTTAGAAGAGAGGATCTGCACCACTGGACAAGGTTAAGCCGTGTCAGCTAGCAAACGCAGCTTGTAGCTTGTGCCTGGGTACGGTGCTTGTTGGTTCTAAATATTCCTCTCAATTTGCAAGCAGCAGCTCAATGCCTTTGACCTGCCGTGAGTAGCATGCCACTTTTGATTGGTGATCTTGATCGAGAAAGAAGGGAGGTGGCGTTTTTATGAGATTATGGTTGATACAACAGGAACGCTGCAGAAAAACAACATTTTGGTGAGCGCGTGATCGCATTGTATGGAATCCCGATTTCGATCCAAAAACAATAAATCATTCAGCCCTTGTGTGAAATATTCGAATAACAGCACAACAAAGAAACCTGAAGCCGATATGTTGAATTTTGAAACTTCAGTCCAAACATTGAGCACAGTGGCAGAATTAGCAATACTCACCTTGCCTTTGTCCAAATAACATATGATCTCCTGGAAGAGTCTTTCTTTCAACTCCTGTTGTGTCCACACATGTTTCCCATCTCGAGGAATCAAATGAGGTGCACATGTTTTTTCAGACCACTGGTACAAAATCAATAGATCGGATGTGTAAGTAAGAGCAACATCTTAAAATGTTAAAAGTAAGATATGAATATGACAGACCTCAAGTAATTCAGCATGTAACAGGAGAGTATATGAGGCCTCTGTGTAATTTTCACAATCCAGGTGTAAATCCCGCAGCTTGTACAAGTACCTAGTGATCAGAACACATCAAAAAGGAGCATTTAATCAAACCTCCAGATGACAAAAGGGCTTCCTGACTTACCGGATATAAATGTCTTCCCTCTTTTTTTCCTTGTAGAAATTCTGAAAGAGAAAGCAAACTAATGTCATGTCAAATAATTGCTTTGGTTCAGGGACAAACATGTCAGTCGTCGTGTGAACACAGGAGTGGGCCGTACCAGCACATTGACAGTGCAGCTCATGCGATGCTCAGGACTTTCATCATGTGTGATGGTGCGGTATGCCAAGAGATTCTCCAGCAGGCTGCTCAGCAGAAGCGCCAGCTCTTCACCTGACTGTGACAGGTATCTATGGCGTCTGCAGTGCTCCAGTAACCTGTGGGTCCATACGTACGGTTTGTCACCAGACAGCCTGTCAGAGGCTGCCCCGACCCACTATCTGATATATTTGCACATTATTCTTACTGTATTATTATTTATGATAGATGCAAGAGTTATCACAATAATAGTTTTGTAATTCTTTAATCGTTGCTGATTGCTTTGACTAAAAAAAAAAAATCTAATAAAATACTAAAACTAAATCTGTAAGTCACCTGTGAATAATTTCGGACCAAATATGTGTCTATTCGGTTCCTGAGGAAAATGTGCTAGCAAAGAAAGATTTGCCTTTTAGCGTAAGTGACAAAAATTACGTTTTCTCCAGTAAGACTTTGTACTGCTCATCTCCTCGACCTCCTTCAACCTCTTGATCCAGTCTTGTTATCAGTTCATTTTCAAACTGAAAAGAAGAAAATTATGGGCAAATTACATAATTGTGCTACACTTCCTTGGTGAAAAGTAGTATTTGTTCTGATAAAAAAAAAAGATGCACAAAAAAGGATGGTGGATGCAGGCACTTACAGGCAAATAGACCACATGATGTATTGAAAAACGTTGATGGTATTTAAATAAAACACATGGTGCATAAGATTGGAGATTGTACCATTTCAAATGTGCGCCCGGGGCTGAAATTGTGCTCACACTGCATCATATCGAAAAAGATGGGAATTGTGGCCTTCCTCAGCTCTGGCTCAGCCACCAGGGTGACCTCCAAAATAGGTCCGACCATGGATGGGATGAACTTCATTTTATGGGGGCCTAGAGGAAAACAGATTAACACTCAGAAGAATAAGAGTATAATTTGAGAAGGCAATAAACTGCATCTTCATCTCACGACAAGCGGAGTGCAATTTAATAATGTTGCAAACAAAACAGTACAGTGAAACTGAACAATAAAAACATTGCCTTGTTATTCTGCTTGTGTAACTGCAGCCCCATCACCCCCCCCCCCAAAAAAAATCACAAAAATATATGATAAAATAATCCAATCTTAGATGGTCGTAAATAAATACTCACCAAGATTGTACCACATATCTCTGATCTTAAAGCCAATGGTCTTCCTCATGTCACCATATCTGTTGCACATGTAAATCAGTTGAGCACATATTTTCCTTATTCGGGCTGGAAATTCATTCCAATTCAGCACCTCACGTTTAAAGATGGTATGCAAAAATCTCACTTGTTTAGTATCTTGTTGCGTTTCTCTTGAGAGAAGGACTCAAGTTGCAGTGTCTTATGGGTGAGGAATGCCACGGTCAAATGAAAGTAACTATTCCACAGCTGTGGAGGATACATAGGTTTAATTAAAATACTAAACCATTATCGTGATACATCATTAGTCTCTGTTTGAATTGAAAGGAGAAAACCTCAGGTCACACCTGTAGTTCAAAATGTGCTTGGTCTAAAAAATACATGTTGAGGACATCAGAATACTGGATTATGGCTCTCAGGAAGACTTGCATCTGCACCAGGTTCATAATCATCCAGTCAGCAGGGAATACGTTCCCCATGAGGTCCTTGAACATGATGAATGTCTCCATGAGAAAGTCCTGATGATAGGAGAAGCTTCATTGTAAGCGCCAGTTGAAGACCAGCATATCAGGCACGCGTCATGTTCCAACCACTACAGGCCAACTGAGATGATCAAGTCATTCACATCATTTGCATGATATGTTTAGAATCAATAATCTCTATAGGAGTAGAAAGTGGCCTGGGTGGTTTAATAGGGTGTTAAAGGCTGAGGCGTACAGCAACTAGCAACAAAGGCAGCACCACAACACTTACAATGATATCCTGTCTTGTCTTAAAGGTGCCAATGTAATGGGCATAATGCATGTCATCCATTTGCTTCAGGATTGCCGTCATGCAGGACAAATAGTGGCCCTGTCACAGAGAAGGTTATTTGTTACATTCCATTAATTCACAGTAATTCCCCAGTCCCACACAAAAGAACACTCAGAGCACTTATGTGTTTTATTCAAGCAAATTTTAACAAGTGTTAGTTTATAGTTTACGGGAGGTATTTTTCGTCTTCATAAAGAGAGCATTTAGTGTTACAAATGTCTGCACTTCCTGTGGACATATTCCTGCAGTAACACACTTACTATGAGGGGGGACGATCTGTCCATGCCTATGACAGTGCGATTAACCCTGCGAAGTAGGCGCTCCATTATCAGCTGAATGTGCCCCCTGGTTGGACCCTGCACAAATACATTCACGTTCATGTACCTTTATAGCACTACAGGTAGAAGCATTCATTTTGTGTACTGTGGTTGTATGATATTCTACATCACTCGATTTGAGTAACATGCTATACATATTAACCGTAATTACGTACAAGAACAAAATGTTTAACCTACTCCACACCAAAATGTGTTGGAAAAGAATTTGACGGATGACA
Organism: Hippocampus mohnikei; assembly: GCA_026261675.1. Classification (NCBI taxonomy): domain Eukaryota; kingdom Metazoa; phylum Chordata; class Actinopteri; order Syngnathiformes; family Syngnathidae; genus Hippocampus; species Hippocampus mohnikei. Next base: position 14,806,986 of record JAKGUB010000348.1, read on the forward strand.
GAAGAAACTGGCGAGTTAGAAGGGCATGGTAATTATCAAACGCAAAAGAGCAACTACAAAACTAAAATATTTGGCATGTGAGTAAATGCTTTCGTGTCAGTATTCCTTCTCCAGAAAGAAATATTTCAAATGTGCAACAAAATTAGTGTGAATGTTTGTCTCTTCGCCTTCGCATGGACTTTTGTGTTTTACAGCATAGCCATTCAATTATGCACGGAATCTGCAGCATTTGACTATTTCGGCTTTTCTTTTCATGTGTCTTCTATCTGTATAGCCATAAACCTCGGCCGTGTGTGCCTGTAATCTTATTTTGACAAGATGCTTATGTAATTGTATCCTGAGGTGCCAGCCATTTTGATCTGTTTGAGTAACTATTTACCACGTCCTTGCGATCCACGATGTCCAACACAGTGCTAAGCACTTGGACACAGGCCTCGTAGTCAGGTTTACTGGAGTGATCATCCAGCTGCCCACTCAGCTGGTCATTGACAAGTGGCAGAAGCACATCCCGACAATCTGTGGAAACAAAGCAGAGAAATGTGGTCACAGTATGACATGCTCCATTTCTAGTCCCCGTAGGGACTGTGAAAGTGTCATATGAGCATGAGGCGGTGGTTTGTGTGTTCAATGCATCTTGTGGAAAATGTTATAATGTGGCATCAGGCTAAAAAAAAAAATCCTACCTGGCTGCGTGAAAAGGTCACTCTCCACCATTTTGCACATGCAGCCCAGCTTTTGACGCACAAGCTGTGAGTCAGGAATGCTCTCAATAAACTTCGCCAGCAAAATGCTGTAAAATAAGAGGACACTTCCGATGTTGTAATTGCCTCTCAAACACACAATTCACATGGTTTGTTGTTAACTTTACAGTAGCAGGATTGAGAGAAAAATAATTCACAATGGAAACAAATATTATTCCAGGTTGTGCAGCCCCCCCTTGAGAATTACCTTAACTCTACAGGATCAAAGACAGTCTGGATATCATTAATGATGCCAGGGAGGTATTTCAATATCGCCCCCTAAAAATACAAAGTACAGGGTGTCATCAAGTTGAAGCATTTCTTTAACCGCCTGACAATGCCAGGAGGTAGCCTATTTTTCAGACTATTGAGTTTCTAAACTATTCATAAAGGCTTCAAAAAATGACAGGTGGCAAATCATCCTTAAACATTACGTGATTCGGTCTATGGACTAGTTGCGATGTGAACAGATGTAGGTTGTTACGGCGATTGGATGTGGGTGAGAATTAAGACAAAAATGGGGAAATATTAAAAGACAGGGCTCGCTCCCATTCACTTGAATGTCACTGGCACTTGATGTACACTTCTTGCGTACATGTTCTCAGAACCTCTGCTATTTCATCTGCAGGTATATAAGAACTTGCAAATTTGGTTAAGTAGTGTTGTAAAAGACAATATCTGTGCACTTTCTATCACGTGGTGGCGTGCTGCGGGCAGCTGTATACTTGCTTGAAAATCTGGGAATTTATTTTTTTGCCAATGTGAAAGCTTCTGTTCATTTGGATTGGCTATGATTCAACACATTTTGTGTGAAATCTTGTGACAAAACCCCTGCGCGACTGTTCAGAGGAGCATCGCTCAGTGTGTCACGGGCCTGACTTGTAATGGAGTGGTATGTTAACTTACAGCCATTAGCTGGAGCCAAAAAATTACATAATACAGTAGATCATACCTTTATTTTCACTCCCTCATCAAGTGGTCTGTCCATGAGAGTGTTGAAAGACAGGAACAGAGAGCGAATTGAGTTGAAGAAAGCGTCCCCATCTTCACTGTTTCCATAGAACCTGCAAAGGTGGATCACATTACAAGCTAATCCTTTGATACAAAAGTATGAGTGGGAGGGTGAGCGGGCCTTAGTACCTCAGGTAGAGGATCCGAGACTGGACAATAAATCTGAACAAATACTTGAGAGCCTTGAGTGCCGCATAGAGCTTCTCAGTGAGAGCAGACTCCTCCACGTGGCCCACATAGTGGTTGAGCACCCTGGTAAGCTTCCTGAAAATGGAAATAAGTTTAACTTTAGTTCTTATGATAATTACACCATAAGGTAGGTGGAGAATCACACAAATCAAGGGTGTCATATTGCGAGCAATTTAAGATGGTGGGGACTCACATGTAAGCCAAAGTGGCACTAAAGTGCTTGTTTATGTAGGTTTCAAGGACTGGGTTAAAGTGCTGGAATTTGATGTCACCAATCAGCATGATAATAAAAACCTAGGGGGGAAAAAAGAGACCCAGGAACTGAAGAAAATGCTAATTTATCATGGGATGAAATGCAGTCTTGCAAAAGATAACAGATGTCAAGTGGATACCGGAACTCACCAAGGCATTGAACACCAGTGTGTCATAGGTGTCCTTTTCTGAAGTCTCCATCATGATGTTGAACAGAGCATCAAGAGTATCCTGGAGAAACTGCGCACCCCCACAACCCCCCAAGGCTTATTATAAAAGTCTCATTAAAAATGATCTCAAAATGTCGGTATTTTATAACATCATATTAAAAAGTTAGTGTGACCTGAGTAGAGCAGAGCACCTACTTTAACTATCTCGCCACCTTCGACTTCCATCAGCCTTTGCAGGATCTGGTCAAGATCGTCTGGGTTAGACCTCCAGTTCAACAAGCCGAGTAGATCAACTAAAGTTTTGTGAACACATCAATTTAACATTTCATTGCAGCGTCAATTAAGGTTAATGAAGTTTTTCAATTTCAATCAATCAAACCATCAATTAACCGCAATCTGTCCACAGAATATAAATCAAGAACTCAAATAATCTCATGCATACAAGGTGATGTGTAAAGGAGGCTTTACTCGATCAGGATTTTGCCATCAATTCGCTATCAGAGTTTCTAAAGCCAATACTCAATCACCGATTCGTTCAGTAGTAAGCACATTCTCGAAGCTGTTCCGCTCTGGTCTAACTACAGATTCGGCCCTATCTACATAAAGTATGTTGGTTGAAAATGATGGATAGAATTGTCAGTACTGGCCATGTGAATCCCCGCCACATCACCGATCCCTTCTTGGCGACTACACTGACAGGTCCGTCTTCGATGCCCCATTGAGCTGAATCATACAATCATAAATCTATATTGCGTTTCAGAAGAATACTCACCGGTGTCCATATTTATAATTTCAAATGGGTGAAATAACAAAAGCTTGTGGCCAATATGCAGCGAGCTTTACGTGCCGCGTCGGGTGCATTCAAATGATGAATTTGGTCAATTTGGACAGTTATTCTGTTTGTTCTTGTTCATGTCCTCATCCAACTGTCAATTTTGGCTATATTTCAGTTGTTGGTTGATTTGAATTCATTGCGCAACAGGAACGAAGATAACACCAATACATGTATTTATCTCAATTTTTTGTATGACTGTGTAACTTCATTCTGTGTGTTGTTCATTGCAAAGAACATTGCTTCGCGGTTTTGTCGTAATATTCATCGATTGTTTGGAATACTTATACGGGGGGGCCCAGTAGTCCACTGGTTAGCGTGTCGGCCTCGGAATGCAGGGGTGCAGTGTTTGATTCCAGCTCTGGCCTTCCTATGTGGAGTTTGCATGTTCTCCACATGCCTGCGTGGGTTTTCTCCGGGTATTCCGGTTTTCTCACCGCATCCCAAAAACATGCATGGCATGTTAATGGTACATTCTAAATGTGAGTCTGAGCGCAAATGGTTGTTTGTCGATGTGTGCCCTGTGATTGGCTGGCAACCAATTCAGGATGTACCCCGCCTAACTACCTGAAGTCAGCTGGGAAAGGCTTCAGCACGCCCGCGACTCTCATGAGGAAAAGTGGATAAGAAAATGGATGGATGCATGGATGAATACTTTAAAGACACCTTTAATTTTTACGATATCCTATGGCTCATTTATTTGGAATCCATGATTTATTATTACCGGTAATCAAATTTTATGTACTGGAAATAATTAGTAAGTTGGTTTTCTTTTGATGTTATTGTGAAATAAACTATTTATTACCACAAACAGCCAAATAAAAAAAAGTACAGAAAATTGCACCATTGAGTACCTATATTGATTCCCAGGTACCACGAATTGGAACCAAACCGGCTCAAATGTGAAAAGCATGCATCCCAATTAGTCAGAAAACATGAAAAAAGTGCTGTGAAATACCGTTCTGAGTGAGCTTAGTGGAGCAAGTAAGCGTGGAAATCTGAAAGCTGTCCTTCGTGACAGGAATCACTCCCGAATGGTGGAATTGCTTCCCTGTTTGTTTCTCCTTCTCCTCCACTTCAGCCCAGGTCCCAGGCAAGGTCAGATAAACCTTTGCATCATCTGCCCTTTTCACATCAACCTAAGAAATTCATAAAACAGGGGATGAGACAAACAAATCAATGGATATTTAATTTCAGACTTATATTAAGGAGAGTTCCAAAAATTAATCACTCTATACGCTGTCAGTTGTGCATTGACTGTGCAATTGTTTTGATGGAATTTGATTAATGTTATAGCATTAGATTTTTTGTTGTCTTTTTTAAATTAAAGTACAAGCCTTGGAGACTACCTTATAAACGATAGGTTCATGCCTTCCATCGCTGAGTGTTGTCCCATCTCCTCTCATTAGGCGGACGAAGGCCATACCAAAGGGTTTTTCTGATTTGTCCCTAGCTGAGGAGGGGAGCAGAAAAGCTCTATTTACCATGGTGGAGGGATTACGTATGGGTTTTTATCATACAACTAAGTCACACAACAAGTCATAGTGACTCACAGTCCTGGGAGGATCTATGTCGAAACATCACCCTCAGGTGACAGCGGCAAACATCTTCAATGGGGATTGTCACCTTGCAAAGGAGGAGACAAGATCAGAGGAATTAGGGCTGCAAAATACATGATTGTCTATGCAGATTTACATTGTCAGTACATTCTGGCTTTGTATCTGTCCTTCGAGATGATTTCTCTACTAAATCTATTTGACAAATGAATTTAAGACATGGAATGTCATGTTCAACGTTGCATGTGGGTCCGTGATATAAGCCTACCTTCACTGTTTCATTCCAACACGGTTGCTTCACCTGGTAGTATATGACAGACTTGTACTCTGTGATACCATCGTAACCAGCCCCAGGAAATATTGCCTTCTGTTTAAAAAAAAAAAATGGGATTAACTTCAGGCATGTGGCAGAAATATAGACTTAATATGCACACAGATTAAATCTTTAATGCAGTAAAATTCTGAGGAATGTTTAATACACAGACTGTACGGTTGCGCGTGCTACAATTTAGGATCACCGTCATTGTATCTTTGGGTGGTCTACAACATCATTGCACAATACTAGTGATTGGTCAATTACGTCACTCAATCTTCATTAGTCATTCTATATTATAGTAATTACACATGGCAATTGTTTAAACGTTGTTCAAATGTTTTTGTACGCACGTACACCGGTACATACATATACTTTTACACACACACACACACACACACACACACACACACACACACACACACACACACACACACACACACACACACACACGTGTTGTCAAATATCATGCAATATTGAAAAAAAAAGTTAAAAGTGAAATATTGACATGGTGAAAAAATTCATTTTCTTCAATGGCCAACAATACCTCCATGGCATTGCCTTCATCATCATGCACACTCAGTATGACCTCCACATTCTTGGGTGTCTTCTTTTTACCACGGTCAAACTCTCCCTGCAGCAATGTTACATAAATATCATTCCTCACATTACCTGGAGGAAGGAGAAAATATGATTAGGTAAATGTGCCAACAGTTGATGTACCAACCTTGCAGTTTTGTAGTCAATTCAAATGAAGATGACTTCATTGTATGTAGAGCAAATAAAAAATTAAGCCACCTGGGAGGATGATTTCTGGAAAGCCCATTTTTCTGACGATGGCTGTGCTACGGTCCACAAAGTGTGGGTAGTCCTTTCTGACCTGTGCAAGATCCCCTGGGAGCAGCTTGAGGGTCACAAACAACCCTGCCAGCAAACATGAAAAGAAAATCAACGAGGCAGAGACCAAAAGCTTATACACTGTAGCCTCTCACACATGATTTATTTCCCTTAAAACCAAAAGGTGAATTTAGAACGATCTCTAAAACCGCATGGGATAGAACTTATGCGGGCCATTTCATTTTACCCTGGCCTTTGTGATTGACCTCCCTCGTGGCAATGACTTTGTTGAAAACAGCAGTGAGTGGCTCATTCTCGCCGATGACTCGAGATGGGATGAGGGGAGACATGATGAGCTGCCTCTGACGGATGTAGGTCTCCATCGCTATCCTGAGAAAGTTCATCAAGGTCAAAAAAAGAGAAAAGGAGTACTGCAACCATACATCTATTAGCTGACAAACAAACGGACAGCAAAGTATACACACACAGAGACACACACACACACACACACACACGCACACACACACTAAGAAGGCATCTTATTTGTACGGTAAAAGCTTCAGTGGGAAAATCAGGCAGCTTGAAAACAATATTTCAGACGTCTCTGTGAGAAGCTGAGACAAGGTTTTGTTTGTCCTTTGTTTGATCAAACATTGTGACCAGAGAAAGTCAAAAGCTATTCAAGAATATTTCCATCAACCCTATCCAAGTGGCATTTTAATACAACATTGAACAACTCAAAGGTACATAAAGTGTGACAAGATCAAAGCACTCACTGCTGAAAAGGAATGAAATGCTGTTTGTCCTCATCGTCTGTTTTGCCATGAGCAATATCAGTGATGTCCATCACTGCAATGACACCAAAGCATTAAAGACTGCCCCCCGCTAGCCTACTTTGCTGGATGCAAAGCATTTCTTGTGTGGAAAACAACAAGACTAAGAACACTTGAAAAGAACACTGTGGGTATGCGATATAGACATCCAAAGATGGGACAAAACTGCTGAACAACTCTTTTGCATGTTGGTTCAAAAAATACACGCGCACGCACGCACGCACGCACACACACACACACACACACACACACACATGCATGTACATTTTTGTCCTTATTAAAAATAACATTTTTATCATACATCTGGTTAGAGAGTGTGGGGTCCTCCGTAGCCAGCCAGTAGCACAGACACAAAAAAAAAGTGGCCCCACCAAGGTGCCCACCCTTGAGTTAGATAGATGCGATGCTGGGTTTGTTCGCTGAGCTGTTAACGGAGTGAATGGAAAAAAAAATATCCCAAACGGCACAAGCACATTTCTTGACGGAGGAAAAGAAACTCCAGCAATCCCTCAGGAGCGATGAGGGAAATCTAACGATAGATGCACTACAGATGGAAATGATATTTTATGCTAAGTCTGGTGCAAGCATCTGTTTGTCTTTTGACAGTGATTAATGTGTACGTAGTCCATAAAAAACAAATCCATGATAGAAACCAGTGTTACCAGGGATATATGTACCTTTAGGGGTACTTGAACACATTGCACGGGGCACGTGGAAACATTGAACAATTTATCCATCCATCCATTTTCCATTCCGCTTTATCCTCACAAGAGCCGCGGGGGGTGCTGGAGCCTATCCCAGCTGTCTCCCGGCAGTAGGTGGTGGACACCCTCAACCGGTTGCCAATCGCAGGGCACACACAGACGAACAAACATCCGCGCTCACACTCACACAATTTAGAATGTTCTATTACATGCATGTTTTTTGGAATGTGGGAGGAAACCGCAGTGTTCGGAAAAAACCCACGTAGGCCGGAGCTGGAAACGAACCTTGCACCTCTGCACTGTGAGGTCGATGCGCTAACTACTTGACCACCGGGCCACCACAATTTATTCCTCAAATAAATAGCTCGTGGCACAGCCGTGCAAAAATCACAGCCGTGTGTGGACTGAAATGTATCTTTAAAGCTCCAATGATTGATCAAAAAAAGTATTGTGGGTCGGAATATTATTCTTTAGTGAGTCTAGCTGACTGCTGAAAGGGCACTTATTCAAAGGAGTTCCAGCTTTTGTGGTAAAGTAAAGAAAAGAAGTAATGGTTCAAATTCAGCTTTGAATAGCTGTGCACTGCAAACCGCTCTTTGTCGCCATTAGTCTTGACTTTTCATTTTCACTAAAAGAAAAAAAAAATCTGCATAATCAAATGCTTTTTATTATTCATTGATTTTATTTCATTTCATTTCCGACCATCATGTTGTTCAATTAGCTGGCCAAAAATGTTTTACAGTACTTTAAATGGGGATTTAATATTTATTTGAATTTCAGGAAAATGGATGCACTTTAAATATTTTGTTATAGACTAAAAACAATGTTGTTCTTTAAGTTGTCTACATTTATTTTATATATTTTTCATTTCCTTTCATGTTAATAAGGATACAATTCAATGCAGAGCTGTACCGACAACAATTTGTGGACAAATGATCCTATTTATAGTTTTGCAGGAAAGTTGAGGGTGCATGAAATGTTTTCTTCTTCCTGGAACGCTGCCACAGAAAATAATTGAGAAGCACGAATATAGAGCAGTAAAATGACATCAAATAGTGGCCAAAAACTTCAACACAATTGACTTGACTGCAGTTGCTCATCACCTATCCACCCTATTCCCGAGGGCTCTCATAGAGAAATGATTGTGTTCGTGACTTCCGTGAAGAGACTTCCAGCAAGAATTAGCTATTTGGTACGGCAGGTTCCATTTCACGGAGCAGTTTATTTGAATTTTTTTTTTTTTCACCCGCTTTTCTAAGCAACCATAAGCCTCCGCTGCAATGAAAAATATCTTGCTTGGGAACTACTAACAAGCAGAAGACGTTCAATCTCTGATGACAAGAGAAATGTTTTGAACTGGCTGCTCAAAATGATAGCACCTTCCTGGGGATGAAGATCACAGAAAAAAATGTGTAGTGTAATATGTACCTATGTACTTGCCCGACAACGCAAAGCCTTTTCATATGCCATGCTAAACACCCCCATTCATTGTTTCGTACTCTCCTTGTTTTTACTGTGCTTTTGATACAAATGTACAATTTTCATGCAAGGAAAATGCAGCTTAAAATTGTCCTCGCATTGTAACATGTCATATACGGCCAACGCAATATTATGAATCCCACAAGCACAGCACGGCCGACTGTTCATGTCTCTAAAGCGATAGTGCTACCGAGTTGAAGTTGCGAGAGCAAATATGTATAGATACAGGAGTGCAAAAACATACCAGTCTGTATTTCCAATCTTCTGCACGGTATTGTGTCAACTCTAATCCAGGCTCCATAGTGGCATTGTACACAGTCATCACTTTCAATTTCTCTTTCCACTGACGAGCCCAAACACGTAGGGTTTGACAATGCCCGCTTCTGTCGGTTCCCGTGTGTAAAAATCTTCTTCCTCAAATTCCAATTCATTGCTAGCATATTGAATGCACTGTATTGTGTAGCGCATGGAAATTCTACAGTATCTCTATGATGTAGCATGCTGGTCGGAGGCTAAAACGTCAGTTCCAGTTACCGTAGTAGTGGCTAGAGTCTCTATAACCACAATCCATCAAGCTTACTGTAAGTCTGGAAACACTTGGAATGAGTAATTAAAACCAATTTTTAATCTAACTGTTGTTGACAAGTTGCAGGGAGGAATGTGTATGTATTACAAAACATATTACCAATGGGAATATGAATTTTAACAGAATCAGAAAAATCTTTAGTTGACTTCCCCTTTAAATGTTTGTATGTATCAGCTGCAATGTGCTCACACTGTAGCCCTGGTTGGAAACGCTGCGGTTGATCATAAGGACCACAGCCATCAGCATGAGTATAGGTAAGATGCCATTTCAGTCACAGAACACATGAGCGCGCCTGTGTATTATTACTACTGGTCCCCAAATCACGTGAACCAATGTGTGCGTGTCTGGCATTTTTCGGAACAAGATATCGATAAGGTATTTACAGAAAACAATTATCTAATATTTAGTGAAAGACAGTGACCCCCCCACCCACAACCAAACTGGCCGAATGCCCCCTGGCCCAATTACAGATGCTTTGATGCTAACACCGGGTGAACATCTTGATATTCAACTTCATTCTAGATGGCATATATTAGCTTTTAGATTCATTGCACTGTGCCCTTCAGTGGACTCGTTCCCTGGAAATGGGAACCGCCATCATGGCAACTGCCACTCACAGACTGAATGTTTTGAATCCTGCAGTTTCCAAATGTAGCTTTTTTCAAGGTAACCGCGACAGAGTTTGATTGCTCCTGCAAGGAAAATGCATTTTTTATTTTTGACAGTTTTCCGCCAAACGGTGATGCAGTCTTTTCATGTATTTTTTGTGGTAAAAATGCAGCAGATAATACATGCTGTCAACAAGCAATAAACAAATGGACTGATCAATGAACCCAACCCAGAATTAATAAGGAGGAGGCCACTTTAAGATACATGTATCGTACATCCATTTTGGCCTCTTTGTGAGTTTGCCTACAATATGCATAAAGTCAATCACTACTACTAAGAATCCATTTACAGTGATTGTCCTGGATGGTGATTAAGCCTACCTCTTACCTGTTGGGCAGAGTGTTTTTTTTCCCCCCCGAGCACTGAAAGGGAAATATTCTGTAGTAATGATCAGGCCTGAGGTGTCTACCAATTTATTTAGGACAATTTAAATCTATTTTTCTAAGAGAACCAAGGTATGAGATTATTTTATTTTCCTCCTCAAATGAGATAATATCCAGCCAACATTTCTAGCAGATTGAGTGGCCCTAACGTTCATCCAACAAAATGGTGAATGGTTTAAAACTGTGTATTCCACCCAGGCCTTCTCTTAATGCGTTTTATTTTCCTGGCAGAGAAGAATAATGTGACTTCTGAGTTAGACACATTTTGGATTGTGGTTTCACTCCATTTGTTGAGAATACATTTCTCCATAAATAGGCTCACCATCAGGCCAAATACAAAAAGATGGTTGCGCAACTCTTTTCCTGATGTAATTCTACTTTTTCCAGATCAGAAAACAGGTGCTGGCATTAAATTCAGCACATGGATCCCTCACTTTATACAACGGTACAATTCAAAAGGTACTGCAGAGCAAAGAAATGCCATTTTCATTGTTGAACGGGTTCTGAATTGGAAACACAGATATAGAATTAGATCCGATGAAAAAGTCTCTCACCAGCCACACCAAATGGTCTCCTTAGTCCACCTGTTTGTTTCTTCCCCTCTTTGAGCTCCATGCTTCCCACTCTGATGATCTGACACACCAGGAAGAGACGTTGCCTCATCAGGTCACTTCTGCTCAGCTCCTGGATGTAAAAAAATAAAAAAAATCAGCAAATAATAGATATCTTGGTGCAGATTAAGTGGAAAAGTCAGAGAAGCTCGAGTGCAGATAATTAAAATTAGATGTTGAAATCCACAACCAAGTGAACCTTTCCATCTGCATGTGTTCACCTTTTGGATGACTTTGTGGGTCAAGTGAGTCATGATTTGCTCTGAGAAGCATAAAATCTCTGATCTCATCTTCAGGACACAGATGACTTAATTCGATATTGTGCTTCAATGGCATTAAAGAGAAACTTAAGTGAAATATTTTCTTTTCAATAATATATTTTAAGAAACCCCACAACACAGCGTTCTGATTTATACTGTGTTAGTGAAATATGACTAAACCAGCAAAATCCAAGCAATTTTATCTATCTCATGGGGCAGCCATTTTACCAATTGCGGCTCAGTTGTTTTCTGGGTTTGAGCCGTGATTGGTCATTACCTGAAGCCTTATGCGCTAGTGGGGGTGCATAGAATATATTATTGCAAAGATTGTTTTATTTTTACTTGACTTCCCCTTTAACAATAACAGCTGAAATGTGAATGTATATACCGTATTTTCCGCACTAAAAGGCGCACCTAAAAGCCTTCCATTTTCTTAAAAGCTCACAGCGCGCCTTAAAAACCGATACGCCTTGTGTATGGTCATTATGGTAATATTTCGACCCCCCAAATGGCTCCTTGCTAGAGACATGCTTACAACGCAGATTTCAAACTTAAGGCGATCGGGTTACGCAGTTGAACACGGAAATAGAGCAGCGGCAAGAGAGTTCAACGTTAACGAGATGTTAGAACTTGCTGTTGGTTAAGTGAACTGTGTCGCTGCTTTATTAAATATGTTTTACTGACATCTGATTGTTCTGGTGGTCTTTCCTTGAGCATAGCTCCATCTAGTGGATGCATTGTAGATTGCGTCTTATAATGCGGGGCGCCCAATGTATGAAAAAATTACACAATAGGACATTGATTGAAGGTGCGCCTCATAATCCAGTGCGCCTTTTAGTGTGGAAAATACAGTACATTAAAATTGTGATTTAGTTGTTAAATATGTGCAAAGAATAACAGCTCTGTCTAACATTCAGGAAACGAACAACTATTCAGTCGTAAATTGTCCTCCTTGTCTCAGATTTCATCAGTTTAGTAGTCTGAACCTTAAGTAATGTTCAATAGGTTGGGATTTGGTTACCGTGAAGAGTGCTGGCAGGTTGTTGAGTTTTTCAATTTCTTTAGGCATCCCCATACTGTCCCACCGCACCAGGAAGTTCTCACTGCATGAATTTAAACATGGACCACTTCAGGAATTGCATTTTAAAAAATTAATACATAAATAAAAAATGCAAACCTACATATGTGATGCAAACCTCTGCAAATATATCCATGTATTGGGATTTAATGTAGACATATTATGGCACAGACTTTGGAATTGCTTTTACATAAAGATTTTTGCGATCTGCTGTGAATTAGAAAGAATTAATGAGTAAATAGGTGAATTCATTCTTTTTGTGTGAAAATGAGATGAGAAAATAAAAACGAAAATTAAAATAAGAAAAATACCATTTAAAATATGTGATTTAGGGATGAGCGATATGGCTGAAAAGTGTCTCATGGAATAATTAATTCAAATCGGCTTAGAGAAATATTGATTTTTTTTCCCCTTTATTTTTTTTTTTTTACCGAATCAATAGGTTGAAGATAAACTACAATAACGCTCAACTGTCCAGAGGGAAAATACCATTCATAATATCAGAGACTAAAACTCATTTTCAAGGAGTGCACAGTGTATTAGTGTAGATTGTAATGCAGTGTTAATGTGCAATGTTGTTTACATCCATGCTCTGGGCTCATGTGCTGCCATAAATACTACCACCCCATAGTTACATGAATTATCATTCGTTGGTCATACAAAACAATTATAGCCAAGTGATAGTCTCTTGGAGTGCATGCGTTACAGTTGACCAACCTTAGTTCTACCTTAACTTGTTCGCGGGCTCATTTCTTGGATGGGTATCTTAAATCAGCATGTATTGTATCTTGTAATTTTGTCCATTTATAATTTCATGGTGATGGTGAGTGTTGGATCCAGCTATAACAGGCCAAAGCTAGCACGTCAACGACAGAGAAGTCCTTGACTTGGAGTCCATGTATCCATCTGCACAGTATGATCTTATTGAATATGTTGCACTGAGGCAAACCCAATTCAAATGAAGTACATTGGGACATTGGTAAAAACAAATAAAAATAGAATACAATGATTTGCAAATGATGTTGATTTTGACTCAAATATACTACAAAGACAAGATATTGAATGTCAACAACATGATTGTTTTCAGCAAATAATTATTTTGTTGAATTTGATGGCTGCAACGCCTTCATATTTTTCTCTGATATATTTAGAGATGGGTTCAGATGAATTCATGATTATCCTTGCCCTACATTGTTCAAGGTAGTAAGAATCTATCATGTCGAAGATGCAGCAGTTTTGAGTCTTCAATTATTCACCATGAGTCATATGCACATTATTATCATTTCGGAGGAATTTTATATTCCAGTTTTACAATGCAAATCATTCTCTACCACGTCGGCTTTTGACACATTTTAGACCATTAAAAAGAATCACTTTCTACCGTTTGTCATCAATCCACATTAAATCCAAAATAACCTTGGCGTTACACTGTACAGTTGGGAAAAAAGTGAGAAGCGAACCTGATAAATTCTGACTGATCTGGGTCATAAAGAGACATGAGCAGCTCAGCATCTTCTCCAATGTTGCATACAAAGTTTTTCAGGTTCATGAGGAGGCTGTATGTGTGAACAGAACTAAACAGAGCCTGGCGCCTCCTTTCCAGATTTTGTAACCGTGTCTAGAAACAAAACAAAACAAACAATTAAAAAAACAGATATTATCAAAAGCAAAATTGTTCTACAAATTGATATACAAATGACATGCCCAACAATAAATTCTCATGCCTTCTCCTCTTGTATCCTGTCATCAACGCTACGGGATGCAGTCTCATGGGCACGGAACAGACTGACAGTGCTTGTAAAGTCAGGATTCAGTGTGTTTCCTGCTTGATCTCGCACAACCAGATCCAAGCCCAAAATCCTGAGAGTCGCACATTATCACATGGGTTCAGAGACTGTCACTTTTACAATAGTGGCAGAGGGCAAATTATGGTAGGGCAGTAAGTCAGCAAGATTCATACCGGTTTCCATAGTCAATCTTGGCAGTTACTTTTTTTTTTAGTTCTACAAGGTCATCCTTGGGTAGTGTTCCAGACACTATCTGTGATCGATATTCCATCAGACTGTAGGCCATCTGCTGAACACTCCTGAACAGAGAGGCTTTGTTCGCCTGTCACACAAAAAAAATGCAACAACTTGTAACACTGCAATTCTCAAGGCAACAAAATGTTCTTCTACATCTAAAAATAAAATAAAAAATAAAAAAAGGAAAGTACTCCAAGTGTACTTAAATGTGTGCAGATAGAGACAGAATACAGTGTACCTACCACAAAGAGCTTGTGCCATATCTGTGCCCATTCCCTCAGAGTAGCTCCGAGCTCCTGCACCAGTGGTAAATCTGCTGGAATAATTATTTCCTGCTGGCTAACAGCCACAAAAGCAGAATAATAGGTTATTGAAAAAGTGGCTTGTTGCTCACAGAGCGTATCGTGTACAGTAATTTGAACAGGTACAAGAGCATTTGTCTATGATAAATAGATGGTTTCCTTTCACAGCCAAGAAAATAATTTCTAAACCTCCACTTCAGATCATTATAAATGCACTTGTATGTCACAAGAGGTGAAACACCCCAAAGCCAAAGTGTAGTATTACAAAATGACATTTTTATTGATGAGTGATCTTACCCTATTCCCTCAACTGAAGCCTCCTTTAAGTGAATATATGAGGATGGAAAAATTCCCTGAGGAAAGAATCAAACACTTTAATGATCCAAAAAAAGTGGAAAATCAAATCAACACACTTTCATTTTATCAAGAGTGATGTCTGAGGGCCGCAAATAGTTGAGGAATTTGGGGTGGCCAACAGCCCTCTATCTCACAGAATAGATTCAGCTCTGTACTTAACGGCAGCCGAATCCCATCCCCACATTCAGAACCAAAAAAAGAACCAACTGTAGCAAAGTGACAATTTTTTTACTAACAGTTACTTGAGGATCATGAATGCGATGTCTTCATAAATCAGCCATAGAGCACAAAGAGGAAGAAACCTTTTCAAAATAAGTGATATCAGTTTAACCTCTAGAGCAGGGGCGCCCAACCGGTCAATCAATGACTGGTCCCAAGTCGATCACGAGGGGTGGGTGAGGGAAATGGGAGAAAAAGAAGGAAAAAAAGATTTGTGTGTCTGTAGGTTTAGGTTTCGTTCATTTTTGGGGCCGTTACGGCTGTTGCTCATCGTGTGCGTGTATATGCGCGCATGTGCATGGTTGCGAGCGAGCGTGCGAGCGTGCAAGAGCGCACACGCGCACGCACGCGCGCACGCACGCACGCACACACGCACACACGCACACACACACACGCACACACACGCATAGGATCATCACGGGTATTTTTAGGTTTAACCACTAGAGGGAAATAGAGAGAACCACAGTAGACATTCAGATTATAATAATTACAGAATTAGACACTAGAGTGTGCCATACTGCATTTAAGCAGCTGAATTAAATACACAAAGGTTACATATAAACAAATTAAAACATAGTTTCACACAATCTAAATATCCAAATATGAGCTTGCTTGCTCACAACTGCTTTTTTTTAACATGGTGAATTGATCAGTATTTTGCCAATACATGTATCTATCTAGAAACAGCTTTTCTTGTAATAGTTTTAAGAGTTTTGTCCATTATCATATTCTCACAAACATCTTTCACGTGTTTGAATATGGATGGGGGAAGGGAAGTCTGGCTCCCGCTAAAGCTGCTGCCCCGGCGATTCAACTTCGGATAAGCAGAAGAAAATGGATGGATGGATGGATTATTAATGTTAAGCCATTGCATGGTTTTATCTAATATCACTTTAATTGCTAATATCTCTATAGCCATTATAAATAAAAGGAGATAAAAATCCTTACTGAGATTCCTGAATGTGGGCACAGTATTTAAAATATGACCATTATTCATGATTCTACATTTTAATTATATACAGTGCATCAGGAGAGTATTCACAGTGCTTTACTTTTGCGACATTTTATGTTACAGCTTTATCCCAAAATCAATTTAATTCTAGGCCCAACACCCAGTCGATTTAAATTTCTCATTTTCACTTGCCAACATAGCAGTTGAAAGTTGCAACTGATCACTTCCTTTTTAAGACTAAGTCATTTGCTCCATTTTCCATCGCTTCCTTTTGAGTGTTGTTAGAGTCCATCGACTTTTCAGCCATAAAATGGAACATTTTTCCATCTGCAGAAGTAAATGTTTCGTCTTCTTTCAGTTGGTTATGTTCCATATCCAATTATGAGAGCTCGTCCCGAGCACGTTTGGAATCTCAATAGCAACTTTTTCCATAACTGGGTCAAATCATTCGACGATCGGCCATGTGTATGCGTGTCGTTAAATGGAGCACCGTATGCGTACAACGTAAAAAAAAAAAAGTCTGTTTCACAGCAACTATTTTTTACACTTAAAATGAGCATTTATATTAATGTTCTGCAGAATAAATCAGGGCTTGTTGGGAGATCGTCTCACCTTCTGTGTGTGAGAGCAGTCATCTATACAGCCACTCACTGCCACCTCCCCACCAACCCGCCCTGATTTGCCTCACGGCAAATGCATCATCTGCGTCGAACAGCATGCACGCATTCCTGACAATCCGTGCAAAATATGTTTGTTGACATTTTCTGAGCAGCCATTCAATTCGAGAAGAATTGGTCCAAAATTCCATATTTGTCACCTTTGTCAAGGACATTATCGCAGGACTCAGTGACTGCAGTACATTTGTGTGTCAGATATCGAGGTATGATTCAATCCTTAACTTTGACGTATTGTTATATCCCTTGTCAAAATTCATTCCTTTAAGAACTTTTTTTTACAATATTATGGGGTATAAAAATAAATATCCGCAAGCTGACTTTCAACGTGAGCCTCAACTTGACTTGGAAGTCAACATTTTGACACTTAAATTGTAAGCACGGCAGGTGTATTTATATACTGCATTTCAAGGGTAACTCAATGTGCTTCACATAATTCAGGGCTCAACAGTGCGCCAAATGTGCTTGTAAACGCTCCCATTTTTTCAATGTGTGCTGGTAAAAATTCATGTTATAATGCTATTACTGGTACATACAGCCAAGGCGTTCCAACTCTGTGTCCATCTGACAGACTGCACGCAGAATATCGAACGTGCGTCAGGTTAAAACCTTCCTGTATAAATTAAATAAATAAACATCCAAGTCTGGATGTGTACTTTGCCACATTAACGGACATTTAACTAAACTAGTACAACAGTATTTGCTTCCTAAAGGATGACTCGCTCCCATTCACTGAGGCACTCACGATCCGCCCTGCATTTTGGCAATGGAGACTGGGTGCACTTGTCTATCTTCAGTGGTACATGTGGAATTATAAATACTGTTGGAACTACTGTTGTCAAACACGATATTGATATGCGCGGTTGAGTCTCGAACCATTAACTTACATTCAGCAATCATTATCTTAAAAAGCGGAAATAATTTGTTAAACAACAGTTGTAGCCTATTGACTATTTCGATCACGGAAAGGGTCATAACAAGAAGCTGACATTAAACATTGACATCTCTCACGTTTGGCGAGACGTGAGGTGCATTCAAATAGTTGTGCGTTTCACACTCAAACAGGCAAAAAGGCCCTTGATCCAGTAAACGTTAATTCAGATTCAGATTCAGAAAACTTTATTTATCCCCGTGGGACAATTAAAGTTGTGCGAGAGCGGCTTATTATAGAGACAGTCAGAGCAAAGGAAAAACATAGGATGAGAGTAGCTTAGCACTTGAGGTAATAGCACCTAATACAGTATCTAAATGTAGGCTTTCTGTCAATCTATAAAAGTTGTCATATATCAATGTCGGGGGTGAAATACAAGACATCTGTGTTTGGATGGCACTTTTATAAAAGCTGCAGCTGTAACAAAACGCTTACTTTTCTATTTTACTTAATTGCAATCAATGGTCCATCTCGCCACTCGTTCCTCGACCTAATCAAATCACCAGCCTTCCATCCTTCAGTCGAGTGGTTGGGATGTCAAACGTATTCAATGAGATTTTATACTCCCCAAAGGCTTACATAATAAAAACAAATGTTTTGGTGCCCTAACAGACCTGGATATCAATAAAAATATCAGTAGTATGCAAAAAGTTGATTTCTTGTTCAATTATTCTTAAGTGTTTAAAAATGTTCAACATTTGTTTTTGTGTGATTGAAAGCATTCTAATTAGTATATTTATTGTATTTTGTTGAACTAATACAAATAAAAGAAATTTAAAATTATGTTGCTGTCAGCTATTATTTTAGTGCAAATAAAATAAATTTTAATTTATTTTGCTGTCAGCTATTATTTTAGTGCTTTTTACTGATGTTTTAAGTTTTTGCTGTCGTAATGTTTACTTTGTTTGTCTTGTTCTAAAGTTATGTAAATTAACTAACATCAGCCAGTGTTTGTTGCAAATAAAGGTGATGTTAGAGTATAATATTTTCAATCGTTGTCAATCTTTGATGGCATCATGTTGACTTGGCATTACAATGTCAAAATCTATCGTCAATTTGTATAATTCTGCCAAGTATACTAAGTATGCCAAATGCTCGACCTATTGCTGGCATCGGGTCGAAACCCCAGTATGTTCAAATCTGGTCCACCCCTAGCCACAAATAGCTAATTTTGGTCAGCTACTATTTATTTATTTCACAAACTATTAATAAATCTAAAGTTTTGAAAATCACAGTCTCTTTTTGAAAATGCAACATACATGGCTAAACAAACATACCATGTTTTTGGTTTCCTGAAAAGTGATGATTTTGAAGAAAGAGTACAATGATTGCGACCGATGTCAACCGGCAGCAGCCACCACTTTCTGTATTCTGGCGACCCAACGTTCATATTTGTGAAATAACATTTAACTTAAAATTTCCAGCTTCACAATGAATCTCTACGGCCTGGCATATAGACTTTATTACGAGACTCGCGTAATCGTTAACAAGATACTCTTCCCTTTCATAGGAGCTACAAACGTGGAGGAAATCCCTTGGGGAATATTTGGAAAGGATAAAACAAAAAATATATGCTAATGATACCCATACCTTATGTGATTTCTCTCGTAGTGTGTATCCCCGATACCAGCCTGAGGAGATTAAAATGAAAGAATCATGTTACACTGAGGGGAGAGAGACTGTGGGAGTAATGACAGTCTTGGATTCAGGAGGTCAATGTACAAGCCTGCATGCTCATTTTTATATTACATATAATATATTTAATGACAGTTAGCTTAACATCTCCTATTTCCTGCAGCAGTTTGTTTAGAGATGGAAGAGAGATGTGTCATGGCCTGTTGTGTATTTGGGCTTGCTTACCTTCCAATTTCTCCAGTATGTGCACAGTGTCCCCAACCTGTAAACACAGCTCCAGTTCACCAACGGGATCATAATTGTAGATTGCTAAAAGGACAGAATAAAAAAATGGATCAAAGTTCAAACTCTTTGTATAAGGGTGAGCAAGTCAAGCAGTGTAGATCTAATAATTTATTCCAACTCCCCTTTCCTCTAACAGTAAACTGTGAAGTTGAAGCCATTTTGTAATTGGAATTATGCCTTAACTTAACAATCTTATAAAGAGCCTGAGCAGATAGGTGGTAGGTAGCTTGAGCCCAGGCTCAAAAAACAGTGGCTTTATGGCCTCTTTTGTTCCCTGTAGGTCAATATTTCTATCCTGTAAATTCAGTTTCTCCCAGCTGACTCACTTGTCAACCCTAAACTTTCCTGTAACTGCTGTTATCATGAAGGTGACCCTGTCAGTGTTTTTTTTAAATCACCACTATTACAGAGTTATGGGCACGATCAAGTGAAATGCATGCACAGGCAAATATATACACGTATAAGAACAAACCATAGCTCGCAAGTTGTCACGACTCTCGGGAGCTGCAACAACATGCAGCCCGTCAAGCACATAGAACTATGAGTAGCGATCTGTCTCAACTTGCATGTGCTGGAGGCTACATTTCACCACACACTTTGACTTGCTTATGTTATCACACTTGAGTCTAAAGAACAACACTTGACAAAACGTGAAATGATTCCATTCTGATTCAGTTTTGAAACCTTTGCTCTGAGGCAGCTAAGTTGAAGAGTGTTTGTGTCTCCTGATCCCGGGCTTTGTTGCTGTGGCACACTTGGGATTCGCTTCTCCAGAGAACGCCAGGTGACGCAGGATGTAGCCGACATGGACGATCACATGATCGACCATGATCACAACGCTCAGCTGACAACTTCTGAAGAAGATGTCAGTGAATGTTGAAGCTATCCATCCATCCATTTTCTAATCCGCTTATCCTCACAAGGGTCGCAGGCGTGCTGGAGCCTATTCCAGCTGCTTTTGGGCAGTGAGCGGGGTACACCGTGAATTGGTTGCCAGCCAATCGCAGGGCACACATAGACGAACAATTATCCGCACTCACACCTAGGGACAATTTAGAGTGTTCCATGAACATTTCAAATTGTTTTTGGAAATTGCGGACGTTGTGTGCTCTGGGCCAAAAAGGAAAAGAACCATCTGGACTGTTATAGATGCAAAGCCAGCATCTGTGATGGTATGGGGCTGTGTTGGTGCCAATGATGTGGGTAATTTACACATCTGTAAAGGCACCATTAATGCTGAAAGGTACATACAGGTTTTAGAAAAACATATGGTGCCATCCAAGCAATGTCTTTTTCATGGACGCCCCTGCCTGTTATGGCCAGCGTGCAATAAAGTTGTCGGTAGGTGTCTGTACATTATTGGACATCATCATCTGGTAATGTCATTTCACTTTGTGAAACGGTTAGTCTCAAGTACCGTTGCACAGAAGGATGGGGAATCTGAATGTTGAGACAGGTTTCTGTGATTAATAAATGAAACAGTACCTAACTTAAGTGATTTCCTGCTAGTTGTTGTTCCAGATCACCTGTTTTGGGTGCTTTGGATCTGACGTCAGAGGTAGAGAGGCTTGGCAGCAGAGTTTTGATGGCTGGTATACACGACTCTCATTCAAGAGAATGGAACCCAGCTAGGGACGTGCATGAAATTGTGTACCCCAATATTTATAATAAATGTGTCTTTTTTAGAATCGAGGAGACCTCGTTTGGTTGTACATGGACAACCTATAATTCTTTTCACTCGCCTCATGAAATTAGGACGCCTGGACACCATAGTCCCAACATGGACGTACCTGCATGTTGAAAGTGTTGCCATAAAAGTGGAAGATATCAATACAGAGTTGTATTTATGAGTTCCAAGCAAACCTAATTACTAATCAAGCTACACGTGAAATTAATGAAGTCTTCCTTTCTGTGCAGTCTTAACGCAGTTTGTGCACTTTTTTCCACTGTCAATTTTTATGTTGTTTTTTATTCAAGCAATGGAAATTTTAAAATATTTTAAAAATTAACTCAAAAAATTATAAGAATAATTAATTTCTGAAAGAATTGTGAACCGCGTGCCTATTTTTTAGATCACCACCACGTGTGTGCAGTATGTCCTGTTGATCTTATGAACTTGAAACTGTGAAATTGGAATAGTAATCTTCACTGCTTTTATTTTACTAGCGAAAAATGCTTGGAACTTTATTTTGTATGCAACTTATTTCACTTGATATCTACGGTACATTAGTGCAAAAATATGTAGGCTACTTTGCTGCTTCTGATTATATTTTATAATTTTATACAGCGACACTAACAGATGAATTGTCTCATTTGATACAGGTCCGTTTAATGTCACTTAATAAAATTAGAAAAGATAACCAGTGATAATATGTTGCTTTTTTTTTAATAGAATAACTGACAATATCTACATCACTGTTTTCTTTCCACCAATAAACCAATAACATTTTTTATACTACAAATCTATCTGTTGTTGCACCTTAAACGAAAAAACATTTCAACCTGCTTCCTACTAATTTAGCTGGGCTGGAGAGTGAAAAAAGAATGTGGCTAGCAACAATGTACAGTCGCATATTTTGTTACTTCCTGAACTCTTGTCACTTCAGACGATGAGGCAATATGAGCAATCCCAAAAGCTCTGATGCGTATCAGTAGCTACTCATAAAGATGACTTCTTTTTTTGTCAAGAGCTTGGAGGCAGTCTTATTTTCCTTAAAGCAGACGTGGGACCCAGCCAAATAACCCAACTACTTCCCACTGCATGGTAACCATGTCAGATTATGTGTGTCCCCCCCACCTCCCAAAAAAAAGTAATTAGAGCAACAATATTAATGAATGCCACTGTACTGTACCTGTGGGAATTGTGATCTTGTGGCCACTTGACTTTTAGTTTAAGCTCAATTGCCCATGGCTCCCATAAACCTACATTAAATATGCTTTGATAATATGTCTCCTTCCAGCTCAAATGTAGTTTCCCCAAATCAGGCAAGATCTGACTAATCAGACCGATTACGAGATGTTCACGGTCTAATAGCTTTTCTTAGGATTAAGAATGATCTTAGCGATTCCTGTCTTTTTTCTGCTGCAAAAAAACAGGAGAACAGCATTGACTACAGACTCAGGAGCAGTGCCTTTGAAAGTCACGCCAATTGAGATCTGAAAGGATTAATAACATGAAACGTCACTCGCAAAACACAAGGTGATATCTCACCAAAAGGGGCGATGCTTGTGTATAAACATACAGTTAGATCAAAATGATTTGAGCTGGAACGGCAGCAGGATGTTGTTCAATGACAGCAGAAATACAAGGAGTGGAGCCATTAAAATACGCAAGGTTTGGGCTTCAAACCACAAAGATGCATGACACGTTTTTGGAACATTCAGGACTCTTGTGATAAGCAACACAACTGTTGCACAGCACACTTTTTTGCAGAAAGAGTGCACTTAAAGCCATGTCTTTGCAGAGCATAGTAATTCTGCTGACAGAGAAGGATTTTTCCCTTGGACAGAAGATGCACAGGTTTGCCTTGAGGGTGTAGGAAGGGGAGTCTGCACACACAGGTATCAAGGCCACACCTTTAGAAAGCTACAAGCCGTGAGAGGTAAAGTCCAATGAAGAATGGCAAACAATTGCAAACTCTTTGCTAGATTGCCACATGTACTACAGTCCCACTTGATGCCATTTTGTTTCACACTGTAGGAAGCCCTACAACGGGCTTTCGACGAAAATAAAATCCATGGTTTTAGTTCCTTCCATGTTGGCTCAATGAGATTACATACAAGAATGATCGGCATGCCCGCTGAAATCCCGAATCCTTTTCAAGCGTTCCAAAGCGCCGCCAAAAACACCCTAGTAAAGTTCAATCATGGAAATCGTAAGGAGTTATTTTCATCCACCACCTATTAACAACGCCACATTCATCTTGGCTTCTCCTCCCCTCTTTTCAAGTGACTTTTGCTTGGAGTTCACTCGGCGAACTTTCAAATGGCACAACAAACGTGGTGAGCCCACTTTTTGGGAAAACTTACCCACGCCGTACTTCTCTTTCTTTGTGGGAACCCAGCGTGTCATGGCGTTGTGGTGGTGGGAACCCCCCAAATATTTCTCTAAATGAATAAATAACTATTTACAATGGATAATCGAGCGCGGCTAATGCACTAATCCTGCTCGTCCCGAACTCTACTACAGTATTTCCGCCATCATGCCTGCTGTAAGGGGCGGGGAGGGCGAGCAGGCTGAGGAAGGGGGGGTCATTTCTTGGGAAGAAAGTCTTATTCATTAGCTGCGTTAGCACGCACCACAACAATACAGTACTATGACATAACATGTACTGTATTCATTCGTCAATACTGTGTAAGAGGTATTCACTAAACGATACATTTTTTTGTGGGCTGCAATGTGTATCACATCTCATTGAGAGATGTTTACAACATTCTGACAACCCAATTTTGAATTATTGGCAGTCGTTATCTTTTAAATGCTGATAATTGTTTCTAAGAAAACAATATTTGGGCGCAATATACAGTATATGATCTGTAGGAACATCTACACTACACCACAGGACCACAAGAGTAGCCAGGGCCAGTTCTAAAAATAGCTCATCAGTGATGGGACATTATGATTTTCTAGAAATGTAGAAATGATCATATGAAAATGTATAACTGGCAGACATCCAAACTCCACACAGGACTTAAAAAAATGTTACATCTTGATATTTATCTCTTTCCTAGTTGTTGTGAGTAGCGTAGACTGTAGTACTGTAGCAAGATCAGTGCCTTTACATAGCTGAATTTTATTAATTAACAACAAGAAAGGTTGGTGATCCCTTCCACAAATGGTAGAAATGGATCAATTGAGGAAAAAGAAATACGGTACTTTGGAGGAAAAAGAAATACGGTACTTAATTGTTTTACTTCAACTTCACACTCTGCATGAACCGTGAACTTCATTAAGTACACTCACACTTACTCCTCAGCACCCAGCCACGCAAATAATAATGTTCAAGTTAATGGAAATTACAAACTGTTGTCCTTATGCTTCCCTAATGGCGTTGGTATGATATTAGTGGCACACAATTAGCAAAGGCAAGAGTTGTTTGAAGCTCTGATTGGTCATTAAAATGATATTGGTTTTATTTTCAAATACCCCACCCTTATAATGACAAACAGTCACCTGTTATAACTGGAAAGACATTTTCATTGCAAGTCAGCTAAGATAGCATCCAAGCATGGGCAAAACAGTTGTGTTGAACCTGTCTATAATGGGGATTGTCTGAATTTTACAAGACACGCTCTGTCTTTTCTGTGTTCATTTTAATCATGAATCATTCAAATTATTTACAGCTATTGGGAGAGAGCTGGTTGACCACTTTTTTTGCTTGTTGCGTGTATGTATGTGTGTGTGTGTGGGGGGGGGGCTATTGCCAAATGGTGTTTAGTCATCCAATGTTTTGTTGTTCTCTCAAATAGGTCAGAGCTCTTTTTTGCGTCTATTGAAGGATCGTTCTGTTTTAACATACAGCCAATGCAATTAGGAAGGCTACGCGTGTAAGGAAAAAAAAGGTAAAGTTTGAGTGGAATAGTCTTTTTTTCAAAGGACAGAGCCAATGAACACATGATGGAAAAATATTACAGAAATGAAGCCATTACGGAAACTAAAAAGATTACGTCTTAACAACAGCATTTAAACAAAACCTGTTTTTAATTTGCACATTCTCCACTTCGCTTAATAAACATAAAATGGAAGCAATCGTTTGGGAATATTTTTCTTGTTATTTCTTGTTGAGAATATTTTTCTGACAAGGCAAAGATATTCACCTACATCAAAAGAACTTGGTAGACCACAGTTTTGGCACAACCACAATTCCTTGAGAATTCTTTTGAGTAGACTACTTTGTTCTTTTCGGATGGATTTCAATACATAGAATTTCTGTGGCCTTTTTGTGACTGTTCTAGTGTTCAGAAGGTGCTTACAGATGGTGTGAAATTATTGTGAGGGTATATAAAACTTGTCTTACAGTTTTCACCCTCAAACTTCTTGTCTTTCTCACATGAAACTGAAATGTAAAGATGTGTGTTCATTGAAGGTTATGGAAAAAAAAAGAATTGCAAAAAGGATACAATATTGCCATCACCTGACACATTTGTGCTACTGCAGACAATAAAACCTTTGAAATACATGGGATTCATCAGATGCTGATAGTGACATGCCATACATAATATGGGATGCATCAGTGTTTATGATGGCTCTGTTAGCAATAATGTTGGAAGTTTAAAAAATAACAAACTATGATTGGATGCAAGAAAATCTGATGAATATCACATGTAGTGCTGCATTAAAAAGCATTATCCAAATAAACTAATTCATTCATTCATCTTCCGAACCGCTTGATCCTCACTAGGGTTGCGGGGGGTGCTGGAGCCTATCCCAGCTATCATCGGGCAGTAGGCGGGGGACACCCTGAATCGGTTGCCAGCCAATCGCAGGCCACACAGAGACGAACAACCATCCACGCTCACACTCACACCTAGGGACAATTTAGAGTGCTCAATCAGCCTGCCATGCATGTCTTTGGAATGTGGGAGGAAACCGGAGCACCCGGAGAAAACCCACACAAACCCGGGGAGAACATGCAAACTCCACACAGGGAGGCCGGAGCTGGAATCGAACCTCCCTCTGCACTGTGAAGCCGACGTGCTAACCACTGCACTTCCGGGCCGCCCATCCAAATAAACTATCCATCCAATTTCTATAGCACTTGTCCTCATTAGGGAATTTGGTGTGGTCTGGAGTCCATCTCAACTGACTTTGGGCAGTATTATCCAACACCCTAGACCAGTGGTTACCAACTTTTTGGAACTGAGAGCTACTGTTTAGGTCGGAATTAATGTGATAGACTACCTATTTGATACACAGATCTAAAATAATGTATATTTTTTGCTCAGATTACTTTTAATAACATTTAAAAATAATCATATTAATTTGTGTGATGACATTCATCATGTTAATGATGTCCAAAAGATGAATATGAAGATGCAACACTTTATGTCTATAAAAATTTCAACAGTGTTTGCATTCAAATGTGAAAATAGTTGTGTGAACAAGTATTTAGCCTTTTTTTGCCAGAATTTTTCATTTAGACAAAGTCAATGTTCAAATACCTTTTCTATTGTACAGTATGAACACAAAAGACCCACTTCTCTCAAATATAGTTAATAAATCTGTTTAAATCTGTGTTTAGTAACTACTGATCCATTGCAGAGATATTCATTCCCCCTTGTGACATCAAGATGTTATGAGACAGCATGAATAGCGCGCAGGTGTACCTGAGTCTGCACACAATATACGGCCACGGTGTGGTTTTACCACCCACCGAGCACAATGCCACAGATGTCACAGGTTTTATGGGGGCATGTTATTGGAATGCTGACTGCAGGAATGTCCAGCAGAACTGTTGATCTGAAGTGAATGTTCATTTCACAACCATGAACAATCTCCAATGGTGTTTCGGACAATTTGACAGTACATTCAACCAGTCACAAAACCGCAGACCAAGCAAGTGAAATCATACCAGCCCAGGCCCTACACATCCAGGACCGTCACCTCCAAGATTATCTGAGACTAGCCACTCAGACAGTGGTTGTAGCAATCTTTTTGCAAAACCAAATAATTTCTTCACAGACTGCCAAAAACTGTCTCAGCAAAGCACATCCTCACGCGGACCTCAACCTGACTGCCATTTGTTGCTGTTGCCGACTTGAGTGGGCAAATGCTCACATTCAATGGCATCTTGCACTTTGTAGAGGGTTTCTCTTCATTGATGGATCCTGGTTTTCACTGTAGAGGTCAGATGTAAGATAGCATGGATGATGTCATGTGGGTAAGCATTTTGCGGATATCAACGTTGTGGCTAATGGTGGTGGCAGTGTTATGGTATGAGCAGACGTATGTTATGGGCAACGAATACACAGGTATGTTTTCTTGATGGAATTTTTAATACACGGTGATACTGTGACAAAATCCTCAGTCCCAAAGTTGCATTCATACTTTTCTTCAATATAATTAAATGTGAGTCATGCTGTTTAGGGTCATATTTCTTCAAATATCTCCCTTTGTTTTTTATTTTATTTCCGCCGTGCACAGCAGTGAAGCTCTAGGTCGCTGCCATAGCAACACCGTGCACTTGTCTGTTGTCTAATGTTTTGGGGGGGGGGGGTTCTCTCTAATCTGCCTGGCAACATAACTACATTGCTGCACCTGCAAGCTTGATTTTTTTCAGTTATTATGTTTTAACGTGAGTTAAGTCGACAACATTTACTGTGTGTAATTTCGTAGTTGCACTTGTATGAGAAATTTGATGCACATTAGACAGAGCCAAAATTTAGGCTACCATTTGTAGCCTACATAAAGTTGTAAACGGGCTATCACTTGTATAGTGCTTTTCTTCCTCGGGTAGTCAAAGCACTTCACACTATCACCTCATTCCCCTACTGATGACGCAGCATCAGGAGCAACTGAGGGTTCAGCAGCTTGCTCAAGGCAACTTCAAGGTTGCAATGGCAGGGGATCGAACCGCTAACCTGTGCCTTGGGAAACGACAACTCTCACTGAGCCATGCCGCGCCTAGCTGATGTGAATGTAGAAATAGCATTCACCTTGAGAATATTCAGGAATACAGTAGTCTGGCACTTTGGTCCAGCCATACATCGTGGGACAGTGAAGAAAAATCATATGCAGTATTTGACAGCTGTTTATTTATTTCTCTCTCTCTCTCTCTCTCTCTCTCTCTCTCTCTCTCTCTCTCTCTCTCTCTCTCTCTCTCTCTCTCTCTCTGTGTGTGTATATATATATATATATATATATATATATATATATATATATATATATATAAACAGTATATATATATAGTTCCCGAATGACTGTCTGCTATAAAGCCTACTACACAAAAAGTTTCAAGAGACTCCCTCTATGTCTCCATCTGAATCAACGAGAAATGTTACACTTCACATTCAAGCGGCACATGAGGCCACTTCAAACCTGTTAAAATATGCGCACCGTGCAAAGCAAAACATCTTTAATAATGTAATTGTATTTCAACATCAACAGTCTCAGTCCTCTGTCTTTCGGGAGGCTTGTCAGCAGAACAATTTAATTAGGAGATTCTCTGAGCTCAACAGAGGGAGCCAAAACGCTTATCAAAGACTCTCTTTTCTTTGTGGAAACAAAGCAAGGCTGTGTGAAACCATGCAGCAGTGCCACCATGAGTGTCTGGACTTTGTCTGGAGCAGCGTGTCACTTTTAGGACTGTTCCAGCTAACAGCAGCCAAAAAACGTGTTTAAAAACAAAAGAATGCTGAGAAAGCTGATTGTATTACACTAGTATTTGTGTTATTTTTGCTTTTGTCATGAGCAATGCAATGTGATCGTGTTTGCGCCATTGTCATTATAGTTGGCCTGCATTTCCAGGATACAAAAGTCATGCAATTTCAGCTCAGGATCACCTTAATCAATAATTCAAATGTTGTTGGGTGCATCAGACTGCAAGGCAACATAAGATTCAGTGTTGTTACTACTCAAGCTTAAAGAGATTGTGTTTCCAATTTCAGTCCAACGCATTGTATTTCTGGCTTCCAAATTTACTCAAACTGTAGTTTCCATGATTTCCATTTATAGCTGATGAAGGTAACATTTAAAGGCTGCCAACTGTGCTTGCAGGTCACAGAACCTGTAATTGTCATTTCATGCTTTGTGCGGCATCTTCACCTCTTTGTTTATTCTCAAGTACTGTACACCTAAGCAATGATGACATTGCACCTGTGCACACATAGGGGAAAATGTAATCAATTGTTTAAGCTAGTCTTTTCTGAACATACCTATGACATTTGGACTGCAACTTGAAACTCAATATATGAAGATGAAATTTGATGAAGTTGGTCCATATTACTTCATTCATAGATGTGTTTCAGAACTTTTGTTTAGTATGCATATGATGACTTTATATTATTATTTTCATATTTCCATCTGCACCGAGAGCTTGGGCCCCATGTTTCAGCACTATGTCTGCTGGATGGTTTGTGTATTTGGGTCCAGCCAAGAGAAAATCATTAGTCTGCTTGAGTGTTTTAATCAATAAGAAAACATTAACCATATTGCTACTGCTTTGAGAAGTGAAAAGTGTGGGTGTAGCCAAACTCACTGCAGGTATTATTTTTGATGATTAAACTGAGTGCATTTTTGGACCCGCTCAAGCTGTATTGTAGCAACAGAAGAAGGCTGATAATGTAGTCTTACTTACGGTATAGTAAGTCAAGGACAAGGTGGATGAAGAGAATGCGGAGACAGTATTCATATTTATTATATATGGGTAAAATGTGGTGTCATACATGTTGTTAGTGTGTGCTGCATCGAATGAAAACTCTCAATGTATCCATTCGCCAGGGAGTATCTGAGTGTAATAAGACAAGATATTGAGTGTGCTGTTCATTTAAATGGCATACTGTGGACTGAGCTGCTGCAGATGCCTAAAGGAAGACCTGGCATCATCTCTTTACTGGATATAAAACAGCCTGTCCTCTGTCAAGGTTTAATGCAATGAGATATGTCTCTGCACTCCTCCCTTAGTCATTCCTCCTCTATCCCAACCATCTCTCTCTCTCGCCACTCCCGAGTAAAATAATGAAATTTCCCTTCCCTGGCTGTCTTGCAAGAGCTGACACTTGGCCAGATTCATTGGCGCAGCACACTAGCTGAGTCATAAAGGTTTCACCGTGCTCCGGTCCATCGGCAGGGACATGGATAAGGGTGTGGCATACTAGAAAAACACCGGCATCAGCTTCAGTGATCAACACCGACTGCGGATTTTATTAGGCCAATGACATGGTCGCTCAAAGTAAACACAAAGTCACCCCTATAACTTTGTTTTACCCTTCTAAGCTCAGCCATGTTAAATTACAAAGTGCATAACTGGCAAGTAAGGGGAAATAACAATGAATAATTAAATAATGTAGTACTGGACAGTACTCTATATGCCATTAAGCAGTTCTAATTCGTGCTTTAGTGATGCAGGAGAACCAGCACCTTTTTTTCTGCTCATGTCTATCGTAAATTGTATGACCGTGGTGAAGGTAACCTTTTAATTTCTCCTTGGAGAGAAAAAGGACTTGTTGGTTAAAAAATTTAAAAGTGACGGCAAAATATATATTTATGAAATAAATGTTAATTAAAAATCCCTTTTCTTTGATGCAACAACTGTGCGTAAAACCATAAATGAAAACCACTGCATAAATTCTCGGTTAATAAGGCTTCAAGGCTTTATTATTTCAGCATGTTATGGACAATAACCACTGTGAGGAAATTAGCCAGTTGAGTACAGATCATCTTACTAGCATATTCTGGTGACACTTAAGCATACAGAAGGCATAAACATGTTACATACATACACAGACTACAATGATAGTTTTGATGCTTGTGACGTTCTCATATCTTTGAAAATTGTTCCAATATCACGTCCATGCAACAAGTTGAGACATTCACCATTACAATTGAACGGATGATGTATACGAGCTTCACAGGAGAGCAGTTGCTTTGGCTGCAAGTTGCCGAAGCATACATAAACGGTACTAGGCTTTTCCATTTTTCTCATCAGCCTCTGTTTCCACAGCTTTTTGTTTTTCTTCTTTCTCATCATCACAGTCATCCCCGTCTTCTTTCTGATCAGATTCATCCACTCCTTCCCCCTCATTTTCCTCGCGTGCTTCTTCTGCCTCAACCTCTTTAGGGAGAAACAAGAGGAATGAGTAATTTATTGCTATACATGCACCAGTCATTGTTGCGCTTATCTCTCTCTCTCGTCTCTCTCTCTCTCTCTCTCTCTCTCTCTCTCTCTCTCTCTCTCTCTCTCTCTCTCTCTCTATATATATATATATATATATATATACACACACACGAAATATGTATATATACACACTTACCTTCTCCATCAGCTTCATCCTCACCTTCCTCATCCTCCTCTCCTTCATCCTTGTCATCTATTTCCTCCTTTTCCTCTTGCTCTTCCTCCTGCTCGTCCTCCTCTTCTTCTCCCTTCTTCTCCTCCAGCTCTTTCTGAGGGGGGCTTGTCTGCGCTTGCTGTGCTTTACTTGCAGATAGTGTCTCCTCAGTGGAGATTGTTGATCTGTACAAGCGAGGGGTCAATAAGTACGGAGCAGCCGAATGCAGCTGAGATTGCATGGAGACCACAGTTCTTCCATGAGTTGGTCCAGCGAACGCAGCTTGGGAGTGAAGAACAGAAGACATTTGGCCACATCGGTCTAAGCGGTTTTCTTCTCCTTCAAGTAGCTTTCTGAAATTGTATTAAACACGGACAGCAAGGAAACATATTTGTGGCATTTGTC
This sequence comes from Hippocampus mohnikei, assembly GCA_026261675.1. Classification (NCBI taxonomy): domain Eukaryota; kingdom Metazoa; phylum Chordata; class Actinopteri; order Syngnathiformes; family Syngnathidae; genus Hippocampus; species Hippocampus mohnikei. Next base: position 14,839,261 of record JAKGUB010000348.1, read on the forward strand.
TGTGAAATATCATGCAAAATACATGGACGATGTGCATCGGAGTAAAACCTGTAGGCTGCAATTTCAATATCCAAGGCCATTTTCACATTCAGGAGATCTTGATAATCTTTCAGGTAACGAGCCATTTCATTCTTATGTGTTCTCAGTTCTTCCTCCAGATGATTTATGGCATCCTGTGGTGAAAAATAAAAACACATCATGCACAGAAATCGACTCCATACACAATCTTTCCGATGCCAAAACATCATAGGCAGATCTACCAAGCAACAGCGTAAATCATTTAATATCTACAGTATTTGCAGATATTTTTGTCCTACAATGAGGACAAACATCAATGTCTTTGAGTTGCTCACCTGCAGTGCAGAAATCTCAGCACTCTGTTTCTCCTCCATTTCCTGCAATTGGTTTTCCAGTGCTTGGTTTACGTCTCTACAGGCGTCAATCTCCAACGTCCTAGTTTTGAGCTGCCTGCGGTATTCGCCAGCCTCATCTTTGACATTACGTACACTCTCTGTATTGCGAGCGGTGCCTACCGACATAACATTCATCTTATTGCAGAACCACTCCTCAGCTGACTGGCGATTGCGTTGTGCCATTGTCTCATACTGGGCTCGAATGTCACGTAAAGCAACTGATAGGTCAGGTTTAACTACATTAATCTCCACAGACACCTCCGTGCTGTACTGGATTTGGGCCTGAAGTTCTGCAATTTCACTCTCGCAGAGACGCTTCAGGAAGGCCAGCTCATCCAACAGAATTTCAACCCTTTTCTCAAGCTCACTTCTCTCCATTGCTGCCTCATCTGCCTCCTTTCTAGCATCCATGAGTCTGCCCTCCGCCCCCTCCCTACCGAGCACTTCATCCTCATAGCGTTTTTGCAAGTTCTTCAGCATGCCTTCTATCTCATCCCTGTGGTGCTGGGCAGCTTGTCTCTCAAAACGGGCCTCCTCCACTGCAGCGTTTAGCTGGCGGATCTCGTGCTCATATTGAGCCCGGAGGTTTGATGGCTCTGTTTGGCGCTGTCTGAGCAACAAGCGTTCAGTCTCCAGCAATTTGTTTTGTTGCTCCAGTTCATGAACCCTATCTATGAAGCTTGCAAAGCGGTCATTTAGGTCTTGTAGCTCAGCCTTTTCCTGGGTCCTTAATCGTTTGAATTCGGTGGTGACCTGTGCTGCTTGGTCAAGGCGTAGCTCAGTGGCAGCTGTATACCCTGGAGCGGAAAGCAGGAAAGAGCTGGAGCTACCTCGACTGTCGGTAGGAAAACTTCTGTATGATGATGTATAAGATGTTGGTGCGGAGCGGCTCGAATATGCAGCCCTTGATTCTATGCCTCCATTAGATCCATGTCCTGCACTATGTACAACGGTTCTCCTCTTGTAAGTACAAGGAAAATAAAAGTAAAAGCCGGTGGAAGTCATCATTTAAGGTAATCTGCTCTGAGTCTTGTGATGAAGCTGTGTCAACTGCGCAGTGATTCTGCATTACACTGGCTTTTATAGAGTCTGTAATGACCGTGACGTAAGCTGCTTTTTGCAGGCATGCTGACAAAAGGAATTGATAATGGAGCCAGCAAGCCAGTCTCAGCCAAGAGCGAGAGGTGGGGTGAGGATGTTCAATATGTGGAGTGGCAGGGGCACTTTGAGAAGCAGCGTCACTGAGTGCAACTTCAGCCATCCCATCCCTCCACATGGTACTCCTAAACCTGCATGTTTAACCTACCATTTCAATGTCTGTCATGTTCAGGTGAGAGTAAAACATAAATAAATTGCGGATGACATTGTGTGTCTTCATGAAAAGCAACTAAATGCACTGACGATGGATGCAGTTGAAGCCTCACAATTTTGCACTGAAAGCACATAAATTGTACATTCCAAATGTGCACTGTACTGTACTACATTTTCAGTCCCTTTGAAATATTACAGTGTAGTCGCTGTTTGCCCTCTAGTGGATGTTTGTTTACTATGCAGGTTTGATCCTGTTGAGGACGGACTCGGTACAGTATTATTATCTTTTCAATCATATCTTTATTAAATTATGAACTTTACGCAACGGACTCGTCAACAGAATCAAAACCAGCAGTTAAGTTGATAGCTCTTGGATAAGGACTCGAATTAAGCCTTTCAGGAACAGCGGTTACTACAAGCGGACAGTTACAGGTTATCATTATTGGTGCATGAAAGGGTTGATTCAGTAAGAGGCGTTAACAAATTGTTAATCACATTTCTTTACGTAAAATGACATCTGATTGTAATGAATGAATGAATGTATCGGAGAATTTGGGGACAACTCCGTTGTTTAATATGAAAATATGTGATTGGCCAGTCGAATACGTTATTAGTCAATGAGCGTCGAGTTTACTGGTGAGTGACCCCATGTCAAGCTGTGGCGCTTCCGACGCGAACAACAACAAAGGCTGATGAATTGATGAAGTTCAAAACTGAAATAGTACGCCGTATTTACGCTCTTATAGAGTTTTCACGTATAATGCCATTGGTTCAATAACGATAATGTTATAGTTGCCGTCGAGAAGGAAATGAAGTCAAGTTTCAGTCGCTTTGCCTCGATCGGCTCATCTGGTGAATTAACCTAGTAGCACATTCAACTCAGGTACGTAACGGACATTTGTCACTTTCCTTACGTTGGACATTTAACAGCTCATTACGTTTTACAATCGCTTCTCTACATGATATATTTACAGTTGATGTTTTTCTCTTCAAGACAACTGTGTCCCGTGGCAAAGCTAAGCTAACTATGCTATATTTGAATTGACATTCTGCACTCTGCTAAGTGATATCATATTTGATCAGAACAGCCCCAAAGACTATAACATACTCCTGTCAGGGCACATTATTTATGACGGTACTTTCAATACTCACATATCATTTGACCTTGTTTTCTCTTTCTCTGCTGTTAAATTTTTACATAGATCCAATCGGAAGCTGTCGAACTCAAAAGCTGGATGGTCTGTTACCAAATAGCACATCATCCCTGATACATAAAAATGGTAAGGTGATCCAATGTAACTGTTACAGCCAAACAATATGCTTTATCAACGAGTTAACTATGTGTCAGCTACTCCTGTTTTCTGGTTTGTTTAATTACATTTTTTATAGATTCGAATCGCGGCATTGAACGCCGCGTCGACAGCTGCAGATGAGTCTCAAGACCCGTTGAGAAGTAAAAAAAGTCGAACAAAAGAGGCTCAGGTCCAGTGAATCTGTGTTGCTTGTTCTCAACTGCTGACATTTCCATGCTGACGTTTTGCTTTTTTTTTTCTCTGTAGGAAGCAGAGGCGTTTGCCTTGTATCATAAAGCTTTAGATCTGCAGAAACATGACAAGTTTGAGGAATCTGCAGTGGCATATCATGAGTTGCTTAAAACGCCACTCCTCAAAGAGGTAAACTAGCATACATAAGTGTACTGTATTTTGTTATTATACAGTCAGGTTTCCACTGTAACCTTGAAACCCTCTTAAACATTGAATCCATAAATCTAAAAAGGCCTTAGTTGGCATTAAAACTTTTTAAATCAATCTTACGTAAGTATTAAAAAAGATTGTTAACACATGAAGTACAATTTAATGACTGTAAATAGTCAAGCCTGAAAATAAATACACATTCTTAAAAACATAACATGAAATGACTTTTGGGGTAACATCATGCAATCACGTAGTGGAACTAACAAACCATATCATGTTATGAACCTCACAATACAATAATTATCATGATATTGTGGGGAAGTTGTTGATGTAAAAAATGTTCAAAATACTGTATAAAAACTCAATATATCGTAAGAAAAAAAGCACAATATTGTGTTTTTGTTCATAACAGCAGTGACAAAGAAATATAATTGGCCAGTCATTTTATTTTCAATTGCTCTCTTTGGCTCAACGGCGCAAAGTATACATTGTGAAGTTGGTCTAAAATTTACATTCCAAATGGAATCAATAAAGTCTTGAATTTAACTTGATGATATCAGAATCTTGACAGTCCGTGGCCGTAATGTATGCTTTCACAAAACCACAGTAATATTTCAAATTCAGTCTACCTATAACTAAGGAGCTGCTTTGGTATTGCCATAATTTTTAAATCTATAGTTATGAAAATGCCTGCTATAATGTGAGAAACAAGGTCAACAAGACTTTCATATCTGGTGGTCACAAGTAACCTTTTTATGAGATTTTAATTTGCAATGTTAAAAACAAATCCTCAGTATGAAATAACTTAATTCTGTGTGTTTTATTGAAGGCTATGCCCTCGGAGCATCAGAGCTTGGGTCTCAAGCATCCCGGACTGATGTTGAAGTATTCCACATTTAAAAACCTGGCTAGTATGGCTGCATCACGAGATGACCTGGAGACAGCGATGGAGTTTTACTTAGAGGTCAAACAATAAAACAATGCTTCACATAACTTAGTACAGCTAAAGAAAATGTCTTGTTTAATATTGTTTATATTCGTGTCCATTCTTTCTGTAGGCCGTTTTGCTGGATTCCACTGATGTGAATATGTGGTACAAAATCGGACAAGTGGCTGTCCGACTCCTGCGTATTCCTTTGGCCCGGCATGCCTTTGAGGAGGGATTGCAGTGTAACCCAGACCACTGGCCCTGCCTGGACAACCTGATCACTGTTCTCTACGCACTCTGTGACTATACCTGTATGTTAAACATTGCCAATAGCGATTTGCTGTCACTCGTTTCACAATACACGCCTTAAACTAACGATCATCTTTATAAATATTTCCAGGGTGTTTGTACTTCATCAGTAAAGCCCTTGAAAAGGATCATTGTTACACAAAAGGCCTGGTGTTGAAGGAGAAAATCTTTGAGGAGCAGGCCAGTCTCAAAAGGGAAACGATGCAAATGTTCAAGAGATGGTGACTGCACTTATTTTTCAGTCCTTGACCTTACATATATGTATTCTTCAGGAAGCCCTGCAACCAACTTGTCATTTTCAAATGTTTTTGTGCTGTGGGGTGTTTGCAGCGACATGTCTGTCCACTACGTCCAAGTGGAAGAAGAGGGGCGCAAATCCATTGTGGAAGAAGCTCTGGATTTACGAAAACGCAGACAGGCTCTCTCTTACACGGAACCAACCCCTGACCTTGTCTTGATCAAGCCGATCCGATGTCTGACGTGAGTACTCTTAAAAGTGTTTGTGAATTATTTCAAATTCCACTGTTCATTGAAACCTGTGTGTGTGTGTGTGTGTGTGTGTGTGTGTGTGTGTGTGTGTGTGTGTGTGTGTGTGTGTGTGTGTGTGTGTGTGTGTAAGACACGCGCACACACACACATACACACACAAAACCAGGTTACCGGTAATGAGTGTGTAAAACAACTGAATATATATAGCCGGGGTCACCAACATGATGCCCGCGGGCACTGGGGAGCTCTCGAGGCGGACATGAGTAGCCCGCGGGCCTATTCCACAAATAGCCTACCAGTGATAAAACACCGTGACTCTCCTGGAGTATTGTAGATTATTTCAAAATGTGAATTCTGGCAGATATTTACAATAAAGTGTGACCAATTGATATTTATTACTACATATGAAGGTAGTTTGAGCACATTTATTTCAAAAGTGCATACTATCAAACTGGTAGAGCATCCACATTAATCAGTAGCCAAGAAAGAGCTATTATATTAATTTCAAAAAGGTTGGTGACCCCTGATATAGAGACAATTGACAATAGAAAACTCTCATTAACATTAAAATGATTCGTGAGGTGTGACTGCATACTTTTGTCTATTTAGTTTATTGGGTTATATCAAACACTTGACCTCTTATACATGGTTAGATAACTTGATTTGACATGCGACTACTTTCTTAACACAGGTGGAAGCATGTGGGTGAAAGCCTTATTGCAATGTATAGCTATCAAACCACATGCGGGCCGCCACGGCTTAGTCTCGGGCGCAGGATTGACTTGTCTGTATACCGTGAACGAAGCTTCCTCCAAAACCTGCCTGAACCCACAAGTCCCATCAGCACAGTCCAGACGACGGTGTTGAGCAGCAGCCCCAGCTCATCTCTGCCAGCGACTGTCCTTCCTGAGCCATCAGCGCTCTCACAACCTGCCATCCAACCACAAATCACGATTGTGGAAACAACCACAGCTTCTCCTTCTGTCGGTCAGTTGGAAAAGCAAGTTATAATTTTTTTTAATGGTGATTTCATGGTGTCAAATAATCTTGAATTATTTCCTCACCTACCACAGTTACAGCCATGGACATTTCTCTGATAGACAAGGCAAAGAAAGCACCAAAAAGAAAACGTGCAGTAGAAGATAATGTTGAGACCGCTAAGAGACGTTCAGCACGGGTTCGGAACACTAAATGCAAAAAAGAAGAGAAGATTGATTTTCAGGAATTGCTGTTTAAGTACCTTCCTTCAAGGTAACCACAAGTTGTGTTGTCAGTGTTCATAAAACCTTTGTGTGTGCTGCTGTTGTATTTCATGTAGTTTTATTGGTGTGAATGGTTATTTGTTTATATGGCTGTCCACCATTCCAGGGTGTACCCCTGCCTCTTGCCCAAAGTCAGCTGGGATAGGCTCCAGCACACCTGTAACCCTCGTGAGGATAAGCGGTATAGACAATAGATAGGCCGACGGCTTGCTTTTGTTGTACGGATGTATGAAATAATTTCCCTTCTGGCAGGTTAAGAAAGTTTGATCCTGATAATGAAGATGAAAGTCTGAGTAATCTTGAGCCACAGTGCAATGGGAAGGATGACGTGCAGCCTCGACTTGGGAGCTGCGTTCCAGTTGATGCGGTTGATTACATGGAATCTGGTACACTCAGTCCTTCTTGGATAGTTATGTTCTTGACGTCATCTTTCTAACACTTTTTTAATTTTTTTTTTTTTTTTTTTTTGTAGAACAGCAGGATGTTCACAACTTCCTTCTTCAAAATATGACCAATGGAGGAATACTTGACCTGATGTTGTGCTATCTGAAAGCAGTGGGTCAGAAGTTCATGGAGGAATGGCCTCCAGGTGTGACTGCTGTGGTGCTGGAGGTCTACCAGGCTTGGAGAAAGCACAGCTGTGGCCTTCCTAACCCTTTGTTTCGAGACTGCAGTAAGCAGCACATTCGGGTAAATGACAAATCAATTAATGAAAATAATACAGAAGCTGTCGTGCATACAGCTACTTTGTCCTGTATTTTTCTTTCCTTTCATCTCAGTTATTTGAGAAATGCTTTCCTATGCTTTTAATTTGTGATGGAAATACACTCTGTGAGGCTAATTTTGACCCAAGGCACAGTCGAAGTTCTTTGGTCTGACTCATAAACGTGCTTGAATGCATAATTTTCGACTGATGAATACATTGTAGTCAGTGAGCATTTTGCTTCTTTATGTACAGGAAATGTTGGAAATGAGCTTGGCATGTATGGAATTGCAGTTGGAGCAATGGTTGCATAACAAAGGCACGACTGGTGGGTATGGAGCATCACAACATTTCAAACATTTTTGGGTTTAAAATATAAAATTATACAGGATGTTAAAATGTCTTATTTTTATAATGATGATTTGCTGATGATCTGTCAAAATTGTTTCAGCTAATACAGGATGTCTGTATTTATTCCCAGTATTATACAGTAGCTCAGTGATTTCTTGGAAAGTTGTGAGGAACTGCATGTTTTCACCTACTGTTTTATTTCTCCTTTAGTGACGTCTAGAAGAAGCACAAGTTCCTGCAATGACACAGCAGAAAACGAATTCCCTGGGCAACATTTCCAGGCTGACGTCTTGGTCCTGGCTTTAGGTTCATCCCAAAAAGATCTGTTTGACGACAACTGGTTAGACTTCATGGTGCGTGTTTACTGGCTGAAGGCTAGATCTCTTGCTCTCCAGGTAAGTACATATGTTGTTGTTCTGGACTATATCATTTCAACACACACTTTTAACTCGATCTGACCAGGAAGTTTCTCTCTCTTCCCAGGGAGACATGGAACTGGCTCTAGAGAGCTATGATGTCTGTACAGGGCTGTTGCAGAGCAAATCCAAGCCTCCCGAAGGGAGATATTATACTATAAGACTGCCCAATTTAATGGTAGATTCAGCAATATCTGTTGAGGAGGTCAGTGCACTGGTTTATGACTAAAATGTTTTTTTGTTTTATCAATAATCGTCCTTGTTTCTTTCGTACCAATGTTTTTTTGTTTTTTTTTCATGGCCAGATTGACAAAAGATTGAAGTCTCTGGAGCGCTGTCAGTCATTGGAGGAAATCCAGCATCTCTTTGAGTCTGCAGACTTTGAGTCGGTTGTGCGCTTGTTGCATCCTACTCTTAATTATGGCAGCAGGAGTAAACATTTGGAGTTTGTTAGCTCAGCACCAGAACGTCCAGCTCAGCTTCTGTTGCTGCAGGTCAGATGATGATGCAACTCATGCGTCAACAACAACAACAACAAAATCTTCACAGAGATTTGATGTGTGATGATTAGTGCCTTTCATTCAGCTGTGTAAAATTTTACCACAGAGATCACTGTTGAGGCTCCAAGACTACCAGCAATGTCTAGAGACAAGTGAGATGGCTCTAAATGAAGCTCTGCAGCAGTTCAACTCTTCTGCAAGTAGCTCCCCACCTGTGAAGGACGAATGGGTCTGCACCATTACGAAGCTGCTGGAGGGCATCGACGTCTGCTTTACCAAAGACTCAGAGCTCCTTAACAACCTCACCCACTTCTCCAATATGGCTCGGCTAGCAAACAATCTTATTCAGGTTAGAAGACCACTGACTACTCATGATTACATTACAGAACCACTAATGGTAAGGGGCATTAGTTCAATGGGATGTTAATGTATTTTTGTGTTTGTCTTTTCAGCTGATCGACCTTAGCATGACCATTTCCGACGATCCTAAAGAGCCTTATTTCTTCTCTGTGCTGCCTTGGATTATTTTATATCACATCATCAAACATGAAGAAGCTGCGTTTAATGCAATGCTTCAACAACATATGTCTGTCGGGGATGAGGAAGGTTTGTGGACTCCTTAATTTCATGCTTGTGCCTCATTAGCAATGGTGTTGCACTGAATGACCGTGTTAACATGACTTTTAGATGACTCAGACTCTCCGATGCTGCCATCCTCCCTTATGCTTCTGAATACTGCTCATGAGTATCTTGGTCGTCGCTCCATGTGCTGCTGTTCAGATGGTTCACTACTCAAGTTTTTCGTAAGATTGGGCATACCTTCAAACAGCTCGTCGACTTCACATAATATAATTCTCTGTGTGAATTAATTTGAATGTATAACCGTAAATGCATTTGACAGCAATTTGATATTTACCATAGGTTCGAGTTTTGGAAAAAGAGTTTGCCACCACTGGCTCTGCCAACAATATTTGTCATCCCTACAAAGAGGAGTTGGAGATGGCTTTAGAACAGTGCTTCTTCTGTCTATATGCCTATCCTAGTAAGAAGAGCAAGGCCCGCTTCCTTGAAGACCACTCCTCTCCACAGGTCAGATTCTTATCCTAACCCTCGGCAGGCAAATGTTTGGTCAAATGTAACATTAAAGTGCTTACACATTCAATTGTGACAGTTAAGTTTCATACGACCTGTAAATCTTTTTGACTTCTATTAAGGATAGCACTATGTGACTCTTCTCAAATCACTGATATTAAATAGGTTAGAATTTAATACACTCTTTGTGTTCCCCTTGGCAAACCTTCATGGCCAGGGACATTTATTAAAAAGAAAAGAAAATGCACCAATTATTTAGTAACAACAATTTGTGGCAGCACAGGGAAATGATCATGAACATATTAAATTATTCATTTACATAAAATAAAATCATTTATCTTTTATATAATCATTTATATGAAAATAAATTGTTCATTATCATTTCAGGCCTCTACAGAGCTTGCTGCTGAGCTGATCATTTGAATCAGGAGTGTTGAAGTACAGAAATATCTAAAACAGGCAGGATATGGCTCTCGAACCGGCGTTCCCTGCCCCTGGATTAAAACATGAACCACCATGACTCGCTGTGTGCCAACTTCGAAATAAAAGCCCAACCAATAAAAACATGGACAGACACGCTTTGTCAGGCTATGATTTTGAACTCGGCACAGAGTTGTCATGGTGCATGTTGTAATCCAGAAGTAGGGAAAGCGCCAGAAGCAGTCCACCACAATACGCAGGCTAAACAGTCACTATGGCGGCTGGATTGACTTCTTTCCTTTTGACTGAAATAGCAAAAAGTATATACTGTACATCAATAAATGAATGAATGATTAGTGGCCAATATGGCAGCCCCAATATGATTGAAAATGCTGCCGTAAAAGTGCAATACATTAATATAGAGATGCATTTCAGTCTTAAGGCACCGTTCCCAGCTAAAGTAGTTCTTCGGAATCAAGCCATACATACATGTTGATTTGGTGAGGAGCCCTTTGAGAGTTGTCATTTTGTAATTTGTGTACCTGGCTACTGGAAGGTGCCATCGGGTATCACAATGCGTTTGATTGAAATATTTCAATGAACTGTTCATAAGAGGCTATTCCCCTGTGCAAGAGGTTTTCCCCTGAAATTCCAATTACATTACAGTACAGTGAATATGCTTTGCCGACGTAAAATGTAATAAAATCATTTAGACTATTGAATACACTAATCTGGTCCTTGGAACTAATAAATATGTTGCAGGTTGAGCTGCTGTGGGGTGATGCCCTTTTCATGTTCCATTATTTTAAACCAAAGTCACTGCCGGAGTTTGACAGCTACAAAACAAGCACCGTTTCTGCAGATTTAGCTAATCTGTTGAGGAGGTTTGCAGGAATCGCCCCCCCGAGTGCAACTCCCACTCTCACTATGGATGAGGTTGCAGCCTACATTGAGGGCCTGACAAAAAAGGTCAGTTTGTGATCTCACACTCAATTTATGTAACAGAAAATGGTCCAATACGAAACATTTATTTCAAATGTTGGTGTATTTAAATTGCTACAACATTGGCTAAATGAAATTGTCTAAGTATTTATTTGAAGAAAAAAATTAAACTATTTAATTTTTTGAGTTTACTCTTATTACTGGTTAGCACAGTTGCCAGACAGGTCTGAGGTAGTGGGTTCATCCAGGCCCCATCCTGTCTGTGTGGAATTTGCATCTTCCCCTCTGCCTGTATGGGTTTTGTCCGGGTACTCGGTTTTCCACCCACATTCCAAAAACATGCTTGTTAGGTTACCGTAATTGAAGCCTACTAATTGTCCGTAGGTGGATGTGAGTGTGGATGGTTGTTTGTCTACATGTGCCCTGTGATCGTCTTGACGATCAGTTCGGGTTGTCCACCACCTAGCTGTCTGATAGACTAGGCTCCAGCACATCTGTGACCATAGGGAGGGTAAGCAGTACAGAGAATGAGTGGAGTTTCTTCTCATAATTGTAATTTATTGCTTTTTAAGACCCCAAGCCTTCCTGAGGGTAGTCTTCCACCCCCTCCAATCATTAATGAGGTCTACTACTTGCTGGCTGATTATCACTTCAAGAACAAGGAGCAGTCCAAAGCCATTAAGTTTTACATGCATGACATCTGTGTTTGTCCGAACAGGTAGGTCAGTTTACTACTATGTTTATTATAACTTCTTTTAAGATAAATGTTCCCAACCAAATGTGCCGAGTCTTGTAGTTGGTCTTTTTTTCATCTTTGCTTGTACTGATGCTCAGTGTTTGTTTGTGGATAGGTTTGATTCCTGGGCAGGAATGGCCTTAGCTAGGGCCAGTCGTATTCAGGAAAAACTCAACTCCAATGAGCTAAAAAGTGATGTACCCATATGGAAACACTCACAGGCTGTGCTCAACTGCTTTAAGCGGGCCCTAGAGATAGACAGCTCCAACTTGTCGCTCTGGATCGAGTATGGAACCATATCATATGCTTTGCACTCCTTTGCTTCACGTCAGCTCAAGCAGTGGCGTGATGAGCTTCCACCCGAGGTGGTAAAACAGGTGAGGCGCATGTTCACAAGGTAGTTTTTACAGTTTTACAAGAGAGGTGTCACATCTTGTCATTTGGTTTTGCTTCTTCCTATGAAGGCCTTGCGAAGAACTGTGCTAATAAGCTCATTCACCTTTCAAAGCTCTGTTCTGTCATTATTTTCAGATGGAGGACAGGAGAGAATCCATGTTAGAGACAGCATCTCAGTGTTTCCAAGGAGCTTCCCAGTGCGAGGGGGACAGTGATGAAGAAGAGTGGCTCATCCATTACATGCAGGGCAAGATAGCAGAGAAACGCAAACAGACACCTGTGGAATATCTCAAGCTTTATAAAAGGTAGGCAACTCTGGAAACCTCACTTTTCATTTGACACTTCCTACTTATACCCAAGGACCTTTGGATATAGTCGACCCATGCATACTTGCGGTTTCAGCACCCGCGGATTTGCATAGTTGCAGATTTGAAATTTAAAAAGGTCAATGTTTCTTTTATTTCTCCCCACCCCCTGAGATGTCCCCTCCCTCCTCACCCCTAGTTTTTTGGGGGTGTGGGGGACATATTAAATGTTTAACAGTATTTTTGAAGAACGTTTTGGTTGAGGGATGTGGGGACATTAATTCATTTATTCCCCCAATGTATTTCAATGGGCGTCAATAAGCCACTTGCACATCTACTTGGTGCTTGCGTGAGAATCGAGGTGAAAAAAGAGGCGACCAAATAATAAGCGGTTTTGTATGACAGTACAAAGGTGTGTGCCTGACTGTACGCCTTAAAGCTTGAAGGCAATGTTTAAAAGGCTTTAAGCCTCATGTGACAAAACGGCAAGTGCACTTTATGCCATGATTGATTGCACAAATGAAATTTGACGGCTTCAACGTTGCTGTAACCCCCCCCCCAAAAAAAACTGTTCATTTGGCACTAGTTCCTTTTGTTTTTTTTTCCTAAACAGGGCTGCACTCTTGAGATTGCTTGTTTCATAATCCACCTACACAAAACAAATAATTGTTTCTCTCCCCTCACAAGATGTGTGTGTGCGTGCGTGCGTGTGTGTGTGTGTTTTCCTAAGAGATAAAAAACATAAAGCATTAGTCATAGCTCTATTGTTATGATGAAATTGATGGAGGCAGGTGAACTTTGGAATTTCAACCACAATGTCGTAGAGGTCAGGAGCAGATTGGGGAGGTATTGGGTGGCTCGCTATGGCTCGCTATGCAAGCATAGTGCATTCGTATGACAGCAATGATCTAACTTTCCTCTTCCATACAAGAACCCTTCTTGTCATTTCATCTATTTATATTACCACATCGCACTTGACTGCTTTGTTGAGTGTTATCTGTTTGAATTTGAAGGCAGCACACTTTCTGCATGAAGAGGCTGCCAGGTATCCTCGTAAAATCCATTATCACAATCCACCTGACCTGGCTATGGAGGCCCTGGAGGTAAATTGCGCAAGATTGTCCAGCATACTGTTATTTCAACCCGAGTGCTGAATTATGAGGTACTCAGTTTTGTTGTTTGAAAGCACGCGTTAACTTGATTTCTTGCAGTTGCACTTCCGGCTTAGTGCCACCATTTTAAAGCTGCTGCAGGCTAATGAGCCAAATCTGGACCATGAAGTCTTGTTCAGTTTACTGGTTGAAGCTGCGACAGGGCCCTTTGCCAAAGGGGAAGAGAAGAGTATGCCTAGCATACCCAGGTCTACTGAAAAGTAAGTAACCTTATCAAAGGTCACACAAGAGTAATGATTACATTTTGAATCTTACATTGTAAAAATCATGTTTACTCATTCATTTCAGGGAGAAATCTACCTATGTGATAGATGAAGACCTTAATAGTTCCTCGGTAGGCGTAGGCAACATCCTCAGCTCTTCCCTTCCATCAGTCACCACTCCAGGTGTGACATCCCCTCTCTACGTCGCCACACCATTTGACCACGATTACGCCAAACGCAAAACTCTCCGACGGCAGCAGTGGCAGCAGCAGCGGCATGAGGAACAGCAGGCTGATGGTACAGTCCCAGTTCTAAGCACTGTCTCTGTGCTTGGGCGTGCTTGGGCCCCCTCGCCCTTTTTGCATTGGGGCAGGAAGTCCACTGAGGAGCTCTCAGATTGATAATCACCATGCTGTGTGGCCTTGGTTTGAGTTCAATGGACCCTTTGCACTGGATGATTGGGATGTGGTGAAATGGGCAATATGGTTACAGTCTACTTGACTACATTGCATTACCGAAAAGCGGTAGATTTAAAGTTTGCGAGGGCACACTGGCTGTAATGTGCGCATGCATCTGTGTGGCTTGTCACAGTTTGTCCTTTTTGCTTTCCTTCCCAGTTGGTCGGTTTCCTTCTCCTAATATAGTTGCTCCATCATTGATGGCTGCCACCATTTCACTTTAAACAACTTCCTTCATCCTGGAGGCAATTGAGTTGAAGGAGCCCACAGATAATAAACGGACAAATACAGAGATATAATCTATATTATATCTAATGTAAAACTATACATAAATATAACCTAATAATATGAAATAAGAGCATAGAATCCACTAAAATTAGTAAAGGCAATAAATATGAGGGAGATAGTTTTTCATGAATCAAATACTGTAGAAAATTACAAATAAGAAAAATGAAATACATTTCTTATATAGCAAATTAATTCACTAAACTAAAAATTGAGGTCATTCATTCAACTGAACCAGAAAAACCCAAAAGAGGAAATAAATCCAGCATCTCAAAACCTTTTGTATTTTAAATGTGCAACTTTTTTTTCGGCTGCTGTTTACTTAAATCTGCTAAGCTTTTATTTTGAAAACAATACAAATTAAAACATGGCATCTACTTGCTTCTTGGGACTGCCATTTGAAGGTCTTTTGCTCTCGCAAGTGTGAATTCACAGGAATACGATGCGCGTGAGCTAATTCCTGCCAGTTTTTCTTACCTTTACTGAACAAAACCATAGAGTTAATCGATATTCTGAAATGACAACCTTCATATTCATTACATGTACAAAAACAACATAATAAACCACAATCATAAACGTTCCAAGTACTTACTGAGATGTGACCTGATCTGGATCCCTTTCGTCTCGACAAACTGATGTACAATGCTTTTACTCTTGCCAACACTTCCTCTGGTGACCGCTGCATGTTTTGCATTTTAACCATTGTTTACATAAGATCAAATGATTAAATCCATCGCTCTCAGCAGCAGTCTGTCAAATGGCACAGTTCAACTTTCCGCCGTATAACCAAGCAAGGCACTACTGTGGTTTTGTCTTCGCTTCCGCTGTTCAGCTCATAATGACTTCTTCCAACATGGCGCCCCTCTTTGACTGAATAATTATTTTGTTAAATTATTTTTCCACAAATGCATTATTAAGTAGAGTGCTATCGTTTTACTAGTTCATACACGTAAATGATTCTTCAACATTTTCTGGGTTTACTTCCCATTTAACCTCAACAATCAAATTATTGAAGGTTGGGCCCTTCATTTCTTCAGACTCTTCGTTTGATTGACATTTTGGGGAAGGGACTTCTCTCCTTCGACATTCACATTCTCTGACCACAAAAATAATCTTCTGCTTGAATTGACAAAGATTTCCGTGATGCAAAATCGTGTTAAATGTCTTTCCAGCGCATTATAAGAGTAAACGTTAAGTGTCATAATACAGATAAGAGTTTATACAGATAAGTCCCATACAAATGTGTTTTTGTGAAACTAAGAAAATTTTTGAAAAGTAAAACACTTGACAGGCTTATAAGATCCTCACTTTATTTACGGTCTTAAAGTAAACTTCCAATTAAAAAAAAAAGATTTATAGACTTTAATGATGACATCCAGATATTACAATGTACAGAACAGATATTTATATAATTTAAGCAGGTATGCAACATAAAGAAAAATGTGCCTTAAACTTTCAATCTGCAAACATTTTGTCCACCAGGGAAACTTTGAGAGGGGGTGAATATAATTTTACTTAATAAAAAAAACTGTCTTAACATACATCCAATGTTCCACATTAGGCTTGAATGTGCTTATAATGCAGCCATATTGCCCATGTTGCCAGGTTTGTCCCCGTTTACCAGATTTTTTTCCCTTCCTCCCTACCTACCTACCTGCCTGCTACCTCTTTTGCCTGCTTGCTTTTACCACCTGCTTTGCCTGTATATTACTGTATATGCATGTACTTCCAATGGGGTCACTGTCCTCAGTACTGAGACAACTTACAGTATATCCTTAACACAATTCACCTTTTGGTCTGGTGCTTCACATAGTTGTGCTTTGTTAGATTTCAGTGTGGATTTAACTTGACTAAAAATCCTGACTCCCTGGAGATGCCTTGTCCTGTGTGATTCATGTGTTCATCGCACTAATGGGACATATTTGGAAATTCTATCCAATTAGTGCAAATGAGCACACTCAGAAACCAGTGGGTGGTCTGTTATTGGCAAAGAACTGAAACCCAAGTTATGGAAATGTGGCACTATGCACGTGTTAGCCAGTTTTTCTGCTTAAAACACATTTCGGTGAGAAGACTGTAGGGCCTGATTCAGACATGAAGTCATCGGAAAGATTGTCCTTTGTCGTTCCACACGTACTTTCTCTTGATTCTGTTTTAACACAATGATAGACAATCATAGCTTTATTCTGGTTGTCCTATTAATCTCAGCTCACATTGACCAAGATATTGACTAGCTAGATTTAGGCTCACAGGGCAAAAGGTTAAGTTACATGTAGTCGAATAGAGAAACATTATTGTCCAAGAATAAGAATGTCTTTATCATGATTCTTGCAACAAAATTGAAAGGAATCATTTTTTTGTCTGAATTGGGTTGTACAAGGGGGTTGGCTGTGATGCCCCCATTTGTCAAAACTGTATGATTTCTTTTTCTTTTCTTTTATAACCAGCCTGCATTTTAAATGTAATGTATAAAATGCATTCAGAGGTACAGTTCTGCTTGATACTGTTGTAAAACCAGCTCCCCATATCTTCAACAGCCTCACCAGAGTTTGACCATGATTACTGCTTGCCCAGGTCTTCAATGTGGCTGGCTTCCCTGAATGGTACTGCTCTCCAAACCCACCAAACTCTCTCAGAGGCTTTGCCTTCAGTCAGAAAACAGCTCTGTAATGAAGTGCATTCTTAACAGAGGCACACATTTTCACAGTTTTAACTTTAATTACTCATTTCTAGTGCCATAAGATGTTTGCTGTTCACTCATGACTGTGAAAATTCCTGTGTGCTTTCCTCCACTCCTCATTTGGTTATATACAGTTCTCTGCCAATGATCCTCCATATCTCTAGTAACAATTTAGCGGAACTGACATAGTTTTGGTCGGCTTTCCAAACTGTGCAACCCTGCCCCTCCTACTTACACCCCCTGCCCCCCACACCGCCTTTGTGTTACAACCTCCTTGTATTGTTCTTACGTAAAGTCTGTGTGACTCACTTTGGACTTAAGGTCATCAATATCTTAAAACAATGTACAGTATAAGTACACTGGAACTAAAGACCCACATATAGACATTTTTTAGGCAAAATGAACTTGAAAGGCTTTTTCATGATTTTCAAGAGATCTATAGCCATTCAACTGGTGAAATTACTTTTTGTGTTGTTTCTTGTTTTGGCAGAGCGCAGTCAGGACAGCGAGGTGGTAATGCTTTCTGACTCCAACTCCACCCAGGATGCTTTCACAGATCCAACCAGCTCACAAGACAGTAGTCACAAACCTACCTGCGGGAAAGTCAGTACATCATCGTCAGAGAGCACAACGCCTGTAAAGGAAGGGCAGCCTGCGTCCGAGGATACGGGTATACCAGGGCTCACATACTGACATCAGACTATACTATTCTTTGCCTGAAAGAGATGTCGGCAAATTTACAGTACGATCTCACTATGCATGAACCTGTATTGTATGTACACATTACGTTCATGGATTTAAAAAAGTTTCATAAATACAAACAGGGCAGCACGGTGGTCACCTGGTTAGCATGTCAGCAATGCAATGCAGAAGTGCAGGGTTCGATTCCGGCCCCGGCAATCCTGTGTGGAGTTTGCATGTTCTCTTATGTCTGTGTGGGTTGACTCCGGTTTCCTCCGACATTCCAAAAACATGCATGGCAGGTTGATTGGGCACTCGAAATTGTCCGTAGGTATGATTGTGAGTGCGGATGTTTGTTTGTCTATGTGTGCCCTGCGATTGTTTGGCAACCAGTTCAGGGTGTACCCTGCCTACTGCCCGTGACCCTTGTGAGGATAAGCAGATCAGAAAATGGATGGATGGATGGATGGATGTATTAATACAAACACAATTCCAATGAAGTTGGGATGTTGTTTTAAACATGAATAAAAACAGAATATGACGATTTTCAAATTATGCCAGTCATCTGTTCCTAGGTAACCTCTTCACATGTGGGGTTTTCCAAACAGGTGGTTGTCTTTTTTGCCACGTCTCCCAGCTTTTTTTGAATGTGTTGCAGCCATACGTTTTTCAGTTTGAACATATCTTGTCTTCAGTGTTGCATCTGCTGCTTCCTCCTTTAGAGTCACATGGCGATCAGACTGTCCACCAGACAGAGGAAAACCTGGTTGAGGAAATTGTAGAAATGGTGGTGGTGACCCTCCCTGAGGCTTCGATTCCCCAAATCTCTGCAAATGTCTGCCTCCCGCCTGTGCTTGTACCAGCCACTCCTCCAAAAGCAGCCACCTTTCAACAGCCTGCTTCTCAAACCCTAGCCAGCGAAGGCAAAAAGAAGCCAGAGCCACCCGCCGAGGTGATTGAGGTACCCAAGGCCCTGCCTGCAGAACATGCGGACCAGAAAAAAATGCTGGTGGAAATGTGCGTCCGCTCTCTTTTCCTCTGCCTTGGGCGGTTTCCTCAACATTATAAGAGTCTCTACCGCCTGGCTTTCTTTTACACCAACAGCAAAACCCACCAGGTCAGTTCACCTCTGTCATTTCTTGTAAACGAATAATATGCCCCCCATTTGTATAATACCAGCACAGCATGTAATTAAACTAATGCCTACACTATCTACAGACTACAGGTATAATCAGAATTAGTAATAATACAATGGCTGCCTCATTTTCCCCTCAACTTGTTTGCATTCGATTTCTTTCACTGCACATTAGTTTCTGACGAAGGCTATGTGAGTTCCAATACTCTGTGGGTTGAGGTATGTGTGGGTTGAGAGCCATGTTTTTTCAGCCAGTTTGGCACAGAGATGCTGTGCTCAGCTATACTGTGGGGGCATCCTTCTGTCAGTTTTCTGATCCATTGTAATGGAGGCAATGTCTCCACTAATTCAAGTTTTTCGTTATTTACGATTTATTGTACTTGTTGTCACTATGTTTTTAAATACACATTTTAGCTTACCTTTTCTTAGCTCTTTGCATCTTAGGTTTTTCCTGATTGTCAATGAGCACCGCTTAGACTTTAGCAAATGTTTACACAACATGCAAGCAAAGTACTGTGATGATAAAAGGCCATCTGCATGACGATAGTTTAATGTTGTGTTTGTTAAAATGTAGACGTGTTTTTATTAATTTATTTATTACCACAGAACCTACAGTGGGCCCGAGATGTGTTGCTAGGAAGCAGTGTCCCATGGCAACAACAGAAGCACATGCCTGCACAAGGACTCTTCTGTGAAAGAAACAAGACAAACCTGTTCAATGTAAGTTCAGTCCACAGTTCCTTTTATGTTGTTTTTCCTGTGTCACTTCATCACCGCACATTTCTTATCAGCTTTTTGTAGATACCAGTTGTCACTGAATCATTAAACATTCATCAATATATTCAAATGGCATAAACACTTTTGAACGGATACAGTTTTAACTGCACTGAATCTTCATATGCTTTTTCTATTTTGGTTACATTATTTTGGTCCATGAAAGTGGACAAATATTAACGCCTATCAATCTCATGCAAGCTACAGACACAATTTGAAATGTCTGTAACACGAATACTCGTCGACACTGGCATGAAATTCATTTACTTCACAGGATGAAACTGCATCATTCCAAATTTCTGGTGCATATATATGTGCCCTATTCTTTTCTTTTGGCCACTCAAACAACTGTTTGCCTGAATGTGAACAGTGCATCACCACACAGTGCCGAGGAGTTTCGCCGAATAACTCTCACAATGTCAAAGAGCAGTTAAGGGGACAATCAACAATGCAGTACAGCGGCTGCCTGGCACTCGGCATTCTGTAAATAATGTCATTCGTTGGAGATCGCTGAACAAAACAATTTTTCAAAATTATGCTTGAAATATTTTTTAACTCTTAAGTATTATGCAAAAGATGGTTGGCCAAGTTCACTTGACTCTTGACCTTTAAATTGTGTCCTGACTGCCATTTAACACGAGTTTGAATCCGATTGTTTAATTCTGAACAGAGCCACATCTCCAATTTTAAGATGGTGCATCCACATTATCCCAGTTCTTTATTTTTATTTCCCCTCTCAAAAAATATTTCATAGGTTTTAGGACACATTACACGTGGAAACGTTTAGAACTTTTTATTTGATTTGATCTTGGTCACATCTTTTCACATCACAAAATCCTGGCATTTTCACAGGGCTCTGTAGACTTCTATCCACTGTAGGTTGTCTTTGGTGTGCTCTTTGTTGGTTAAGTAGTTTTGTATGTTCAGGAGCAAGTGTCACACAAAAAAACGACACGACTGGTTTCTTTGAAACCTTGTGAAAGGATGTTCTGGAAGAGGTTCAACTCAAGAGATTGATTTTGACATTTCACCATTACATTTCACTTGCATTGCAGCCAAGCAGGGTCACACCAGATCGAGCAGATGGTGTTGTGATGATTTGCCCAACAGATTTTTTTTTCCAATCAAACAAGGCAGGTGGACTGAACACCATTGTAGTTATCTTGATGTCATGTCAAATTTTCTTCTCAGCTCTCTCTTGTATTGGATCTCATTCGATTGTGCAAGTGTGTCCAATGCAGCCTCAGATGAGTGTAACGTACCCCTCATGTTCGCCGCTAAGTCACAATCTCAAGGGACAAGCTTGTGAAGCACTGATGTGTGTCCTCATGATTTGTTGCTAATGATGTGCTCACATGTTTGCTGTGAGCAGAGTGCAGTATTGGCATATCATAAGGGTTACCCTTTTTTACACCCGTGGCTCACATAATTCAGTTGGCTGCTCGGAAATCTGGCTTGAAAACGGATCATAAGCAGCTCTATAAATGGCATTTCTCAGTAGGTGAATGATCTGTCTTCACAAGGCATGTGTTGGCTTCCCATCGAGTTTGCATCTATTATCTGTTCTTACAGCTCTTCCACCGAATTAAAAGAAGTGCAGAAGCAACTTAGGTTTTGATTTGTTCCTGTTTATTTAGTTCCTCATAGAACCGAGAATGCAAGCTCTTAAGTCTGTGTCTCATACCAATCGGTTGTTTCTGCCTTTTCCAGCAGGTTATTGCAGTATGCGCTGTAGATCTCAAACCTTTTCTGGTAACAGATTGCAGAGGCGATGTGGGCCACGGCTGAACAGGCGCTCCGCAGTGAGCTAGCTCCCATTGGGTTCTCACAGAGCCCCTTTTGGAATGAAACCTGTCATCCTGGTCTGCCAGCTGTCAAAGCTTTAGGGTGTATTTCAAAGCAAGCATGATCATGCGACAACCTTTACTAAATGATTGCAAAGATTTTTTCCTGAGTCACTAAATTGAGCTGGTATGAGGAACCTCACCTTTATCTTGGCACGTGTTAAGATTACAAGCCCTTCCCCAGCACTGACTTTTTGCTTTGTTGATATGGGAGTTGTCAACATTGTGGAGCGGCAAGCTTCTCTTAAATCGATACTTAAGTCAGCATGGCCTGATGGTTTACTGACATGCGGACGAGTCCTCACATGTCTGTGTTTTAAGAATACAACATTTTGATAGTCATCTCTCTGGTGACAGAAATGTGATGCTAATGCACAACTGCCACACATTTACAAACCCAGCATGGTGCACAACGCGAAACGTCGTCAAGGTGAGGTGACATGTCTGTCGAGTTCCCAATTTAGGTCTGGATGCCCTACTTTTGCCATTTGCTATGACTGTGCTGCACTAGTTCTGTTTAGAAAGTATATTGTTGGCAAAATATACATAGGAGTGGTTGTAATTGTAAAAAAATCCCACCATGTTCACCAAAGAGTTTGTTGCTCTGCTTCTACCAAATTGATCCAAATTTGACAGACAGGTGGATTTGAAATACAATGCATGGCAATGATAGCTGGTTGGTGGGCCCTCTAACTTCTCTTAACTGGCTCTGCCATACCCTTAGTGTGTTTTTGGAATTTATTCCAACAGCATCGTTGAAATGTTTGTGGTCCTCACTGTGTGGTTATATTGAGCCATCGTCCCTGTCTGCTTACATTTGATTCAGTGTTACAGATTTTACCCATATCCACCAAGGATGTTCCAATGGATCGGTGGTCGATAGTTATCGCTGATATTAATCAAAAAGTGCATGAGTCCCTAAGTATGCAATCGTACTGGTATCCGAGTAACATTTTTCCTTCAAGTGTTTATTGAATAGAAATATCTATCTTACAATCAATTTAAGCATAGCCAAGTTACTACTTTTCCATTACTTTTACCAATAATTTATTGCACGTCGCCAATGATTTTGAGGAGTTGAAAGGGATGTCCCAATTTCACACGTAACTTAATGTTGCGGTTTGTTTAAAAAAAAAAGAGAGAGAAATGTTACCTTTTAAATGTGACAAATTCAGCTGCTCGTAACAGGAGCACACATTTAAGACAAGGGTTCATGTCCTTATAACTTCATTAATTAAAGGTACAGTATTGCGTCACGCAATGCGCTCTGGGAACTGAGTGGCTCAATCATTTGACACGCCTGCATTCTGTTCCTCGGCGTCACAAAACCAAAAGAAAAAAAGTCAAGGATTTATGCTATGGATTGATAGGACAAGTTTTGACGTTGACCACAAAAAAAAACCATATCTGCCTCGTGGAAAGCATTTGCAAACTGAGCAAACTGGCTTATTTTTGATGCACATGCTTTGGCGCACTACCATCTCACTTCTTTGCGCTCATCTCAAACATTTGATGGTTGCAAAGAGTGTCAGAATGGGCGGTGGTTGCTGTCTGGACTTGTTGACATTCAAGTTTGATCGCTGCAGGAATCATTTATTACGGTGTAGGCAGAGCACCATGAAATGAGGTGCCACCTAGTGTTCAAACAGAGAAATTACAGTTAAAAACCTCAATGTGACTTGAGGCACTATTTTCCTTCTACAACTTTTGATTATTCTTCATGAAATTACTGATTAAATTATTCATTTCATACTCGGCAGGATTGGCAACAGGAATGCGTTCTATTTCACGCCTTTGAACCAAAATTTCATTTCATTTTTGTAGTATGGTTTCACTCTAATTGGAATACAAGACTCTATGTAAAGACGTGACTAGTGATTATCTTTGTGTGTAATCTGTATCGAACATTTGCAAACAGCTCCTTTTACTTGGGGAAGACAGCATTTGCATTTTCGGCAACACTAACTAAACTGTGTGCCTTTGCGCCCCCATTTCAAACACAAGTGTCAATCTGATAGCATCTCTATAGAACAGGTTTTGGACTATGACCGCTTCACTTAAACTTTCCGGAGAGGAGAACCTTACTGTAAAAATGGTCCATACTCTTGAATTACTTCCCTCAGTTTGACATATGACTCAAAACATTTGTGTGTTCAGTTGCGCAGTGTGGTGTTTGTAGGTGGAGCTCCACTCACGAGAACCGTGGTTTTTTTTTGGGGGGGGGGGGGGTTGAGCAGTGAAAACATTTTTCTACGGTTTTGATTTGCATGCTAGCGGATTTGCCCTCTCTGTCAGTAGGGATTCTGCTGCCTCGCTTAGCTTTCTTCAGTTCAGCTTGACCTTTTCCAGCACTTTTCCCCTCTCTGCTCACACAGGAAACAGGATAAACAAGGTTATGCATGTGTAGTATGTTTACGGTGGCCATCTGGAGAGAGACAGCCAGTGTTGAAAGGAAGCAGGTGAGGGCTGCTGGCTGAGGAAATATTATGTATGCCGTGAATTCCTGCCTCGTCAGGCAAGGCGGTTCCGTGTGTTTTGTTTCACTTGGTTAATGAGGAATGTGTTTATACATACCTGTTCTTTGCCTTTCATGGTGTGCCAAGCTTTGCCGTGTGCACTTGTGCATTGCTTTTGCAGCACTCAATTCCTTTTTCAGCCAGTTTATGTTCTCGTGTTCTTTTCCTGTTGCTCTGACTTCAGCATGATCATGCTCTGCCCCTCCCCCTGGCTGTTATTCACTCCACTTATCTCCTCTCTGTGTTGCTCTTGTTCGGCTTCCTCATTACTCTCTCACTCCTCTGTTTGTGTGGGTGTGCATTAATAGGTGGGACTTTGCGCTGCTCGCATGTGATTGGCTGGCGCAGACCTACAAGGGCTGGCTGTGCACTGTGTACAGTGCAAGAGAAAACACAGGAGAAGGAGGGAGGGCGGGGGGATCTCCGGCAGGCTGGGGTCAGGGGAGAGTGGAGATGGAGTGCGTGGGTGTTTTTGTTTTGAGATGGCTGGCAGGAGAGGAGCGAGTCTCCTGCTCTGTCAGCGGTCTCCTGAGCTCTTGGACCCTGACTTCAGTGCTGACTCTCCTCTTGCCAAGGCATCTACCGTTCTACCTTTCTTCTTCTGTCGGTTCTGCCGTGTGCAGCTGAGCTTCCCGCGTTTTCTCCACTGCAGCTCCCGCTGCCCTCGCACCCAAACGCAGCCCACCCCTTGCTCTCTGAACATGAGATTCTATTAGAGTGGAGGCGTTGCCAGGGATGCTGTCGCTGCTACCGCCTGCAGCAATCCTTCCAAAAAATACCAGCATAGGAAATGAGGAATAGCCTTCTTTGGTGATGGTGAGTTGCTTTCTGTCAGACTTTTGGAAACGCCGAGTCTTGGTTGTGGTTTTTTGGGGGGGAGACTTTTGAGTTGTGATTAGTGTAAGCAAATGCAGATCGTAATTCTTTCTGGTCAGGCTCAAGATGACAACCACGCACCTGCCACTTGTTTGTAACAATGGCAGGTCACAGCCAGCTTGATTTCAAGACATAGCTCCTTCCTCAAGTTACACATAACTGGCTGTCAGAATGCTGATGTCATGATTGCTAAAACTGCAGCGATTGTCACTGGTTGCTACTAGTTACGTGACCCAACTTTTTTCGTTGTGCCGCTTTGAGTCAGTGTTGTACGTGTTGAGACATCTATCCAGGAAGACGTGACAAGGCGTTCAAAGTTTCTTTGTGAAAGCATAACTCCTGCCTTTGACTCACGCGTTCACAAAGCTTGAGCGCAGCTTGCTGTACTTCTCACTTTTGTCACGCTACCAATGCTGTTGCTCTTAATGTATACTTTTCTTAATTTCTACATAGTGCTTGTTTTCTTAAGTCTCTGCCTGTTTCGTTGTTGTGTGATATGCAGTATTCACCACAACAGAGCTGCACCTCCACTGGCACTGCTTATATTTTCTCCAGAAAAAGATACTTAAAACCATTTCAGTTTGACAAATCTGCTTTAGCTGTTGTGCTCCAGAATAATCTGCGTAAAGCCATGGCTTTGCTTTCCCCAAAACAGATTTACATTGATGATGGTTTGATGGTTCTATGAACAATCCTCGTCCATGAGAGGCTGTTCAAAATATCTTTAGCATACTTACCCTGCGTGCAGGAAAACTTTACGATGCCCACCTTACTTCCTTATGTAAGTCTGCATTGAGTGAGTTTAGCCTTGGGAAACGTTGGCACTGCAGATTCAATTTTATGATGAGGTTATGCACCAAAGAATATGTGAAGAAAAAAATTGGAATGAAATTCACACCTACTAGCAGCTGCTACATATAAGGGTTCAAAATACAATCATATGTTGTGCATTTTTGGTGGTGGCTTTGTTACTTTGTCAGTAGTTGGGAACTTTGTCTGTAGATATGTATTATCGTTTGTTCGGTTTCCCGCGTCGTGCTTTCCCGATTAGTTTCCTTCCAGAGCCTTGGAATATGCCATCTGACCATCTGGAGCTGTCTGTTCAGAGGACCACCACCAGGCTCCCAAAAGTGCTCCATGAGCTGATAGAGCCATCTCATTTGTTGTGTTCCATCCTGATCATCTTTGTTTTGTCTCACACACATTTTCGGCCGCCAGAATATGCACTCTGCGCAGCATGCATCCTGAATGTAACCTAGGCCGCCATCTGCACTTGTATTGATTGAAAAAAATGGTAGGCTAGATAGATGTAGGCCCCTTGCTTACTGAAAAGGTGCTTTTGGCCATCGGCGGACACATCACGCCTTCTGCAGAGAATGGCCCATGTTTGTTGGCCGCCATTCTGTGGCTGTGTTGCACTGCTTGGCCACAGCTGAGAACTAATGAGGCCTCCTATCATGTGTGCCCAGAGAAAACACTCTCTGTGCCTCCCTCCTGCCTCTTACATGTCCAGGCAGTCTGCAAGATCTCCGCTGCAGCCTTTCCATCCCTCATTAGTGCTTCTTCGAATGCCATGTTTTTCCCCCCTCACACTTAATTCTGTTACTTTCTGCTCCGTTGCGTCTTTCCTTTCAAATATACTCATTGCTAATTGTTTTCCGACACGCAAAGTCAATTTGTTTTTTAGAGTTGTAAAGCCACTAGTTGCACCCAAGGAAGCTCCCTCGAAACACGTCTTTGTTCGTCTGTGTTTATGCTCACTGTGTTTTCAAATAAAGCTGTAGTTTGTCATACAAAATGTTTGGGGGGGGGGGGGTTGTAGAGCAGTCACAAATGACTGCTCCTTGTTTCAATTTCCTTTCCACCCCCAGGGCATCTGGCGTATTCCAGTAGATGAAATTGATCGCCCAGGAAGCTTTGCATCTCATATGAACCGATCCATTGTTCTCTTGCTGGAGGTGCTATCACAACTCAAGGATCACGACACCTTGCTGAAAGTGTCTTTCATGCTGCAGAGAACCCCTGACCAGGGAAAGTAAGGGCCAATTTCCTGTAGCACTATCGTGTTTGCTTTTGACTTATGCATATGCATTTTTTCTGTCATCGCTCCTTCTCACTCACTTCCTTCTCTCCCCCTTAAATCCGTCAAGAAAATATTTACGCGATGTCGATCGCCAGGTTTTGGCCAAGAGAGCATTTTTCCTCAATGTAAAAGTCCTGGAGGACAATCTGAACAGTCTCAGTGGGGTAAGAAAGCACACATCAGGCTACTTACTGGATTTCCTTAAAACCACACCCTCTTTTTGCTAATTGTGACGGTTGTTTTTCAGGTGCAGCTTCCCAAAGCAGCGACCACCTCCATGGGGGAGATGACCACGACGGCCGCATCCAGCAGGCCAAGTTCAGAGGACAGCAAACATGCGCTGCCCAAGAAGGCGGCGCTCACTGAGGGGAGCTGTACCACTGACACTGGACGCAAGGAAGGCTCCCTACCACTACGTCCTCCCCTTGCACCATCTGCAGATAAAGCTGGCAAAGTTGAGAATCAACCTGGAAAGGTGGAACCCGCTGCGAGCGAAGGGCACAGAACAGGGTCAGAGGAGCCAATGGATTTGGAATCTGGCCATTGGAGGAGACCATCAACAACCACAGATACTCAAGACAGGGAAACAGAGGCACCGGTCTCTCTGGGCATAATAGAACCCCAGCAAAAAGTGTCTGACAGCAGCCGGACATCGGAGCTGTCTCTTGAAGAACTAAGTATTAGTTCCAGGCAGCAACAGCTTCAGTCTTCAGCAAGCAAAGGCACTTTGACAGCTAGCAGCCCTGATCAAGTTTTACTTCGAAGACCCAGCAGAAAAAGGAAACTTTTAGAGGATGTAGAGTCTGGAAAAACCCTCCTACTTGACGCCTACAGAGTTTGGCAACAAGGCCAGAAAGTTATGACCTATGACCTAGGTCGCATTGAAAAGATCATGTCAGAGACGTACATGCTCATAAAACAGGTAAATATCCTTCGCATGTGCCACACAACATGTACCAATTGCGCACACATTCACAGTGTGTTGCCATCTACTCTAATTCTTTCTGATTCTGCATAGTCATGTAAGCTTTTATGGCCTCCTCTTAGAGGAAATTACCCCTCACAAACCGCTTCTTGGAGACAACTGCTATAAAACACTTTTCCAACTTGCGTTTTTGAGCGATATAACAGATTTGGATGAAACATGCTGATTGGTTGTTCTCTCTTACCCGATGTAATTCTTTTGCATTTGTTGTTGTTCCTGCCAGTCAACGGGCTTGTGACTTTGGGAGAGGACTAATTTATAGCTACAGTATTGTTGGTTCTGTGACTCTGGAGGGCAAGCAGCATACGTCATTGATGGATGGAAGTCACGGAGAGAAAGTGTTTAATATAGAACAACAAATATCAATTCTGCTTAATCACAACTGGACCCATCCAGCAAGGATGAACTGTATCGTGTTTGAATGTTACACTTGTCTGACTGTACAATCCTGTGGCTGCAAAACAAGCCCGAACAAGCCTATTGAGCTGCAGATCAATGTCGGCTCCACAGAAATTATTGCCACAGCACTGAAGTGGGAAGGCAGTAGCCAGAAGGGAGAGAGAGGATGATGAGAACTAACCTCAGCAAGATTTTCTCTGTCTCACAAACGCAAGTGGGCACAGCACGCAGCACAATACAGTAGTTCCACATGAGTCCACTATTTACAACAGCCACTTTTGATTTTATTCTACCGTATAGTTCTATCATGCTCCATCATCACTACACCTACAAACAGACTTTCTTCCTTGTGTGGCTCTATTTAATGGACTGATTTTGAGTGTTTCGTTTTTTTCCCCCCCTCTTTGGAAAGCTTACCCTTCGCAGTGCTCAGACTGTTGCTCCATCTTCGAAATGTCCGATTTACACCAGCTGGTGCGGCACGGGTTTTAGGGGGGGAGTAAATTAAAGTACAAATTCTTTTTGAAGTGATTGACCACACAATAAAATCAGATTTGTTTTAAGCTATTTGTTTTTATATGTAAGATACAAACTACTATTGTAAAAATGTTGGCGCTAGTATTTTAAACAACTTTTCAAACTATATCCTCAGTGAAAGTATTGGCAACATCAAACAACCCCAAACTAGCCTACAGAATCCCACCGTTTGGGGGAAGAGCTCATCTGCTCCATCCAGCAACCTGCTGCAAGGAACAATATAGCAGTTTGATGACTATTACCACTAATTGCACCATGTTTGGCGATAGCCGAGCTCGACTACGCTCACATGCTCAGCATAGCAACCGCTGCAAACTGTGCTTAACTCCGCTGGTTCGCTGATCGATCCACTATTGTGATTCTGATACAGAGCTGGGAATCCATTGTAGTTTTGTATTTTATCCATTTGACACATGCACAAAAGAGCACATCAAAAGAGAGCTATGAAGCGTAAGCCTCTGTGATTCTCACACTGTTCTAATATGATTATTGTTCCTCTTCTTGCTTCAGGTTGATGAGGATGTGGCTCTGGACCAAGCAGTGAAGTTTTGCCAGATACAGTTGGCTACTTCTGCCCAGCGACAGGTACATCCAGCTCATCTTTGTTACTCACCACGTATTCGCACTCCCGCAGGGTGAACATTCATTCGGAGCCACACTGTCACACTCTTTTCAGTCTGACTCGAATTCACACCAAAAAGTTATCCTACCCTGCGATGACAAGTGACGTTGAACTTTTTGAAGAGTTACAGCAACAGTATTGTAGATTTGATTGAACAACAAATGTACCACAAACGACAACAGACGGGCAGTGCAGCGCTTAAGAGCTTAGTGCCATTGATACTACTTAACTCATTCACTCCCAAAGATGTTTTTAAACGTCTTTTCAGACGTGGTCCAGAATTGGCTGGTACTGAATGAGTTAAAAGTGTAAAATATCACTCATGTTTTCATTGGTGCTGTTTTCTCCTCCCTCCCCAAAAAATGGTTTCCCTGAGCGTGTATTTTGAAAAGGGTTTTAACAATAATTCCTTGAAGCCAATCAGAAAATGTCAAACCTTTGCGAGGACAATAAAGGCATGTTTGTGTCAGTGTGATGTGGCAGAACTGCACCAAGCAGCGAGAATAGAGAATCGTGCGTGAGGCGCCCGGGGTCCAACACATTGCCTATCATTAATCATTGAAAACTCTCCACAAACACACTCCAAAATCTTGTCAAAAGTTCTCCGAGACTAGTGAACAGTGCTGAGCACATTAATTTTCTCCCATTTTCACGTTTAGTGTATTGACGAAAAATATTTGCCGGTATTCAGAGTGCATTTCATCTTGTTCATCAGGAGGTAAATTGTGCCAAACTGATAAATAATTTGGTGATCCCCAGACTTATTCAAGTCGATGCCGGCGCTAAATATAACCCAGTGAACCTCCCTATTGGCACTTGTGCCTTTTCCGCTAGTTCCCTTTATGTCATTGATCTCAGCACAGCTGTAGTTTGCCTGTCACTCGCTTGTTCAGAAGTGCCGTCACTATGCAACCAATCTGGTCAAAGATGGAAATGAAACACTGGCACATGAATGTCTTCTCGTCAAAAGTGTCATACAAACTGAATGTTTCTAATTAATTTGCGCGAGACCATGCTCATTAAAACAACAACAACAAAAATCACCACCATATTATCTTCGGTACCCTATCTGTTCTCCCCATTTCCCATGACTCGTCTTCATCACATCCTAATAAAAGAGTCGAGGGTGCATCTGGCGGCCTCCTATTTCTTCAGCCTAATCTAACAGCTGGCTATGTGGAATCATTGCGCCGCCTGCTCACATCGCAGAGTAGCAAATGTGAGGAGACACCTCTGTGCTCCAGGCCCCAACGTGAAAATTCTCTGCCTGCTTCCACGTCCACGCATTCTTTCAAGCCCACGCAAGTACAGAGTGCCAAGGTGCCTGTGTAGCACTGAGAATTAACGTTGGCTGGGTGGTTGCATTTATTTATATTATTTTAAATTTCCTCCATCGGAACTACATCCACATCTGCGCTAATCTGATTTAGGCCAGTCTCGCACCTTGTTCAGTTCTTAAACTCCACTGTACCAATGATTGGGAAAACTGGTGAGGTATTGGTTTACTTTTTTAAATGTTTAATTTATAAAAATGAATAGTCATGGAATAAATCATTTTTCAGCAATTCTTTTCACAGTTTAACAAACAGTTGAAGCAAAACACCTTCACATTTGAAAGTTAAAGCACCCATTCGTCTCCTCATTTTCGAAATGGCCGAGCCTTTATTCGGATCAAGGGTGGGCTGAAGCCTTTATCAGCTGATTTCAGGTGAGAGGCGTGCGTAGTGCAACGTTGACTGGTTGCCAACCAATCACAGGGCAAAAATGGAACTACAATGCAACCAATTTAAGTGAAACTGCTACCCCACCAACTAGCAAAATCTCTTCTGCCTTAATTCAATCAAATCTGACTTAATCAACAATTGATTAATTGATTATTCACACCCATTCCTAAGAATCCGGCTTCTGTCACACTCAGACTGGTTCCATGTGGTGTGCCGCAGGTTTCGAAGGCTGACATTTTCTAACACAAACCCCATTTCCATAGAAGTTGGGACGTTGTGTAAAACAAAAGGAAAAAAACCCAGAATACAATCATTTGTGAATCCTTTTCAATCTAAATTGAATTTGGTACACAGACAAGATATTTATCGTTAAAACAGATCAACTTTTAAAAACACTCAACAAGCGTTTGGCAACCGTGGACACTAATTGTAGAAGCTTTCATGGTGCCTTCACAAGATCTGCAGGTTACACACACACGCACACACACACACACACACACACACACACACACACACACACACACGCCATTACAGATGCTGGCTTTTTGGATGCTCCTTTTATACCCAATCATGGCAATTATCTGTTTCCATTTAACCTGTTTACCTGTGGAATGTTCAACTTTTTTTTTTTAAGTATCCCACAACTTTCTCAGTCTTCTATTTCCCCTGCCCCAAATTTTTGGTACTGAGTTGCAGGCATTCAAATTCAAAATGAGTGAATACTTCCACAAAACAAAAGCAATGAAGTTGATCAGTTTAAACATGAAATATCTTGTCTTTGTAGTTTAAGCATTGTTATATATTGTTTATTGAAAAGCATTTGCACATTATTGTTCCAACTGCTTTGGAATTGGGGGTTTCATAAGATGAGCTATCCCAATGGTGTCTGTTGTGCTGATGTTTCATTACTGAGTGAATCATCAAAGCTGGCACAACTGCGTAAGTGTTGTCCATGGATTGGGAAGGTTGCTCTTTCTTCGTCATTCAATTTGCCTGCTCTCTGCAATATGATACCCTTGGCAAGCTCCTACTTTACATGCCAGCTGAGATTCGAAAAGGCTTTTGCACAAGAGTTTCACCATTGCTAAACATTTTGTGCTTTTATGATTCCTTTGTAAAAACACACGTTGTCTGGGGGCGGGGTCTTCAACATTGTATCCCAGATTTTGAACAACATGAGACAGCCATGAAGAACCTGGCCATCGACGTCCTTCCATTCTCTTATTCAATTTTCATCCATTTAAAAAGGAGGATGAGAGAAAGTATTCATTTCTGCTAACTGTGCTCCACTGTTGCCATGGCAGCAGCTGTGGGAGCCAGCCCACTGTTGTCACAGGTTGTTTGTGCAACTCTTGTGTTTTGTAAGTGGTCCTCTAAAAGACATTCAGGAATGTAGCAGGGAGGGATTCGGAGACCGCAGTTTAGGGAAGTGATAGGATTTGTGGACTCATAACTTTGGCTTCTTTCACTACTGGGAGTTTTTGATCAGAGGATGCAATCTTAACCTACCTGAGCTGCGTTCGGCTGGTGCACCCCCAGTCAGTGAGAGCTGCTCATAACAACTCCCCCTTTCTGTGTCTCCCGCAGCCCATATGCGATGCGCCTACCACGCCTAAATACAAGGAGCACAGAGATCTCTTCTTCCCTGCCTCTCTGCCAACGCCGGTTCTGCTCGGCCACGCTACCTGCCACCCATTGGCCAACCAGGACGGCCAAGCCAAAGTGATGTTTGAGCCCCTGAGCAAGTTACCCAGACCTCAAACGTCGGGCTTCCATGATCAGCAACCACAGAGGAGAATGGCTTGCCACCCTGCGGCAGCAGCAGCAGCTTTGTCCTTCTTACAACACACAGGTAGAGTGAGAGACACTTCGCCACAGTCCAGGTTGCCGTCTTTTAGCAGAAGCTCTAAGACAGAGCTCGGCTGGACCAACAGAGGGCGCCTGTCGACTTCTGTAGTTGTATTACATAACAGCCTGTCAAACTGCATTACGCCTACGGTTCATTTTAGACTCTGTGACACAAGGTTTTGGTGTAATTATTTCACTTATGTACATGTTCAGCAGAGCATCTGTGAGTCAGCTTGATGTAATAGTTACCAGTGCACTCGCCCTTCCGTTGTGTCAGGAATATGTCACTCCTGGTCTCAATAAGTGCTTCATTGGAGAGTTTTGCGTTTTTAGTCACAAACAGCCTTTTGACATGTCTATGAGGGGCCAATCGGACATAGGTTTTATCCATTTATATTCATGAACAGTTTCATGGAAAATTCTAAATATCCAGGTCCAGAAAGTAAAAACCCTGCCACAGTTTGGCTTTAGCCACGGATTCTTCTGCTACTCCCCGGGAGCTTGTTGTGTTTTTACTCTCTGGACATTGATTTGACACCTCTGCTGAAGGGGTACATACTCGACTCGTCACGAGGCAATCACAGGGCACATATAGATAAACAACCACTAGTGGGGCCATTCACACCAATGAACAATTTAAAATCTCCAATTACCCGATACGTTTTGTAAGACGGGACCAACCCAGAGTACCTAGAGAACGACTGTCTGTGTTTTATGTTATGTTTATTATTTTACTTTATGTTAACTGTTTTGTTAAGCGCTTTGTTAGAGCTGCAGCTGCTGTGAAAGCGCTATATAAATCAGGATGTATGGTATTGTATTGTAAAATTTATGCAAGCACAGGGAGAGCATGCAAACACCACACAGGAAGGGCGGAGCAAAGATTTGAACCTCAAACCTCTGAACTATCAAGCAGTCATGCGACCCACTGGTCCATCATGCTCCCAAATAAAAACTTGAGTAATAAAAGCACGACATGGATTTTGTTTTTGTTATATAAATCAACCGCGAAAGTAGCCACGAGGTGGCAATGCTTGTAGAGAGCACCCAAGGCAAATGTATTCCCTAAAATGATTTTATACTTTGCGGCATTAATAAATCCAACTATGGGTGTGATGGTAATGGCTATTAATATATGTGACTTCATAATTCAAGATTTTTTCCTCAATGAAAGAATAAAAGTAAACTGTTGGCCAAACAGAGACTAAGATAAGATAAGAAAACCTTTATTTGTTTCACAATGGAGAAATTCCCAACTTTATTTTTTAACTTTTCACTATTTGGGAGACAATGAGCAGTTGGGTATCTTTTTAAATCTGCACAAGGGATACAGTCTTTGCATGCAAATACTCTCCACAACAATTAAAAGTATCAGGATAGTGTATATATTTTCTTTCTCCTACATCCAGACACCATTGTTGTAGAAGCTTAAAAATGTATTCATTCGTTTCTAATTAGATGCATCTTAGCTGCAGGGGATTTTTTTTTCTCTGTAAAAATGTTCTGAAGTGCAAAATTACCTTTTCCGATTGACGTCAATCCTTGCTCTAACTAAGAAACATTACGTTCTGTGTCTGTTAAAACATTGCATTTTGTGTCTCTTGCATCTAATCAGCAAAATGATCCAATCAATTAAAGATGTCTGAACAAAGACAAAGGTTGTGGCTACACATAAACAAAGTTGCAGCTGGGGTGACATTTTAATAGAATGATGTTTTTTTTTTTAATTATCATGTCCTTTGATTTATTATAAATGAACAGCAATTATCTGTTTGATCTGCTTATGGGCTGTAACATGTTTTTGTTGTTACTCCCCCCCCACCCCACCCTAGAGGAGCGTGAGGAGCTCACAGAGGGACTCTTGTACCGACAGCAGGAATCACACCTCTGTCAGCAGATGAAACTGGCCACTGTGTCCCAGGCGCGGGAAGCAGCAGCAGCAGCCGGCTGGTACCGGGAGGAAACGGCCACATGTAGCAGCAGCGGGAGCAGCACTCAGCAGTGTCCAGGTCAGCAACACAGCAGGTGGCTTTAAACAAGCGCAAGTGTACTCCACCTTAATGATGCCTGCAAAAGAAGTTATGTTTTGGGTAGCATGATGACTTTCTCAATTTTATGTAGCACTTTTGATAATTTATGACAAAATCCAGAGTAAATAGGATGTGTTTATTTTTGGGACTTGAATTCTCAATTGCAGATTGACTCATCTGCCTTTTGTATGAAACAAAAAAGTTATTTTAAAATGATCTGTTCTTTGGGATAAAAGAAATTGTATGGTTCAAAAGTAGAAAACAAGAAAACAAGATATATTTTCTAGCAGGAGTGACTTTTACACATTTTTGCTTCTTTGATGCCTTTAACATCTGAGCAGTCCTTTTTCTCTATAAAATACCAACGACAGCGATTAAAATGTGCTTTTGATGGGAAAATAGTGTATTTATGAAACAAAATCACCAGTATAAAAACTTAACATTTGATGAACTTTACAAACAATTTATTTAGCAGTAGTATTTATTAGTGTGTGTGCATGTGCATGCCTATGTACATATATTCCATTATCGCTTCTGCTTGTAAATGTAAATAATCTCTGTCATCTGTTCTCTTTTCTGACAATCTTTGTAGTAGATTGATAAACACTGAGTGCTTGTAACATATTTGCAAAGATCTGCCATGTTCATGGGTTTCAATATTCCACCTATCATTCCATTGAGACATGGCAATCTCATCCAAAAGAGACTCAATGCTGCCATCTGGCGGGAGAAATCAGAGCTGGCCAAATCTCTTCTCACTTTCCATTAATAAAATAAATACATAAACTTGACAGCAATTGCCGTCACTATTCATTAGGGTTCCCGTTTCACGTCAGCGTTACTCAGAGTGAACATTAATTGAATAATTGTTCTCCACCAAAATATTTACATGCCACTATTTTCCATGACGTCTGATTTCAAAGTCAATAGTTTTTCCACGATAACAACCAATCGAAGAGGCATGAAGCTACAGGTTATTAAGCCTACTCCCTCTTTTACATGACAAAACATATTTCAGCAAAGAAAATCATTGACCACAACTCAAGACTTAAGAAGCTCCACTGTACTGGATAGAGGCCATGAAAGTAAAACAATGACTCGTGATGTGTATCCATGTTTCTCCCCAGACCAGCAGCACTATGCCAGTAGTGATCTGTCAAAGCTTCCAGACCCCAGTCGAATCCGCTCCCGCGTCCCGCCTAACATGCCAAAGCTCTTCATCCCCTCTGCTGTCACTAAGTTCCCCCCGGAAATCACAGTGACTCCCCCGACGCCCACGCTTCTCTCGCCCAAAGGCAGCATCTCGGAGGAGACCAAACAAAGGCTAAAGGTGGGGTATTCCGAACGGCACTTTGGATTCTGTGCGCATCCCACAGCACTCATCGCTGACCTCTACTGTCTGCTCCCCACGCAGAATGTCATCCTATCGTCGCAGTCTGCCGCCACGGTCAAGAAGGACACTCTGAGCCAGCCTTCCCTGGAGGTGCAGGAGACATCGAGCCAGGAGTCTTCACTGGAGAGCGAGTCGGACGAGGAGGACGATTACATGGACATCTGAGACTCTCCAGGCCTCCTGTGTGGAAAGACCTTTGAGCGTTTATTCCATATCCTTCAAATCGAACTTAAGGTCCATGTACTAGCAACTGACAACTGACCTGTATTTGTGCAGTATACCTTCAAGTATCACAAGAGTGAGTCCGAGTACCTTTAGTGGTACTTTGAGAATCACTGATCTAGTGTAGAGTTGTATCTCACGAGTAAAATATGGTTGTCCTACAAGTGGGCTGAATTGTCTCAGAACAGAAAGTGACCTTAAGTTGAATGTCCAGGACATCAAATAAATTCTCAAACAGTTTTCCATACTCCTGTGCTAGCGGACCGCACTCGACTGACTCTTATCAAGCACTGCGCCAGTTTCACCGGGGGTTCTTGTTGCTGGAGAACACGTCGCTTACGCTTTGGTTTTGATTGATGCCATTGTCGCCCCTCCCCGTCAACTGAGAGAATGCAGTATTCTCATCGGCTCTGGCCATGTCACAGTGTGGCCCAGCTTGTGTGAATTAGCAGAGCTTTAGTCTCAGCATGACTCTAACGTGCCATTTATGCATATCACAGCGGCACGCCCAGCAGCCCGTCACCCATTTATGCCTCGCCATTTCTGCGGTCTGCCCCGAGCTGCACCTTTGTAACATGGGATGAGGACCGATGCCGGTTGTGGTGCATTTCGATGGACGGCACAGGTGACAAAAGGACAGTCACCGCACAACGCTGTAACCTGTAGCACACATGGGAAATGTTTACACTCAACCTTGGGTCAACCGAGCACTCAAGCGTGCTGCTTTTGTACTCGCCGTGTTCCTGCAAGACTATATTGTTTCTTTCTCGGTAGTGCATCTGTAGCTGTGAGGTTCTCACCAGGGAGACGCCCGTCACCAGCACTGATGTGAATGATGTTGAAAGAGGACGTTTTGTACATATCGTAATCCAAATGTCTTTGGCAGCAGTACTGAGGTGTGCGTCTGTGTGAGTGGGTGGCTGAGTGAGCGTGTGTGTGTGTGTGTGTGTGTGTGGGCGCGCACGCAAGAAATTGAGATTGGCTTTAATTCCAAACCCATAACTGAATTCACTCGAATTCATGCATGCTGAAGTGGTGTTTCTAAATTCCGATGCCTTTTCATTGGTCAATTTGTCACGTTACTCAGTGGAAGACACCAGAATGTTTTTTTTACTAATTGTTTTCTATCAAAATAATGCTATGTACTGGGTTGTTGTTGATTTTTTTTTAAACGTGAATCAAAGTGTAAATGTAAAAACTGTCGATGATTACGGTAGTCTTGACATCAAAACCTTTTTATATTTTTATTTCGTGACATGGTTGTTGCATTAAGGTGTGTGATATTGTTCTGTTTTTGTTTTTGGGGTTTTTCTGCTGAGCTTTTGGAAATGTACCCTAACTGAGAGCTTGCCTCAGTCTATCATGGATGTCTAACCAAAAATATATTTGAAAATGTCAAGACTTTGTTCTGCTATTGGCTATTTTAAATGCATCCCAATGTCTCATGACATGGAGCAATGCGGCAGATAACACCGTGTTTATCTCTGTGGTGAGTTTGAGGTCTGTGGGAGAGATGGGAAGACCAACGCTGAGCAACAGCGACACCACAACAACGCATGCTGACGTGTGACATCTTTGTCAAGTATAGTGATCTGTCATGGAATTAACTAAATGACATCTTAATGCATGTCTAAACACTTCCTTTGTATCTTGACATTTTCACATGTAGAAACAAATCTTCCATTCTACAGTATTAAAATATTGCTACTGTTCAGCCCAAAGTACCTCTTAACTCCTAATTTAGGTATTTGACCAAATCTACAATGGGACGTGTTTACACTTCAACTTGAATTACATTAAACCTTGAAATTATGAATCAAGCATTATCTTTTCTAAGGCATGTTCAATAAAAGACAAAGCCTCAACTACAAATAGTTTGTGGCTGTTTACATCTTTGTGTCAATACAAGTGGGCATATTGTCCACCAGATGTACAAGACACAAGTTCTCCTAAATGACTTAATCAGACTTGTCATGTTTTCTTGTTTGGGTTTGTTCATGCTGTATACGGGTGCTCGTCACAAAAGTAGAATATCATGAAAAAGTTGATTGATTTCAGTAATACTATTCAAAAAGTGAAACTCGTGTAATGCATATACATTCCACACAGACCGATACATATCAAGTGTTCATTCATTTTAAGTACGATGAGTATATGCATCCATTTTCTGATCCGCTTATGCTCACAAGGGTCGTGGGGCGTGTTGTAGCCTATCCCAGCTGTCTTCGGGCACCCTGAACCGCAAATCGCAGGGCACAGAGATGCACAACCATCCGTGCTCACACTCACACCTAGGGGCAATTTAGAGTGTTCAATCAGCTTGCCATGCATCTTTTTGGAATGTGGGAGGAAACCGGAGAATACCATCGGAAGGCACGGGAGAACATGCAAACACAGGAAAGCTGCAATCGAACCCTGAACCTCTGCACTGTGAGGCCGATGCGTTCCAGTCGACCACCGGGCCGCCCCAAATTAAAATGAATTAACACTTGAAATGTATCAGTCTGTGTCAAACGAATGTATGCATGGCACAAGTTTCACTTTTCGAATAACTGAAATAAATAAAAACTGAAAATGACTGCAAGTGGCAATATACATGAGCAAATTTATGTGTGGGCAGGGTTGTCAAACATGTCATTGCACGCCATAGCGTGAACAAAAATTGAAATGCAACTCTTGGTTTTGCTGCAATTTCTCCTTTTTCGGGTGTACACATCGAGTGAGGGCATCTCTTTTGCCAGTATCAATCCGTTAAACTCACAGGTGTGGCATATTAAGATACTAGTTCGACAGCATGCATATTGCACAGGTGTGCCACAGGCTGCCAACAATAAAAGGCCACTCCAAAATAAGCACTTAGGCTGAATTGCGTTTTCCCTCGGAGGGCTGTAACGATGTTTAATCTCATTATCGCATGATTACTTCTAAGGGTAACAAAATTCATTTAAAATCCCAACGACATTTATTACACATGACAATTTGACATTTCGATTTTTTTTTAGCAAGGATCATGCAAGGTGACACACATGATTTTGTTTCGGGGGAGCCACATAAAATGATGTGGCGAGCCAGATCTGGCCCCCAGGCCTTGGGTTTGACACCTGTTGGATAGAGACTGAGTCGGCCTAAATCCGCACATAATTGAGACCCGTTGAAATGCATTTGAAAACAAGATTTTGTTTTTTGTAATCTCCCCCCCCACCCAAACCCCAAAAATTGCACTCTACATTCTCTATGAAAAGCTTGGACTTTATCACGAATAAATAAATACATAAAAATACTAGGGGGAAAAAACTGAATAAGTGGATTCACCGGTGCTGAGCCATGTGTATTAGCAGGGTTAACTGGAAACCTGTTAATAATACCCCCAACCCGAAAAAATAAACAATTTGAGTGGTAGGGGGGCTAATTCATCAAGGGGTCATTGAGAGTGTGGGCACCAAATGCCCTTGGTCTGAATGCTTATGCTCTAACACATGTGTCAAACTCTAGGCCCAAGGGCCAGATCCGGCCTGCCACGTCATTTTTGCGGCCTGCGAAAGCAATCGTGTGTCAACTTGGATGACCCTTGCTAAAACCTGAACCGAAATGTCAATTCCCTCAAATCCGAGGGAAGATGTAACTCCAGATGAAAATGAGTTTGATACTCCTGCTCCAACAAATACAATGACGTAACGCCTGAAGTATGCTAGCCAAGACGTCCACTCGCTGCACTGTGTTTAGTTAGTTATAGACTACCTGTGTCGCGTACATGTACAAAGTAATAGCTCACATATGTTTAGTGTGGGAGTAATAATTACCCTATCCTATCCTATGACATAATTGCCTGTCCTCTTATTTCTCAAGGTACATTTTTTTGAAAACACAATAAGCAGAACATTTTGCAGTGAAAATGTTTTTCCTGAACAGACCACCCTGCGTACCACTTTGGTGCTGAAAGGGCTTGTACCCTCTGGTGTGAAGTCTGCGACACGAGGGAAGTCATTAGTCTTCATTAGCAACTTCAAGCAGTTTCTTATGAAGTGCTGCGAAGTTGTCATTTGCCCCTTTGCCCGAGTGAGATGTGGCCTTTGTTTTCTTATGTGGATGGCCAAATGTGAGCATCGCCGGCCCCCGCTTGCAACGTGGGACATTCACATATTGGGGGATTTACTCTGAACTTGATTACAAATAAGAGAACACTGCAGCTAAGGTTGCCGTTATGTTGGATTCTCCACCGTGTCCTAAATTCGACGTTTTGATTTTAAAATCCGCCACACACACTTGAACTTGTTCCATGCCAGCTTTGAGCTCCTCTCTCGACCACCTTCTCATAGTGGCCACTTAGGCATCAAAAGGGCATGCTGCATGGCTAATGTGAGTGCAAGGTGTGAGATTTCTCGTCAATCCACTCCGGGGGCTCTTTATTGGGCCGCAACAGAGCCGTCTGATCCTCGGCCCGGGCTGTATATTGGCAGCTGTTAACAGTGGAGCACAGGGGATCTGTGCAGTGAAAGCAAATGGCCGAAAGGCTGACACCAGAGAGGCTGAACATCCAGTGGCCAAGGCGACCTGTGCCCTGGATCTCTTCCTGCAAGTGAGCGGCAGGTAACGGGGAGAAAAGTGAGTCCAGCTTGGTTCGAAATATTCAGGTGGCCTTCTTTCACTCGGGTCCGTTTGCCAGTTTTGTCCCAAGGGCTCGCTCTGTTACCCCCACTATGACACCGGCAGAGTTGATCCACCTTTTGTCCCAATAGTAATGTTGGAGCTTGGGCAGCGCAGCGAACATAAATATATTGTGTAATTGCTCATCACTTCCTGTTACCATCCCCTCACTGATTCCAGCTATGGTTTTGGAACCGTAGTATTATTTTAAATGGATGTAGTGACTAATGTAAAAAGGGACACTGTACCAAGAAGACAAAAAGTGGGTTGAAATTAAAATTTCAAGGCAACAAACTTTGGAATTTTTAAATTGGGCATTTCAACAGAGTATATTCAGTTTTGTGTTGTGAAAATGGTCTTTTCTGCATTTGGCAATTTGGCCCTTGTATTCAGCAAAATCCACCCGCTTTCATTCGCCTCGGGGTGTTCATTTTGCCACTTGCCATTGACTAAAAATGACAGCACAGTGCCTAAGGGCTCAGCTTGCAAGTGTCACTTGACCAAACCCAGAAAACAGATGAGCTATGGTTGGTCTGTACCCGAACTGTTAGGCACTGTGATGTCGACAAAGATGGGTGCAATTTGCTGCTTAAATCATGTTCCACTAATGCAGCATTTATCAGAATACTGTGTTTAGACTAGTGGGGGCGCATAGAACATATTTGGAAGAACATTTTTGACTTGACTTCCCCTTTAACTTCCGTGGAATGTTCCAAAGAGAATATACATTGGTTAAATGTTTTTCTCTCCATGGCCTAAAGTGAGATTTGACAGATACTTAGGGGAGCTGAGAAAATAATATGTAAATATAAATCTCTGGAGGGTTTTAATCTAGGGCTACACAGGTTTCTGATGGGGCTATAGAAAAACCCGGTGAAGCGGCCCCCCCCCGTGAATGACGCACACTGTTCGAACAAACTCACATGTGTGCATACTGCTATTCTGAAACCAAATGCATCACATGCATGAGCAAATTAGCGAACTAAAGTCACGCAGTATATCAATATAATGTATATAAATGCATGCAGTTTGATTCTCAAAAGATAAAAAAAAATAAGATGAACATATTTCTCTTCAACAAATCACTTTTTTGCCTTTTCTACAAGATTAGCAGTTTTTGTGCCAGGGGGGCCCTCACAACAGGCCATTAGAGAAGCACCATTCCCAGCATGCTTTGCCGCAGTTATAATTCGCACTTCTGACTGTGTTTAGTGATATATGTGTTATATTGCACAGCTAAGGTGTAATATAGTTACAGGGCTGTTTTTTTCTAGTCATTCATGAAACTATTTTTGGTATTAAACTATTGTGAAGTAGCAAAGTAGTACATTCACCTTTATAACGTACATTTTCTTATAACGACCAGATTTTCCCCACAAAATAGTGAAAAGGCCTTTGTTACAAAGAACTGTGGGAAGCTAACTGCCGCCGCCACCTTCCGTAAGAAAAAAAATGTACAGCGCGGGATTCCCCTCCGTTGCAGAGCAACGCGACTGATCGACTCGGTACATTGTTGTACTTCCGGAGGCATGGCGCGGTCGACCAGACAAAGCTCAGCCAAGACTATGAATTGGCAAAGTCAAAGTTGACAATCATCCGCAATAGCAACAAAATCATGGCAGAGTTCGAGGTCAACAAAGATGACCTTAAAACAGCTTTGGGGCTTGGCACATCTTGAACTGGAGAAGGCACATTTCATTTGCTGGCTCAATGTTTCCAGAGATGACGCAGGAACGCTACAGTTGTTTGTTTCATGTCTAATAAAAATCATTTTTCTTCATAATGTATACACATATTTGTAATTGACATGTTTATACTGTATTACACGTTGGTGTTTTCATGTTCATACTGCATTGTATATTGTGGTTGGCGGCCATTTTATTGGAAATGGTTACAATAAACTACCATTATAGCATGCAGATTTGTGATGTCCCTCAAGGTACGTTGTAAGGAGGTTCGACTATACTATAATCTCGTGTATAAACAATACAGTTCTATATTGTGAGTACAGTAGTGTATCAGTACTCACCCTTTACTTATATGGGTGGGTATTTGTACCAGGCATTCGTGTCGGGCGGATACCGGCCTTATTTTAAAGGTATGTCACTCACGGAGGCCGCTGATACCAGCCTCCGATATTTAAGGGGGGGAATCTGATAGTGAGTAAGTCCTTCTTAGGCAGTAGCTGGCGGTATACTGCAACAGTTTGACACATTGGCAAGTCATCATCTCCGTCAGAAAGAAAGGTCCTTGTTGTTGTGAAACGTGTTGTATCACAAGTACCAGTGGAATAGGTCCCTTGTATCGGTGAGTACTTAAAGAGTGAATATGCGTACTGGTATCAGTCTGAAAAAAGTTGCATTTGGGCATGCCCATATTGTAGTAATATTATACTATATCCTCCTAACTACCAGTAGTTCAAATTTGTCCTCTGTAGAGGACATTTGTGAACCTAAATATCTCCCACCCAGTGCATCCAATCGCAATAACTCCTTTTGTGCTGTAAAGAGGACATTCGGTGCTTTCCAATGATACCAAATTTGTAGGGGGTGGGGCTTTGTTACTTTGACTTCTCAATAGAAGAAAATGGCTTCCCTCAGTGCAAGCACTTTTTATGGGAAGAGGAAAAGTAATACTTTTTATCAAACACATTTTGTCTGGAAATGCTGTTGGCATTTTATTTATAAGACTCTTATGAACACGTTAAAGTGTTGTTTGTGTTGTTTTAAGTGTATATGAGCCTAGTGTTCAAGTGTTTAAAAAATGTCCTCTGGAGTGGAATTTCAAAAAATCTGTTTGGAGTAGTCCAATTAATTCACATAGATTGGGGAATTTCAAAATAAATGTGATTGGACAACATTTTTTCTTCCTGGTAGTCAGGAGGATATCTGTCATGATTCGGTTTGTGACCAACAGGTGGCACTGTGGGGCTTTTCCCTGCAGCTGCACACCTGTTGGTCGTTATGTAATTAGTGCTTTAAAAGGACTTCCAGCCCAAGCACTCATTGTTGGGTCACTGTTGCTTGTTGTTTGTGTCTGTTTGTATGCTACTGTCATGTTTGTTTCAGTCATGTTTAGTTCATTGTTATGTTTGAGCTTCAGTCATGGTTTTGTTTGATACTTTGGATTCGTTTTGGTTGTTAGCACTTTGTTTTGGATTTAGTTTTCTCTTGTGTTTTATCAATACAATCTTCAAATACACCCTGCTCCTCCCTCCCTCTTGCCTGCTTTTTGGGGTCCACCACCACCCCGCAAACGTGACAATACCATACTAAATTACACAATACTACACTTTACATACAATCCAGTATTGTATTGTACTATGTATACTATATATTCAAAAGGTAGCCTGTGAGAGTTTTTGTGGACTGGCCTTGCAGGGTGATGCCCTCGGGCTCTAAGGCGGGGGTGAGGAGCAGTAAATAAACAACAATTATTAGACGTTAAG
The DNA here is from genome assembly GCA_026261675.1 of Hippocampus mohnikei. NCBI lineage: Eukaryota > Metazoa > Chordata > Actinopteri > Syngnathiformes > Syngnathidae > Hippocampus > Hippocampus mohnikei. The sequence continues at coordinate 14,884,087 of JAKGUB010000348.1, forward strand.
CGGTGTAAAGAGGTGTGCAGATGGATTAAGGTGAAAGTCTATTTACCTTAGACAAGATGTTAACCCCTTAAACACTGAGCTAGACCAATGACCTCTGACTTGGTTGAGGAGGAAGCCAATGCAGCCTTGTTCCAAGTGCTAACTCCTAAGTGAGGAGAGCCACACGCAACCTGTGATTAATAACTCCGAGGGCAACAACTGGTTTCACATAAGGAGGACATCACACACACGTCTTCAAGGCCAATGTTGTGCCACTGTGGCGAGGAGGATGGTGCTGGGGGTGGGGGTTTCGAACAGAAGCCCGCATTTAACATCACTTGGTTGTAAAATGATTGCACGGAGCTCTCTGCATCTTTAAGTGCATCATTACAAGCTGTGGGGTTTCTCCTTTTTATTCCTCATCGACCCGGTGCGGGAATGTAAAACAAGGCCATCGATATTTTCACAGCGAATCTTTATGCACCCTGCGATTTCTGATTGCACAGTGCCAGAATGTCCTCTAAAGTGCGCCCATTTCAAATGCATTAAACGTGTCCCCCTCCATACAGTTACTGAAGCGGCTTTAATGCAAAGGTGTTAAGAGAAGGCTCTGTTTGTATGCAGCACGTGAAAACAATGAGCAAGTGAAGGAGGAAGCGGTGTGACTGTGCAAGAAAAAAAAAATCACATAAAAATCACTTCAATTCAAATCTTCTTTGTGTGGCCTGCATTAACATGCTATGACACAAGCGGGGACGGGTCCACGCAAGGACACCCCGTGGATTTGGCTGCATGCGGATGGCGGGAGGACGGCCGGTTTGTTACGGCAAGTCTTTATTGCTCGTCCCTCCTGTACCATTCAGGGCTGACTTTGGGCTCGTGGTGCTAACTGGTTGTTAATTGCCAGCCTATACACAGGCTTTCAACGCATGCAGAAACTAGCCTCTCTCGGGGAAACTAGCCTAATGAGATTATCTGTCAGAGCGAGGGCCTGTCTAGACAGCCCCAATACACACACACACACACACACACACACAACATGGCAGTGCTGCAGGCATGAGAGCACGCCCTCAGGTAAAATGTACCTGTGGAAGGAGCGCTACAGTGTTATCATCACACCATTATGGCTTTGCGCGGACTTTCCCTCCCAGCGTTATTTCTTTTATGGAGAATAAAGATGAGAGTGAGTTCAATATCAGCAAATGGAGGTGGAAGACTTGAGTCACAGGTCTCAGTTGGAGTTAGATTGAAGTCACCAATTTTAGAAGTTGGGACTTCCTTGGCGAAATTTTATAAACGACTCGACTTGACTCTGAATTGGTATTCATGAGATTTGACTGGATTTAGACGGTACTACATGACTGAACAAGAGTTGCCCGTTTACATTTTAAGATCTGCACAAAAGTCTGCCATTTGTTTTGTTTTTGAGAAAAAAAGTTTTTGTGTATTGCGAGCGAAGCTGGCAAGCCACAGGTAGGCCCATGCTGTGATAGCATGAAGCAAGTATGGCAGGAGACTCAACATTTATTGCATTTAGATTCAAGAATAGGTTTTTCAATAACATCGAGGAAAAACACAACAGTAACATACAAAGTTTGTAAGTCAAAGACATGCCGATCAAACCTACGGATGCAGGTCAGCTAGGTTAGCTTCACATTTTAGCTCACGGATTGATGGTCAAACATGAACTAAGCTTCATGCGGGTTATATGGAGACTAGTTTCACCTGAAAACTTGAGTGTGTAAACTCGAGACTTATTTATGACTTGCACAGGTCGAACTTCGTCCCACCTCTGTCAAATGCTAATTATTTGGATTTTTATGAACCACCTCCTCGTCACTAGCTATACAGCTATATCTATCTAAACTCTGACATAACTTCTATCCCTTTTGCGGGATTAAGTGACTACTAGTCATTTAGCACATTGCTTGCACACACACACACACACACACACACACACACACACACACACACACACTTTTTGTGTGCAGTTGTGTCTGTGTGAATGATCTTTACGCAGCTTTTGGTGCCGCTGCCCCTCCATCCCCGATCTACAAGCAGGAAAGTACGTCCATATTTGTTTAAAAGTCTCTTAGCAGTTAATAAAGATGCATTTCCTCCAACCCTCTTCCTGGGGGGACGGTATCAAGACTCTGTTAAGTTTCTTTGATTTCTGCCACCTCCAATCACAGCAGGACACTGACTCATCATTGTGGCACTTCAAAGCCTGGGAATGGTCGGCCTGACCCCACCCACAGCAGAAGCCCCCTTAAAAGTCACGGTCATCCCAGAGAGAACAACTGAAAGATGCTCACATCAGCGATGCAACTTGACTGAATGACTGGATGTCTTTTTTTTGTTTTTGTTTTTTTTTTGCAAGAGAAAAAGAACAGTGGATATCATTACGTGGATTCCTTATTGGCCCTCTTAACTGGACTTTTTTTGGTAATATACATTACGCTTGAGAATCGTGATAATGCAGTCCATCAGGGGTAAATCGACTTTTTTTGCACAATAATTAGAAGGTTGTTTTTAAAAAGAGTTCATTGTAGCCTGAGGCTGATCTTATTTGTCGAATAGACTTGAAGGCAAACTTCAGCGGCCCTCCTCCCTCTGCCATGGCTTCGGGTGATGCTTATCTCCAGGGCAACATCCGCATGACTCTGGAGGACCCCGATCTCTGGCGAAGCTTCCATGAGATTGGAACAGAGATGATCATCACAAAACCGGGCAGGTGAGATGCGCAAAAGAACATCAGCGATAGCTATAATGTTCAAAAGTGCTTTGTGTCTTCTTCTTGCATTCTCAAGTGCTCATTTGTTTTGTAGGAGAATGTTTCCACACTGCAAAGTCAATCTGTCTGGCCTGATTCCTTGCGCCAAGTACATTTTACTGGTTGATATGGTGCCAGAGGATAGCTTCAGATATAAGGTATGTGCAATACCCGAAATGGAAAAAAAAATGTGAAGAAACTTTGTGATTGTCTCATTACACTGGTGAACAGCAAATTATAACCAGAGATGGCTTTATGTGATCCTGAAAGTATTTCTGAAGCCGATTTGAAAAAAGTGTCTTTACTTTTTTTTTTTCCAGCACATCAAGTTTTTGAGATATTTTCATTTTTTGTTTTTGAGTTTGCCCAATGAGAGCTTGAGCAATATAATTTTGGAATTTTGAGCTGTGACGCTGCGGAAAATATAGTCCAACTGTTGCTGAACCTAACCCTAAATTCATAAAAATGACTACTTGTATTCCATATTATTATTATTATTAATATTATTATTATTATTACTGTTTTGTTAAGCGCTTTGTTACAGCTGCTGTTGTTATGAAAGCACTTTTATAAATCAGGATGTATTGCATTGTATTATTATTATTATTATTATTATTTTTTAAACATGATAAGCTAGAGGAAAAAAATGAGGGCAGATTTGGAATCTGTGCAGTTTTTTTTTTTTTAAAAAAATAGCACAAATGTGTTGACCGGTGTTACTAACCCTCCTTGCAAATTTGTGAAATGATCCATTTCCATTGCATATTTGATTACAGTTAGCGAAACAAACTGAAAAGCTACTTTTAACCTTACAACAGGTCAGTGTCAGCCTCGGTGTACCAGGAAGGTGACTTATTGAATTAGAACACACTTTCTTCACTTATTTGTATAGCTCGTCCTGTTGATTTCTCTCAGTCTCCCCAGACAAGTTTGTCACCCCCCCCCCTTCCCCCTGCCCCCCACCTTTACTAACATTGAACATCAAAGCGTGCTATCTCTTCCTGTTTTTCTATCCCCTGCTGGGAGCCCACTGTACTACCCGCTATCTCAGTGGGTGGTACAGTCGGCCGTCACTCTCCCCTCTATCTTCCTCTTCTCACAGTGGGAAGGGGAGAAAACTTCCCTCTCCGTCACTCAACTCGCTCTGTATGACAGATTAGCCTTTAATGACATTCTGTCTCCAACCTACAGTGGAATAAAGAGAAATGGGAGGTGGCGGGAAAAGCGGAGCCTCAGCCCCCCTGCAGGACGTACCTGCACCCCGACTCTCCGGCCCCGGGGAGCCACTGGATGAAACAGTCCATCTCCTTCCTCAAGCTCAAGCTCACCAACAATACTCTCGACCAACACGGCCACGTAAATTGAAAACAGAATCATTTGAGCTGATAAAAGAAGAGCGTTTGACCCGGTTTTCCGCCCGTCTGCAGATTATCTTGCACTCGATGCATCGCTACCACCCGCGCTTCCACATCGTTCAAGCCGATGACCTGTTCAGCGTCCGCTGGAGCGTTTTCCAGACTTTCACCTTCCCGGAGACGTCTTTCACGGCAGTCACTGCCTACCAGAACACAAAGGTCACTTTCTGTAGATGCTAAGAGCCCAACATTGAACTGAGATTCTTGATCTACTTTTGACGTCTTGACTCACAGATCACCAAGCTGAAGATTGACCATAACCCGTTCGCCAAAGGTTTTCGTGACGAAGGCACGACTAAGAAAAGGTACTGATCTGAAACTATTTTAAAAAATGAACTAGGGTTTTGATTCGATCTGCTGAAACTGGTTGCATTGACACGGGTGCTCCGATGCAGGCGCGCAAACAAGAACCCGGGCGAACTCGACAAGAAAGTCAAAGTCTCTGAAATGAACGGGAAGTCTGAGGACGACAGTCCATCAGGTATTGAATTGTTTCCTCTTTAGATGCTGGAATCGTCCATGTCCATCACGAATGAAACATCTTGTAAAGTCGGGGAATTGCGCCTTCAGAAAATGTTTCCAAGTGTAAAGAAGAATGTGGCATTCAGCAAAGAATATTCTCTTGAGAACAGGGGGAAGTTCAGTCATGTTCTTTCCAATAATGTGTTCCATGGACCCCTACCAAGTCTCGACACGCTATTGTGATTCATATTGCAATTGTGGAATACGAATTGGGAAGAACATTTTTTATCCATCTGAGGGGGCGACCATTTTGCCTTGTGCAGCCACATGCTGTTGACTGGCTAGAGGCTAAGGTAACGACCATTGACGCTCACCCGTTTTCTGGGTTTGGTCATGTGATGTTCATAGCAACTGTGATGTCATTTTCAGTCGACGGCATGTGGCAAAAGAGATTTTCCTGCTCAATTCATATTCTATAAACGCAATATGAATCACGACTCTGTTTAGACTAGTGGGGGTATATAGAATGCATACATTTTAAAGAAAAATGTTCACTTCCCCTTTAAGTGGGAGCGTAATGGATTTAACATACCTGATCTTCCATACGTCATACATGTTTTTCTATTTTTTTCTTAAAAACAAATTTGAAAAAGTTCTTCTAGACATACTGGTGAATGGGGTCCATAAAATAGTTTTCCTCAATGTTCTGATAGTGGCCTTAATGAACATTTGGTACTCTCTGGAAACAGGCGAAACTGGCGACGCCATAAAAAGTAAATTAGTCTCATGAGACCAAATGGCCATTTCAATCGGAAGTGAGAAGAGAGCGAGAAAAGAGGTTTGCTTCCTTCCTTGGTTGGCTCCCGAGATGTTTTCTTTTGTCTCCTAGTGGGAAAGTTGAATCTGAGGAGTTTTGTCATCCCAGATTTCTGCAGGTCGTCTTTTGACGGTTACGACGGAGATGAAGCAGAGCTGCAAAAGAGGAAGGAGGCGGACGAGATCAAGGAGGAGCGCTACTCCCCTTGGTCCGCAGAGAGGAGGCAACACAGCGCCAGGAACGGCTCTCCTCCTGCTGCTGAAACACGGGACATTTACAACACCGAGCAACTGGTTCCTGCGCCGGCATCCTACCAGCCTTACAGGTGACTACTGGCAAAGATCCGAGGTGGCAAAATATTAACAGTCTACTCGGGCAGAAGTACACACACTTGTGTACAGGAAGTCCAAGGTAAATTCACTCATTTACTTCAAGGTAAAAAGGTACAGCCTCTGAAATATACTTAGTAAGTACAAAAGTAGAAATGGAATTTTATGGTCAATCATGTAGAACGGGGTCTTCAACCTTTTGGAAGCTGAGAGCTACTTCTTGGACAGTGATTAATGCCAAGCGCTACCAGATTGGTCCACACTCCTGAAATAAATGTGTTCAAATTACTTTGAATAATGGTATTAGTTGGGCCCAACCAATTTAATCAAGCCAATATTAGCTCTTTTAAAATAGTCAAAAATCGGCAGAGCAAGTCGGCTGATTTTATTTTATTTTACACATTGCAACATAAGACAAAAATAATGACAACTCCCAGTACTAAAAAGAGTTGCAAAGTTGAACAAATACTTAAGTACAAAGTGTAAAGTGTAAAACAGTCAAAAGTTCTGCCTGTAATTGATATCTTTGTTGGAAGCATTACGAGAGCTAAGCTAGGTTAGCTTCACATTTTATTTAATAGTTGTTGTTTTTCTTTTTTAATGTAAACCAATTGATTGATTAGCAGAATTCTGTTTTGTCAAATATCAGAATCAGCATCTAGCTAAAAAAAAATCTATATCGGTCAGGCCTTAATTATTCGTCTAGTTATATTTAGCAGTTAATGATATTTATTTACGTGAAGACGCTGAACGTGTTATTAATTTCTCACGATAATTAGAGAACAGATCATATCAATGTTATCAACATGTTATTTCAATGAATGTTTTCTAGAGGTGACATTTTCAAATGATCACGACTATAATCCTTCCTTGGAAATCACAACTGTCCCATCCTTGCTGAGCTATTTTTTAGAACAAGGCTCTGAAGGTTTCTCATGTGGCCCTTTGGGGGCTACCTGGTGCCCGCGAGCACCACATTGGTGATACCCTGATGTAAAATATGCATTTTAAAAATATACATTTTGGGAATCTAATATTCTTGACACAAAGTGCTAATTATCCTTTTTTTATCCTATCAAAACAATGCCATCAACAACATGCTAATCCTGTCTCAACTCACTAAAAATTATGAATTTTGTCATGGTAACTTTGTAACTTCATCATAATTTGGCAGCATCTTGTCATTGTGAAGCACAATACTGATCTTGTGTGTTTGGCTTGTCAGGTTCCATGAGTATGGAAAGTCTCCCTCCCCGTCCTCCAGCGTCGGCAGCAGCGCCAGCGGCTCGGGGCGCAGCAGCTTCGAGTCGCGCGTCCCCGACCTGGCCGTCCCTGACCACGACTCCTCAAAGCCCCGCACGCACGAAGTGGCCCCCTCCCCTTGCGCGCCTCAGCATTTCCCAAGCACCCAAGACTACCCCGGTGTGCTCAACATGACTGTGGCCCAGGCAAGCAAGCCGGGCGTTCTGGGCCACCACATCTACGGCCCTTACGGCGCCGAGCAGACCCTGGGTCAGTGGAGCGGCTCGGGTCCGGCCCAATACCCGCCTCCTCACCACCTGACCGCCGATTACACCGCGCAAGCCGTGCATCCCTATCCCCATGGCAACGTGACCGAGTGGAGCCAGTACCCGCTGTTCTCTTATTCTTGCTGGTGAGCGCCTCTCCGTTGGAGACGGAGTGATTTTCACCATGCTGACACAGTGTTGCTCACGGTGTCATGCGTACATGTTTACACGCAGCGACCGGCCAAGGCCTGCAATGACGATACAATAATCGGTGATGTCATGCAATGAGTCGTCTGCGGCTCACACAGGATGAACTGAGACATACTATGCCTACAAAAGTGTGCAATGTCATTCTGAGCAATTGGTCTATTGTCGAGGTGTCTATTTATTTTGTATTTCATGCCATCTTTTCGTGAATATATTTTTGTTAAAAAATGTAAAAAGGGAAAACTCAGAAAGAGAAAGAAAGTAATCATAAGAAAGTGTGCAATTCATTTTTTGTCTTCCAGTGTTGATGTGATCTGAAAATAAATGGTGTCTCTTAAAATCTGACTTTGCCACAACATTCACTTTAAATGTATTTTAGATTAGATTCTGGCTCATTTCTCACAGGTACGAGGCAACAATAACAGACTGCAGATTATGTCAACATTAATTCAACAGCACATACAGTTACAGTATAAGTAGCATGTAGTGCACATGTGGGCCAGGGGACATCCTTTTAATTTTTTTCTCATTTTAGCACAAAATGTCACAAAAAAATCTAAAACTGCATTTCCCTATGCGGAAAAAGTAATTGTTAAATCACCCTTTGTTAAAATCACAAAGTAACTATGACTAACAACAGTTTTGGGAAAGCTGAGTTCAATTTCATAAGCAGCACCCTAGCACCACATTTGTTGAATCAAGACTTCACATAAATAGAATTTGTCAGACAATGTGAAGCAGGCTATAAGATCTCAAGAATCAAATGCATCATTCTACGATCCGAAGAAATTAGAAAAAATAAACAAAAAAGTCCATCAGTCTGGAAAAGGTAACAAAGCCATTTCCAAGACTCCGGGTCTTCAGCAAACCGCTGTCGGAGCCATCATCCACAAATGGAGAAAACCGGGAACAATGGCTCATCCAAGAAGATGCAACAGAACCTAGCACAATACCCAAAGTACTTAAGACCTGGCTGTTCAGGTCAGTGTTCACCACTCTACCATAAGAAAGACCTGGCCAAAAATGGCATCCGTGGGAGAGTTCCAAGACGAAAATCGCTGCTGACCAAAAAGAACACAAAGGCTGGTCTCATATTTTCCAAAAGACATCTTGATGATCCTCAAGACTTTGGGAAAAACATTCTGTGAACTGATGAGTCAAAAGTTGGAACTTTTTGGAAGATGTGCGGCCCGTTAACGTTTGGGATAAAAATGGCACCGCATTTGATCAAAAGAACATAATGCTAACAGTGAAGCATAATGGTGGTCTTCTGTGGCTGCTTTGCTACCTCAGGACTAGGAAAACTACTCGTGATTGATGGGACAATGAATTCTGCTGTCGACCAGAAAATCCCCAAGGAGAACGTCCGACAATCAGTTTGCGACTTCAAACTCGAGTGGCATAACCCTTGATTAGGTTCAAGGGGCAATCAGGGAGCAATTACTTTTTCACATAGGGAGGTTTGGATTTATTTTGTGTGTTGAAATAAGTAAATTGACATTTAGAAACTCCATTTTGCTTTTGTTTGAATTGTAAAATTGGTTTGACAAACTGAAATCTTTGTGTGATAAATATGCAAAGAACAGAAATCAGGAAGAGGGCAAATACTTTTTGCGGCACTGCATATATTTGTTTGCCACTCGGTAATTTCAAATTCATCCATCCATCCATCCATTTTCTGAACTGCTTGATCCTCACTAGGGTCGCGGTGGGTGCTGGAGCCTATCCCAGCTGTCTTCGGGCAGTAGGCAGGGGACACCCTGAATCGGTTGCCAGCCAATCTAATTTCAAATTCAATCGGTTAATATACAATAATGGTTTATGTGTAATAATATGACATACTGTGTACGATTATATGCTTTTCGGTCATAAGAAACCATAACTGACTGAAGTGAATTTGGCAGGACGTAATGATAACGTCTTATGAGTGTCTATTTCTTCAGGTATGAATCGGCTATGACTATGATGAGTAACAGAGAACGATAGCTATGTAATATGGTGGGACTCTACACCTCTGCAAACTAAACCACAACAATAAACATCCCATTGTCTTGAATGCATATTTCCCTCTGTCCCGCACAATGTCTTCCATTAACGTGTCTGTGTTATTTGTGAACAAGCTTCTGCATCGGATTTCATGAGATATGGCCAACGGGTCTAAATTAAGCGTGTCTGCCGGCGCGCATCTGCTCGTTTTCGGCAATGTTTAAAAAGCGGCACGTCTTCAATTGTGTTTATTTGTATTTCTCCATTGTCGCTCTAATGAGCGCCACTCTGTAGTTTCGACAGGCCCAGCATGCATGAAAGACTGCGTCTAAGTGCGACTGCAGCTCACCTGCTGAGGTTTACCCACTAGCATCATAAAGCAAAGCACGACTCTTGTTCTTCATGTGAATGACTCCCAAAAGCATGACAATGGGGGGTTGTTGGCCACCCTTTCGCAACTGGAAAGCACAGCCTGAGTACTGCGCCTCCACCCGGGATGGATATGAGCCACTAATGACTGTTGTAAATGGGAGTAGGGGGCTCATCCTCCAGGAACACATCTCATCGAGTATACAATTCATTTTGTTGGGGGCTGCAGGAACCAGCCCCTTTGTCAGTTTTGCCTTCCGCTGCAATGTAAACCGCCAAGTCCGTCATTTTGGCTTCGGAAACGAAGTTTTTTTCAAGGTCAGAGAAATATCATCACACCTAAGGCGATTATATCTTTTGCTAAATATATATATATTTTTTAAGATACAATTGAGATTTGCCAGCGAATGAACAGTAACTATAGAAAGTGAAGTATAAAAACTATATGGAAAAAAAAGAGTGGAATTTCAATTGGATTTAGGTCTGGGCTCTGGTTGAAAAATGTTCATTTTCATGGGATTCATTGTACCGAGGCTTTAGACTATCAATTGTCATGAGTACTGTACAGCCACATTTTCCAATACAAAAAGGGACACATTTATTTTTGTATTAACAGGCATTAGTGATTATCGTATTTATGACCTTTTATATATTCACTAGGGATATACAGTAGGAATTTAGTTGGTTTATATTATTTCCTGCAAAATTGTTAGCCATGGGACTGGTGGGTCTTTTCCATTGTATGTTGTTTGTCTATTGCAATTTGCTCAGATGGGAAAATTCTCAACAGCACATTTTTGCTAATGGCTCTTTGAACACAAGTTTGCATCACTAAATGTAGATTAAAAACATAAAATCTAATGGTGGAGATGCACTTCGATGAGAAGGTTGAGTAGCAGTCTATTGAGTAGTTGCAAAGCAGTCCGGACAATGGGCATAAAGGCTTCTCGTACAAAAAAAAAAAAAAAAAGTTGTTTTCTCTTTACAATCCCACTAGGTCTAATCGGCGTAATATCACATTAAGGCGTAATCTGGGCCTTTTAGTTGCTCTGAAAATGGTCAAAGAGCAGCACATCGACTTGCCTTAAGATGTCTATAAAGTCCACTGGTGTGGTTAAGTGCAAGACACATGTTTTAAGTCTCCCTTGGTGGTACTGCAGCTTTAGAAAAGAAAGATTGACGTATGTTGATCGTGGACGTCCATGACTGGTGTCAGTGGGTCCCTCCAGACAAGCAGCACAATGGTGTGAAAGATAGCAAGTGGGGGGTTGTTGGGGGGGGGGGCAACAGATGTAGAGGAAACACTCTTGAGAGGAAAGTAGTGGTCAACCTTCATAAAGCTGATGGGAGTGCAGGGCCAAATGGAGAGGAACTAGAAGAGACCGGCTGTCTGGAATAAAGGCAGCAAGACAGCAACCGTTACAGTCGTCTCGGTCCACCTGTGTGAATCCAGTTGCTTCAGAAGCTTTTAAACATTCAAGCTGTGGAAATCTGTGCAAAGCCCTCCGTCCCATATTGAGCTGTATTTTTTTCCATGAACAGCCAAAAGGCAACTGAAAGAGGATCATGATTGCTGAAGAGGATCAGTTCAGGAACGTTTCTACAAGCCACGGTCTAGGAAATAAATAAGTGCATACATTTCTATAGCGATTCAAAAAGATTGAATATACTGTTAATTTTCATTGAACTGGGCATGCCCTCAAAACTTAATCTTTCAAGTCAATTAAAATTGGAGTTTGAAAAGAAAGAGCTGTAAAGAAGGCATCCAAAAGTGTATACCAAAATGAAGGGTGAAATATCTTCATTATCTACAAAGTTTAAATGATGAATAAAAGCCCAACATAAACTGAGAGAAATTATTGTAATTGAGTAAGGATGAACATTTAAGTTCATGGTTCATGAATGAAATGTATAATAAACCCCTTGTCGTTGCATGACTGGACAGAAACATAGTGATGGGTATATATTACTGTTTTATTCTTTACCACAAGAATACATTTGCATATCTTGGTTGACAGGCTTTTAACCTGTTACATGGAAGAGAAATTGTTTGTTTTTGAGCATCACAAAGAATGAGAAGCAAACGCCAAACAAAAAAGACAAAAAAGTGCAACTTTTTACATTATCTCCATTAAATTACGTGAGGTGTCAAACAGAAGCCAACTAATTCACACAACAAAACCATCTAGATAGCAGATGATTCCGCAGTTCTCCGTGACATGACATAACTTGCACAGTAAGTTGTAATCGAGTGAAGGAACACACGAGTGACAGAAGCATTACGGCAGTGATTGGGTTTTCGTCGCACTAAAACCACAGGAACATCATTATTTTGATCTCGCTGCACTCTTGATTCCATTCCGAATCGGTGCAACAATATTGCGATAGTAGACGCACAGCCACCTAATCGCTACCCAAACTTAAATACATCCATACATATAAAGTGGATGTCAAGCGTTTACACACCCTTATTCAAATGGAAGGTTTTGTGATATAAAGGAGATCATGATAAAGAAGTTCAAAACTTTTCCCACCATGATTTTGACCTATATACAGTATAATCTGTGCGACACAATTAAAAAAACAAAAAAAAACAAATGAGTAGATGTGGCCATACAAGAATGCACAACCTCCGATGACTAGAGATGTTCAGAATTAACGAATCACATAAATTGAACTCCTCATATTAAAGAGGAGTAAGCACACACATGCCACCATTTAAAAGGCCTCTGATTAATCCAAAATAAAGTTATTCTTGTCAGCTTTTCCTGATGTTTTTTTTTTTTTTTTCTAGCAGAAGCCCGTATCTCACTGATCGGCGAAGGTTCGCGGGATGTTGCCACTCCCGACACTTCACTGTAATAAACTGTTCTTTCGGTGGTGAGCAGCAGCATTGTGTTACAGGAGCTCAAAGAATTGGCCAGTGACCGGTTTCAAGGTATAGTTGGTTTGAACATAATCGCATCCCCATTCATGAGGTTGTGCACACTTGTGCAACGAAGATATCTCAGTTGTTGATTTTTATTTGATTTTCTGCATTTGTGTTGTTTAGGTTAAAGATCACATTCGTGGTGTAAAAAAATGCTTGCAAATGATTTATCATTAATCATAAAAAAAGTGGCATTCTAACACGGTTGTGTAGATTTATCTCCACGGAAGCTTTCAGAAGTGCAAGACGACAAGGCACCAAGTTAGAGTGCACCGGGTGATGCCTTTGGGTTACCTCCTGGTATTACCCAGTGGAAAGGGCTTGGAAAACAACAACATTCTTTCAAATGGTATTGCTGTCAATTCTATTGGGATGAAATGACTTGAGCCACCCCCAATTCTCCCCTTAGCACATACTCGGGGCGTAACATGAAAAAAAAATGCTTTTGAAGGGTGATTTTTGTTGTTGTTTTTTTGAGGGGGGTGAGCGGTTAATTAATACACACATGCATGTTATGTTAATCTACATAATATAACATTTTGCTGTGTAAAGATCCCATGTTACACATGACCAGTGAAACCTAAATTCCGGTATGTGAAAAAAAAAATAATATGGCGGGTGTGGCTTATATTCAACAATCTGGAAATGAAGGTTTTTAAATTTTATATCGCATGGTTGGTGGCGATCAAAAATAAATGCATGAAGACGGATTTCTTGAAGACACCTAGGCAGGCCATAAAAGTGCAGAATACATAATCTACACGTGGATGATGACGCAACACAGAAGCGGCCGATATTGTTGGCCATCATTATTGGTTCACTGCTTGTTGATCATTTCATTTTGGCCTTAATTCCATGACTACAACCCTGCATCTTTGAACAAAATGGCTCTTTGAGTGTAATGTTGCAGACCCCTTGTCAAACAGATATACTAGCCCAAAGTTAGCTGGGATAACCTTGAGCTCACTGTGCCCCAAATGAGGACAAGCGCTATAGAAACGGGGATTAAAACAATCAGGTCCACAGAATCCACCATTATGACCATTGCTAATTGGATTATTGCGATTCAGTCCGCCTGGTGTGTGGACCAAATGTGTCCCCAAAGTGACCTGAGAACAGACGATGTCACTCAAAATGTCGTGTTTACGTAAATAAATATAGTCTGACATGTCGAGGGGCTGATCTTTTTATCGTCTCATATCTACAGAGGAGCGATGTCGGAGGAGGTAGAAATGTTTGGTGGAAATGAGGTGAGGCTTTTCGATCTCCTCGTTTTATGGAGACGTCTACTCAAGAAGATTGCATGTCATTGCAGAATAAATGAACCGTCTGCATGGCCGAACCACGACTATCACCACAAATTTCCACTTGATGCTTTATGTCAAATCATAAAGTCAGTAACACAACTCAAAATAATTTTGCAGAATCACAGACGATTGTCTGTAGTCTCCCCAGGATTCTTTCCCAGCTTGCGTGGAACACGTATTGGGCTTTTGATGACATTTAGGTTTGATAAATGCGACCTGACCGTTCAGACTGAGGTTGGAAATAGAACCAATCTAAGACCACATATGGAAGTGACCCAGGCAGGATGTGAAAAAAAAAAAAAAAATCAAATATGGGTGACATTTGGGCAAAAATTTCAGATTTGGATCACAATTGGCAACAGTCGGGGTGTTTTTAAGAGGCACGAAGAAAGGTCAGTAAGCATGACATAATGCTGCCATAAATACTGAGTAAGATTAACATGATGAAAGGTGTCTTTCGTACTCAGCCACGTACCCATTAGTCTTCATCGGTGCTGGTGTGTGAGCTGAAAAAGTCATCTTCCCATGATGCTTTGAGATGTTGCTCCAAGGTCTTTGCGAGTGCCATCACAGCTGGTGGCATGAGCACCACGCAGGCTGCCAGGCCTGAAACGCGCTCCTTCATCGCCGTGTCGCTCTCCCACTCATCCGTGTCGGTGTTGAACACGTGAACGTATTTCATCCGTTTGCCTTTGTTGTGAGAGCGCCCTGCCAGTACGTGGATGCGATGATCCAACACCGCGATGCCGGGCTCCCCGTGGCCAGCGGGGAGCGGGCTCAGTAAAGTCCAGGAGTTGTCTGAGGGCTCAAAGCACGCCATCTGAAAAACACAATATAGAGTACAGTGCCATGAAAAAGTATTTAAACCCTTCCTGATTTCTGTGTCCTTTGCATATTCATCACACACAAAATGTTTCAGTTCATCAAACCCATTTTAATATCACATCGCGACAACCCAAGGAAATACAAAATGCAGTTTCTAAACGGCAATCTAATTCATTTTTTACAAAAAAATAAATAAAATCCAAACCTACCTGTCCCTATGTGAAAAATCAATTGCCCCCTGAACCTAAACATGGGTTGGCAGCAATAACAGAAATCAAGCGTTTACAATAATTGGCGATTAGTCATTCACATCGCTGTGGAGGAATTTTGGCCCACTCTTCTTCACAGAACTGCCAAACCGCCTCACACTCAACTGTGAGGAAGTGCTGCCTGCAAGCTACCTCATCCAACAAATGAAAAGAGAAAAATATGCCGTTGTTCTACCTGTAAGACATCCCGTCGGTAGCCATACTCGTCATTACTTCCCCCAATGACATACAGGCGTCCGTTCACAGCAGCCATGCCGTGCCATGCTCGGCCCACTGGCCCGTCAGCACATGCTGTCCATTGGTTGGCTGACGGGTCAAAACAGTAAGTCTCTCTTAGGTACGCCCGCCCTCTGCGTCCACAAGTGATGTAAATGTTGCCATCTACCACAGCTCCAGCATGCGCGTAAACCTATGATCAAGATTGCACTGTTAAGAGAAGGCTGCATACATTTCTCAGTATGTAGCGCCCTCGTGTGCACATAGGCATAGTTACAGTACATACCTCTCTGATGAGAGGGGACACAAACTCCCAGGTGTTAGTGTGGGGATCGTAACGCTCCACCAAGTCCAACTCCTTGCTGTAGTCTCGACCGCCGATGGCGTAAATGTGGCCTCCTACCACGCACACGCAATGGTCCGCGCGCTGATGCTGCAAAGGCTGGATGGAGCACCATTTGTTGTGCCGAGGGTCATATCTAGAGAGTGAGAAGAAGAGCAGATTTTTATTAGCACTTCACAAATGAAGTGAGAAAATGTGGGCGTATTCAAGGCCCATCATAGAAGTCGATGCAGATTACACAAGTGATTTCATGGCTGTTTTGACTCAGTCAAAAGCAGGGGTGGAGCAACATGGTGGCCATGGGTGGCTGGAGCCACCCCACTGGTCACACCCGCCCGCGCCTTGGGGAACATTGTGATATTTTTGGCATTTTCACATGGATGCAGTATTCTTAGACCCGTGATGTTTATATATAGGTATATAATTAAAGAATAAATGGACAATTGATCGGAATGCAAACTCTAAAATAACCTGCCTCAAGTGACTTCTCAGTCATGTTGTTTTCTTGCTCTGGTCTGAAAGTAATTCTTTGGATTGATGTTGAGTGTAATAATTCAATATTAAGAATATTGAATTATTACATAATAATTCAATATTCTTAATATTGAATTCAGAATATTGAATTATTACATAATAATTCAATATTCTTAATATTGAATTATTCAATAATAATTCAATATTCTTAATATTGAATTATAGAGCAAGAAAACAAGATGACTGAGAAGTCATTGTTTTTCAAATAATCCACAGTCTTGGTTTCATGGAATAAAATGTACGCACATATAAACAGGAACAACATTTTTAAAAGCAACATTTAGATGGTGAAGAATTCAGAGACTTTTGTGTCACTGTACGTTTTAGACACGATTTGAATGAATGAGCCCTTTATCTCACCATACAAAATGGCGCTAGTTGGTAGCAAATAAGCACATGGGAAAAGCAAAGAAATGGCAAATAAAATGGCATTTTCTAGTCAGTTAAGCTTAGCAAAGTCTTGCTTTTTATTTTGACTTGTTCTTGCTTGATTATGAGTGTAACGGGCATTGTTTTGGATATGTGTACATTTTATTTTATGAAACCCTGACGATTGATAATATGATACAGAACAATGCACGCAAGCATAAGCCAGCCCTGGCCACATCCACAGAGGTGTTGTTTCACCCTGGCAACGCCACAGAATATCTTCTGGCGATGCCCCTGGTCTGGCGACGCCCCTGGTTTAACGTATTAAAACAAAATATTTATGTACAGAAGGTCCTACATATTTAGCTGACTCTCCACTTTTTGACAATCTTATGCATCTCACTTGTTTTTTATGTTTTTTATGGTTTGTTTTCCATGGCAATTATTGGGAACATCAATTTTTTTGTGTAGATTTTTGCTATTCGCCATCTAGCTCAGTTCCTTACCACCAGCCGGTGTCCAGAGTACATTTGTAGACCGGAACCAAAAAGCAGTTTTGATTGAGTTGGTTACTTTGATGTTTTTTAAAATTATATTTAAGTGATTATTTGCCCTTGCATTTCAAACGAACCTCCAATGTGCACATACAAAGAAATGTTGCCCGTTTCTGTTAGTATAACTTTTTGTCCACTCTAAAAATGAGTTTTTTTGTGTTTATGTTGATTGATATAAGCCATATTGGGGTCCTCACCTCCAGCAGCGAGTCTCTGCACGAAATCCACTGGTATTCCTGTCTCCACCAATAAGATACACAAAGTTGTTCAGCACAGCAATTCCCTGATTGGACATGCGAGGATTGTTCACTGCGTCAAGTGCCCTCCACTCTTTCCAGCTGTGGTGGAACACCTGGAACAGGGGCTCACTGTCCATAAGAGAGGTGGAAGGGAACATCCCCCCGAAGCCCAAGATGCAGTAGAAGGTGGAGCGAGGCTGTGTAAGAGGACTCTGAAGGACAGGCTGCCATATCTCCTGCTCGTGGTAATGGAGGGCGGCGGACACGGTTTCCTTTAGCGGGCACTGATCCAGTTTATCGTGCAACCTCTGCAGCACTTCTTTCTCCATTAGGCAGAAGCGCACGGCATCAAGCATTTTGAGGCTGTCCTGCATTACAGCCAAATGAGCAACATTTAGACTTCGAGTGAAACCGCGCTATTTTGTGGTTCCTCGTTCACAACCGTTCACCCGCGATAAGCAATCGTTCCGATTTTGAAGTTACGCACCTTCAACGTAGTACCATGTTGTGCTGCAACATACCTGGCAGCACTGAGTTCTACTGGAAGAGATGCAGTGTAATTAAGAGCAAAGCGAGGAAGACAATGTCTCCAACTAAACTACACTACTGGTAATTGTTGTTCCCATGGAGCAAGGGTGTCAAACTCATTTTTGTGGCGGCCCACAATGTAGTTATTGGTTCCCTAGGAGGGCCGTTGACTGTGAAACCAAAAAAGAATAATGCTCAACTATTAATTTAAATGACTGTAATGAAGGGTTTGGTAAAAAAAGAAAATGCTTACAATACCTCTCCTACTTATTACATAGAAGAGTTTGAAATTTTGGTACAGATTTTAGCTAGCATCATCGAAGTTGGTGTGCTTGATTTGCTTTCGCGGGCCACATAAAATGATGTGGCGGACCAGATCTGGCCCCCGGGCCTTGAATTTGACACCTATGCCATAGAGCCTCTGCTCTTAATTATATTATCACTATAGTATATGCCTGTGAGCACTGTTGAATGCTTTGTTTGTAAGTGCCGCTGCTCCTCGTGTGTTAAAGTAAAAGCTGTTTAATACACCGGTGAACTTGTTTTTTTTTAACTAAATCTTCCATCATTAACTGGGGATCACTGCATGTGCATAAACACTGACTGGCGTTGTCTTTTGTGTGAGTGACAGCAGAGTAAAATAACAAAAAAAAACAAACATGGACACATCCGACTGACCTTTAAGTACACCTGGTCACTCTCCACCTGCTTAGGACTGTAGTGGTAGTGAAGCGCTGCGTCATACACCTCATTCTCACTTTGCACCTCCAGCTCGTCACTGCTCAACACTCGGAAAACTTCCTCTTGGGGGAGCCGTCGGTAGATATCCGTGTGGGACAAAGCCTGCAGGTTGTTCAGGATGTGGGAGTGGACTCTGGCATTGAGCTGCCGCAGTCCGTAGAGATCAGCGAGGTGATGAATCTCCAATATATTGCTCTCGTCCAGCCAGGAGAAGAGGAACTCGCAGCAGAAGCCAATGACGTCCTCAAGCTTGTGAAGAGACAAAGATGAAAACGGTTTCCAAGCATTACTTTGCGGAAGCCCAAAAGTTGGACAAAATAGACTTCAACCAAAATGAGTGATTCTTGATTGTGAGCATCTAAAGCGGAGACGGGCCACTCTGTTCTTTTATCTAGCCCCCAACGCATTCACATTATCAAGAGTCCTGTCACTTTTTGTCTGGAGCCCTGATCTGGCATCATTCAACATTCCCAAAACATGCTTGTTTGGTTCCTTAAAAACAAAATGGTTCACATCGGTGTCAATCTGAGTGTGAATGGTTGCCGGTCATCCTGCGCCCTAAGGGTGGCTGGCAACCAGTCCAAGGTGCACCCCGCCTCTCACCCAATGTCTGCTGGGATTGACCGCAACAAAGTGATGTAGAAAATTGATACATTTATGTTTGTATGGTTGATAAAGGAATTATGATTACAAATCTACATATTAATCTATTTTTAATTTGATGTTTTATTTCTTATGCATCGCAGAACAAATTATGTTTAACAATGGAATGCTCCCATATTTAATAATGCTGTGTGTTACCCATATATTATAACAAGGCAAGAAACCACACCTGCACCAATGTGGCCGCTCTGAGGATTTCCTGCACACAGTCCAGGTCTAATTCGATCTTTGAAGTATAGATATAGTCCAGTATTTTATTCATGGCCAAAAAGGACACGCCGTGGATTGGGATCTCATTCTGCTGCATCTCTCGAAGGCCCCCGGTGAACATCCCCCTAAGGAAAACATTGACATGGTGTTAGCGAACGGTTCCTCCTGAAGTGCACCACCACCTCCTTGGTCTTCTTCACACTGATGCAAAGATTGCAGTTTTTGCACCAGACTTATCGTTGGTCGTGATTCGGCCCACTACCGCTGTGTCGTCCGCGTATTTCAAAATTTCAATTCACCCCTATCTAGTTGTTATTAGGCCTATAATTCAGTTCAATAATAAAAGATAACCCCTCCGTGAGCCGTCACCTTACCGTGGTGGAGGGGTTTGTGCGTCCCAATGATCCTAGGAGCTAAGTTGCCTGGGGCTTTATGCCCCTGGCAGGGTCACCCATGGCAAACAGGTCTTAGGTGAGGGACCAGACAAAGCACGGCTCAAAAACCCCTTATGATGGACAAAATAAATGGAACCCAGTTTCCCTTGCCCGGACGTGGGTCACCGGGGCCTCCCTCTGGAGCCAGGCCTGGGGGTGGGGCTCGTTGGCGTGCGCCTGGTGGCCGGGCCTGCACCCATGGGGCCCGGCCGGGCTCAGCCCGAAGAGGCAACGTGGGTCCCCCTTCTCATGGGCTCACCACCCATGGGAGGGGCCAAAGGGGTCGGGTGCGATGTGAGCTGGGCGGCAGCCAAAGGCGGGGACCCTGGCGGTCCGATCCTCGGCTGCAGAAGCTAGCTCTGGGGACATGGAATGTCACCTCTCTTACAGGGAAGGAGCCCGAGCTGGTGTGTGAGGTTGAAAAGTTTCGACTGGATATAGTCGGACTTACCTCCACACACAGCCTGGGTTCTGGTACCAGCTCTCTCGAGAGGGTTGGACTCTATTCCACTCTGGAGTTGCCCACGGTGAGAGGCGCAGAGCAGGTGTGGGCATACTCATTGCCCCCCGGCTCAGTGCCTGTACATTGGGGTTCACACCGGTAGACGAGAGGGTAGCCTCCCTCCGCCTTCGGGTGGGGGGACGGGTCCTGACTGTTGTTTGTGCATACGCACCCAACAGCAGTTCAGCATACCCACCCTTTTTGGAGTCCTTGGAGGGTGTGCTAGAGAGTACTCCTGCTGGGGACTCCCTCGTTCTGCTGGGGGACTTCAATGCTCATGTGGGCAACGACAGTGAGACCTGGAGGGGCGTGATTGGGAGGAACGGCCCCCCCGATCAGAACTCGAGTGGTGTTTTGTTATTGGACTTCTGTGCTCGTCACGGATTGTCCATAACGAACACCTTGTTCAAGCATAAGGGTGTCCATATGTGCACTTGGCACCAGGACACCCTAGGCCGCAGTTCGATGATTGACTTTGTGGTTGTATCATCGGTTTGCGGCGCATGTTTTGGACACTCGGGTGAAGAGAGGGGCGGAGCTGTCAACTGATCACCACCTGGTGGTGAGTGGGCTACGATGGTGGGGGAAGATGCCGGTCCGTCCTGGCAGACCCAAACGTATTGTGAGGGTTTGTTGGGAGCGTCTGGCGGAATCCCCTGTCAGAAGGAGTTTCAACTCCCACCTCCGACAGAGCTTTTCCCATGTTCCGGGGGAGGCGGGGGACATTGAGTCCGAATGGACCACGTTCGTGCCTCTATTGTTGAGGCGGCCAATCTGAGTTGTGGCCGTAAGGTAGTTGGTGCCTGTCGTGGCGGCAATCCCGTACTCGCTGGTGGACACCAGCAGTAGGGGATGCCGTCAAGCTGAAGAAGGAGTCCTATCGGGCCTTTATGGCCTGTGGGACCCCAGAGGCAGCTGACGGGTATCGACTGGCCAAGCGGAATGCGGCTTCGGTGGTCGCCGAGGCAAAAACTCGGACATGGGAGGAGTTCGGTGAGGCCATGGAAGCCGACTTCCGGACGGCTTCGAGGAAATTCTGGTCCACCATCCGACGTCTCAGGAGGGGAAACAGTGCACCACTAACACTGTGTACAGTGGGGATGGGGCGCTGTTGACCTCGACTTCGGGACGTTGTGAGCCGGTGGGCGGAGTACTTCGAAGACCTCCTCAACTCCACCAGCACGCCTTCCTTGGAGGAAGCAGAGTCTGGGGACTCTGAGGTGGGCTCTCCTATCTCTGTGGTCGAAGTCACCGATGTGGTTAAAAAGCTCCTCGGTGGCAAGGCCCCAGGGTGGATGAGATCCGCCCGGAGTTCCTCAAGGCTCTGGATGTTGTGGGGCTGTCCTGGTTGACACGCCTCTGCAACATCGCGTGGTCAGCGGGGAGAGTGCCTCTGGATTGGCAGACCGGGTGGTGGTCCCTCTTTAAAAAGGGGGACCGGAGGGTGTGTTCCAACTACAGAGGGATCACACTCCTCAGCCTCCCTGGTAAGGTCTATTCAGGGGTGCTCGAGAGGAGGGTCCGTCAGGAAGTCGAGCCTCGGATTGAGGAGGAGCAGTGTGGTTTTCGTCCCGGCCGTGGAACAGTGGACCAGCTCTACACCCTTAGCAGGGTCCTCGAGGGTATGTGGGAATTCGCCCAACCAGTCTACATGTGTTTTGTGGATTTGGAGAAGGCGTTTGACCGTGTCCTCGGGAGTTCTGTGGGGTGCCGTGGGTATGGGGTACCGAACCCTTGTTACGGGCCGTTCGGTCGCTATACCACCGATGTCAGAGTTTGGTCTGCATTGCCGGCAGTAAGTCGGAATCGTTTCCAGTGAGGGTTGGACTACGCCAAGGCTGCCCTTTGTCGCCGATTCTGTTCATAACTTTTATGGACAGAATTTCTAAGCGCAGCCAAGCGTTGAGGGGTCCGCTTTGGTGGCCTCAGTATTGCTTCTCTGCTTTTTGCAGATGATGTGGTACTGCTGGCTCCTTCAAGCGGGTCTCTCCAGCTCTCACTGGAGCGTTCGCAGCCGAGTGTGAAGCGGTTGGGATGAGGATCAGCACCTCCAAATCTGAAACCATGGTCCTCAGTCGGAAAAGGGTGGAGTGCCCTCTCCGGTCGGGAGGAGATCTTGCCCCAAGTGGAGGAGTTTAAGTATCTTGGGGTCTTGTTCACGAGTGAGGGCAGAAGGGAGCGAGAGATCGACAGGCGGATCGGTGCAGCGTCAGCTGTGATGCGGACGTTGTATCGGTCTGTCGTGGTAAAGAAGGAGCTGAGCCAAAGGGCGAAGCTCTCAATTACCGGTCGATCTACGTCCCAACCCTCATCTATGGTCACGAGCTATGGGTCGTGACCGAAAGAACGAGATCCCGGATACAAGCGGCCGAAATGAGTTTTCTCCGCAGGGTGTCCGGGCTATCCCTTAGAGATAAGGTGAGAAGCTCGGTCATCCGGGAGGGACTCAAAGTAGAGCCGCTTCTCCTCCACATCGAGAGGAGCCAGATGAGGTGGCTGGGGCATCTGATTCGGATGCCCCTGAGCGCCTCCTAGTGAGGTGTTCGGGCATGTCCCACCGGGAAGAGACCCCGGGGACGACCCAGGACACGCTGGAAAGACTATGTCACGCAGCTGGCCTGGGAACGCCTCGGGATCCCCCGGGGAGAGCTGGAAGAAGTAGCTGGGGAGAGGGAAGTCTGGGCTTCCCTGCTTAAGCTGCTGCCCCCGCGACCCGGCCCCGGATAAGCGGTAGAAGATGGATGGATGGATGGATGGAATAAAAGATAAGCTTGGTTATCGATTGTAGGACACGTTTCATGTACATACATGTAGGTCACCAGGCTAACCAGCGGGTGTCACCATCGTATTTATTCTCAAACATACAGTACGAGCCAGACTACTCAGAAGTTTGCAGGTGTCAAAAGAGAAACGAAGCAATTGAGTTTTTGCCCAATGTGATTTCGCCATATTATGTGGGTATTATTTGCAAAGTTTTGAACCTGTGTTGTGTAACATTTGGTTAAGAGTTGGAAGAAGAAAACGTGTTTAAATAAACTGTTTATACGCACCCTCAAAAGACGTTAATCCACCAAACGCGATCGATTTATCAACGTGTCAAACAAACACTAACTGTCGAGTCACCCTCAGTAGCTTCAAAATGGACTACTTAGCCACTGCATCCACCGTCCTGTTTTGTGTGTGTTTTGTTTCGTTTTTGAGAACGGGGACGCCCCCGTGTACAGTACTGTATGTGAGGTTGTCACATGAAAAAGGCACTAAAAAGTATGCACAGAATGTATAAATTCATTACAGTAGGGACAGTTGTGGAATTCCTCACACTAAAAACCTATGCATGATATGTCACAGATGATTTACTGCACAGCAAATGTGATGCCCCTGACAGGCTGTTAATTGCAATTTAAGTTTCCAGAAGCGTCATATTAATACAGTATAGTAGTGAAGTGTATAGTTAATTTGATTTTGTATGTGCTGACAGGTGTTATTTGAAGCATGGTCACAATTTCAAGACGCGTTTTCACTTTCACTTTGACAAAAAAAGGCAGTACACCACAGAAGTTTCGAATGCTTTACCGAAAGTAATCGCAGGCGGCAGCGAGAAGCACACGATGGCCGTGGATGGCTCGTCCCTCCACCAGCAGCACCACGTCCGATAGGATGCCAGCTTGCCGGAGCCCCAGCAGACTGTCCAGCAGGCTTTGGGAATGGGCCGAACTTCTATACGTCTGTCGGCTAAGGCGGGCTGAAGAGCCATCGGAGTTGCCGGTGGCCGACCCGCCCACAAGACGAAGCTGTCCATTGTGGGCCATCGCAGGACTGTGTTGTTGAGGCTTGATCGATTTAGACGGCTGGCGCGAGCATTTTCAAGACGACTTCATGAAGCGATTGAACAAATTACCCAGAACAAATCAACAACAGGAAGAGGAGGAGTGTGGTTTGCTGCCGGGGTGGTTCACTCGCCAGGTCACAGTACACATGCAAATAAACTGTTTAAATTCAAGTGCACGCATTTAACCTCGAATCGATCGATGTCCAGTTGTTACCTCACGTCAACATGGATAGATGTAAACAACGCAGCTCGCCAGCTAACGAGCTAACGTTAAAACCTCACTACTTGAAGGTCAAAATAAACGTTTTTCAAATACACAACGACAGCAACAAGGACAGTAGCGCTAGTAGAAGCCCGACGTTTTTCGCAGAATTTTGGATTTTCTAGTGACAGCGATTTGATTTTTGTCGTTTGTTGATGTTTACTTTGAGACGCTTGATGTTGATCTAATGTTCTATTGGTCATGTCTGTTGTTATTCTCCCGCCCACTTGTCCGTGTGAGCCAATCAGAAATGTACAAAAAATACATTGAAGCAGTTTCAAATAGGGTAGCATACTGTACTTTATTGGAAAGAATATGCAGTCACATCCACTTGATCCGTTTTGTATTTTTTTTTAGTATTTGACACTATTACACAGCTTAAATAAATCTACATGCATTTCTGACGCTTCGTACAGTAATAATTTTTATCAAACACTAGAGGAGGCTCTTGACTACCGAATAATTTACCTTGGTCCGATTTATTGCACTCTTGATCAAGCTACAGGCGACTAATATGGCGCACAACACTAACATTATTAATTTTAAGCGTTGTCGATTATGATGATGATAATAATAATCGGGTCTGCTGTGTCATGCGTTTAAAATTTGTAAGAGACGGCCCCATGGGCCAAACATATTCGGCAGTCTTACTGGGAAACAATTGTATACAGAAATCGTCTGATGTTTCCACTTTCCTAGAAATCGAGGAAAGTCTTCATTGAAATCATTGTCTTGGACTTTTCAAGCATTTTGACACTACATCCTGATTTCTGCACCTCCATCCTCTTCCTCTCCTATGTCTTGGTTGTTCTGGGGCAGCCAATCTTCATCGTTGTCATCACTATACTCATCACTGGAATCAGAGGGAATTTCCGGAAGTATTCTATTGGCATCTCTATTCTTTACTGCACTACCAGCCTACAAAATGTTACCAGTATAAATTACAAAGTACAAATCTTCTCAAATAAATTACATTTTAAATAAGCTATACCCAAAAAGGCATCTAATTACAACCTACATACTCATAACCATAAGTAAAACAACCAAAGTGATTTTTACTGAAAAGATACTGACCAGTGACATGATGTCCATTTTATTGGACACATGGGTAATCAAAGTTTTCAAAGCAAAAATAAGAGTTTTTTAGGTGTTCCTGCATACCATGATTATTATTATTATTATTTGTACCTCAGGGCAGCCCGGTAGTCCAGTGGTTAGCACGTCGGCTTCATAGTGCAGAGGTACCGGGTTCAATTCCAGCTCCGGCCTCCCTGTGTGGAGTTTGCATGTTCTCCCCGGGCTTGCGTGGGTTTTCTCTGGGTGCTCCGGTTTCCTCCCACTTCCAAAGACATGCATGGCAGGCTTATTGAGCACTCTAAAATTGTCCCTAGGTGTGAGTGTGAGCGTGGATGGTTGTTCGTCTCTGTGTGCCCTGCGATTGGCTGGCAACCGATTCAGGGTGTCCCCCGCCTACTGCCCGGAGACAGCTGGGATAGGCTCCAGCATCCCCTGCGACCCTAGTGAGGATCAAGCGGTTCGGAAGATGAATGAATGAATTAATGAATTATTTTTACCTCAAGGGATCTCCTGGAATAGAAGAATTGGCAGGATAGCAACCTTGGGTGGAGAGGACGTTTGCTTGAAGTTACAAAAAGGAACCACTAAATACATGTCAAAAGAAGGTAGCAGCAGAGAACATTGTAAGCCCTAATGGGCAATTCTACTGTAGAAACCTTTGTATTTAAAAGAAAATGCCTCTTAAAATCCCATTGATTGTAGTAATCACGATGCACCAGAATGCTAGAGATGAAGACTCTAAATTGTCCAAATTATGGTTTGCCACTGTCTGGTTGCAGTGTTTTAGTTCTGCAAGTATTTTGTTCAGCAAGAAGAGACAATCATGATGTAATCACATAAAGGTCATAACATTTTTTTATCTGGCGAAAGCAGTTCTCTACTCGATACAAATGTGGTGTTATATGTGCCATTCATATTCTACAGTTCATCTTGCAATGTTACAGGTGGGAGGACATTGGGTGAGGGATGGGGTACACCCCCTGGACTGGACACCAGTCAACTTCAAAAACATCGTTAACAGGAAGTGATCCTGAACCTGCAGGATTGATTTTTTGTTTTTGGAGTTTCACCCCAACATCGAGCCGGGAGAAATGCTTCCCGGATGATATATGGAGAGGGACAAGATTTTAACTTGTATTAATTTTTATATAGCTGTTTTGACTTGTGGTTTTACCCATCAGCTTTAAGGCTTATTATTGCTCTCTGCGCCTGCTTAAAATAAAATAGAAAAATAAAACAAAGAAACTGTTCTTGAACATGAAGCTGTGACCCCAGTGTTACAGTATTAGATTTGGCAATTTAAGTTTCAAGGCCTACCTGAGACATAATGAAATATCGGTGATTGGGTCACTTTACTGTCTGGAAGCGAGCCAAGTGCCGGAAGTATCCTTCGTGTACACAAGAGCAAGCCCATTGCCAAGTTGAGATGACGAGTCAATTAGGAAATTTTTCAAAATCACACGGTAGCTTTTAAGGGTCTCGGGCATAGACACAGGACTTGAATGAACAAAAAAACAACTTATCTGCACATGTGGGTGGGAAAGCCAGGCAATACAGTATCCCACACACGACCAATTGCAGGTGCAGGATGAGTTGTCAAAGCAAATAAAACCATCTTGTTTACTAGAGAACTTTTAGCATCGGTAAAAAGATATGATTCCCACACCTCCTTAAAATTGTTGTCAAAAGTTTGGGGAAACGCTAGCAAAATACAAGGTCGTATTCAGCTCACACTGGTAAATAACATGTCCAGATATGGCATCAGTCCCATCAGGACTGACAAATCAGACAGCGGGATATTGTTCCATTTAAAGCATCAGTTCATTGTACTTTCGTATTTTCATTTCATTTCATTTTGTAAAATGGATGGTTGGATGAATTTGTGATTGATTTTCATGCTTGCTTATTCTCCCGTTTCTGTCTCTTGTTGGACTTGGGCAAATTTTCTGGTCCAAAAGGCTCACTGAATTTTTGATATTAAATGAAACTTGGACAGGTTTGTGAGACAAAACAAAAATGCCCATTTCTTCTCAAGTTTCAGGGTCTTCAATATGGTGTTGATACAAAGGACGGAATCCTGATTTAAAGTGGCCTTTTGTAGTCCCTGCAGTCTGACGTTTCCCTATATGAAGTGTTCTATGAATAAAGTTGAGTTGGCCGCCAGTCATTTTTATTAAAACAAACAAATGGTAATCATAAAACGACTTTTGAACGTATTGGTCCGTAAAATGGAAGTCAAGACACACATTTTCTTGACAATAATATGTGCTATGCACTCCCACTAGTCGAAACACAGCATTCTGATGAATATCAAATTTGTGGTCCATGAATTAATCATCAAAACCCACTTGTTTTTACCCATCTCAATAGGGAGCCAGTTTGCCACTTGTTGTGGACTGAAAATGACATGACAGTGCTCTAAGGGGTAAGGGATCCATTAAATCACTGCGGTCAAGCCAGCCTCCACTCGCAAAATCGAAGTCAAGTGAGCCGCCACAGCGATTGTCAGTGCTCTGCATTACGGTAGTCTGCCGCCAGCGAGCGGCGTTGGCCACCTTCAAAATAAAAGTGTATCCACAAATGCATAAACGTCAGTTGTTTGGGTGAAAAGAAATTAATAAAAATATAAAATAAGTAATTTCTTGGCTGACTCTCAGAACAGCACCAATATACACAAATACGCGTTCAAGTGGAGATCATTCGGATCTGATGTCGGCCTCTGAAGTGACAAGATGGCCTGTATTCTGACATGTTGATCTTTTTGCCCATTTTTAGAACATCCGAAAAGAAGGAATCCAGCACCCCGGCTCTCCACACAGACCACCCTCGTCCGGATCCAATTTTGAATGTTGAAATAAAAGATCTCTGAAAACTGACATGTTGACCTGGGTCCCGACATGTTGGTCTGAGCCCCTAACATGTTGACATTTTCAAGCGTTTTGAAAAAATTCCTAAAATTAGAAATTTCGTTATCCGGCGAGGGCCTTAGGTCTGGAGGTGACTACGGCACCCCGGCTATCCAACCAGACCACTTTGGTCCGAATCTGATGTGACATTTTGGAATAAAAGGCCTCCAAAATAGGAGAATATGGCCTGGGTCAAGTTGGTCTGAGCGCCTAACATGTTGACATTTTAGAGCGTTTTGAAAAAATTTCTAAAATTAGAAATTTCGTTATCCCGTCAGGGCCATAGGTCTGGAGGTGACTACGGCACCCCAGCTATCCAACCAGACCACTTTGGTCCGATTCTGATGTGACATTTTGGAATAAAAGGCCTCCAAAATAGGAGAATATGACCTGGGTCAAGTTGGTCTGAGCGCCTAACATGTTGACATTTTAGAGCGTTTTGAAAAATTCCTAAAATTAGAGATTTCGTTATCCCGTGAGGGCCTTAGGTCTGGAGGTGACTACGGCACTTGGCTATCCAACCAGACCACTTTGGTCAGATTCTGATGTTACATTTTGGAATAAAAGGCCTCCAAAATAGGAGAATATGACCTGGGTCAAGTTGGTCTGAGCGCCTAACATGTTGACATTTTAGAGCGTTTTGAAAAAATTCCTAAAATTAGAAATTTCGTTATCCCGTGAGGGCCTTAGGTCTGGAGGTGACTACGGCACCCCAGCTATCCAACCAGACCACTTTGGTCCGATTCTGATGTGAAATTTTGGAATAAAAGGCCTCCAAAATAGGAGAATATGACCTGGGTCAAGTTGGTCTGAGCGCCTAACATGTTGACATTTTAGAGCGTTTTGAAAAATTCTAAAATTAGAAATTTCGTTATCCCGTGAGGGCCTTAGGTCTGGAGATAACTACGGCACCCCGGCTATCCAACCAGACCACTTTGGTCCGATTCTGATGTGAAATTTTGGAATAAAAGGCCTCCAAAATAGGAGAATATGGCCTGGGTCAAGTTGGTCTGAGCGCATAACATGTTGACATTTTAGAGCGTTTTGAAAAAATTCCTAAAATTAGAAATTTCGTTATCCCGTCAGGGCCATAGGTCTGGAGGTGACTACGGCACCCCAGCTATCCAACCAGACCACTTTGGTCCGATTCTGATGTGAAATTTTGGAATAAAAGGCCTCCAAAATAGGAGAATATGACCTGGGTCAAGTTGGTCTGAGCGCCTAACATGTTGACATTTTAGAGTGTTTTGAAAAAATTTCTAAAATTAGAAATTTCGTTATCCCGTCAGGGCCATAGGTCTGGAGGTGACTACGGCACTCCAGCTATCCAACCAGACCACTTTGGTCCGATTCTGATGTGAAATTTTGGAATAAAAGGCCTCCAAAATAGGAGAATATGGCCTGGGTCAAGTTGGTCTGAGCGCCTCACATGTTGACATTTTCAAGCGTTTTGAAAAAATTCCTAAAATTAGAAATTTCGTTATCCCGTGAGGGCCTTAGGTCTGGAGATAACTACGGCACCCCAGCTATCCAACCAGACCACTTTGGTCCGATTCTGATGTGACATTTGGGAATAAAAGGCCTCCAAAATAGGAGAATATGACCTGGGTCAAGTTGGTCTGAGCGCCTCACAGGTTGACATTTTAGAGCGTTTTGAAAAAATTCCTAAAATTTGAAATTTCGTTATCCCGTGAGGGCCTTAGGTCTGGAGGTGACTACGGCACCCCGGCTATCCAGCCAGACCACTTTGGTCCGATTCTGATGTTACATTTGGGAATTAAAGGCCTCTGAAATGTGGCAAAAAGATCTTATTTCTGCCGCCATGTTCTGCCCCCTCCCCTGCCTCCTGCCACAATCGGTGTCTCTCTCCCCGCATCTGACATCCGATTATTGCTTTGTGTGAATAGGCAATAATCACAAGTGCCCTTGGTTGTCTGTGGTTGCTATTTGTTTTTCTATTGTTTGTTATTTGTTTTATTTATTATTGTAGATCCGACTAGCGCGTAAGTCTCTCGCTGGTCTTGTGTAGGCATCATTTCTGGTGACTACACTCGGTTCGAGGCACAAGACTGGAGTTTTCTATTTATCGGTGTGGTCCCTACTGAATGCTAATCTTCCTCAGCGCACCTTCACTGTCAGAGGCGCACTGCAGGGAAGCTCCACATCCTTCAATTTTTTTCAACCCAAAAGACGGTAACCTTCCACCTAAAGTACTACCAAACAATAAACAATAGTGTCAGTGGCATACATCACACTCAACATACAGTATTTAGAAATTTATATCTCATGATTTTTATTCATACATTTTAGCTGTTCAATAAATCCTGTTCAATGTAGTACATGTGTGCACTGTGGTTGAGAGAGGAAAGTAATTTCATCTGTGCTATACAGTATGTTAAACATACTGTAGAGCATATTTGACAATAAAAACAGAATTGACTTGTCTGTTGATTTTTAGCTTTGAAATTTTCAATGGCATCTCTGAAGCTCTTACTCTGAAGTTTTGGAGGCCTTTTATTCCCAAATGTCACATCAGAATCGGACCAAAGTGGTCTGGTTGGATAGCTGGGGTGCCGTAGTCACCTCCAGACCTAAGGCCCTGACGGGATAACGAAATTTCTAATTTTAGGAATTTTTTCAAAACGCTCTAAAATGTCAACATGTTAGGCGCTCAGACCAACTTGACCCAGGTCATATTCTCCTATTTTGGAGGCCTTTTATTCCCAAATGTCACATCAGAATCGGACCAAAGTGGTCTGGTTGGATAGCTGAAGTGCCGTAGTCACCTCCAGACCTAAGGCCCTCACGGGATAACGAAATTTCTAATTTTAGGAATTTTTTCAAAACGCTCTAAAATGTCAACATGTGAGGCGCTCAGACCAACTTGACCCAGGTCATATTCTCCTATTTTGGAGGCCTTTTATTCCAAAATTTCACATCAGAATCGGACCAAAGTGGTCTGGTTGGATAGCTGGGGTGCCGTAGTCACCTCCAGACCTATGGCCCTCACGGGATAACGAAATTTCTAATTTTAGGAATTTTTTCAAAACGCTTGAAAATGTCAACATGTTAGGCGCTCAGACCAACTTGACCCAGGCCATATTGTCCTATTTTGGAGGCCTTTTATTCCAAAATTTCACATCAGAATCGGACCAAAGTGGTCTGGTTGGATAGCCGGGGTGCCGTAGTTATCTCCAGACCTAAGGCCCTCACGGGATAACGAAATTTCAAATTTTAGGAATTTTTTCAAAACGCTCTAAAATGTCAACATGTGAGGCGCTCAGACCAACTTGACCCAGGTCATATTCTCCTATTTTGGAGGCCTTTTATTCCAAAATTTCACATCAGAATCGGACCAAAGTGGTCTGGTTGGATAGCTGGGGTGCCGTAGTCACCTCCAGACCTAAGGCCCTCACGGGATAACGAAATTTCTAATTTTAGGAATTTTTTCAAAACGCTTGAAAATGTCAACATGTTAGGCGCTCAGACCAACTTGACCCAGGTCATATTCTCCTATTTTGGAGGCCTTTTATTCCCAAATGTCACATCAGAATCGGACCAAAGTGGTCTGGTTGGATAGCTGGGGTGCCGTAGTTATCTCCAGACCTATGGCCCTCACAGGATAACGAAATCTCTAATTTTAGGAATTTTTTCAAAACGCTTGAAAATGTCAACATGTGAGGCGCTCAGACCAACTTGACCCAGGTCATATTCTCCTATTTTGGAGGCCTTTTATTTCCAAATTTCACATCAGAATTGGACCAAAGTGGTCTGGTTGGATAGCTGGGGTGCCGTAGTCACCTCCAGACCTAAGGCCCTCACGGGATAAAGAAATTTCTAATTTTAGGAATTTTTTCAAAACGCTTGAAAATGTCAACATGTGAGGCGCTCAGACAACTTGACCCAGGTCATATTCTCCTATTTTGGAGGCCTTTTATTCCAAAATTTCACATCAGAATCGGACCAAAGTGGTCTGGTTGGATAGCTGGGGTGCCGTAGTCACCTCCAGACCTAAGGCCCTCACGGGATAACGAAATTTCTAATTTTAGGAATTTTTTCAAAACGCTTGAAAATGTCAACATGTTAGGCGCTCAGACCAACTTGACCCAGGTCATATTCTCCTATTTTGGAGGCCTTTTATTCCCAAATGTCACATCAGAATCGGACCAAAGTGGTCTGGTTGGATAGCTGGGGTGCCGTAGTTATCTCCAGACCTATGGCCCTCACAGGATAACGAAATCTCTAATTTTAGGAATTTTTTCAAAACGCTTGAAAATGTCAACATGTGAGGCGCTCAGACCAACTTGACCCAGGTCATATTCTCCTATTTTGGAGGCCTTTTATTCCAAAATTTCACATCAGAATCGGACCAAAGTGGTCTGGTTGGATAGCTGGGGTGCCGTAGTCACCTCCAGACCTATGGCCCTCACGGGATAACGAAATTTCTAATTTTAGGAATTTTTTCAAAACACTTGAAAATGTCAACATGTGAGGCGCTCAGACAACTTGACCCAGGTCATATTCTCCTATTTTGGAGGCCTTTTATTCCAAAATTTCACATCAGAATCGGACCAAAGTGGTCTGGTTGGATAGCTGGGGTGCCGTAGTCACCTCCAGACCTATGGCCCTCACGGGATAACGAAATTTCTAATTTTAGGAATTTTTTCAAAACACTTGAAAATGTCAACATGTGAGGCGCTCAGACCAACTTGACCCAGGTCATATTCTCCTATTTTGGAGGCCTTTTATTTCCAAATTTCACATCAGAATTGGACCAAAGTGGTCTGGTTGGATAGCTGGGGTGCCGTAGTCACCTCCAGACCTAAGGCCCTCACGGGATAAAGAAATTTCTAATTTTAGGAATTTTTTCAAAACGCTTGAAAATGTCAACATGTGAGGCGCTCAGACAACTTGACCCAGGTCATATTCTCCTATTTTGGAGGCCTTTTATTCCAAAATTTCACATCAGAATCGGACCAAAGTGGTCTGGTTGGATAGCTGGGGTGCCGTAGTCACCTCCAGACCTATGGCCCTCACGGGATAACGAAATTTCTAATTTTAGGAATTTTTTCAAAACACTTGAAAATGTCAACATGTGAGGCGCTCAGACCAACTTGACCCAGGTCATATTCTCCTATTTTGGAGGCCTTTTATTCCAAAATGTCACATCAGAATCGGACCAAAGTGGTCTGGTTGGATAGCTGGGGTGCCGTAGTCACCTCCAGACCTATGGCCCTCACGGGATAACGAAATTTCTAATTTTAGGAATTTTTTCAAAACGCTCTAAAATGTCAACATGTTAGGCGCTCAGACCAACTTGACCCAGGCCATATTCTCCTATTTTGGAGGCCTTTTATTCCAAAATTTCACATCAGAATCGGACCAAAGTGGTCTGGTTGGATAGCCGGGGTGCCGTAGTTATCTCCAGACCTAAGGCCCTCACGGGATAACGAAATTTCTAATTTTAGGAATTTTTCAAAATGCTCTAAAATGTCAACATGTTAGGTGCTCAGACCAACTTGACCCAGGTCATATTCTCCTATTTTGGAGGCCTTTTATTCCAAAATTTCACATCAGAATCGGACCAAAGTGGTCTGGTTGGATAGCTGGGGTGCCGTAGTCACCTCCAGACCTATGGCCCTGACGGGATAACGAAATTTCTAATTTTAGAAATTTTTTCAAAACGCTCTAAAATGTCAACATGTTAGGCGCTCAGACCAACTTGACCCAGGTCATATTCTCCTATTTTGGAGGCCTTTTATTCCAAAATGTCACATCAGAATTGGACCAAAGTGGTCTGGTTGGATAGCTGGGGTGCCGTAGTTATCTCCAGACCTATGGCCCTCACGGGATAACGAAATCTCTAATTTTAGGATTTTTTTCAAAACGATCGAAAATGTCAACATGTTGGGCGTTCAGATCATCTTTTATTTCAACATTCAAAATTGGATCCGGACGAGGGTGGTCTGTGTGGAGAGCCGGGGTGCTGGATTCCTTCTTTTCAGATGTTCTAAAAATGGGCGAAAAGATCAACATGTCAGAATGCAGGTCATCTTGTCACTTCAGAGGCCGACATCAGATCCGAATGATCTCCACTTGAACGTGTATTTGTGTATATTGGTGCTGTTGTAAGAGTCAGCCAAGAAATTACTTATTTTATATTTTTATTAATTTCTTTTTACCCAAACAAATGACGTTTATGCATTCGTGGATACACTTTTATTTTGAAGGTGGCCCATGCCACTCGCTGTCGGCAGATTACCGTAATGCACAGTATTGAAGATCGCTGTGGCGGCTCACTTGACATCGATTTTGCGAGTGGAGGCTGGCTTGACCGCAGTATTAAATCAGGGGTAAGGAACTCAGGTTCCTCGAGAGCCACATTCTGCCTGTTTTAGACCCCTCCCTACTCCAACACACCTGATTAAATTTTTCATGATCGTTTTTTTTTCTTAAATTCAAGAAGAATGAAAACAAATTGCGATCTTTATATTATTATTGTATTTCCTACAATAGTCTTCTAGGTATCCACTGTACAAAGGATTCAAGTTGAACTGCGCTTTTCTAGCACTGATCCAAGATATGGGCTACTGTCAGGAAGCGACCAGCACAGTTGGGTAAATTTCAAAAATACCTTATCTACAAAGCCCATGATTTGCAATCTTCCTGAAAATAGCTTTGAAGAAATCTTTTCTAAGTGCGGGACCCTCCAGTTCTTTGGACTGAACGTTCAGTATACGAATCGCAATGGGGTTTGATTTTAAGTAATAACCTTCACATGCCACACTGATAGGGGTCAGTGCTGCTTCGATGATGTGTAGAGACATAGCATGGGGTTGGGAGTAGTTCACTTGCTGTAATGAATGTTAGGAGAGCAGTTGCTAAATAAAGAGGTCTTGAGTTGAAATACAATTGGAGTTATTATTCAAGCTAACACACAACACACCCTTTATGAAATGCCTGACATAATAGTCGCTTCCTTGATAGGTGGACAAACATAAAAAAACATAAACATAAAAAAGATGCAAAATATCACACAAGGGGGTTGTGTGGTGTCCGCTGGACAATCCAACAAAATATGTCCAAACTAATCTAACTCTTATGCCTTGTCTATTGATTTCTTTCATTATTTCTTACTAAGATAAGTGAGAATAAGGGAGAAAACTTAGATCACAAAGATAGGAGTTGCCATTCGGTTTCCAATCTTCCTGGCGACGCACTTTCCTAGAGCATATTTTGCTTCAACTGTCCTTTGGTTCATTCCTCCTTTCCCCCTGTTCATCTGCATTGAAAATAGCGGTCAACCAATGCAAATAAAAAATATGTTGGTTGACTCGAAACATGCTTAATTCACACAGTGCATGTCCATCTTTAGTAACAAACATAACATTATTTTGAAACAGTACATGTTAGTACGTTTAGATGCTTACTGTTACGATTCTGTTTGTGACCAAGAGGTGGCACTGTAGGGCTCTCCCTGCAGCTGCACACCTGTTGGGCGATACGTAATTATTGCTTTCAAAGGACTCCAGCACGACCACTCGGTGTCGGTTCATTGTTTGCTGATGTCAGGTTTGTTTCAGACATGTTTTGGTCACTGTTATGTTTTACATTTAGTCATGATTTTTGTTTGATACTTTGGATTTGTATTGGATTTAGTTTTCTCTATGTTTTAATACAAGTTGTCAAGTATACCCTGCTCCTCTCTCTTACCTGCTTTATGGGGTCCACCACCACCTCGCAGCGTGACACTTACCTACTTACTGTATGAGACTTTGTGGTGTGTGATCATTTATCAAAGATCACTGTGCCCATTTACAGTGTAAATGCATTTGAATGACGATCAGTACAGATTGTAGTCTGCATTTTACACTAATGCCATCGGGACAGGCTTATGACTTGAACAAGATTAAGGTAGAGAAATCAGAGGGATGGACGTACTGATTGAGACACAAATACGTTAAAAAGCACATTCAGTATTCATTCAGCATTATATTGGTGACGAACGACTTCTCCGTGTGGAAGTGTAACCCTCGCTTGACTTTTGTGGAGGCCAATGAAGGTTGGTCTTGGCCATTATCCAGAGATGAGAATTCCATCTTGTCTCATCAGGAGACATCTTTGCTGGGGCACAATGTGGGAGGAGGAGAACAAATGAAACGCAGAAGACTGCAGACACACGCAGGTAATTGCCACTCAGTCTATTTCACACACTTAGAATGGCTCTGACTTGTCAAAACCGGAGAGAGTGAAGTCATTTCACAAAAAAATCTGTCCTTGTTAAAGATGTTTACTGTCAACTGAACACGTTTGTGTGAGTGCCATCCTTGTCTGGAGTGTTTGTGAGGAGTAGGCAGCATCTTACTTCAGCCAATTAGGTTCTGTTAACTTAAAAAAAAAAGTATTTTCTTTGGACGGGTGTTGGGGGGGTTGCAAATGTTGATGAGAAGGGTGAGTCTTGCATCATTAGTGATATGATTAGATTTAGAAGAGGTGCAGATCTAATGAATTTGTCTCTATTTGCTCATCTCGTTTGTCTGCACTGTCTGTATTGGAAAAGCAAACCCTGCAGCATGTTTTTGTGCCATGTACCAACATATCACTTGGATAATTACGGCATACAAATTCATGTGGAAGAGCGAAGGAAACCAAATTCACAACTAATTAGTTAAGGACACCAAAACTTCAATGGTGCCATCCATTCTACTTTGTCTGTTTCTACTACCTGTCATTTTATTTATGTGGCCCAAGAGACCTTGATCCCAACATATAAATATGGAAGCTCAGTTGAGATCTTTAACTCGAATCCTATCCATTTGTAGACTTCCGCCCAATTTTGACACATTTAGCAGATAGCATTGCTAAATTGACATTTTTCTAAATAGGAACAGAGAGAATCTGCCGTGTTCCCGGTGTTGGGCATTTGCTCTTCCTTCACTGTGATTTGTAGGGCGGATGGGAGGTTGTAAAGTTACTATGCTACATTCCTGGCAGGTGCAATTTTGCTGTGGCTGTTCTGTATTTAGGACCCCAGTCATCCATTTTCCTCCATGCCAAAGTCCTGTGGCAACTTGCTCTGCTGTTTGATGGAGTCTGTTGTGTGCTTGCTCTCGGGTGGTATTTAATCCGCCTTTTAATGACAAAGAATAGTACTTCGACACGATTTGGAAATTGGATCGATATGCAATTGTAATGATTTTATCAATCAGTTTGTTGCAAATTTCACCTCAGAAATAGATCTACCTATGAGACATTTCTATGCCCCATTGAATATTCTCATTTAGGCCTTATGAAAAGACAAAGGAAAGAAAAAGTTTGGCTACTTACGAGACACAGGAAAAGAAAATGGTGGATTGTCAAATTGACGTCACCGGGGGCCCACACGTGGTGGACCATGACTATTACACAAGACGTCAAGGCACTGCAGCAGCAGATAGCTTGTCCGGACTCTGCTCTGACAGCTGCTCTCAAAGGGGAAGGGAGGGCCTTTGTCATGGCCAACTTGTCTTCATTCCTCATGGAATGCGGCAGGCAACAGAAGCAACTTTATGTCCCCGTCTGGGTGGACACGAAATGATTAATTAACATGCAGCTCATCGTGCAGAACGTACCGCATTTCCTGTGAGGCATCATTTCACAAACACCGACACGTACAGTAACCTTGGTAACAGCTGTCTTCTGAAACATTAGGAAGACAGTACTGTTGGATGAGACTAATTATGGATCCAACGTGGCTCCTGAGTGGGTGTGTGGTCATATATGCCACTGGATTCACTAAAGTCAAGCCAATCTGACCTCTATTACACCATGTTGCAGCTGAAAATATTTGGTGAAGTGCTATTTACTAAGGGAGTGACAGCCACATTTTTATTTGCCAGAACAAAGTCTACATCAAATGCAACCACTGAGGGAAGATGAGGTATAGCGCAAAAAAAAAAAAAAAAAAAAATCTGTAGGACCATTACGCAGATGCGAGGAGCTGAGTGCAATATGTTTGCGGCAGGACTCATATGTAGACTATTTATACAAGTTAAATAGGGCGATCAGGTCCAATGCACATCACATTGAATCTCCCCTTCAATCTGCTCATTCAACTGTTTTAACAAGCCACATCTAGGGTCCATCTCACAATTTAACTTGCTCTCCTGTTAATGGCATGGCAATACATATCCTTAGCGCTATCTGACAAAATTGTATTCTTTTTGCTCGCTTTTATTTCTTACTAGATTTAATGGTCCATGAGAAAAAGCGCATTTCCAAGTGGATAGTGATTCGGAAACATTAAGGAAAAACAGAATGGAGAAATTAAGTGTCACTTTTGTGCTTGAATCAGAGGTTCAGCACTATTTGTGTGCTCCTTTAATGAGATGCTACACACAGCAACTGGATCGTGCTTAGCTCAAAGAAGAAGAACAAAAAAGCCTTCATTAGCATATTGATTGTTCACAATATTGTACACTATTGTTCTCTGTCTGATAACATTCTCTGGATGAGCAGCAGATTATATGAGTCAGTTACAAAATGGTCAATGTGGAAATAAAAATAAAATAGTCAGGTGGTTTCCTGACAACTTGTAATAGTTTCCATTTGAGATGGATTTGTTACAATCAGTGGCCAGAAAATCAAATCCAAAATAAGAGCTGTGTGAAAATGCTGCCTTTACAAAGAGGATCATTTTTAAGTGTTGGAGAAGTATTATATTAATTTAACAATGTTAATGTTTTCTCTGTTACAATTCCCAATGACATATAAGCCTGCGAATATTCTCATTCGGCAAGTTATTTAATTCTCAGGGCATTGAATTGATTGTTTCTCGAGTGTCCTGGAGGCGGCCCAGTGGTCCGGTCATTATAGCATCCAGTGCAGAGGTGCAGGGTTAGATTCTGGCTCTGGCCTCCCTGTGTGGAGTTTGCATGCTCTCCCTGTGCCTGCGTGGGTTTCCTCCGGGTACTCCGGTTACATTCCACATTCCAAAAAAATGCATGGCAGGCTGATTGAACACTCAAAATTGTCCCTAGGTTTGATTGTAACACGGAAGGTTGCTTATCTATGTGTGCCAAGTGATTGGCTGGCAACCAGTTCAGGGGGTGTCCCCCGCCTACTGCTTGAAGTCAGCTGGGATTGGCTCCAGAATCCACCGCGACATACTTGTGAGGATAAAGTGGATCGGAAAATGGATGGATGGATGGAGTGTCCTGGATGTCTTTGACGTTTTGCCACTTACAATAGAAATGAAATGTCTAAAACAGTCTAGTTGCGATCAATTTAATGTAATGAAAAGTCTGTCTAATGTCATGTTGCCACATAAACTACAGTTGTAGTCGATTTCACCTAAAACTGATATCTCAGCTTATATTATCAACTGATTGGTCTTCTATTAAAGGCAAACTATCACAGTCAGCCCAGACTGAGTATTTTCCACCGTCCCCAGAGATTAAGACAGAGCCACTTGCTCCACTGTGTAGTATGAAATAGAGAATGTGTGTGTGTGTGTGTGTGTGTGTGTGTGTGTGTGTATAATTTATACACAGACACACAAATTTTTAATTTCACAATCAAAAAACATTTTTTTTTATCAAAAGGATATCAATCCACAACACTAATGTATCAAATAGAATAAAACTGTGAATTTTATGTATTGTGATTATATGTACAGTAATCCCTCGTTTATCGCAGGGGTTACGTTCTAAAAAGAACCAGTGATAAGTGAAATCCGTGAAGTAGTGAACTTTATTTTTTTAGTTATACAATACT
The DNA here is from genome assembly GCA_026261675.1 of Hippocampus mohnikei. Lineage (NCBI taxonomy): Eukaryota > Metazoa > Chordata > Actinopteri > Syngnathiformes > Syngnathidae > Hippocampus > Hippocampus mohnikei. The sequence goes on from JAKGUB010000348.1 coordinate 14,924,423, forward strand.
TAACTATATATACAATGACATCAAAGACAAAAACCTGTTTTCAGGCCCAATTACAAAAAAAAAACGTTTTCAACAAATAACTATAATAGTTTTTGGAAATACTGTACTGTCGACATGCAGCGCCGCCAACGCGTTCTGATTTAAAGGGTTAAAAGCATTAAAAAACTGCGCTAAAAAAATCAGTGAAACAGCAAAGCTGCGGAAAGTGAACTGCGTTAGAGCGAGGGATCACTGTACATATATAGTATTCAATAATTACAAAGAATTTTTAATCAAAAAGATATCAAACCATGACACTAATGTATCAAATACAATAAAACGGTGAATTGTATGTATCATTGTGATTATATTAACTTCATCCAATTTCCGACATAAGGGTGGCGGGTTGTTGGAGCCTATTCCAGCTGTCTTTGGGCAGTAGGCGGGATACACCTCGAACTGTTTGTCAGCCAATCACAGGGCACGCATAGACAAATAACAGTTCACGCTCACAATCACATCGAAGGAACAATCTATATCTTACCATTCCCTTCAGCATCAATTTTTATATTTAATCACACAGCAACAGTACTTCCAGACTCTGACTGTGTCACAAGTTGCTGATGCTCAAATTACGTGACTAAAGTCATGCAATAACATGATACAAATGCATGCAAATTAATTAATTATGAAAACACGTAAATAAACAAAGATTACTTGTAACATAGTTCTCTTCAATAATTTGTTTTCCCTTCGCTACAGGATTAGGAGTTTCTTATTACCTATCAGGTCCAACACTTCATACAGTACATTATAGTTTTAGACCCACCTTATCTTCGTATTCCTTGTTGTACCAGTACCAAAAGAAACTTTTGAAAGTGAACTTGTGAGGGCATAAACTAGTTGTTTTGATTTATTTATTTTTTATTGACCACTGGGTTCACATTCCAGCAGAGTTACAATAGGGTGAGCCGTGTGTCAGACGTGACCTGTGCGACTGATCGGGGTAGTTTGTCATCGGCGAGCAACTGTAGCATTCTGGCATTTGTTCTTGGCCGCGGTTATTTAAAGCCTCCAGGGATTGAAACGAGCGTGTTGCAGTGATGGTGTCAAGGATCACTTCTCCTTGCCTCATGAAAAGGGCTGTAATAAGGCGGCCAAGATTGTACTCACACAAAACCCCATAGCTTGAGAGGTACTCATAGAAATATCGAGTTACATAATCAATGGTATTTTCCTCGACCGTTGTTAATTGATATGGACGCGGTTGAAAGAACTTAAACACTCGTAATTAAAAGAGAACACGTGTTGTGGCTTTAATGCATACAGAGAGTGAAGTGAGACAACTTTCGCTCTGCTCACCTTCACCAGCCTGCCCAACCAGTCTTGTTATTATTATTCTCCTTTCCCAGTATTTGTGCTGAGTCAATTCATGCGCGCACAATAGTGCTCCAGGTCCCGACATCAAATGCAAAAGTAAATCTAAATGCAAATATCTCAAAATGTCAAATCCTTTCTAAAATTTGGTCATCACATTTTGACGTTGAGACATGGCCTTCTTCGAACACTTTCCCTTATGTGTAAAAATGGATTCATGACTTTTGGTGATGTAAACGATCCTTTTGTTCTTCATATCATCACAAAGCGGTGTGAGCATTTCCAGATCATGTCCAAAACAATAACTGGGTAGTGTGCATGATGCTTCCCTTATGTAAAGAGAATAATTCGATATAGCAGAGTTTTCTGACCTTCATTGTGCCGAGGCACCCATTTTACATTTAAATTTCATGGCACGTCACCCCCCAAAAATCCAAGCAAATAGATTCATGGGAAGCTTTTCTTTTCTGAACTTTTCTTTTGTATTAATGGCAATAGGTGAAGACACGGATTTATTGTACCTTGAAGCTTCTGCCATCTAATGGACACGCATCTTCTTGTTCTGCCTATCCTGATACATTACTGGCATAGATAGTTCAAGAAACATCCATCCATCCATTTTCTGACCCGCTTATCCTCACAAGGGTCGCGCTGGGTGCTGGAGCCTATCCCAACTGTTTTCGGGCAGTAGGCGGGGGACACCCTGAACCGGTTGCCAGCCAATCGCACGGCACACATTGACAAACAACCATCCGCACTCACAATCACACCTCGGGACAATTTAGAGTGTTCCATCAACCTGCCATGCATGTTTTTGGAATGTGGAAGGAAACTGGAGTACCCAGGGAAAACCCACGCATGCGCCGGGAGAACATGCAAACTCCACACAGGGAGGCCGGAACTGGAATTGAACCCAGTACCTCTACACTGTGAGGTCGACGCGCTAACCACTGGACCACCGGGCCGCCTAGTTCAAGAAACATATTTCTGATTAATGAACAATAATTTTCAGATGAATGAAGTGAAACGGAATTTGACACATCACCCCTGATGATCCCTCACGGCATAAAAGTGTGCCACAGCCCGCTGGTTGGGAATCACTGCTGTATAGCCTTGTTGACATTTTACATTCATGACTCATACAATAATGTATGAGTCATGAATGTCAATAATGTCTTTGCCATCTGCAACCTCACTGCTAGATGCAGTTGAATGCATACCGCTGCGTCAAAACAGCTAAAAAATGGGAAGGTAAATTCATACAAAGACTGCAATGATTAAAAAAGAAAAATGAACAACAGGATAAAATGTTCTTTTGGATTGACAGGGTGGGGGAACAGTCTCACCCCAAATTCCAATTAAACACGGATGTGGTGCACTGGAGCAAGTATGTCACACTCAAGCAATGGAATTACATGGTCTGTGACACATTCAACCTTGAAAAAATATCGCCTTTGTGTAAATCTTGCCATTTGTATATGTCACCCTTTGAATCCAAATACGGTAATTTGTTTAATTTATACAAACATTATCTTCATGTAAGCAGAGACAGGGAGGCATATTTGAACAGTCGAGTAAACTGAATAAGGGAGTGCATCAATGAGCTATCAGATAAATATTAATAAACTTTGACTTATCATATTGTAAATGTTGCGTGCACGGTATCTGTTCTTGAGCTTCCTGAGTGACATGTTTGTTGTAGAAGCCATAAGAAACGTACCTCCTCCCTGTATTACAAAATCTGATTTGACTTCCCTTTTTGAACTTGGGCAACTTTCAGCTCATCAACATGCCGCGTAGCGCTCATGACAAACTTTGATGGAAAATCATTTCATGTCACCCGAGACATAAGACTTTTGTGTGGAAATGCTTCCGCCCTCAATCAAAGCAGGAGCAGGAAAAAAAAATCAAAAGCTAGAGACTAGTGACAGATGAGTGATGGTGGGAAGTAAGGGGTAGACATCCTAAGATGGTGGAAAGTTGCTCATTAGGGGGATGTTATTTCCCAGCTGTTCTCCCCAAAGTCTGACGGTGATTTTTGAGTGGCCTATCACTCTTGTCTCAGTGTAAAGTTAACACCTACAGATCTGCTGCTGGTTGGCGCGGGCGCCTCACTGTTCTGTCTTGCCGACAAACGGCTATTACTGTGCTCGCCAACAGCCTCCACTGGAGATAGCCATGTGCGGGAACATTGCGAAGACGCCGTTAACAATCTGTTGCTCAAATAAGAGAAGTGGAGAAAAGGAATTAAGTTGAAAATAGAATCAGGTGTTACCGTCGGTGGAAGCTGGACACAGATTGTAATCGTGATTATGATAGGACTGCGGACGCGCTGCAATAGAGCAGGCTTTGTATGGTAGACCTCATTTTTCCGTGCGGGAGGCGAACTAGCAGATATTTTGCATATAATGATAAATGAACGCACGGCAATTCTTAATCTAACATAATTGACAAAACATTCAAAGAAAGAAAATATTTTAGCCATGGTGACTTATGCATGAGGGGCAGCGGGATAGTGGCTGACTAGAAGGCCCCATTATCATTGCTCCTATATGCATTATACATTTAATAAGCAGCAGGACATGTAGACAGGCGCACATGCGCTTGGTGTAAAAACTAGTGCATTGTTATTTTTGTGTCGGGGCAAGTCCAGCTTCCGGCAGACTGAGGTCCTTTTCTATTACACGCACCCACACGCACCTGCCGATTTGATCACAGAGAGTAGACTTGACCTGAAACCAGTTAGAATGAGGTTCAAGTTGTGGCACAAGTGGTGTCACGCAGTGTTGGTGGATTTGATTGAAGAGTAGGCAGACAGATTCTGCGCTCGACTGACATGTGTCATGAATGTCATCGTATTTCATTCATAAATAGGAAAATAGCATGTATCCAAACCTCTGAGTCATTGTAGAAATCAGTCATTTGAATGCATAATTGTTGTCATCATTGTTAATGTATTTTTAAAAGCACCCTCCTCACTGCAGTACGTGTGTGTGTGTGTGTGTGTGTGTGGTGGGTTGTCGCACAGAGACGCATGATCGGGGGTGGGTCTTCAAGTGCCCACTTCGGAGTGGCCAATTTTACATCATCTGCCAGTGGATATTTGTTCCAAAATGAATGTTGCGTGAAATGATCTCCTGCATGGACTTCCGCCATGTAAAACATGCGCCTCTCCTGCGCTGAATTTAAAGGGAATGAGAGGAGCCACTTCCATGGGATGTGAATTGAATCAACTTTGTTCACTCCCACAATGGTGCAAACACCCATTTCAACCTGCGCATGTCTACAAAAATATGAAAAGAAAAAAGTACGAAAAGAAAGAAACCGCTACCCATGCACAATTAGACCACACTTTGCACTCGACTTGCACTGTGCACGAAAATGGAAGTAAGACTCAAGACGATGAGCGATTGTGTCGAAGGCTGCGCTCAAATTGAGATGATGGGGATAGTTGTCCAATTTCATTCCACTTTTTGCACAGACGTTCGGATGTGTAAAAACATTTATTGTATACAATTCAAGAAGCAGTCTGACTCCTGACGATGTTTTGACTTCAAACACTTGACATTTTGACACTCTTATTGGCATTGTGAAGTAAAAGTGAATATTTTAGCTTTTATTATAATTATGTTGTGGAAACAAAGAAAAAAAATAAGATAAAACTGAAGAAATGCACTTAATCAAATAACAGACTGAGATACTCTCTTGTCAATTTTAACGATGTTCTTGCATGTCATCTGCATTGCTTGCAGGAGAAGATCCCAATATTAAAATACGGGGAGGCAAAATGTCATTTTTTTTCATGGAATAACCCCACAAATTGGGAGTGTCTGGTCTCAACACAGAATTTTCCCGAGCACGAAGGCCCCCTTGGTGCTCGTTCTCGTCCCCCTGCTTGACATGAATCAAAGCATATTTATATTTAGAGAAATTACATAAACACTAATGCACGACTATACAACTTCAATACAACCATGCCCGTAAGTGTTTTTTTTTTAAACAAAACAAAAAAACAATGCTTTGTCAGCGGAGGATGAGTGAAGGTCTGAGATCTACATTTTCATACATTGGGGAAGGAGACTGTGCGCGCACATTTGTAATCATCCAATGTCCCCCCCTGGCCCCTTATATGTGTGTGCGTACGCGTGTATGTGGGGGCGCGTGCCTGCGCGTGCATGAGTGTGTGCCACGGAGGAATTGATTATGTAACATGTTCCCAATCACATCGTCGTCTGAGCGGGAGGATGTGAGTGAGGTCGCTTTAAGGAATATCTGTGATGCCATAAGACCCGAGCAGCAGGACGCCTCCTCCTACCTTTTCTTCGACACCACCACAAACTCTCCGTCTCTGGAGCTCACCTGGCGCCAAGCAAAGCGACTCCGAGTCAACACAAGAGGCTGCATCTCGGTAAGAAACTAAAGCTCATTTCGAAGGAACTGACTCATGACTGACATTTATACAAACAGCACAAGTCAACGTTTAACTGTTCGTTGAGTGAAAAGTAGACCGGCATATTGTTTTTTAATGAACAAGCGCTGATAAAAACCCGAATTGGTTCACAATCAGCATTTTTGAGAAATCCGAGCCCCGCCGCCGATGTTAATATTGCAGTTTAAATATTTACTTGAAAGACTATTTCAAGTGGACTGCAGTTTTCTTCGGTCTTTCTCGTCCGGCAATGAGTGATGCTTTGAGCAAAGTGGCGCGCTTGAGAAAACATTGGGCCGGGTGTCCCATGTACGGAAGAGCCGTGAACGCACTTGGGGTGCAGCGAAGTCTCCTCCACCTGCCGGAGATGCACAAACACACGCACACACACACGCACACGCGCGCGCGCGAAAGCCAAAACTCGAGGCTCAGCTGCAGACACCACAGAAGGGATGGTGGGCAGAACATGCACCCGCTCTCGCGCGCACGCAGATTGCCGCTTTCACACTTTTCATCCTGTCATGCTTCTCTTCCGCCACTGCTGTCTCCCATTTGTGCATGAGCAAGTCCAGACCTGTGCCCATATCTGTTGCTGTTTTTTTGTGTGTGTGGGTGCCATGACTGCTTCAAATGACGGATGTCCTTTATCAAAACTTATCGAATTTACAAAATGGCACGCGTGAACAATTGGATATTTTATATGCCACTGAAGTAACTATTTTGGCATGTGTTTTTACAGATCACATCCTTATACTTTATTAATCTGTATATTTTACCTTCTCTGGATTAGACAGATAGATAGATAGTGTCTAAATGTCCATATAATCTCTATAATTTGCTGAATTTGTTTCAAACATGGATATTTTACTTTCTCTAGAGAAAAACACAGGTCTTTCATATCCAGATATTTCTTTTCAATATATAAAGCCTTTAATAATCAATGTACCTAAATAACATGACCCAATTTCAATGGCAAAAAAAAGCGATAGCCTTGAAATATCGGCATAATTTATTTTCCTTTTTTTTTCTTTCAATACAAATAAGTAAGTTTAGTCAAGGTGAGCTGTTCGGTTGGTTTAAATATTGAAAAAAAGCTGGAACATCTTTGTTTTTGGACTCCAAGTCTACATCATTGCACTAGCTTCCTTTGTAATCACCACAGACAAAACAGGGCTTTATAATAGCAGAGATAGCTGCGAGCAATTCATGTCCCACCTGTCGACAGCTATCAGCATTAAGGGTTCTTTAAATGAAAGGTAATAAATCTGCTATCTCAGGTGGATTTCATTCTGTTAGCATAGCTGGAGAAACCCACACTTTTTGCGGAAGTGAGCTGTGGACAAAAGAGAGAATTGAAATAAATATGTATACACACTCTCTTACACACGTGCACACATACACACACACAATGCTTTGTGTGCACCTTTTGTTTGTGCAATGGACTGTTCTCCCAGCAGCCATTTTGCCAAACATGCATGTTAATGACATTAAAGAAGGTTCTGTTTTTATTTGCAGAGCCCTAATGATCATGATTAGAGATACCGTAGTTTTATTTACCTCCCCCATTCATTGTGAAACAGCGGTGAGATCTCGGAATGGCTTTGCAATTCTGCCCTTTATCATTCTGCATATGGCAAACTATTAAAATGATCAACTAATGAGTGATGAGGAAAATGACATAAGTGCATGGTATCAATGGCCATTTCAAAGGCGTGTTCCTCCAAAGATAGACACTGAACACATTCTCCCACTCGAGAAGATTGAAGCAGTGAGACAGGATGATTGTCTGAGCAGTCATTATCACCATCATTATGGTGGAAATTGCATGCTATTTTAGAGACGCTATAAAGTCTTGATATGCACAGTTCACTGGACAATGTGCCAGACAGGCAGGATAGCGATGGAGACAAATCTGCTGAATGAGTGACATTCCACATGCGGTAAATGCGGTAAATGGTAAATGAGCTGTCACTTATACTGCGCTTTTCTACCTCGGGTACTCCAAACGCTTTACACTGTTACCTCGTTCACTTACTGACGACGCAGCATCAGGTGCAACTGTGGCTACAGTATCTTGCTCGAGGACACTTCGACATGGTCACAATGGCTGGCGATCGAAACAACACTCTCCCACTGAGCCGCGCCTCCACCTGTATCATTAAATGTCAATGAAAACAACCTATTCTGAATCTATCATTCTCAGCAGGGTGCATGATATTTTAATATCTCAAGAGACGAGTCCTATTTAATGATGAGAACTTTTCTTATTTCCTGGCAGAAAATGAAGAACACTGCACAGAGAAAAATAATGAAAGGCTGTAGGGACTGCCAACATTATTCATAAAATAATTGCAAAACATTTGACTCAACAACCCCTGCGCATTTCAAGCGAACCCAATACAATGGAGCTCCAGCCGAACAGCAACGCCAACCAAGCTTTGTGGAAAGAGATTCCGTGGGATTTCACAGAGGACTGCTCGCTCTCGTTGAGCGGCACCACCTTCCTCATCGTAGCGTACAGCGCCGTTCTGGCAGTGGGACTCGTCGGCAACTCGTGCCTGGTGCTTGTTATTGCGAGGCACAAGGAGATGCGCAACGTCACCAACATCCTCATCGCCAATTTGTCCTTCTCCGACATCCTGATGTGCGTCGTGTGCCTGCCGGTCACCATCCTGTACACGCTGATGGACCGCTGGATCCTCGGGGAGGCTCTGTGCAAGCTCACGCCCTTCGTCCAGTGTATATCAGTCACTGTGTCCATCTTCTCCATTGTCCTCATCGCCATGGAGCGCTACCAGCTCATTGTCCACCCCACTGGATGGAAGCCGATGGCAAGGCAGTCCTACTTGGCGGTGGCTCTCATCTGGATCACAGCCTGTTTAATCTCTGTGCCTTTCGTCAAGTACAGCATCCTCACATTGCCTTTCCAGAACCTCACCGGCCCCTTCCAAGTCATCGACCAACCTGTTTGTATGGAGCGGTGGCCTTCAGTTCAAGCGCGCCAGGCCTACACCACCTCTTTGCTCATCTTCCAGTACTTCCTGCCTCTTTCCTTCATCATGCTATGCTACTTGCACATCTATCTGCGGCTGCGGAGGAGGAAGGACATGGTGGAACGTGGAAGAAACACCAAGCAAAAGAACAACAAAGGTGCCACGAGGATCAATGTCTTGTTAACCTCCATCGTGGTGGCCTTTGCCCTTTCCTGGCTCCCTCTCAACATCTTCAACACCGTGTTTGATTGGAACCACGAGGCCATTCCATCCTGTGGCCATGACATCATTTTCTCCTTCTGCCATCTCATCGCCATGGCCTCCACCTGTATCAATCCGGTCATCTACGGGTTCCTCAACAACAACTTCCAGAAGCAGCTGAAGTCCACCCTGTTGCATTGTCGCTGCTGGGACGTTGCAGAGCGGTATGAGAGTGTGCCGCTCTCCACTGTGAGCACAGAGGTCACCAAGGGGTCGGTGCTGAGCAATGGCTCCAACAGCATCAATACTTAAAGCGAAGCTTTTCGGTGAAAAAGGAAGCAACCAAACCGGCCCCCTCCTCTGCTCTCTTGATTTTATTACTCAAAGGCTTTTTGTTTTGTTCAATGCAAAAGCATGGTTGACATTTTCAGGGAACCTGACAATAACTGACCAGAGGAAAGTAAAGTCACGGCCTGACTGGTGCCCTCTAATTGTTATGGTTCCTGACTAAAAGGAAGTGACAAAATGACAGGGCAAAGGTTGGAAAGGTTTGCAGTAATAAAGGATGACTACAAGACACACTTCACATAAGAACTTTGTGCATTTGCACTCTGTATAGTGCTGTGGGACCATAAAATATTTATTATAGCCGTCTAAAAAAAAAGGCTGCACCTTAGATGGTATCTTTTCATGCTGAAGTCATTGTATTTAAATATTTGCAGCTTGCTTTGCAAACCGTGATTCTGTGCATTGGAAACCTCGAATGAAGTAACATGGACAAGGTGGGTGTCTGGCAAATGCTGACAGCATTGATGACTATAAAATAGAGTGTGACCCGTGTTGTGTTAATCATTATTGACGGAGCAGCCTTGTGCACAGTTGAAGGGAAGAACATTTTGCTGTGACTCTGGGCATTTATGTGCATTGTGTTCATGTGTTTTTTTTTAACTAACTCACAACAGTGTAATAAACCTGATTAACTGAGACGTTCTCCATGTTGTCCACACTGATGTTTGCATCAGTATATTGTGCGCAAATGGGGGTAGGTTTGGTAATGCATTGTGCCCTGGAACAATATATCAAGTGCCCTAAAAAAAGACAAAAAAAAGGAAAAAGAGTCAACTGAGCAATTCAGGCCAAAGTATAATTCCTAAACTGTATATAACCCTACTAAATGAATGTTTGGCCTGTAAACTATGTGACACTTTCAGTCTCTTGTGTGGTTGGCAATAAAAAGCATTGTGTAGCAAAGCAGGAAACGTGTTACTCACTTTGGTATGTGGATTGAATTAAAACATTTATGTTTATCTTAAGTGATGTATTTATTTGTAATTTCACAATAACAATTTAAAAGACCATGTTTGTGCTCTTTCTTTTTTGTTGCATTATTTCTCGATTTCACCTAAAACTGATATCACAGCTTATATCAACTGATTGGTCTTCTATTAAAGGCAAACTATCACAGTCAGCCCTGATTGAGTATTTTCCACCGTCCCCAGAGATTAAGACTGAGCCACTTGCTCCATTGTGTAGTATGAAATAGAGAATGTGTGTGTGTGTGTGTGTGTGTGTGTGTGTGTGTGTGTGTGTGTGTGTGTGTGTGTGTGTGTGTGTGTGTGTGTGTGTGTGTGTTTGTGTGCCTGCCCTGCATGTTTTTGGAATATGGAGGAACCCGGAGTACCGGGAGAAAACCCACGCAGGCCCGGGGAGAACATGTAAACACACAGGGAGGCCAGAGCCGGAATTGAACCCTGCACCCTTGCACTGTGATGTCGGCGCGCTAACCACTGGTGAGAATAAGCGGATTAGAAAATGGATGTATATAGGGCATTTTACTTTGTAGATCCAGAATAAATCAAAGTGTTTGTTGCCTGCGATGTTAAATAGTGTGGGGAGGGGGAAAAAAACAACACTCAAGTGGGAATTGTGCTAAATATTCATGCTTGAGGAACGCTTATCAACACATACTCATCAGCCACGACGTTAGGTACACCTGCACAATGCAATCTAATATGAGGACTGCATTAAAAACATTTCTACAAAGCACAAAGAAAACACAGCAGTTTTGATGGACACTATGAGAGGTGTAATCGATATGACTTTGTTTTGTAGAAACGGCCTGATTCATATTGAGAGATATTCCTGACATTATGCCCCTCATGTCGTCAAATAACATGGCAAAATCATTCCAAACACTTCTTAGTGCGATGCGGTCCCATTATTCATCATTGTTAAAATCACTTAGCAGAATTGTAGTATTATTTTCTTTGTAAATCAGAATTTTTGATATAGTTGTTATATTGGATCACATTAGATTGCAGTCTATCCATGGTTATGGCCAATGAGTCTAAAATGATGATGCTTCCCAACTGAATATGACACCATCAAGCTTCATGTGTTTTTAGTGACAATGTTACTCTGTGTAGGATCTTTATAACCTCTGCTTAAAGTGCTTCTCACAATATTTTCCCTGGGCAGCGTCTTGAATTAGCTCTCTGAAGGCTTTGTCAACATAATTGACTGCATGCATCCTCCACCTTGTCCCGCAATGACATTTACTGACCTCTTCTGCCGCCAGAGGCAGGATGAAAGGGCCCAAAGGCAGACGTAGTCCAGAAACAATTTATACAACGCTGTCTCACGTTATTATACTCGTCAATGCTGAGGGGGGATGAGGGATTCTTGGGTCATTATGGTGCAATGAAACACTGGCGATCTAATGAGCTCACAGGATCTGACACTTCCAATCTGTAGGGTTATTCCAGAAAAGATTTTCATCTTGGCTCCCTGCATTTCATTTTGGGATATTCTCCTGAAAGCAATACTCTATAGATCACAGGGATAACACAAACTAAAAAGTTGGCAAGAGGCTCATCACATGCTAATAATGGCATTCTCTTGGCGAATCAAGTGGGAAAGCTCATATTAGGTGTACTTTTTACAAGATCATCAGGAGTCAGATCGAGTCAGGCTTCTGAATGGTTTCAACATCTGGAATAGAATCGTCCTTGTGAAAATTCCACTGGGGGACATGTTTGTATTTTAACATCATCAACAAATTTTGTTGTTTTTGAAAACAAGACCACACACATGTAGCTTCATGCTGTCATGTTCCTGTTCTTGTTTTACCCAGCAGGTGGCAGACTGGAGCCCAACCTGCTGTGTGCACAACTGCTGCCAATTTTGTCATTAGGGAGCTTTGTATTTAAGGACCAACAAACTTTCAGCAGGTTGTTGGCGTATTGTTGACCTTGCTACTGCTGTTGCTCAAGTGATCCTTTTTCTAGACCGCTCGCTCTTGTCGAGTTTGTTCTGGTACTATGTTTTTGTAAGTATAGTCTTAGTTTTCGTTATTTGTTCTTGCTTCACGTGAATTGGGTTCTTGGCATTTCGTTTAGTAGTCTCGGGTTAATTTCTTCCTTGCCTTTTTGCAAGCGCTTTTGGTTATAGTATTTTGTCTTTCCTTGGTCATTATTTGACCAGCAATTTCTGATCCTACTTTGTCAGTGCATTTTTGTGTGAATATTTCTGTTTCGGAGTTTTGTCTGATGTCTACCATTCTGGGATACTAAAACATCATTTTGGTTCATTTTCAAACCGTGACACATGCTCCCTGATGATTGAAGAGAAAAGAAACAACTCGTGTCTTCTCGAGTTCTCTTCCTGTTGACATATGAGTCTCAACAAGTAACGATCCTCATCCACCTAAAGGTGAGTGCAATCCTTGACACAATCTCTTGTTGTATTGACAGACCTTTTAGAATCTCAAATGTAGTTCACCAGTGCACTGGTATAAATCATATTTAAGTCTCATTTCATTCAATGAAACACTTTCGCATTCCAGCCTTCTCCTGTTTCCTCTGATGTTGACGGTTTACCGAAGCTTTTCCTATGTCCCCTTTGTTTATCCTCTCTTTTGGCAGTTTTTTTTCTTTACTCTTTACTGTTTTCATTCACTTTTCGCTGGAATTATTTAAGTTCATGTACAGTGTCTTTGAGTGATCTGAAAGATTATTTAAAACAATATTTATCAGCCCTTCACCTATTGTCTATACCGCTTTGCCTTCATTTGGGTCACAGGTAAACCAGAATGGTTGCCAGTCAATCACAGGGCACATGTAGACAAATTATCAATCATGCTCACATCTACGGACAATTTTTTTAAAAAGTTGGAAAGCCGGAGTATCTGGAGAAAACCCCCACACGTGCATGGAGAACATGCAAACACCACATACAGCACTAATAGTAGTACATTTATGAGGTGCATTACTTGGTTCAGAGGAGCAGCATTATTGAAAGGCACGCCACTAAACAAATTCCAGTAGTCATGAGGAAGATATCTGTACCCAGCTCACTTGCTCAGAGGAAAAAAAGAAACTCACAATCAATTCTCTGTAGACACTTCATTATGCTTAATGAAGGTATCGCTGACTTCTTGATTTACACACAGAGATACCGGCAGTGGTAAAGGCCTGCATCGTGGGAGTTTAACTTTGAATTCACTTTTCTGCCAAATACATTTTCGTGCGGATAATAGCAGTCTCTAAATTATGACTTCTGTATGTCGTGGCTTAGTTGCAACATCTCATTTGAGTAACAGCACTAGAATTAGAAAATACATGATACAGCCAGGGTGGCACGGTCAGCTTCTAACCAATAGCACGTTTGCATGTTCTCCCTGTGCCTGTGTGGGTTTTCTCCGGGTACTACAGTTTCTGCCCACATTTCAAAAACATGCATGGTAGGTTAATGGAACACTATAAATCAGGGGTGTTAAACTCATTTTTGTCACTGGCCACTTTGGAGTTACGTCTTCCCTTGGAGGACCATTACGACAGTAATGTTTAATCATCCATAGATCCATTTTCAGATCAACTTATCCTCACAAGGGTTGCGGGGGTGCTGGAAACTATCCCAGCTGTCTTCGGGCAGTAGGTGGGGGACACCCTGAACTGGTTGCCAGTCAATTGCAGGGCACCCAAGAGATGAACAACCATCCGTTTTCACACTCACACCTACGGAGTGTTCAATCAGCCTGCCATGCATGTTTTTGGAATGTGGGAGGAAACCGGAGTACCCGGAAAAAACCCATGCAGGCCCGGGGAGAACATGCAAACTCCACACAGGGAGGCCGGAGCTGGAATTGAACCCGATACCTCTGCACTGTGAGGTTGACGCGCTAACCACTGGACTACCGGGCCGCCTGTTTAATCATCACATTGTATTATTACTTGTACAGTATACAAAAAAATTGATGGATTTCTAGTTTTGAAATCAGTCAACTGTTTGTTGTTTGTTCAATTACTGTTCAAAATCTCAACGTTACTTGTTGCACATGACAAGTTGACATTTTGGTAAAGATTTTAGCAAGGACCAAGGTAGTTGACACACATTATTTGCTTTTGTGTGCCACATAAAATGACTTGGCGGGCCTTGAGTTTGACAGCTGTGCTCTCAATATCTAATATCTAATGGTTGTTTGTCGATGTGTGCCCTGCAATTGGCTGGCAAGCACTGCCACCCCCGAAGACAGCTTTTGGCTTTCCCATGGCCTGCAGATTGTCTGCCTTGTGATTTGTGGAATATAGTGTTAGGGTTACGGGACTGAGCGGAGTGAAAATCAAGTGACATTAGTAAAGTGTTGTTTAATTCTAAAGAAAATAAACCAATTTGCTCCTCTCTCTTGTATTGAAGAGGATCTACTACGCTGTAACTATATATATATATATATATATATATATATATATATATATATAGCGCGCTGCACAGGTCCACGACGCTTGTTTTGGTTTATGAATGGAAAGTTGACTTTTAAAAGTTGCCAGATTGTTCCACTGACAAGACCAAAGTTACCTGCATATTTTGCAGTCGTAAACTGAGCTCTCATCATAGCACGTAGAGTCTGAAATAGCACTTAATGGCCAAGCACACAGCTGACGTGAGGACTCCGCCCCCTCGTCTCAGCCAGACAGCTTTGGATCATTTCAAAGCGGAGAAAATGGATGACACGACGAAGAACAAAGTTGCTGAAGCAATCGGCAATTTAAACAGCGTGGGCTAAAGTGTTGCTAGAACAGGGGTGTCTTCATTTAGCTCATTTCTGCATAGTTGTCATGTTTGTCCGTCTGCAATCTGACGTTTAAACGAAGTAAATTGCGTTGCAGCTGGGGTTAATCAAGCCGGCACTCCACTTTTGGGATTGACTATTGGGACTTGTAGTTCTTTTGTTCGATTCAACTTGATATGTTTGTGTTGTATGGTTTCTTATGTTTAAAACAATGAATAATGACGAAAATGATACATATAAATAAAGGTATTAATGTCAATTATATACATATTTATTGTATATACTGTATATATATATATATATATATATATATATATATATATATATATATGCTATATCAGGGGGCCATGAAAATTATATGAGTATATATGTATATATTGCGCTGTTTTGATTCCATAAAAAGAGCTGTTCAAGCAGCTGTTGTGTATATGTATATTGTGTGAGAGATAATGTGTGAATAACTGCTCCAAGTGAAAAATGTTCATATATATATATATGTATATATATATATATATATTTATGGTATATAGTATGTATATGTATATATTTGAGCAGGAATGCTGAGGGGAGAGGTTTGTGGCGGGAGGGAGTTCTCGAGCCTGTTCTGAAACGGGAGGGAGGCTCTGCAGTGACGAAATTGAACGAAAGCGCAGTTGGTTTCTTCAAGACCTTAGGTTTACTACCTGGTCTCAGGTTGACACACCGGGGTTATTCTGCCCGTATACCGTGAAATCAACCTCTGGTGAATGATATCATCAACAGGTGGCAGCTGGTGCTGGATCAGTAGACGTTGTTTTTGTTGGGTTTTTTTTTTTCCATTGTCAGGTGGTGGGATCGTTGAGCCCAAGGTGGATTTGTGTGCAATAATTACTCCAATGAAGACTCCAGGTTGCAGCCGGTGTTGATGTGGTTGTCTCAACCGTCACACAGTGCACCTAGCTTTCTTCTATTATAAATGTGAGTTTCATTAAAAGCATATTTTTATTAAAAGCATAAGCGTTCTTCATTGCAAGCATAATAAATTCATCACTACTAATATGCAAATGTATGCTAACTAAAAACAAGCAACCTAATATTTCCCTTGTTTTTTCCACTCATATCATCACACAGAACCTTCCTGTCGGACTTTATTCAGTGGACTCATGTTGTATATGTAAACGGAGTTATATTCATAGAAACAATATAGGAAAAGAGGGTTAAAATCATCTATCACATTTCGATATTGAAGTGAAATCATGTCTACATTAGCCGAGCCGTTTTTCTATATCAGAACCTTTACCATCCAAAAGTAACAGCAGAGGGTACATTCCATTCACTTTAGACGTCGTGGGCGTACTAATCGTAGTGATAAACCGGATAAACAGAGCCTTTTCTTTTTTAAACGTCACGAAGGTCTTACCCACCACTTCTCTGACGACAAGGGCGTGGTCACGCCGAACGGTCCAGTTCAGTGTACGAGGCCCTCAGGGCGTGGTTGAACAGCACCGTTCACCACATATCGCACACGCTCCATTGGCCTCAGCCAAGAGCACATTGACCGCCAGCGGTCCCGGAGCGCCATCAGAGAGGTGACTGTCAACTGTTTTACTTCCAATAGCCAAAACGGCTTCCTTTGTATAATTTGCAAGTTTCTGGACACTGTAGTGGAGGCAGTTGATCCTGTCAGCAACCTGGTTAACCAATTTATACCCACCCAGTACGCCACGAGGAACTCCAATTGCACCAATGTAGATGGAATCTCAAATATCCTCTGCTGTGAACGGAAGCATAGTCATGAGTAAAAGAAACTTCTCAATTGTTTTCCAATTATTTTCTGTGCTAACTATTATTCCCCCTCTTTTTCTATTTTTGTTTCTTAAAAAGAAAAACAAAAACTCTGCCGCGATAATTGATATTTGCCTATAAAATTGTTAAAAATATACTGTACTTCTGTATTCAATAGAAACCCAATTCACATTAAAGAACAAAAGAAAGAAATATAGTAACACTCACAGCGAAGAATAACTTTATCAACATAGATTTTTAGACCAAAACAGAAGTGAACCGAAACACAACAATACAATATCAAACAAAAATTAAGTACCGGTAAACAATAACTATTTCACCATTCTAAAAACAAAATTAAACAAATCGATAAACGATAATAAATTCACATTCAGTTCAGCAACAATACTGTACACAAAACACTCCAATCCTACCCCAAAAAAATGAATAAAAGCTTTTGTGCTCTTTTCCTTTTTCTTTATGAGATTGAAAAGATCAAATAGATATAAAACTCTTTTCCATCCAAAACAAAAACGTATGAAACAATTCTCCAACATTTTTTTTTTTTAGATCATCTAGATCACTGGTGTCAAACTTGAAGTCTGGGGGCCAGATCCGGCCCGCCACATCATTTTATGTGGCCCGCAAAAGCAAATCAAGCGCGTCAACTTCCATGATCCTTGCTAAAATTAGTACCGAAATCTCAAATTTTAACAAATAGCAAATAATGTCGAGGTTCTACAATAATCGTGTAATTCTGTTAACACTCACTCAAGCAATAATTGAACAAACTATCATAGTTAATTTGACTGATTTCAAAATGGATCATCTATAAATACAGTTGAGTTGTACAAGTATTTAGTTAAATTTCACCATCGCATCGCCCAACGAAGGAAGATGCAATCGCAAAGCTGCCCTTGGCAAAGACGAGTTTGACACCCCTGGTCCAGATCTGTTAGCAAAATGTAGGTTATTATTCAAATAGACATCCCCTTTCACATGTGCTAAAGGAGAACACATATACCAGAAATATAAGATCAGTGCAGTTTTTTTCTTTTTTTTCTTCGAGTTACTTGCATAAATCAGCCAAATGAGTTAATACAACCAAATAATATGATTACATACATATACCTTTTTTACAAATTAGACATGTAATTTCCCAAATTATATAAACAAATTAGCTTAGTGTATTTCAACTAAATCTATGCATAGTTCCCAGGGCCTGCGTGTTTCATTCATGCATTTCTTCAACTGAATTTAAACCATAGAATTAATACTCCCCACCAATCCTGCAGATTGGACGGCAGGAGCAATGGTGTCTCAAATCAATATGAAGCATGCATTTAGTTTCATCAATTACTCTGTTCCCACAATGTGTTCTCGACATAGGTTAAAACAGTAGGTTGTATAATGTTCCCCAACCAGAGACACCATTCCCCCTGCCAACGCGTGAGGGATTCCATGACGTAAAAATAATTTTGGGCAAAATGGGTTCACTGTCAATGCTGACATAAACCCCATCTTGCAATGTAGTCCCCCTCTTTTCTTTGTTTAGTGATTGGAATTTGTTGCCGCAGATTAAATAGAATTCAATTTGTAACATGTTATCCCGTCGCTTACAGTCAGTAATTTCTCCCTCCAAAAATGTAGAAGCTGCATCTTTTGTTATTTTATTATCAGCGCTTGTTGTGTGTGCTGTGCACTTACGTATCCCAATTTGATGTGGTAGCTGAACAGCATTTGTTTTTCAGATTTGTGATTATTTTTCTTTTCTTCAGCCAATTCCTGACAATTTGTTTATATGTCAAACAAACAAACAAACGAACAAACAAACAGACAAACAAACAAACAAACAAACACCCAATAGGAAGCGGTAATGTTACAGGGTTAAATACTGTGCATCTTTCAGTGTTAAATTGGATCGAGAATACAAGCCATGCGAGATTAATGTCTAGTGGGTGACAAAAACATCATGTTAGTGTGCACCAGCAGCTCATTCATTCTGTCTTTTTTTTTTTTTTTTTTTTTTTCCAACACTCTTTCAACATGCAGAGCTTGCCCCATGCACTGTTCAAGGTTGCCAGGTGGCTTATCTAGCCAATGTCTACCCACGCATTGTCGAAAGGAATCATTCGAGTAAATGTGGAGAGCATTTTTTTTTTCCTCTCCCTGTCCTGGTAAACACCACATAGGGCATGGTTTTCAAAAATGCCTGCTGACCTTCAAACATGCAGTCATTCTAAATTAACAAAGCCAAATTCAAATTGCCCACACATGACCCTTAAACATAAACACCGATAAACTGGAAGATTTTGCTCTCGTGTTGAACTAAATTTCTAAGGCACAACCCAACTAAATGACAGCAAAGTTGAAAACGAATTTACATAATTCCATAGCACAAGACCATCCTTTCTCTAACATTAGCAGGCATGATGGTTCTTTTCAGTTTTCGAGAGAAATGCGATTTTGTGGATGTAATCTACAAAACACTGTATTATAATCTGAGTTACCGCAAATAGCAACATAACAGGAGCAGCTATCAGACAAATAATGAAAACCCACAGACATGTAACACTCACAAGTCATCCCAAATAAAGGCCTTCACTGCACGCATGCATGTTCACCATTCTTCCAGAAACCTAACAATATCCCACATACGACCACTCACTATCATCTCCTCACCACTTCTGTGTGTTTATGATTTACGAACAGCCTTCTAAACATCCTGCGACCTTCTGGCTCATGTCGACTGAAACACATGATGACCACCTCTTTTGCCGCATCACCGTGCCCAACGTCTCCTGTGTGTGTGTGGTTTTTTCCTTTCTTCAACATGCTAAACTTCCTCTTCAATTACGTCTCGTCACCAACATTGTTTTCACTTGCCTTAAATCCTCTATAAGATCAAAAATTGTGTGTCTCCACATCTATCCTCATCCATTTTCAATTAATCAGTATTACACATACTACATGTAGCGCCGGTTGAAAATTGAAACTTAACTGGTGGTAAAAGTTCCTTTAATCCCATTAGATGCCGAACAAACTCTCTTCACCGGGCAAGCCAGAAAACGAAACAAACATGACGTCATGAGACGCCCCAAGAGTCGCGTTTATCTACGCACATGCAAAGATCAATAAAGCACACATTCTCATCGCAGACATAACTCTACATACAAACTAAAAGATTCACCTCGCTATCACTCTCAACCAAGTTAAATAACTCCAACCTTTTAATCTCCTCATCAGTGAAACCACTGAACCTCATATACACCATCAATTGTTTCCTTTCACGCAATGCCGAACAGCCTTACATGCCCCCTCCTTTCTGGTCGTGTCTCTCTCTATCCGCGAGGAAGATCACCTCTGCTCACCCCCCCTCCCTTTTTTTTTTTGTAAAAACCTTCCCTTAACAAACATTGTTTGTAGACTAAATTTATTCTGTTTCATTAATAAATATGTATAATTACATCGCATTATCGATGAGCATTCATTCACTATCCTCAATTCGGCACCTCCAAACTCAGGGCAGTTTGATTTGATAGGTCCTTGTTGGACTTCACCACATTCCGACACTTCGCCCGTCAAAACAGAAACAAGGGTGTCGTCACCTTTTATATGTGGGGCCCCTAAGACTGCCTTAAATCTGAGGTTCCCGAAGCCGCGTGTAGGTCTGTTGTTTTTTCTTTTTTCACCTCGTCTTTCTTTCTACGCCTACACAGTCGCACTATATGGCCTTTCACGCCACAATAAAAACATCTACCCTCCTTGAATAATTGCTGTCTTTCTGGAGTTAATTTAGAGGAATCAAACAGCTTTCCTTGTTTGCTGTGTTGCTTCTTTTTTTCCGCGCTCAAGACTCGAACATGGTCTCACCGTCGTCATGTTGCCTCACTACGTCGGTACCTGCCTGCGCCAAATCAAACATCAACCATAACACCAAACTGGAGTTGGTATTTCTGGATTCAATGTTCACTACTTTACTCTATTTTATATGGGACACAATACCCCGTGGTATTGTAATCCCCAATCACAATATACATTCACCCAAACACCGGTCTGCGCGCCATTCACACATCAAGCTCGCAACATTCACAACCGCACAGGAAGGATCAATTCCTGTGTCGTGGAAACTAAATTCCGTTTCCGCGGTCCTAGTCCTCCGCGTACTCTCAATTGTAGTCGTAGCCTAAATTCTTTAATTCAGATTGCTACCCGACTATCGCAACTGCACAGAAAGGATCAATTCCTGTGTCGTGGAAACTAAATTCCGTTTCCGCGGTCCTAGTCCTCCGCGTACTCTCAATTGTAGTCGTAGCCTAAATTCTTTAATTCAGATTGCTACCCGACCATCGCAACTGCACAGAAAGGATCAATTCCTGTGTCGTGGAAACTAAATTCCGTTTCGGCGGTCACGAGTTTACCGCGTACTCTCTAATTGCACAGGAAGGCTCAATTCCCGTGTCGTGGAAACTAAATTCCGTTTCGGCGGACATGAGCTTGCCGCGTACTCTCTATTTTCCGGAGCCCCGAGCTCCGTACTCTTTGTTAGTCGACTATCAATGACTGTGTCACACTGACCTTAGTCCTTCAATCCCTTCGCTGGTCGAATCAATCCAGGTTCGTTGATTGGGTTCGGCGCCTCCACGGTGGTCGATGTTCAGCGTCTGGCCTCGTAAAAGAGAGGTCTTTTTCCTAGATTCTCTGCCGAATCTACTGTGCGCATTCAGCCGCCGTCGATCTCCCACCGTGCTGAGGCGCCGATCCAATCCCGGACGAGCCCCCAAATTGTCAGAGTTGTTCACTCAGACACTTGAACAATTTGGCTCGTATATATATATATATATATATATATATATATTGGCCTTTTTGGGTCCTGGTTTTTGCTTCGAAACATTCCGTTCTTATCTGAGTGAAATGACCTGGAACTACATAGGGGAAGGTGAGTTCGGATTCTAAAAATGCTTCGGAAAGATATCTTGATTCAAACTTTTAAACCACCACCTAGACTAAGCATCGTGTCTGTTACGACTGACCGAGCTTCATAAAGGAAAGGAATCCTTTATGGCAGCAATAAAGCAACAGGTCCCCGACAAAGTTTACCAACTCTACGCGGAAATGCTTGAGAGTTTAATGCTAGGAACTGACGTCAGCAATGTTTGCTGTCGCGCAATAACTGGTTAGGAAAAGTGGAGTCAAATTTATTTTTTAAACAGTGCTGTCTTTTCCTATTTTTGAAAAGAGGTCACTATACAGTACTTCTTGCCTTGATCCAATGACATTTTCCATAAAGGTTACGGAAAGCTGGTGGTGAAAAGGTTACAAGATGTCAGTTTCCAAAGAGAGACCTATGGGTTAAGATTTTCGCACCCCAGACTGGAAACGGTCTCAAATGTTTTCTCATCATTAATTACATATCTAACATTTATCCTAACATTTATCCTGCTTATCATACATATATATATATATATATATATATATATTTCTTTAATATTTTAGATTTTATTATTTCAGTTTTTCATCTTTCACATCACATCGTTTTGGTCTGTGGTGAGACGGCACCATATGACACTCTATTGACGAGTTGCCATTGCTGCCACGCCTGTGGATGCAAGTTTGACTGGAGCCAAAAGCCTGTTGGCTTATCTTAAAATGAAGACTGAAATGGGGACAAACATAATCTCGCTGAGGGCACCTCTTCAGCTCACTTGTAAATCCATTACATGATATCACATTTGTTTTGAACCGACTGACTAAAAACTGACAACTTGCCATTTGCCAGGCTGTGCCATGACAACCAGTTGCTAAGCAACCAGCAGAGACTTCAGCAAGTTACTGGTCCCAGGCAAAGTCGTGCTTCAGTGTTTGCATGTCTTAGTAAGCTCCAGGGTTGTTGGTAAGGGGACGTTTGAGCCAAGGGCTGTTTTTATTGGCAGCCTTGATGTTAGGATAACAATGAAGAAAATGTAAATAAACAAGGACTTTTATTTAAATAAACAAGACGACTGAGTTGTTTTTATATCCATCCATACATTTTCCGATCCGCTTATCCTCACAAGGGTCGTGGGCGGTGCTGGAGCCTATCCCAGCTATCATCGGGCAGTAGGCGGGGGACACCCTGAACCGGTTGCCAGCTAATCGCAGGGCACACAGAGACGAACAACCATCCGCACTCACACCTAGGGATAATTTAGAGTGTTCAATCAGCCTGCCATGCATGTTTTTGGAATGTGGGAGGAAACCGTAGTACCCGGAGAAAACCCACGCAGGCCCGGGGAGAACATGCAAACTCCACACAGGGAGGCCGGAGCTGGAATTGAACCTGTACTGAGGTCGACGCGCTAACCACTGGTGTAAGCCAGGTGTTTTTATATGTAACTAATTGTTAACCCCTTAAAGTTAGTGAAGGTCCACTATAGACCAAAATTTAGCATTTATACATCTCACACAATGAATAGAATATTAAACTCAATGAATAAATATCATATTTAAGTGTAGACGTTGAGCTTTCACATTTTTAGGTTTGAAGTGATTCCTCTCTGGAGGCCTTTACTGCAGCCACTGTCATTTGCTGCTTGTTTGTAGGTCTTGCTGCCTCTTGTTTTCAGAAACAGAAAAGTATGCTTTATTGGAATTGTGAAGGCAAAATAACTGAATGATCTTCAGTGGTTAAATTATAGCTTTAATTAGTAAAAAAAAAAAAAAAAGACATAAATAAACAGATGAAATAATTTCTAGCAGACTCGGCAACGGAGATCAAAAGAAGTGCTCCGATTTTGTTCACAGGTCAATAAAGAATTTGGCTGGCTTTACCGGTGTTGTGACTAGACCCATATTTTGACTTTGCCTGTTTACCCATTCAATACATCTTTATTCATATAGCACTTTGACCACAGCTGTTGCTGTGACAATGTGACAACAAGGGTCGGTTGTCTCAATGTGCCCTGCGATTGGCTGGCAACTGGTTCAGGGTGTCCCCCGCCTACAGCTTAAAGACTGCTGGGAAAGGCTCCTCCACCACGCCCATGACCCTTGTGAGGATAAGCGGATTACAAAATGGATGGTAGGATACTAATTTACTTATATATATATATATATATATATATATATATATATATATATATATATATTAATGTGTGTGTGTGTGTGTGTGTACACAGTATATGAAAAGCAAATTGCTAGTTTAAGTCAGATGGCTGTGTTATGAGAAGGATTTAATCCGATGCTTGATCAATTTAATTGGATACTGTTGTAATGGCCCGGTCCGGGAAGCGTCTATAATAAATGAGGCCTAACACAAACCCCATATGCCGCTTTGCCATTATAGATAACAGCTTCGACACCTCTGCCCTTTATTCTTTTATTTGTGCGTCTTGGATGGGTGCGCCGCCTTACAGAGAGGTTTTTTTTTTGTTCTGTTTTGTTTTAGCCCCGAAGTACTGGTATTTTGAAATGATGGTATTGCGTCATGTTACACCACACAGTAGTACCTGGACTTGCAACACTAGGCTTCACCCTATAAGATGTTTTAATGATAAAGCAAGGCTCGTGTGTCCGACAGACACACAGATAAGGAGAGAAAAGTGTATTTATGCGCATGAATTCACTCTTCTGTATTTAAAAATAAATACAGCACAAAATGGGCATTGCTTTTTCATCCAGACTTTCTACATGAATAAAACACAATTTCCTAAATTAAGTATGTTTTCCAGTTCTTTCATCATGGGAATGTGATTTTGGCATGTTTTCAGTGTTTCACATTACAAGAAGCAGATTCGTATGTATGTATGTATGATTTGGTCGTCTCCTTCAGCCGCTCGTGTCTTCACTGATTTCGGTGACCCTAATTAGAAAGAATCTAGTGCAGCGCCTCTCTCCAACAGGTATTCGAGTGTTGTTACAAAATCAAACAAGAGTCGTTGTCCTAGATATTTTTTCATCACCCAAGTTTGCCTGCTCGACTTTAATACATTTCTCTCATTGACATCATTCACAAATGACTGAATATTTTATGTCACACTGCGCATTTTTAACCTTTAATGTACTCTGTGTGCCAAATAGCTTCCACGAAAATGCAGAGTGGATGTTTTGTCAGATGTATGTTCAGTGAAAGTAACTGCAATTGCATGAAAAACATTGAAACACCCTAAAAGTCATATTCATATTCATGTCATATTCGTTGCAGATGATACGGTTGAGTCTTTTCTGGTTTTGGTTAAGTTTGGACAAGAGCTATAAGCAGCGCATGTAGAATAATCAGATAAACTACAAAGAAGCAAGTGATTTTCTGTCCGGTGTGTTTGCTTATTAGCAGCACATCACTTAAACTAGTTTACTTTCCATTACGGATAAGAGCACAGATGGACAACAGGATATGAATAGTTGTCGATTACGTCATTGGTATTTTTTGTTTGCCATTTCAGATGTCCTGATCAGGAGGATAAACTAGGCTGCCAATGGAAAAAGTAGAGCGACTCATGCTTGTTTTAATTCCTTTTTTCTGGGGTACACCAATGTATGATATGTTATCAATTTTACAATATCCCTAAATATGCTAAAATAAGGGCTCTAAAGTTGACAGTCGAAAAACTACCCCGCATACTGAAAAGACACGGCCCAATGGCAAAGCAGCTCCCATACGATCCCTCCACAACATTTTGATAGACAGAACGCCAAAGAGTGCATTCGGAACTGCCCTCTCAGCTTGATTTGCTGCACTCCGGATCGTTTGGAAACTCTGCGCGTAGTTATAATGTGCTGTTTAGTTACCGTAATTCAGTGCACTGCACTCTGGGGGTGGCAGAGCGTACTCTGGCCGCACTAACTGGAGAGACAGAGTTGCAGAGCGTCAGGCAAGAAACCAGGGCATTAAAGCTTAACGGTACTTTAAATGAAGTGTCCTCCACCACAGTATACATATCGTGCAAAATTTGTTGAAGTTACAGACATTAATAATCAACATACACAACATTTAGTTAGAGTTAAATTATCTTTGTGTTGGTTTCTCAGGCTTGCGTTATTAGCCAAGTGAGATTATGGCACGTGGGTCAAACAAGTCGGGCCAGAAAGCTGCAAACATAAACCAGTACAATTCCTTCCACAGGGGGGTAAACAAAAACAAGGGAATAAAGCAAATCACTACTTTGTGAGTGAGTGATCGTTCCTGACTGTGAAGCTCAAATATGAGCAGATACTACAACATCTCTATGACGTATGTGACAATGGACCCGGTTGGACCTTTACTCGTGACGCTATTTTTGTGTGAAGATGTCGCGCAGGTCTGTTTGCGCTACACTAAAAAGTAGTCAAAACTGTTGATTGGCGTAATCTCAACTGACATGATTAAAGTTTTACTGGTGGTCTGAAGGGGTGGTCCAGTGATTAGCGCGTTGACCTCACAGTACAGAGGTATCGGGTTCAATTCCAGCTCCGGCCTCCCTGTGTGGAGTTTGCATGTTCTCCCCGGGCCTGTGTGGGTTTTCTCCGGGTACTCCGGTTTCCTCCTACATTCCAAAAACATGCATGGCAGGCTGATTGAACACTCTAGTCTAAATTGTCCCTAGGTGTGAGTGTGAGCGCGGATGGTTGTTCGTCTCTGTGTGCCCTGCGATTGGCTGGCAACCGATTCAGGGTGTCCCCTGCCTACTGCCCGGAGACAGCTGGGATAGTCTCCAGCAACCCCCTTGTGAGGATAAGCGGATTGAAAAATGGAGAAAAAAAATGGTGGTCTGAAAAAAAAAAAGTCTGCGATCCTCTCGAAAAAAATGTGGCTTGTTAAAAATGTGTTTTTCCCCATCTATTTTTAGATATGATGTTTAATGGAATCTCAGCAATTTGATGATTTTCATGTAGTATTTCCATGTTTATCGCAGGCACGGTGGGAACTACTTATCTTTCACATACATACATTACATACATATCTATACTGTTTTGGTTTTTACTGATAAAAGCAACGTCACGTTGGGCAAAACAACATTGAACTTCAAGTCGTTACTGATAGAGAAGCTAATAATGCATTTGTCTAAATTGGAGCGCGGTGCGTGGGTTCGGTTCACACTTAGAGATGGTGTGAATGCAAACTTGAAAGGATATCTACTGTATCTCTATACCCTGCTCTCGAATTGGAGACAAATCCAAGGTGTAACCTGCCTTTCGCCAAATGTCACGAGAGTTGGCTCCAGCTCCATGCGACCCCAAACAGGATTCCAAACTGCATAGAAAATGGACTTCGAGAAGTTTTCTAGCGCCATTTAGTGGTGGAATGCGAAATTATGTTGACTGTGTTGAATGTAATACTGTATAGTACTTTACTGTACTGTACATTATTTACTGAATGTCGTGGTTTAACAAGACAAACATATTTATTTATGTCAAAATATAACCTGAAACGTTTTTTTGTAACCAAGGAAGAGCATTCTAGTCTACAAGTGTATCCAGTAAGAAAGGCAGAGGAAAGGATACAAAAGGTTCGGCTCAACATTTTACATTCTAATGGATACAAAGAACTACAGAGGGAATATAACAGATGATTAGTGCATGATAAAAGAGGAGAAGATGAGGAATTGAAATGACAAAGGGTGGAATGAAGGCCTCACCTCCTGCTTTAACTTGCTCATTCATCTTGCAAGCATGGTGCACAGCAGGGAGTGGGTGGGCTGAGATGGAGAGAGATGATGGGAGAAGACGGAATGAATGATAAGATGATAAGATTTTTTTTTTTTGGAAAGACAAATCAACTTTCAATACAATGGTAAATAATGGTATCATAGGAAAAAAAATAATCAGGATTGAAGAGAAGAGGGACCGATACAATCAGACTGGTAAAACAAAGTAGAATGGTAAGAAAAGATGATGGGATTAGAATGGAGATAAACAACGAGGAGAGTGAAGCGATGGAGAGATTAAGGAAGGAAATCAGACAAGATGAATGGATGTGGTGCACAGAGGAAGAATAAAGGAAGATAGATGAGAGGGGAGGATCGATATCTGAAAGGTAGGCACGAAGGGTTTATTTGTGCATCATATCAGGAAAGTCTTGGTTCCCACCCAACCCGACATCCTCTCTCCCTATTTTATACATTTTAATAACTGACATTTTTACACCCTGGACACAGTGAAAGACATACACAAAAATCACAAGACCAAGAGTAATGCAAATCAACGTTTATTGTACAACCACATTATTTTGTTTTAAATGTTCTTTGTCCAAATTGTCTACCAGCAGTATTTCCCTAAAAGGAAAAAAAAAAGGTGGGGGTCGTTATGATTTAAAAAACTAAAATCAACAATACAGAAAACAAAAATATTTTAGCTTTGTATACACCCACACACACACACACACACACACACACACACACACACACACACACACACACACACACACACACACACACACACACACATTTTTATCATCCCCCTAAAGTTGATGTAAAGTCCCCTTGGGTCCCAGAAATGCATGAGACAAGTTCCAGCTATTATTATCGTGTGTCTATTCAGCATTTAGACAGCAAATGCAGAACTTACATGAAATTCTTTCATCCTGCAAAGTTTGGCAAAAGGTGACAAGTCTCCGCATGCCAGGACTCTGCAAGGCTTGCCCAGATGTTGAAAGCCACCAACCACCTGTGGAGGAAAAACACACATTGATCTGATGTAGTGGCACAGATTGAATGAATGAATGAATGGAGTGCCATAGGAGTAGTGGATGTTTACCGGTACATTGGTTTGCTGGTTGAAAGGGTGCAGCGCTCTTTTCCCTCCAGGGTTCAGTCCATAAGACCAATGCTGACAGATCACTTGCATCGATGTTGCCAAAATCAGCAGACACAGCACACAGAACGTCATCGCTATACTCTGCACAAGATAAGGTTGTCCATACACTAAGAGGCAAGTTGCTTTCAGTTGTCTGTTGTCCTAAGTGGATGCTGCAGTTTCATCCAAGGTATATATTTGGTTTTCTATCCTTGCAAAATCCATTCATTTCACTGCAGGGGGGGTCTCAAAGTGGGATTATGCAGCCATGACCTTCAGGGTGAGTAAAAAGATTAATGTGCTCTTAAAAGAAAGACGTACATGTGCATCTCCATAATTAGAACAGCATTTAAAAATGTGGATTTTTTTCAGCAATCCTACTGAAAAAGTCAAACTCATTATACAGATTCACTAGAGTGAAATGCCGTATTACATTTTATTCTGTTTTATTTCATTTGGATGATTGTAGTTTACATCTTCCATCCATTTTCTGATCCGCTTATCCTCACAAAGGTCGCAGGCGTGCTGGAGCCTCTCCCAGCTGTCTTCGGGCAGGAGGCGGGGGACACCCTGAACTGGTCGCCAGCCAATCGCAGGGCGGCGCACATAGACGAACAACCATCGACACTCACAATCACACCTAGGGACAATATAGAGTGTTCCATTAACCTGCCATGCATGATTTTGGACTGTGGGAGGAACCGGAGTACCCGGAGAAACCCCACCCAGGCACGGGAAGAACATGCAAACTCCACAAAGGAAGGCCACACCCGAAATCGAACCCTGCACCTCACACTGAGGTGGACACACTTACCAGTTGACCATCGTGCCACCTAGTTAACTATTGTACGGAATTAGGATAATGCACAAGAAACACTCAAAATTATTCCTAGGATCAAAACTGTTCATTCATAGACAGTCAATACTTGGTTTGAGTTCCTATGTAATAAATTATGGGGGTTATTTTCAGCTTTTCTACAATATTCTACATTATTGAAACACAAACGACAAACAGGAATTATTTTCTTTCAATGTGTTTATTTGTAACAGTCATATAATGGAAAATAATTTCCACGGTCAAGTGCAATAAACATGGACAAGGAGATCTAAACATAAATCAAAACAAAACTACCATTGCCCCATATTGCATTCACAATATGTTTTGAAATAAATAACCAGATCACTTCCTTTGAGTTTCACACGAACGGTGTGATACGCCAACATTGCCTTCATCAATCACTCTCACAAGCTTGGTACCTTCTGTTAAACAGAGTAAAAAGTATTGCATCAGAGCAGCCCTCAGCTACAGCTAAATGTTTTTCATCGGTCAAAGACAGAAAAGCACATGCAGACAGACACAGTGCAGCAAAGAGAAGATTGTTCCTTGACAAAAGAACCTCTCCTGAAACCTATTTACAATCTTTTAGGAAAGTTTTGGAAGCACTGGATTCAATATACATAGGAATACATAAATTACATTTTTGGAAATGAAAAGATATATCTTTCCTTGTGCAAATAGGTTCAAAGCATGATTACATGATTATACATCGAGAATTACCAACACCAACAATGATCATGAACATGTGACTAAAACCTTTCGGCAAAACAAGATAAATATTTCATCGCTCTTAACTCGAAAGGTAAGATGTGACTCTGACCTACATGAACATTTTAGTATGCAGCGCCACAGTTGAATACATGCAAATGGATCACAAAGAGGTAGATTCACAGAGCACAGGAACAAGAATGCAGACATATTTTGAGCACAAAATACAGACTGTCGGAAAAGAGAACGGTGACAGCTGTAAACTATGTATTGCATACCTGAGCTGCGTTGACATCTACCTAGTCGCATAGTTTCACAGCACTTTGACCTTTGACACTGCTCTCCTGTGGCTTTGGCTTACATATATAAAGCGTTGTTTGAGGCCAAAGTGATTTTTGGAGAAAAGCAAAGACACGCGGTCATTTGTAAGTGAGACCACTACTGATTCTTTGAAAGCAGCATTCAGAAACTGGACCAATGTCTGGTGTGAACTCCTTACTTAATCAGTTCAGTGAATGCAAAATACTCGACATATATATAGAGATAAATAATTGTGCCAAACACCAAATGATTGTATTCACTTCAACATACATTAAAGACATTTTGTTTTATATGCGGCTGAATAGCTCCTCCATAAGTCGTTACCTAATCGTGGTGGATGGGTTTGTGTGTCCCTCTGATCCTAGCAGCAGCGTTACCTATGTCAAACAGGTGCCAGGTGTGGTAGCAGACAAAGCAAAGCTCAAGAACCCCTTCTGATGAGGAAAACATTTGGACTTCTTTTTCTCTTGCCTGGACACAGGTGACCAGAGCCCACCTCTGGAGCCAGGCCTGGTGGTGGAGCTCGTTGGTGAGCGCCTGATGGCCAGGCCTGTGCTGGACACACCTCAATGAGGCAACATGGGTCTCCCTTCCCAAAGGCTCACCGCCTGTGGCAGGGACCAAGGACCTAAGAGGGTCAGGTGTGCAGAGGAGACAGGAAGTGGCTCTAGGGACATGGAATGCCACCTCTCTGGCAGGAAAAGAGCTTGAGCTTGTTGATGATGTTGAGAAGTTCTGATATAGTCTTGGGGTGATGGTGGCAGAGTGTGGATGGTGGAGGAGATCTGTCCAGAGTTCCGAAAGTCTCTAGATGGTATGGGGCGTTTCTGATTGACACCGAACATTCGTCAAGCCTCCTCACTGCCCATCTTCAAAACCCTCCTCAAAACTCACTTGTATTCTCTGGCTTTCGACTCAGCATGACTTAGATTTGTTCTTGGTTTTACTGTTTGGTGCTTTCTACCGTCTTTATTACCGATTTGTTTTACTGTTTATTGTATATGTTAAATTGCTCCATGTACAGCACTTTGTATGCGGCGATGGCTGTTTGAAAGTGCTCTATAAATACAGTTGACTTGACTTGACTTGACTTGACACGTCTCTGCAACACTGTGTGGCCCTTGATGAAAATGCCTCTGGACTGGTAGGCTGGGTGGTTGGTGGTCCCTCTGTTTAAGAAGGGGGACCGGAGGATGTGTTCCAACTACAAGGGAATCTCATGCCTCAGCCTCCCTGGTTAGGTCTATTCAGTGGAGGGTGGGTTGGGAAATTCAGGAGGAGCGGTGTGGTTTTCATCCTGTTTGCGCTGTTCCGTAGGTGGACGACCGGTTTCAGTTTTGTCCCGTAGTCTGGGCGTCCCTGCTTAAACTGTTGCCACCCGACCTCGGATAAGCGGAAGAGGATGGATGCATGGATGGTGGATAAACAGACATTGAAATACATCCAAAACAACGCTGTATAAATAGTGTGATATTTAAAGCTATCATGAGATGGATACAATGTCGGGGACCTGCGCTAAATGCAGGTATTGAGACTGACGGAATATACCGTCGGAGTCTGCAGTCGTCGAGTGATTAAAGGATCCGTCGGTGGCTGAGTTGATGTGCATGCTCAGTTATCTAACACTCTGTGACATGTGCAGCGGTGTCAGCATCTCTTCAAAAATGGCTCCTTTTACATTGGACCCCCTCAGGTTAGCCTCTTGTAGATCACAGCCAGACAGGTCACAGTTCTGCACAAGGAAGCAGTTATACACAGACCATTGGGATACCCAAAAAAAATGAGAAGAACCCTTGCTGTGATGTGAAAAGAGATTCAGCAAGCCACAATCAAATTAAATCGTTCTTCCTTGGCTCATATGCTGTGCTTCCAACACAAAGGTGAAATAAAAAGTCCTGTCTTCATAATCAACCACCAAATTTGACTTGTTTGTGGATTATTCCATTGAGATAATGCACTTTATCTAATATAGCATATTTGTAAGGACCTTAACATAAGTGCACAAGAAAAATAAGAAACAACATATTGAAGGAAAAAAAACCCAACCATATCAATTGATACTTATAAGTAAATGATTGGCAGCAATTAATTATCTGATTACTAATTTTTTGCATTCCTCCTCCTTAAGGGCCGTCACAGCGGTTGAAATGAATGACATTTTTTAATGGCTTGTCTTTCTGGCCAGTGGGACTTCTCCTGCCTGATGGGAGGAGTCAGAATGAAGGATGGAGAGGATGAAGGGGTTCATCTTTGATCAAGGCGGCTCTCCTGTTAAAACGATCTGTGGGGAACCAATTACTTTTCCGGCTTGTTCTGTAATGTGTGTGGGTTTTGTAGTGGACACTTGTGTGATGATGGAATGCACTTTTTTTTCCAGGTTTATCAGATATGTCGTGACAACAATTACAGCACTTTGTTGTTGGAACATTGCCTACACTGGAGCCTTGGGAGTCAAATGGCCTTGGATGACACGAAAGTTGAGGTTAGCATAATGTTTATGTTTTACAGTGACTTACCGTACTTCTTTTAACACTGATATAGTTCATGATGCTCATCGGAGCTTCGACTCAACAGAAATTCATTACTTAAACATGGAAGGCAGTTAAGAATGTTGAAATGTTACTTAAAAATTGCCCGAACAGTTCATAAAAGTTTGGACCTTGGAAAGGATCGTTGGCAAAAAACAAAACAAAACCCTGTTTCAAATATTAACAAACTAAACAAATTACAGGTTGACCACTTCCGATGCTTGATTGGAGCTAAAAAAAAACAGTTACATTATTGATTTGTTCAGTGTTAATCGCTCTGATGACCGCATCTCACCTCAAGATCCGTCCCTGCTAAAGTGGCGCCCCGCAGGTTGCAGTTTTTAAGCTTTGCATTTTTCAGAGTGGCCACCCGCAGGTTAATGCCGGTCATTTGACTTCCTTCCATGTCAACTCCTTTCAGGTTTGCTCCTATTTGCAATGATAACGACTTGTAACAAAACCACAAAGAGGCGAGCACAGCTGGCTTGGTTAAGGATGTGTGAAGGATTACCTTCCAGGTTGGCCTTCAGCCCAGAGGGATCTTCAAAGTTGCATCCTTTCAGAGAGGCCCCCTCTGCATTGGAGCAGAGCATCTTCACACCTTGTAGGTTAGCACCCTTGGAGAGACGTAGCATTAAGAATCGGTGTGTTTCATGGCAAATGTAAAGATTAGATCCCACTTAAAGATATTCCTGTGTGTGCTGTGCGTGTGTAATGTGCTTAATTGGGTGACTTTGGGCGAGAGGTGTTTTACAACTCTGGACTGGTCGCCAGCCAAACGCAGGGAATGCGAACTATTGTCATCAAATCACAAGTGACACTTAGTGAATCTTGGAGAAGAGACAGTAAAAAAGACTGACTCACATCCAGGTTGGCGCCGGACAGATCGGCCCGCTCCAGATTGGAACAACACAGGTTGGCGTGTGTCAGATTGCAGCGGCTGAGATTGGCCATCTTGAAATTGATGTAGCGCAAATCAAGTCGGGACAGATCCGCGCCACTGAAATTAAGACCCTGAAATAGTAAAGACCAAAATATAATGCAGTTTGTTCATCTGCATTAAGTAATCAATTAAATACAACAGCTATTTAAGTTCTTCTGTGGCATTTTGGGAAATTCGAAAACCTGTTACAAGCCACACCAACCAGCTACATGATTATAACCAAAGTTTAACCCTTAGATGCATATGTGGGTCAAAAATGACTTGGTGAGGTTTTTTTCCTGAAATATCTTCGGACTGAAAATTTTTTCTCATTTCATATTCCAGGTATTCCTCAAAAAGCATGTTTTTTATATATCATTCACAATTTTAACTTACATTTTATACATTTTAAGAAATTTCAGTTTTTGTATTACTACCCCAAGTTTCCATAAATGGGTCAAAAGTGACTCATTTGCATTTTCTATGGAATCCAATGGGAACCACTGATTCTAATCGACTTTGGCTATCAGCAATAAATTGACTGCGGACCACGCAGACTATATCGGAAGTGTCACCCATCAGGAAGATTATTTTACACTGTAAGAGCTGATACGTGTAAGTATTATCTTCATATAAAATTGTGCGTCATTCATGACTATTATTCATCTACAACTTGGCCTTCCACCTAGAAACAGATCATATGGCAGCCTTGCGCTATGTATGGGACCTGTTCCTGGTCAATTGCAGACAGGGATTCATCCCCCGTGATTGTGTCACTGTGGACGAACAGCTTGTGCCATTCAGGGGTAGGTGCAAGTTTCTACAGTACATGCCATGCAAGCCTGCCAAGTACGACCTAAAGATCTTCTGGGTTTGTGATGCGCGCATCCGCTATGCAATAGATGGTATAGTTTACACAGGGAGACAACCAGGGGAAGACGTTCAGAAGAATCTGGGAGAAAACATTGTCCAGCAGTTGTGTGGTAGATTTAGAAACACAGGTCGCAACATCACCATGGATAACTTTTTCACCAGTATGCCACTCGCGCAGCATCTCCTGGAGAAGGAGCTCACTATTGTGGGGACTCTATGTCAGAACAAGCCAAACATCCCTCTTCTGATGAAGCCTTCCAAGTCCAGGGAGGTTTACAGCACAGAGTTTGGATTCAACGACAGCCTTACCATGGTCAGCTATGTCAGAAAGAAAGGAACAGCTGTTGTGCTCCTGAGCACGATACACCACGACAAAGCACTGGATGAACATAGCCAAAAGTAAAAAACAGAAGTGATCAAATTTTACAAGACAAAAGGAGGTGTAGACATCATTGACCATATGGTTGGCAACTACACGTGAAAGCGCCAAACACAGAGGTGGCCCATGGTGCGATGGTACAACATAATTGACATCGGCACCCTGAATGCCTACGCCTTTTTCATGGCTCAGCACCCAAATTTCAAGAGCGGCATCACCAATGCACGATGGCTGTTCCTCAAAGAGCTGTCAAAAGAGCTTGTGACACCACACATGAGGAGTCAACTGGAAAGCTGCCCCCAACTGCAAACCCCGATTATTGAAGCAATAAAAAGGCGCGGGGTGACAAAAGCCACAACCTAGACACAGGGAAGAAATACACAGGGCCAACCAAAAAGGTGTCAGATCTGCCCAAGTAACACAGATCGCAAAGTCAACTATAGGTGTGTGAAATGCAATGTACCTGTGTGCAATGATCACTGCCAGAAACAGGTAGTGTGTCTGAATTGCATACAGTGACGAGACAAGAAGGCAAAACAGGCAATGCAAACACACAGACAGACACATGCGTACACACACACAAAATGGATGCTCACATTTTTCTATAGCTGTTCTGAGTAATTGTCTTTTTCAAAAATTAAAAAAAAATAAAAATAAAAATATTTCAAACATGAAATCATACCTGGATGGTCTGAAATATATTACTAAATTTTATACAAGTGATTATACTAAACAAAAATGACAAACAATTCATAAAATAAGAATTGATTGTATTATGGATCATTTTTGACCCACCAATGGAAGAGTGTAGGGGCCAGTCACTCATGCATCTAAGGGTTAATATAAATCGGGCCACTACCTGTATCAAATATTGTCCCTATAAACATGTAATGACAGTCAGAAATATTCCTAATAATGCTACATATGTTGCAGTACAGTTCTACACCATTGGAAAATACAACCATAGCAATGAAGTTACATTAATGAATACCACTTACAGTTTCAATCAAAACTGAACATTAATATCTTCGTGAAGACAGAATATTTGATATAGATTTTGTATTGAGCATGTGGTCAAAGTGGTAGCTCGTCTGTGTTTTATGTAGTGGTTCATACATACAAATTTCCTCTCCTTGCTCCATTCATAACTTTTAAATGTTTGAGTTTCTATGACACATAAACACAGGTCTTAGATGGACAAAATCATATTTCTTGAACAAATCTGTGGGCTACATTTGATGTTTCTGAAAGTAAGTTCATTGTGCGTGTGTATGTGTGTGTGTGTGTGTGTGTGTGTGTGTGTGTGTGTGTGTGTGTGTGTGTGTGTGTGTGTGTGTTTTTAAATGGAACTACCTGGCAACGGAGCTCTGACTTTGTGGGTGTGGCCAAGAGAAAACGTACAAACTCCTTGCGGGAAATGGGAGAATGGTCCTCAGGTGGCTGTGAGTTCTGGTAACACAGTGCATAAATGACAGGTCAGCGCACACAGATGGGAAATAATAACACTTCTTGATAACGTCAAACGACAATACCTTAATGACCAATTCCAACTGATCGGCAAGTTGCTCAATTCCAAAAAATCGAGCCTCCTCAAGAACACCTGGAAGACATATTACACCACTAGTCATATCTACAAATTAAGGTTTAATGATTTTGAAAAATTATCTACTTGCAATTCTCTCCCCACCCCAAAACTGTGAGTGCGATTTTATAGGCGCAAATCTTTTTAAGGTCCTCTTCCCACGTATTTTTTAACAAACACAAACAATAAATTAATCTGTATTACAATAAAAAAATCAGATATATCAGACAGAAATATTTGGGCTTTATACAGTAGGTTAGGCTAACTTACCTTTTTTTTTTTTAAATCATTATAAACTTATCCTTACCTCTTATATTTATGCCCTCATTGATAATGAGCTGGCCATGCCTCAAGTAATTAAGAATCGGCTCAAAGTATTCAGGGCTACGGTCAATGAGATAGGCCCCATGTTCATCTTGCTTGTTTCCCCACACATCTGCAGAAAAGATACAAAATTACTACAGTAAATCAACTTCAACCAAAGGCTCACATTGAAACTAATTTGAAACAGTTTTGGGTGGCTTTAATGCACCAATGTACCTTTCTCCCGAAACATGTGTGCAAGCATACTCTCTGGCTCCTTGCTGACCAGCGTACTCCTAATAGACACATTTAGTAAAGGGATACAAACAATACAAATGAGAGCGTGCATGAAAGGGTAAACTTTAACAATTTAAGATTGTGTGTGACATACCTGGTAGTGGTGAAGAGACGACCACCAATATTCAGGGTCAACCAGTCAGTGTGAGCACCTTGTTGATCAGATCCAACTTTGACTTCATTTTGAAATTCTGTGAGTATATACAAGTGATTTCCTTCAGGTTCAGGTATTTCAAGACACAAGCTGTAAATATGGCGAAACTCACCAATAAATGGATCACCTTCTGAGACATAAAGTACGTCATCATCTCTATTGCAACCAAGGCAAGACCATTTAGAAGCAAGTCAAGAAGACTATTTACATACTTTTGTTGTGTGCGCTTACCTAATTAGGGCAATGTCATCGATGAGACCTCCCCTGCCATTATATAAACAGGATGCTTTTACTCCTAATTTATTGCTGGCTACAGATAGTAAGTCAGACAGAGACCCATACACTGCTACAACCTGGGCAGAGAAAATGCATTTACTGTGTTTATTTTGGTGTTGGTCTTTTTTTGAAACAAAATGGTAATGCACAGATGCATGTAAGATACAGTACATGAAGGAACCTTAAATCGGTGAATGAATGAAAACAGATGACTTAAGCGACAAAGGTATGAAAACCAATTAAAAAAGGACAGTTAAATATAGCAGGCCAGTCATCCTCGCACATCAGGGCGTAGAGTTTAGCCTACCTTGCCATTTTTAGATGTCCCGTTAACGAATAACGTGACTCTTCTCATTATTGCTCTTTGGTTATAGATAAGTACGTTGTTGGAATTTTAAAAACAACTTCGTGACTGCCAGCTGACACGTACCGTATGTCAAGCTTGCTAGCTAGCGATAAAACAGTCAATAACACGAGACTGACGGTGCCTTCACTGAAATCTTGAATTAATGCAAACTTTAAAATACAATTATAAAAGTATAATGTTTCAAACATTCATATGATAAAATTATAATCATTTTAAATAAAATCAGCTATGGTTAATGTTAAATGTGACCACAAAGCATCGAGGTTGTCTTTATATAAAATCATATTTAAAAAACAACCGTTTCATAGTACATTGAAGGTGTCTTCTAACTAGTGCACTGCGATTGGTTAAGCCAAATCTGACGTCAATACGTTGGTTACGTCTTCGGTGACGTACCAGGTAGCGACATTGAATCGACTCCGTTTTGTGTTTACTGTACTGTACTTACAAATAATCCATAAACTTTCAAGACCGCTGAATTTGAGCACCTGTCCCGGGGTTACCGGAGTTTCTCCCATCTGACTTCGGTCGGAAAAGAGACTACACCCTGTACTGGTCGCTGGTCAGTCGCAGTATTTACAAATAAGAGCTGAATAATTCATTACCTAAATTTCAAACCATTATTAAAATTCGCTCTAATGTATATTGTGCATCAAATGTACTCTTCATGTTTTTGATTGTGTAAATCTGGAAGGCCGACCTGTTACTCCAGTGCACCGCAAGTTTTCTAACCAAACTGGTAAGAGCCTAGGCTATTTTTTGTCTTTATAAATTGGTTCAAGGCTTCAATGATGATGATTGAATTTTAGTTTGTGTCAGTGCAGACGAACGCAATGGCTTCTGATGGAGAACACTGTTGCTCGTGTTGCACCCTTCCTGTCTCTGCCAGTGTTCATCAGACAATGAGTGAGATGGACTTTGAACGAGGTTTGTATCGTATTTCTTTTGAGACGTTTGAGTAGAAATTGTCTATTGAGGTGAATATCCTAAATCTTATTATGTGTAGGTATCTGGTCTGCCGCCATGGATGGAAACTTGAAGCGGGTCCAGTCGATGATCCAAAAGGGCACCCATCCAAACCTCAGGGACTCAGCCGGATATACAGCTCTAGTAAGTCCCCAAAGAAGATGTGCCATCATCACGTTAGATCATTCCTCTGATATCAATCTAATTTGTTTCATTTTTTTTCAGCACTATGCAAGTCGCAGTGGCCATCTCACTGTATGTGAGTTTCTTCTTGAAAACGGTGCTTGTGCATCTCCTCGGACCCCAGGTGGTGCCACGCCCCTCCACCGGGCAGCATTCTGCGGTCATGTGGATGTCGTTAGATTGCTGCTGCTCCATAAAGCTGATCCAATGAGCTCTGATGATGACGGTGCGTCTCCTCTACACAAGGTAAGCTATTCCTGCCAAAGTAACGTGATGGGCACTACAATATTTCTTGGTGATAACACCAAAACTTCTCATTTTCTTTCAACTGTTCTCGCTTGCTTCTGTTGTGTTATAAAATGCTTGGTCAGGCTGCAGAACAAGGTCATGAAAAGGTGTGTCAGCTACTTCTTGAAGCCTGTCCCGCACTTTGCACCCAGAAGAACAAGAGGCTTCAGCTACCCTACCACATGGCCCCTCAAGAACATTTGCAGAAGCTTCTAAAAGGATTCCTGTAAAAATACATGGATAGTTGAATACTGTACCACCTATACAACAAATCTTCAAACTGAGGTCAGCACTCTCGGGCAGCCCCAGACCAAGTGAAGATTCTGTGGCTCACTCAAAACTGCCATGATATGCCTAGGAACCAGAACACGGACTACCCCAGGAACCAGTCCTTAGTGTTCTTTTCTCTGTTTTTGGTGTAGGATCATTGCAGACTTGCTTTGCGCCAAAAGGGGTCACTACAACTGAAGTTTCAAGTACTGAACTTACTGTATTTTCGAAAAAAATCATCAAAATGGTTCAGCGCTTTACAACTTCATTTGCCCATCACTCACAAAATTTCACTATGATGCAAAGAAATAGTGTTATTGTGCCTAAATAAATCTTACTATAAACATGCATGAATGATGTAAAGTACAGTTTGACTATTTTTGATCCCATTATACAGTGCATACGCTGTACTCAAGGATCTATTGTTACATTTATAAAACAAACAGAACCTCACATTTAGCAATTAAATGGGTTCCTGTGTGTTTATATCTATGAGTATGGTTCCTTTTGGCTGGCAGCATTATGCCAGTCAGCAGGGGGAGCTATCAACTAAATGGACTGACTTGTGCTTTCAGCCAACCATGTGAAGTGACCTCATTCATCCTTCCTGCTTGTGTTTAGAAAACTAGCCGTCCGTCAGTCTGAAAGACCATAAAAAGTCAGAGTAGCTGCCACAGTTAATTTTAACACATTGCCTTACATAGGGAAGGTGACTAAACAGCAACATTTGAAAAAGCCATTTTGTAGGCTGACACTTATTTTCCATTTGACTTTTAACACTTAATTGGGTCTTTCCATGGTAGCAAAACTTACATGCCTTATTTATTTTGTCACTTGCCAGCCACGATTCTCTAATTTTAACCTTATGTTTTTTAAATGGCCTTGCAAACAGGCTGATCCACATACCCCGGCTGAAGTTAGCATTTAACATGTCACCATTTTTCTCACTAAATACAGTATATTTCCAAAGGTGCTACTGACATGAATTTTTCTCCAGATGTTGGGAACAACCCAAACAACATACAAAGAAAGGAGAACAGATAAGGCTTGGTTCAGTCCTAAAAGGTGACCTACAAAAAGGTTTCATTGCCGAGGTGTGAGTCAAGACACATTTCTAGATGGGTTGGAGCAAAAAGCTGTCTGAAGACCATAGCAAACTCATTGTTGCAAGATATAACAACACCATTGATTACGGGCGCATATTTAAGCTTCTAAATGTTCCAGGGAGAATAGTTGGGGCCATATTACATAAATTTACATAAATAAATTTGTCTCGACCAGGTGCTCCTCTCAAGATTTCTAACTGTGGAGTGCAAAGAATAATCAGAAGAGTTGTCCAAGAGCCAAGGATAGAGTTTTAAAAAGACAAATAAAGGTTTTACTATCTTAAATTCACAGGTATTGTCACAAAACGGTGAGCTGTGTACTACGCTGCCATGCCTCTATGCAGCTCACCATACAAGACCCCATTGCTTTGGAAACAAAACCCCAAAAAACATGTCAAAGCTTTTGAAGGTTTGCTGAAAAATTTTGGACAAGACATTTAAATACTTGGAGATTATAGTCTGGTCTGATGAGAGAGAAATGGAACTGTTGGCATAATGCACCTCGCATTTGGAGGAAAAAAGGCAGTGCACATCATTCGAAAAACACCACACGAACAGTGCAGTTCAGAGGTGGGAACATGATGTTGTGAGGATGCTTTTTAGCATATGATACTGGTAAACTTCACATTATTGAAAAACGGAAGGACCTGCAAATGTACCATAACATTTTTACAATTTTTTAAAATCTGATGCCATCTACGAGGATGATGAAAATGAAACCACGGTGGACATTTCAGCAGGATAATAATCCAAAACATAATGGCATGGAAATTCTGAATTGGTTTCAAAGAGAGAAAATACTAAAAGAAATAAGTTAAAATGGCCCAACCCGACTTTAATCCAATCAAAAATCTATGGAAAGAATTTAAACCCATGGTCCAGAAATAAAGCCGTGGAACCTTCAGAATTGAAAGACTGCTTATTACTTGGGTTGTTCCCAATCAGCTGGTGAAAATTTCACATCAATATAGCACCTCTAGAACTATATTTAGTGAGAAAATGGTGACGCGCTAAATGCTTACTTCAGCCGCTGTTTGGCAATGGAAAAATTTGTTTTTTGTTAAACGTAGTTGGTGCTTATTCACACCCACTGTTTTTTCTCCCCTCTTGTCATTTTGAAAATAATATGTTGATAACAAAATATGAAGTGGGTATGCAGTCTCTTTTTTTTAAGTCTCTGTGCATCTGACAAACAATAACATGTTTGTTTTCATCTGGACAGAATAAGTATGCGGGGAGAGGGGAACAAAGAAGAGAAAACTGGCAATACTTTGGTCTTTTTGTATACGAAAACAGATGGGAAAAATCTCATACTTCTTCTAATTGAATTCCATTTGAGTCAGAAAAACCTGCACATGTTGGAGACAAATACCTTCCCTACAGTGCATTGCACAAAAATACAAACAACGACAGGAACTGCTCTCTTAAATCCGAGCAACTTTCATTGGGTCGGCCGGTGGGTGGTGTTTCTAAACTACCTTCTAAACCACATCCAGTGCAGAGACTGGATGGGTGCCAGGCCACATCTGGAGTTCATTGCAGCTGACGCCACACAGCATAAGGAGATGGGGGTGGGGGGCAGATGGGGCGGTATTGGGGGTGTTTAACTCAGAGCACTTTGCCAAGAGTGCTGTTTACTCTCAGTGACGAATTCTTCCTCACACACAGCCAAGGAGCACGATCACCCAACTTGAATGAGTGAGCCTTTTTCCACCTGAATCTGTAAATCATTCATTCGGTTTTCATAACATTTTGAAGAAATGGCTCATTTTTTTCAATTAGCTATGTGGTTTTGACTGGAACATATGCCGGTTGATGTTATGCCAGGTGATACTGCCATCAGGCTTAGATTTGGCTAGTAGTGGAGGTAACGACCCTCTCGGTCGAAGTACTGCATGTTCAAACGCATAAAATAAAATATGTCTTGTTAAAATGATTCTTTCACATACATTACTTTCAATTACCTGCTTCTAACTCATCCTCATCTGTTGGAATGTCGCTCTTTGGGACGTCAAGAATGAAAAGGTGTGATTTTTATGCCTTTGGCTCTTTCTGAGCTTTCATGTTGTGTGGAGCAGAGCGAGGACTCCACAAGATGGGGAATTTGGATTACAGCTCTGTTTAGTGAGATTTATTTGGAAAGCAATGAAAACTTCCTGGCGCGGGAACCCACTTCCACCATAATGAGCCCAAGTTTAAGCAGGAATAGATGTTATTTTCATCAAAAATAGATGGTGGTCTGTTTGTAATTCTGGGGTGGATTTGGACTTGTGTCTTTTTTTCTAAAACAGGATGAGGTGGCAAATGACTGTGATTCTATGTTTTAACAGTTTAGAGATGAAGATTACTCTGTCTACTTAAAAGCCTCAGCACTATGCCACTGTGCATGGCATTAATCTTATTTTCCGTGATACGAGGATGCTCCGCTTAGTGCTAAACGTATGCCAGTCTCCAGCCTCCCAGCTGCCCTGGCAGAGCTGGACCTGCCTGTGCTCGCCTGAGGTAATCAGGTAAAAAGCTGGCAGATGGGAACACAATAAGGGTTCAGTGTCAGAGACTGGCATGGAGGTCTGTCCCATGCATGTCGTCGCATCTGCATTAGAGAAGTAGAAGTGGGAGTCTGGGTGCTGGGCGAGGGGCTGTATGGATGTAATCAAATCTGTGGGAGCTGCTTCTGAGAGATGATGCATAATCCAATTTGGATCCTCTTGAAAGTAATTTGTTATCTCCTGTTTGAAGTGTTGCACACGTCTTCCATTCGCTAGGTAAGCAGGTGATAGGAGTCATCAGTCCAGAAACTGCTTAACAGATCATCAGGCCCTTGCATCATCTTGCGGTCTAAAATGGCAACCAGAAGATAGGCAACAAAATGTAACCACACCAACACATTTCTTTTTTTTAAATCACAAACTGGTTTCTTGAGGGATACATTTGCAATCAATGTGCCGGTGGTTTTGTTGTGGGTATGTTTGAGAGGGGAGTTTATTTTTCTTTTGACTTTTTACATTGGGCTGATTACTTGCCTTGGGTTTGTTTTTATTGATTATGGAGATGTAATCTCCTCAAAAGCAGGGCCAGACAAACAAGTCATAAACTATACCATATGAGTCAGAGGACAATAATGAGTCTTTTGGGATCATATATCTACATCCCATCACATGCAGCAGATGGCTGTTAGAAACTGCTTTCCAAATCTGAGGAACTTGGCAAAAGTATACTTCGTACAATCTGATACTTGGTCTTTGTATTCAAACATGGATTTACGGATTTTTCCTTTCCAAATCCATCATACAACGTGATGTTTGAGGTGCTCCATGTACGCAGGTGGGGAGATGTTGAGTTGATAGCATGAGACCGGGCCGTTCGCCGGCTCTCTGAAATAACATAACCCCCCCATGCAGACTGATCTATCACACAGCTTTCATTAATGACTTGCAGCATTCAGCTTCAAGGGCCCTTTCATTGTGCAGAAAACACCCATTACAGCATACCATATATAACACATAAAAGTACAACTTCACTCTTGATCCCAAAACACCTCCCACCACATTTTTAATACAGTATAGAGTGATATGGGGGTAGTGTGTCAGTGGGACAATGCATCCAGATGAGTGAGCTACAGTTACAGTCCATTAAAATCGAGTGCTACTAAAACCAATCACAATATTTCTCACATAGTCATCATGTCCCTCATGAGCCCATGTTATCAAAACCATGAGTGGACCAATCATAGAGTCCAACTGTATAAAGCATAGTAGGGGATTTGTTGACAAACTCTCTGATTTAATTTGAGGATATTTACTTTGTACATCAAACTCAGTAGAACAGTGTAGGATTTACAACATCCATCCATCCATCCATTTTCAACATTTCTTATCCTGAACAGGGTCGCTGAGAGTTGCCAATGAAAGCAGCAGGATGAATTCAGAAGTGTTTCAGGCAAT
Source organism: Hippocampus mohnikei (assembly GCA_026261675.1). Taxonomy (NCBI): domain Eukaryota; kingdom Metazoa; phylum Chordata; class Actinopteri; order Syngnathiformes; family Syngnathidae; genus Hippocampus; species Hippocampus mohnikei. Next base: position 14,969,286 of record JAKGUB010000348.1, read on the forward strand.
ATAATTTGCTAATATTCAGCCAAATGCTTCAGAACTCATTGGAAAGCGCTTCACAGTGCAGATGGACAATGACCATAAGAATATATTTTAAGGCAAAGAAGTGGAAAGTTGTGCAATGGCCAAATCAATCACCTGACCTGAATCAGATTGAGCATGCATTTTACTAGCTGAAGACAAAACTGAAGGGAAAATTCCCAGAGAAAAAGCTGAAACTAAAGACATTGGCAATGCATCACCAGGAATCAAATCCAGCATCTTGTGATGGCTCTGTGTTCCAGACTTCTGGCTATAACTCAGGGGTACGGAACGCCGGTTCCTGCCTGTTTTCGATCCCTTCCTACTCCAAAACACCAGATTCATATGATCAGCTCATCAGCAAGCCCTGTACAGGCCAGAAACGATCATGAACAATTGAATTAGGTGTGTTGGAGAAGGGAGGGATCGAAAACAGGCAGATTATGCTTCTCGGGGAACCGGAGTTCCCTACCCCTGCTATAAGTGAATGCAAAGGATTTGCAACCAAGCATAAAAATGTGAAGTTGGATTTATGATTGTTAATATGTCCCATTACTTTTGCTCTTGTAAAAAGTGGGAGGGATACATACAAGGTCTCGAAATTCCTTGGAGTTTGTATGTAAATACCTTCAGACGAAAGCTGAAGGTAAATCACGTCTCCAATCCACTAGAGTGCTGTTTGGAGCCCAAAAGTTTGGATTTCATCAATGCGCCATTATTTATGGACCAGACTGTACATCTGCAACCGCGACTCCACAACCACAAATGACGTAAAACAATTCAGTACTGTGATGAGGGTGAACAACCAAAGAACGTTAAACATTGCACCGTGCGTATAATTGAACAAGTTGGTTACGCTCATGAAGAAGAAGACTATACAGGCGCGTCGTCCCCATATCAGCAGGTGCCCGACACACACTGGTCCATTCATATGCGCATTCCTGTCTCTCCACTTGCAACCCAACTGGTTCCTCCCGGCCACTCAGGACAGGGGCGGACGCACACAAAGGGTCTTCAATCTGCCTCAAACAACAGGCAGCATAAAGACCCGGAAAACCACAACAGCGTTGTGTCAAAGACCAAGCTGGGGGTGGTGAGCCTTTGGGCTGCGTAGGACAGGGCCACTGCTGATGGATGGATGAGGATTGAGCTCAAGCAATGGATTGGAAGACCGGGGTGAGGGCACTGTGCATAAAAGGAGGACATTTGTACTTGCCCATTTAACAATGCAATGCAAACACAAGGGCGGACAATGAGGCATCCTTTTGGGGCGATGAGGAAGCTGCTAGGAAAATGACGATGCAAAGCATCCTGACGACGGATATTGTTCACACTACCTGTTGCTTGGTTCTCTTTCGCTTACTTTCGGGGTGATCTGCGGTCAAATTTGCCTTTGGATTACTTTTGCATAAAGTATTCTTGGCTTTTAACAGTGTCTGGCATATTTTCCGAAACAGGAAAGGAGTGAGCGGTGCCCGAGAAATGCCCCACCTCATCCTGAAATAGAGAGCTTTTGTTGGGAAAGCAGAAATTCACTCGAATACTTCAAATATACCATAGCACCGTCCACATGGTTACTCTTCATTGGCAATGTGGTAAAATTTACAAACCTTTGAAAAGTAAAAGCTCCAAGCAAGTTTTGGACCGTATTTCAATTGCCAAAAGCAGTGTGTTGTAATAAAAAAATGTATCACCACTTATTTACTCGTCTCCTTGTCTGCTTGTGCGAAATTAATTTTACATCATTTTCCACATTTCAAATCAAATATCAGATGTCGCCTTGTGACTGGTCTTCATCAAATAAATAAATAAATGCATTTCCTATTGTTTTATTATTTAACCATGTGCGTCATCTTGTCTTTTTACAATGCCTCACACCCACAAAGAGCAGCAGAACTATTTTGTTCTGAAGTTTTAAAAATGTGGTTAAACAAAAGTGCACAATTTTCACTCTCTTTCTCTTTCGTTACACCAATAAACATGCTTGTTTTGTTTCTGGTTTGTTAGCTCCCACTGCAATGTGGTTAACTGCACTGTTTGCACTAAAATGTGTATTTTACAACCCATTCACTCCCAAATACTTCATTTATACATCTTTTCAGACACCACACATTTGATCCCAGGAATTCTATTTTTCAATTTTTGTTTTCCATCAGTTTGTGGAACTAAGGGTCTGAAAATGGCTGGCACAGATTATGGAAATTGTTGAAGAGGACAAAGAGAGAATGCCTTTGAGCAGTCACAAATTTAGACAAACAACAACTAGCATTTTGGTCTTCTGCCATGCAGATGTAAGTTTTAGGCTGGTTCTTCACAAAAAATAAATACATAAATAAATCCAACATTTGCAAATGTAATCACCAGTGGAAAAAAAAACATGTTGCAATATGTTTTTGGCAGTTGAAATGACTTCCTGAAAACCTCATGGTGATGTTAAGGCAAGACATCTGTGCCAAAACACACAATTTCCGTATTTTACTCATACTTGGATGATAGAATTTGAAACTAGACTCTCAAAAGGTCTGGAAGAAGGTGTCTAGTAGTATCACACCTTGTTCTGTGAGTGCCAAAGTCAAAGACAGCACGGAGTGAATGACATTCTTTGTCATGTCCCATTTTCAAAAAGAAATACGGCATGTAACATCTGTAGTGCGACCCAAACAAGTTACCTCAATCTATGGACGTCATTGAGATTACACAGGGTGAATGTTGTGCACATGATGAAAAGATGCCACATGTTAAAATTCACAACTGTTCCATTGTTTTGTGATTATAGCGCTGAGCAGGACTTCATGTGATTTATAGCAATCAATCATTTGTAATCTGTGACATAAAGTCAAAGTCTTAGAAAGGCATCAGTCAAAAGTTTGTTTTGATCAGACTTGGTAGATGTCTTCCAAACTTGTGATAGTGTTTGAAATGATGCCAAAGCATGAGATCTGTCCGCCAGCCCAAGAAAGCTTATTTCGTTGCTGCTTTGAACAGGAAGTTGCTGTGAATTTGTGCAGGCGAAACACATTACTCAGAATTATTCACACCAATGCTCACCACATTCAGTGAAGATTTATTTCAGCATCTGCTTACACTCATTACCCTCAAAGGGTGATTCGAGGATCAGATGTTTGATTTGACGTTTGTTGAGTCCATTCTAGGCAAGAAAAATCACACTGTATGTAAATTTTTATCCAGTTTCTTTCCCATATTTATGAAGGAGAAAGCATAACACAAAACATCAAATATGATAAATGCCTTATTGAGTAAGTCAACACTGCAGCCACATTAGATGTGGCATAGTGAAGCTATTTGTGAACATGCCTCGTTCACTTGGTCGTTGGAGATGTATTTGGGGCACAAGCATCTTGGTGGGTGCCCCAAGACTGGCCCAGCCTGACGCCAGCCATATCCTGGTTTCAGCCAAGTACGTCTAAATACCATGGTTGCACATCACAGTAAAGCAGCATATTCTCACCCTCTTAAAAAAATTTCATATGTCATATTTTGACCCAAAAAAGGCATCTCGGGATTCTGGCCACTTATTAAAATTGGCCACAACCTTGGTTAAATAGCTCATTCAAGTCTATCCCTGCAATGAAAGTATTACCGGTAATAATCAGTACAGTATTGGGTTCAGGTTTCATTCCAAAAATGACTTAGTTCATTATGTCCAGAAGGTGATGATATTACCCTGTGCAGACAGAGTTACAGTATGTCTATTTCAGTTGTCTTTTTGAGGCAGTTTAGATGTACTCGGCTACAGTCTATAAAAACGTTACATGCAGAAATGCAATGCAAAACAAGCCTGAGCGTTGGGGTCAATCCCCACAATGCAAAGTGTGAGGAGCCGCAGAGGTGAAAAGCATGGCAGGGGGAGCCAGGTTTCTTACAATTTAAGAGAGCGGCGTCAATCGATGTAATATCCCGAAGAATCGGCAACGTAAACTTCAAAATAAAGACCCTCCAAATAGCAAAAAAAATGCGTCCGTTTTACATGGCACTTTTCAGGAAACGTAGGAGACAAGCCGCTGCGTTTTCACTACTCACCATTTGTCTTCTTGAAAACTCATAAAACGTTCATGTATTTTCTGAAGAACATACTTTATCCTTGACACATTATTGATTTTATCTTGACAGTGCTACACTATATTGCGGGGTTAATTTAGAAACTGGGGATTTCTTTATTCATAATTGTCTAAATATTGGTTACGAATGCATCAATTAAATGTAATGTGGTGTAGCAAACGTTGCGCAAGATAGTTTTCTATTCACCCCCCCCCCCCCTTCACATTTTGCTTTTATTTGCAAACCACTGACCGGAAGCTATCACTGTTTGGTTGCGTCAATTGCCGCTGAAGATGCCCATCGACCAGTTAGAAATTAAGGGGGAGCTTTGGAGTTGCACGGATTCCCGATCTTGAAAATTCTTCTTACACATTTCTTTTAATCTGCATGGGTTCCCGTTTCTCGCAAGGAAATAATCCAAACAATAACTGACTCGAGGAACTTTTTTTTCTTCGGATGTGAGAGGACTGCGATTCATCGCAAGCGAAGACGCTTTCATCAATGGACGACCAAACCACTGAAGTTTGCCAAACATGTTTGTGTTAGGGGCGTTTTAGAAGAATCCACCCGGAGGAAAAAAACGGACATTATCTCGCTTTACATCCGATCAACTCAAATCCGTTTCATCGTACGGAAGTTTTGTTCCCACTTTCCCTCTGCTCTGTAACCTGGCACGTACGCTCTCTTCCCTGGCCAAGTTTGGGGAAAATATGCGCGAGTTTGTTAGCTAAACTTCCACAGTTGCGACCAAAGCGAGTGTCGCAGCTCCCACTCATTACGACTGGATATTCTCCTTTTTTGGGGGGAACTTTTTCTCCCTCCAATCTTAGCTCCAGAGTGTTCTTATCAGACCAACGCTGGCTAACTGCCAATAAGGTGAGCTTCTCCTTTTCTTATTCCCCAAACGCGTTTTTATTGTATGTTGACGTGCTGCGGGGCTCGCATTGTTTTCCCGCTGCAATTTGAGATCCAACTGATAAAGTCCTCTTCACATGGAATGCACAAATGAATTTCTTTACATGTGGATACATGTTTTTATCTCCAGGAAAGAAAGAAAGATTATCCATCCATCATCCGAAACCAATACTAACAGATGTGCAAATAGCTCTAAGGCAGTGTTTATTCGTATATGCCACATATACTATCCTGTACCTACAAAACAAAACAATGAATTCAGTTGCTGCAGTGTTTTTACAGCAACATACATTTACACTGTGTCATTTGAATGTTCTTTAGTTGTTTGTCCGCCATGCCAAACGATCCCTAAACATAAGAAAAGATCAGACACTCTGGTCACTCATAAGGACATGCTTGTCAATTGCCGTTATTGCTTTCACAGTCATTAAATATGGGGCTGAGTGATGTTATATAAAGTTCTAGACGCAAAGGTGGCTGTTTTGGAATAATTTTCCACCGGGTAATACTTACACATACAGTTTACATTCAATTTTGGAAAAGTATTGAAACTGCTGCATTTTGTGTGATTGAAAGTAATGTTTCTTTAGGGTTTTTTTTTTGGGGTGGGGGGGTTCCTTGTTGTCTTGGTATTTATTTTGCGATCTTCGTCTTCGTTCAAGTGATTATAATGGATTCTGTCCATATTAGAAATATTGTTAAGTTGTGTTCAGTGGAACCACCAAAGTCTAACATAACACAATCAGTTAGTTCCGTGATGTGACATGATGATGATTGTTGACCTCTAATTTCACAACACATTTTCCCGTAGGCTTTTGTAACAGATGTTCCCATATTTTGTAACAATGCAAAGTCAGTTAATTTGTGTCAGGGTCAAACTGTCACCATCATCACAACTTTTTCAACAGTCCATGTACTCAATTTTTCATGCAATATTTTAACATTGCATAAACATGGACACTGGTTTAGATTCAAAGTGGACCGCACCTTGACTAGCTGTTACTTTCATTGTTGTAAAAGAAAGCACTGGCTTTGCTCATTTTAAGAAGTCGGAGGAGGAGGCGAGGAGTAGATAAGGGAACGTGCATCCCCATAATGGCTTGGAACTTGGACAGTTTATCCATCCGTGAGCTACTATTTCACTAAGTCTGCTTCAAGGTATATTTCAGGCTGAGCATGGAGCAGTGTCTTCTCAACCACATCGCTGTGCATCATCTCTTCCTTGTCCAAAAAGCTTGCGACACTGAGACAGCGCATTTCTTAAGGCTTTCATTCTCATGCCATTACTTATACAGTAAGTCAGCCGAATTAGTGCTAAATTGCTACTCCAACCCCTCTCCTCTGCCTCTTTCTGGCATCATGGCCAAGCCGCTTTCAAATAGAAGTTGGGGAGTCAGGGCTTGGGGGGCAGGGGGCATACCAATTGGGACATATATGTTCCACTACATAAAAAGTATATAGTATATATAATATGTATATTTTTTTTAACATATTGATCCTGTGGCCATGGAACATTGGTTGGAGAGCACTGCTTTAGTTGCTAAATAACCTGAAGTCTCATGACATTTGGTGACATCAAACCCAATTGTGGTTTGAACGCCACATTGTTTCCCTTTTGTTGCTTATTTTTTTCCCCTCAGACAATTTGGTTTACGTTCCAATTAGAGGTTACCCAGAATTCCACCTTTGTGGATCCTTTCGTCTAAGTAACTAATCCTCGCCTCCATGGCGCAAAATAAGAAAAGAAAACATGGAAGATGAAGTAGCTAACGCAAATCGCGAAACTGCTGTTTTGTGAATTGCAAAAGACAAGAAGTAGTGCTTAGGTGTAGAGTATACGTTACACAGAAGTCGGGTGGAAAGCAACCAGCTATGAACAGCAAAGTAGTACAATCAAGTGTTGAGTGATAAGATAAGAGCTTGTTTTGTATTTAAATGTACAATGTGTGGAAATGTTTTTGTTGTGTTGAAAGTTTTACAGTAAACTCCAAAAAGGCTGTCAGCTGAAAGCACGCTCACAGACAGCAGAATCGCATAACGTCACACGCTCTCTATGCAAGCAACATGGTGCATTCAGGGTACTTTCACAACATCCGGAACTTGTAAACACACCGAACAGTTCTGCACATCAATTGTTTTTCGTCAGTTATAATGTTTTCAAGATCGAGAGAAGTCAAAATCACTATTTTGCTTCATAATCCTACCCTGAATAATCACACATTTATGTTCAAAGAATGGCTACAGAATTTCAGACATTTTTGTCCCCCAACAATCTTACAGTATTACACATAATTGCATAGGTGTATGATGGCAAGCAGTAAATCTTGCTTATTGAACCATTAAAAACAAAACTTGGAAAAAGGAATGCCTCCTTCACACAACCTCTTTAGTGTCAATTCATGATTAGATATCAGCTTTAAGTAGTAGTGTGCAGATTGCTTGGCCATCGATTGTGAATGGCCCGATTTCCATGGGAAAAGTACTTGATTGGCATATATGGATCAAAGCCTTTCATTACCAATCACAAATACTAATCACCCACACCTCTCATACTTTGCAGCCTGTAGCCAATTGGAGATCAGCCCGTGTGTACTGTAGTGACTCCTCCCAATTTCCTGCACCATGCTAGTAACTCAATCCTGATATCTTAAGTTTGTGCATTTTCTGTACTGTCAATTTGTATTGATGTCCTATTTTTGTGTAATAAAAGTATGCATTTTTGGATGGAATATAAATAGTTTAAAATTTGATTCCTGAATTAATCAAAAATAATTCAAGAGATTAATCAATTAATAATCTTGAGTTAACAGCTCTAAATTGTCTAAAATATCCAGCGAATCCATGTGATTGCTATCGGACTCAGTATCCGCTAATCTCATTCATGGATGATCGCATCGGAATTGGCAGCCTGAAGCTCTCATCGGCACACCTCTACTTTTAAGGTTTTGCTGGTATGATGTAATCTTCTTTCATGTTTTAATTGCTTCTGCACAGAGTAAATATTGCACAGAAGGTTGATTTGAATCGAAATTGCAACATCTGTTCAGAAATTCACGATTTAATCTAAAATTGTTCAGTCCTACCACTTTCCATCAACAAACTGTTAATGTAGTATTTATTTCCAACTTCCCATGTGGAAATGGAAACACCCTATGCACAAGGCTCACTGTGAAAGGCATTTCGCACGTGCATGTGAACCAAATGGCAATGTGTCAAGCAGTTTGACACTGATTGTATTTACATTTAAGTGTCATCTCATGGAATGCTGGTGATGAACCACACGGCTGCATTGTGAGTCTGTGAGGGATAATAATTTTGTTTTTGTAGTCAAATGCTATGTCGCACAACTGATCGAATAAAGATGACTGAGGAGGGAGTACAGAATTAAAGACTTGAGGAATTTTACGCATGGATGGTAGTGAACAGAAATTATGATGCAAGCCATGTTACAGGTTAGGCCTGTAACGTTTAACCTTGTCAAATAAAACTACTGTTCTTAGCAATTTGTAATCTGTTCAAATGAAACATTTCATTGGATTTTTCTCAAGAAAATATTCCAATATTTTATTCATTCATTCATTCATCTTCCAAACCGCTTGATCCTCACTAGGGTCGCGGGGGGTGCTGGAGCCTATCCCAGCTGTCTCCAGGCAGTAGGCGGGGGACACCCTGAATCGGTTGCCAGCCAATCGCAGGGCACACAGAGACGAACAACCAACCACGCTCACACTCACACCTAGGGACAATTTAGAGTGCTCAATCAGCCTGCCATGCATGTCTTTGGAATGTGGGAGGAAACCGGAGCACCCGGAGAAAACCCACGCAAACTCCACACAGGGAGGCCGGAGCTGGAATCGAACCCGGTACCTCTGCACTGTTAAGCTGACGTGCTAACCACTGGACTACCGGGCCGCCCTCCAATATTTTAATAATTCAATATTTATTATTTGTTCACCACACCCTTTTTTTTGCGTTAAAAAAATCTATATCTACCTATCTAAATTTCTGTCTCTTAGAGAGAGAGAGAGAGAGAGAGAGAAAGAATATATGAATCAAAAACTCTCGCTGAATGGGGATTGCTTTTTGGCAAGGATCTGCCCATTTGGGGAATGACGAATTTGAAAAAAATTCGGGTCTGATTCAGATGAGTGTTGGTAAACCAAGTTGAAGAGCCTGTGCTGTGTGTGTGCGTAGTAAAACATACTTTAGTTTGACCCCCGCTCTCATGGGAACTGAGGATGACAGAGCTTTGTGTCATACTTTGGACAAGCGACTTCCTCCTTCTTGCTGAGTGGTCGCCGTGCTGCCAAGGGTACAGAGACCGTGCGGTCTTGCCGCTGAAAGACTTTCTTGGAATCATCCCAAAGAGTGAGTCACTTCTTACGAAGCCGCGATGACCAAGCCTCTTCATCACCCTTGGTTCCCTGTGGCCCAACTCGGCTTCTAGAATAGTAAAGTGTTCTCGGAAAATGAAAATGAATTGGTTTAGGGGGTGACAGAGTGCCTTTTTGAGAGATCAACAGCTCACTGCTGATTAAAACTTAAAAGAGCCAACAGCTGCATCAGAACATTGCTCTGGGTAAACAAATAAAACCAATGAGGGCTTGCTTTGACTCACAATATGACGTTTGTTGTTTTACTCCTACCTTACTCATGTACTCGCAGAACAATTAATTAAAAAAAAACATTGTTTCCAGCCCTCTGCTGTCGTCGGACAGCCACGCAAATTGTGTATGCTTTGCCAAGTCCGTCCATTCAGCTTATGGGAGGAAATGGTTGTTGAAGCTCTTGGGCTTGGACCAAAACCAAATGTTAGATCATAGATCTTGAAGTGTGGAAATGATGTCTCTCTACAACGGTGTCACATGACACGTTGTAGTTTTGTTGGTCTTTAACAGATTCCTCAAGGGGGGTAGGGTCAAGTGTTAAATCTCTGAGGCCAGAAGCTAGAGGGTGATGATGCAAACAGATGTGCGTGTGTGTGGGTCAGTCACAGTGCTCTATTTTGCAGGGTATAGTTGGGGGATGAAAAAAAAACGCTTGAAAAATTCAGATGACAATCTTCAGGAGTTTATCCAGTATTCAACAGTTGCTCAAAGGTTTTGAAAACAAAATGTCTTTTTTCCATCAAACTATGCAAAATGTGTCTGGCCTGTTCTAAAACTGGTTGTCTGTATTTCTCATCATCGGTGTTTGTGAATAATAAGACCATTCCAAAAAAATGCCTATACTCGTACTGTGTCCACGCTTTAGCTACCTGCTGAGTTGTAGTTTTAAGACATCAGAAAGTCTCCAACATTTGTGCTCCTATTTTCCACAGTTCATATCTGCAAATGACCTGCTGCTGATGCCCCAAAGTTCTGAATGGAGTTCCAGTCGCAGAAAAGGCAACAATTGTAGCTCCCTCAACAGGATGCTGATGAGGCCAAGTGTACTTCTGTTTCTGGCTTTCTTTGCCCAGGTTTTAAGGACACATTGCCGCCCTGCCATTCCTGATGAAGGTAAGTTTGTGGGATAAACTGCCTCCTTTCACCCACTTTGGTTGTTGAATTTTTCGAGGCGATTGAAGTGAGCTCCTTTAACTTCAGCTGGTGATAAATTGTCTACTGATAAGCAAAGCGTTGTTTGAAGTGGAATGAATGCGACACACTACAGCATTCAGTAGAGCTTGGATTTTTGTCTCAAGTGTCCTCCATTTTTTTGGGCCTTTTTCCATAATTGTTTTTCTATTTTTTAAAATTTTTATGACAATGAATAAAACGAAGTTGTTTCATCATTTTCAAATTTCATGACGATGGCCTTTTGTATGATGAAACAAGGCACTCAAAGATATTTCCTTTCTATGAAAACACTGCAAACAACTAAAAATATTCATCTGTGGCAAAGGAAAGGCATGCTTGTTTTTTTTGCAGTTTTGATGACTAGGCATAAACTCGTTCAGTCACAGACTATAAAAAAAAGTGTGATCATAGTGTTTATGGTTTTAAGGCTTCTCGGTGTCCCGTGATTAAAAAAAAAAAAAAAGTACAACTTCCACTGATTTCAACAAAATTTCTTGGACACGTGTCGTATGGGCCAATGAAGAAATCCTTACATTTTGAGAGGAATCTACTTAGCAGCTAAAAATGACTTTTACATTTTGTTGAAACTCTGATTTGTAGGAGATTGCGGACATGTTTCATTGTGTACTACTTAGGGTTATAACAAAAGCAGATTTGAATCAAATGTTTGGTTTGGATTTAAAATATGCGAGTGCATCGAATCGAACTGAAGCGTTCCACTTCAAAAGAAATCGATCGCTATCAAATCGTCTTTTATTCGAGAGATCTATTCTTTGAAGGAAATGCCACATTTTCAGGACTGACAAATTAATTAATATGCATGTGAAATGAGCAAGAAACTCAATTGCACCATTGCCTCTCGAACTGAGCCATACCATATCAAATGGTATCGTCATCCCATTGAGTCGAACTGATTCGAATCGTTTCACTTTAAAATCAAACCGCCATCTGATCGTATCGCATGGCAAGTATCGTCTGTTATTGGAGGGATGCACACCCCAATACTACCGTCATCTAAAGGAATGAAGTGAAATATTTGGAATGTAACATCCAACAAAAGCACAACATGTAGTCTTTGAACTGCAAAGTGCAATGTTAGGCCTTTCTTGAACACATTCGGTTTCATCTCAGTCACTTCCATTTGCTGGTGAAACGAAGCCTCTATAAATGTTCCTTTTGGATCGACGACATCACCATAATAGCTGGCTAAACTTGTGAGTAGATGGCTCTGGGTGGTGACAGCTCATCGGCGGAAGTGGGAATCGTCAGAGGGATTTGATCGTCTCAGCTCCAAAATAAACTTGCAAAGGTTGCATTCAAGACAACAGCGGGGCGCCCGGCCACCCATTTTCTAATCCGTTTATCCTCACAAAGGTCGCGGGCTAGCACCATTTCAGATCCTGTTTTTCGTAGTAATGAAACATTTTTTTAGCGAATGCATTAATTCATGAAAAACCTCTTCATTAATGCTTTTCTTTCAAAGAAAAAAATGGGAGAACAATGCTCTGCTTCTCCGGGCCATCGTTAGAATGACTGTTTGTGGTGAAAGATTATCTTCCAGGTGAGCTAGAGTATAAATGACTATTTACATGGGGGAAGTGAGAGACGCTCTTCAGTTGTTATTCACCAAATGGCCAGGTATTATCTATGCGCCTCTGTGCTTTTCCTCCTTCACCCCCACCGCCTTTAGCTTGGGAATGCTTCACTTTTCCCCACTTCCCTACTGGGTGACGGATGGCTTCAGCTGTCGACAAACAATCACAGCAGAAGCATTTGGTTTCGTTCCTTTTGTCTCAAGTGGGGAAACAAAATAGTTGTATGGACATTCTTGTTTAGTACCGTATGCATGTTTCTTTTATTCGTCTTGGGGCTTCATGTTGTGTGTCGCTCACATAAGAAAAGGCCTTTGCCTGCTCAAATCAAATACCCCCCAGAGGCAACTTGTACAAGCGTTAAATGATTACAGCTGATAAAGAAATGTGCTTGGGTTGTTTAAAATTCCCAGAGGTTTCAGAAAGTAGAATCTTAAATGTTAAGTTTTTATTTTCAACCTGATGATGGTTCATACATCCCAGGAGGAGGAGATCCCCAACTCCCACATACTCAATCAATAGAGCAACCCCGGCCAACGTCCGGCTCACGATGAGACTACACCTGGGGAAAACATTTGCAGGCAAATTTTACTTAGGTTCATGAACTATGTCTCGATTCACAACAGTCCGAGCATCCACACGCAAGGCTCATTTGTGCTTATCACTCACACAGCCAGAACGTCTCTCACTTCATGCATTCTATATTTCTCAGACAGTTAACTGTCTTTTTTTTCTTTCTTTGCTCAAAAACGCCTCTCGAAATGGCTCCCAAGAACATTAAAAGTGAAATATGTTGTGCTTTTATGAAGTGCTGCAAACGTGTCATGGTTCCAACAGCAACCACACGCCCCTCCCCGCTAGTAAGGCTGTGGTGGGGGCGGGTCGTCTGGTGGCACAGGGGTCTCTTGGCCCTCCGCTCCTTTCAATGCATCTGATGGCACAAAGGCGACTAGGTTCTGGGGGACCGTTTAATTCTATTTCCATTTATTTGAATGAGAAAACTGGCTGTTCTTTTCAAGAACAGAGACACAGAACAGGTTCGGTTCATTCACTGGGGTCCGCTGTACTATCAAGACTGTACATTTCATTGACCAATGAAAATGTTTCTATCATTCTTTGAATGCTATATTTGAACATTTGGTTGGTCCACAACTCAACACTATCATGAGGAAGAGCGAAATCATAGCATGGTCAAAACAAGAGCCGGCCATTACTTTGGTTGTACGAGAAAAATTCTTCACACAAAGTATTGAACCAGTTCAATCCCTATTTTGGCTACCTTGGTGACTTGTAGTGAATTGTTGATGGGTTTGAATTCCTGATTGCAAGGACAATCATTTAGTCAGGGTAGTATTGATAATTAGAGCAATAAGACAAACGTTCCAGAGGTGTTTTGTTGAAGGGATCTATGTTTTTTTGTTTTTTTCCCAGCTGCCTATTTAATGTTGTGGTGTGAATCTAAATGTTGTTCAGCTCCTGCGAATCATACTGGCAAAGCTTGAAGTTAAAAATTGCCTTGCACAGAAAAAAATCTACTGTAATTTCCGCACTATAGAGCGCACTTGATTATAAGCCGCATGTGCCCACATTCAAACATGTAAACATATTTACAAAGAAAGACGGTACACAAGAGAGAGTTTTCAAAGTTTTAATAATATGACTTAACAATAATAATAATATAACTTTCTTCCCAAACGGTGCCTGTGACGCGGCAGTAAAACTGTAGCAACATGGAAACAACACGCTAGCAACAGAATAGCAACACAGTATAACAGGTCTGGTAAAAGAACATACCGGTACTTGTAAAAATCACGGTGAGCCGTCTTCATCTTCCTCCTGTGAACTGAAGCCATCGAAGTCACCGTCCTCAGTGTCGGAATTAAACAGTGTCATAAAGACCGGTCTTAATCTTACCTTTTCTACTTGAGCGCCACTGGCGGCCGTTAGAAAAATTACATAAATTGGCCGCACCACTGTATAAGCCGCGGGGTTGAAAGTTTGGGAAAAAAGTAGCGGTTTATAGTCCGGAATTTACGGTAGTCGCTCCCAACTGTTAATCCATGCTAATTGGCATCAGCTCATCTAGCAGTGAAAGGGTCCTCGACTGGAGTGCTTTCAGGAGAAACAGTTTTTGGTGAATTTGGGGGGGACTTGCTAATGGCCGTTGTGCTATTCATGTGCTTCCTGCTTGTCCTGGTTGTTGTGTCCCTTCTACACATTGCCCACCTTTATAGCTTCTTGTGGTGGCTTTATAGAGTACCACTATAGAGCCCTGACCAGCCAGCGGATTTTGCTGCATTTAGCCATCACTTCAGCGGGAGCAGGAAATCCCAGAAGTCATTCATGCAGCATATTGCTTCCTATCGCGTAGCCAAAGTGTGTTCCAACGACTGGCGCCAACTCTTCCTTTCACACCAGTGAACTTTTTTTTTGTACCCCTCATTGTAAGCACGTCAGCATGCTTACCTCTTCACCTACATTCCTTGAAGGATTTCTGTTATTAGGCTGATTTTAAACGATGTCAATCATTGTCTCACCAAATAGTTGGAGGAACAGTCCAGATGGGCGGCAAAAAATCTTTAATCCAGTGTAATCCAATCATAGCGGCAGGAGGTTTCACAGAGATCAACCCCGCTCATATTCGGAAGTAATATTCACTAAGGGTCTTACTTGGTTTAGGGTGAAGAGTTGAAAGTAAATCGTGTTGAGCATCCATCATGAAATTTATACAGCCTTTTTTTAGTTCACTACCTTTTCTCACACTTTGTGTCACACTCTGATTGCAGTTGTTTCTCAAGCACAAGTGTTCTGGACGAGCAATTTTTTTTTTACAACTTTTCTGGGCGTTTTATGATGTCTGCAGCCAGATTAACAGATGGGATGTTGACACAGTTTTATCAGTGGCATCTCCGTTTTAGAGGGCAGGAACAGAAACGCACTGAATGGCCCTCACACAGAGCAAAGGGGTTTTCTTGCGTTTAGGATTGCATTCAGGTTGGATCACTATAAATGTCATTTCTTCCTTGGACCCTTTGGTTGTGTTTCTGAGGAGAAAGTTGATCCTACCCCCTGGCCCCTTTTCCTGCTGGGATTAAGGGCCTGTCAGACATATGCGATCCAGGAAATACCTTTACTAGGCCCAAGTGAGGTCACCATAGCAACTGGTAATAGAACCTGCCACTGCAGGCCCTCACTTGCGCGGTCATGTGCACATGCTAACTCTCTCGGCCTTCCTGGCTACTATTGTCATGAGGAGGGCTTTGTTGGGATGGTGGGAGGTTTTATATTGTTGTTATGCTTTTTGAGATAGCTACTAGTATTTGGTTCGTTTCTCACATGTGACAAGCGACACATTTGATCATAGTTAAGAGAACTACAAACGGCATTTAAAACATGTTAGCGGTATCCTTGAGGGACAATATTTAAAAAGTTGGCCAATGATGCCTCCTACGTTTTGAACCACACAGACAACACCATTGTAACTGTGTGTCAACATAATTCGGTTACTCCCTCCCTCTTGGGCCATGTCGTAATTTAGAACAGGGGGGTTCAGGTGTCCTGCTCTTTGACGTTTCCTCGCTCTTCATTCCTGTAATTGAATTTCACCTTTCTTTCCCTAGTGGCTCCTTGCCTATTTGCTGATTGGGCCATGTTTAGGAGGCAATTTCATTTGGGGAAGAGGCACTGTGGGCCTTGTGCCAGAAGGAAATCAAGGAAGGTCTTTTCGAGTGTCTCTTGGTCATTGCTGTATGATTAAAGTACATTTTTCAAACAGACAGCCTCGTTTTTGTGTGCCGTCTGACTGTTCCAGAAAGTCACCAATAGTTTATACTTAGTCTCCCTGTGATTTATGTTCTGTGGATTTGGAGCAATTTCCTTAGCTGCCGCTGGTTATTTCTTTCATGCTTATTGTGTAAGTTTTAAAGTGACAATATTATCTGGACTGCTAAATCTATAACAATTTCCTATTATTCCATTTAGTCGCCTTGGAAACACAAGCAGAGCTTTTCACCCTCTATCTTGGGGATCGGCTGGACCTAAGTTGCTTCACCAAGGACTCCCTGCATGCTGTCAACTGGACCAAAGACCATGTCGTCGTAGTGGATGGAGAGCACACGCGCATTCGCAATGGCCAGCTGGAGATTGAGACAGTGGAGCTGGCAGACTCTGGCCTGTACGCATGCATGACCTTTGGCAACCACAGTGTCTTTTTCAACGTCACAGGTATATCAATGAAACAGGAACCAGTAGGAGTCGCATAATCATAAGCCAATAAATAAAATGCCTAAAAAGATACTTCTGTTTTAACAGTTGACACCCTGGCCTCGTCTGAGGACGATGATGAGGATGAAGAATCATCCTCGGAGGAAGCAAAATTATTAGGCAGCCAAAAACTACTTCGTGAGTTGGCTTAATCCTTTTACCTTCCTAGTGCTGCTAAATTAGCTAGTCATATGTATGCATATACATTCCCACCATTATTAACTTTATTAACTCATTCACTCCCAAAGACGTTTTTAAACGTCTTTTCAGACTTGGTCCAGAATTGGCTGGTGCTGAATGAGTTATGGGTTCAGGGATCAAAGTATGTGTGCAAGTGAGAGTGTGCCTGCATGTAGTGTGTTGTGTGACAGCTTGCTGACTCTTTGAGACTTTCGTATACAAAAGCTTTATCTGTACCAAAGAACTCACCACAATTTAAGAACAACATTTAAACAATTGACTACCGGTACATATTTCCCAACAACTTATAGACAATCAATGATTATTATGACTTTTGTTTTTATTGTATCTCGTTTCTTGATTAACTGAGTTTTTGAATTTCCTAGCAATGGCTCCACAGTGGGCTCATCCAGAAAAAATGGAGAAAAAGCTCCATGCTGTGCCTGCCAGCAAGACTGTCAAGTTCCGCTGTCAGGCCAGCGGCAACCCAACACCCAGACTGAAATGGTACAAGAATGGAAAAGAGTTCAAAAGAGACCATCGAATTGGAGGTTTTAAGGTCAGTTTTAGTGATCTTCAGTCAGTTGATTTTCTCATATTTCCAATTTGAACTTTCTTCAACGTGTTGATTCTTGTTCTGGAAGTCGAAACTCAGCAGGTGCGCAAATGTAATCTCATCTTCCCAGGACATCAGTAACTCTGCCCTTAGGCCGTGTATTTTGATTGTTGGAGTACAGACCTGGACCATGAAGTCAAAATAACTCGTAAATGATGCTGTGCTTTGATTTGGGGAGTGCACTCGTGAAGTCGCGAGCAAGAGTTACAACTTGCGTCTGCATGGTGCCACCTTAGCGACAGCTTTGCTCTATTTAGTAAGTAGCAAAAGTGACAACAGTGGTGCTAAGGTTACCAACATCCTTATTTCCTGCAGAGTGGAGGGAGGAGGGCAAAGAGGTTTTGGCCAGATAATACTGTATGCAAATGTACAGTGTCGTGTACTCCACATACTGGATGTATTGTAAATCATCATTGTATTACACAATGCATCACTGTCAATATTATTATCCTTCCCACTTATCTCTCAATTTGGGAGTCCTGACTAGGAACTGCTCATACGTGTTGGTGCACAACATTTGTTAGAATTTTGAATGTATAACGATGTAATTTTAATGACCGCTTAGAATTTTTGTGTAAAATGTGTATTTCCCAAGTCTAACTATTTGTCATGTCCATACATGCAGCATTTTATTGAAACAAGACAATATGTTTTTTTTCCACGATACACAAAAAAAAAGTACATTGAGGAGGTTTGCATGTTGGCTTGGCCCCCTGCAAGTGTTCCGGTTTCTCGTGTGGCCTCTTTGCGAAATTAATTGCCCAGCCACGTTGTAGTGCAAAGCAGCTGCACAACACGGTGACACGGATCCTACACTACACAGAGCAAACACGGAGCACGCCCTCTATCCAAACAAGTTGAATTCATAGTTGACTGACTGTTGATCAAACGGGAGATTGCAAAATTCAAGACAAGACCAATGTCTCCAATTGCCGATTGAAACATGTTTTACCAAGCAGAAAGGGCTGGCAGATGTGTGCGGGATTTCTTTTGTCGCACTTCCTCCACATAAGCATACTTGTTTAATTTGATCACAAAGGATGAATTATGTGAACTTTTAAGAATCTGTTCAAAGTCGCAAAGTGCCATCAGTCATTTTCTTTTGCACACATGAAGCTTAAGTTTCTAAGTTGGACATTTTTGTTGTCTCGTAATACGCTCTGCTAAATTCACGACCAAGTAACACAGGTGTGTGGAGCATTTAGAGAGAATCAAAACCATCCTCCCCCATCTCCTCTTTCTCCTCCTCCACCTCCATGTCTGCTATTTCTGTTACGGTACGATATAAGTTCGTTTAGCCTTGCCTCACGGATCCCCAAGTCTTCTTCCTTCCCAGGTGGGACACATTGAAGTGTTTCCTCTTTGCTGCCTGTTCCCTCCCCCTTTGACCAGCCCACAACAGCCAGGCAGCACACTTTTACCATCTGGCTGCTGTTTTTTTTTTTTACAGTCGTGGTGCAAAGTTCTACATCGGCGGCTCAGGATGTCTCTCATCTCACTCACGCTTGCTTTTACGGCCAGACTTCTATTGTTCATATACTGTATATCGTCTGCTTAGAGACGTGCAGGAAGAAGGAAATAATGTGGACCACATGTATGAAGTCAAGCACAACACATCTGGCAGCCGGCAGCTGGATGCCTTCTTGTGTTGGCTAAATGAGGGAAAGCGCACGGCTCAGTCTCTGTACGCGCATGTTTGAAGTTGCCATTGCCTTAGAGGTCTGTTAGCTAATCACACAGTCCCGGTCTTGGCAGATTTATGGAGGAAAACTTAAAACATGAAACGAATCAGTCATCTGTTGGTGTTAATAAGACAGGCTGCTGCATATACATTCAATATGAAACATGTACCAAATTTTCCTGCGGGTAGAAAAAAGATCGGCTGCTTCAAAGATATGTTGCCAACAGGAAGTAGCGGTAGTGCTGGACCTTGTTACCATCACATTCCTCGCCATTTACCACATTAGCAATGCATTCATATTGAGAAAGCAAATGCAAAACATTCTTGTTTTGTCTTAATTAGCTTACTTGGAAAATGCACAACGGATGATTTCCCTGTGACACAGCGAGACTCAAAATAAGTCATGTAATGTTGCAAATCCAGTTTTAAAAATCTTTCAACTGGCTTCAAACTAGATTAGTTGCCATGGGCAATCTTGTAAAATCAAAAGTTAGAGTGCTGTAAAGATTCCCTCAAGATTTTCACTCTCCCCTTGACTCTTGATAGAATGGGGCAACCCTGAAAGAAACTTTTTTCTCCAATGCTCAGGTTCGCGACCATGTTTGGACCATCATCATGGAATCTGTAGTGCCCTCCGACAAGGGAAACTATACCTGTGTGGTGGAAAACCGGCATGGGAGCATCAATCATACCTACCAGCTGGATGTTGTCGGTAGGTGGTGAATCTAAAAAATGATTTATAACTGTGTGTTTTTTTCCCAACGGTATCGCGTTTTCCAACTGGAACTTAAGTAAGCATAAATGCAACACTTTGCAATTAATTCGATCAATTATCTGATTAGCTGTTAATTATTGATTAGGTATCAGTCATCTTAACTCAACTGTTTTATAGAGCACTTTCAAACAGCCATCGCTGCACACAAAGTGCTGTACACGTACATCTCTCAGATTGATCCTTGCAGTTATTACCCTGAGTTTCACACTCAAGCGCAAGGTTTGACCACGCTTTGCGCTAGCTTGGAAAGAAAATAGGGCCCATTGAGTCAAGTTATTAGCAAAAGCTAAATTGATATAAATGATGCCCCTTAACATGAAATGACATTTCTTCTACTCCATTATTTTCTTTGCCATGAAGTTTTCAAAATAAAAACCAGATGCCTTTCTCACGTGTCAAAACATGTCATC
The DNA here is from genome assembly GCA_026261675.1 of Hippocampus mohnikei. NCBI lineage: Eukaryota > Metazoa > Chordata > Actinopteri > Syngnathiformes > Syngnathidae > Hippocampus > Hippocampus mohnikei. Next base: position 14,989,353 of record JAKGUB010000348.1, read on the forward strand.
TTTGACCGTGTTGCATTTGAAATATAAGATGGACAGAGAGAGAGAGAGTTCACCCGAAATGGGAGCCAATCTCAACAGTAACAATGCACACTAATGAATTTACACCTTCTCAACATTTAAATATACTGTACTTACATGATACGTATTTGGTGTTAGTGGGCATAGTGTATGGGAGGATGGAGAACGATGTAATTCACACAAAATAACGTTCTGTCAGCCATGTAGACAGCCATCTTAACACCCTAACTGGCTAAGTAAAAAAAAAAAAAAAGATTTGGTAGTGACACTAGTAATGCAGTGAAGATGAATCTCATCCAGATGAATGAAGGATGTCATTCACACAGAATAGTGTGTCAGGCGTGCATGTTTTTTACTTATTGGCCAAACCGACTGAATAGCGTTTCTCGTTTCATGAGAGGAAGATGATATGGGCGTTTAGTTGGCAAAACATCAGACGCTTATTATTATTTTGAAAAGGCCCCATATCGGCCCTCATTTTTAGTGTTGACCCCAGTAAACAGTATGAAACAAATTGAATATGTTTATATTCAATCTGTTTCATATTGGTATCTAAAGCTTGAGTTTCAGGGAATGGAGGACTGATGACGCTCCTCATTCCTGCCCTAACATGCTCTCACTGTGGTGCTGTGAAATCCATACCCAGCGCTTGTGTCTCGTGAGCCTGGCTGGACCTCAGCTAGGTTCCATAACTCCAACAATGTACAATATTTATATATATCGGTGTTTTGATTGTGTTGCAGAACGCTCCCCACACAGGCCCATCCTGCAGGCTGGCCTGCCTGCCAATCGCACTGCAGTGGTGGGCAGCGATGTGGAATTTGAGTGCAAGGTTTTTAGCGACCCTCAGCCTCACATCCAGTGGTTAAAGCACATCGAGGTCAACGGGAGTCGCGTTGGTGCAGACGGCTTACCGTATGTTCGTATCCTCAAGGTAGGAGTTGTTTTCCCTTAACCCACACTGTTGATAGAATTTTAATGCACTCACTACTAACTATGGTAAATGTGTCTAAGGGCGAAGCTAATTGAATTCAATCAATCAAGCAGATTGCCAAAAAGTGATTTTGATGAAATATCTCCAAGACATGCGACTTCTTTGTTTGAGCTGCACATGACGTTCTTTTATTTCCAGCATTCTGGGGTTAATAGTTCGGACGCTCAGTTGCTGACCCTCTACAATGTGACTGAGGAGGACAGTGGAGAATATATATGTAAAGTGTCCAATTATATAGGGGAGGCCAATCAGTCGGCCTGGCTGACTGTCACCAGATTTGAGCCCACAGGTAAACATCACGCGGATGTACAGGACTACACAGTGGAGACACTCCCAAGATCACCTGGACAAACTAGGGTCGTACAACGGGAGACACGCTCAGCTGTTTCTCTCCTCCCGCCCTCCCCCTCTCCTGCCTCAGTGCTCCTGACTGTAAATGACGCTATGGAAAATTCCCAGCAGAACAGTTAAAGGTGTTTAGTCTCCGGCTTACGTTGGACCAATTCTCAATGCTCACTCTTTCCTCTGCCCTTCCATTCTACCTGCCATCTTCCTTCTCCCTTCCTTCTTGAATTTTGCTCCCTTTCCCGTCGACATGCTCACGCTCTCCACACACTCTGCCTCTGGACTCCCTTTGTGTATTCCCGCTCGGCTCCTCCTGCACAGACATCCAGTTGTTTGTCTACTGCTCACTGTTCACAAACAGGAACGTGACGTGTGTGCCCTAATGTGAGTGCGATCTGTTCTGCTGTGGAGTTTTCCATGTTGCCCATCTTGTGCATGGGGAGATGAAACTGAGTTGTTCCAACATGGTGACGGGATGGCCCAACGTTGTGTTTAGTCAGCCAGATTAAACCTAACTAGCTATTCCACTAACAGATTCTTGTGTAGGGTGGGCTCTCCCTTACAGGTCCTTGGCTGTGGCTTGAAGTCATACCTTTTTGGGCAAATGGTGTTTGATGTCAGAGGAGGAAAACTCTCCTCTGTCATTTTTCTCTTTCGGAATTCTTGACTCATGGTTCCCTTCGTTCTACTGGGCCTCTTGTTGGGTCTACTTCCTTTATTTTCTAGACCGCTGGCCTTAACACCACGGACAAGGAAATGGAAGTCCTGCAACTGAGAAATGTGTCTTTTGATGACGCTGGGGAGTATACCTGCTTGGCGGGAAATTCTATCGGGTTCTCTCATCACTCTGCATGGTTGACCGTTTTTGAAGGTATCAGTGGTTCTGACTCTCCCTCCTGAAATTCCCGTCATTTTCCTTTACAACAGTGTGTCTCTCTGCCTTCACATTTGTCAGAATTTGAAACAAAATGAAATTCTGTCAGAATGTGAGAAAGCATGTCGTAGTTCTTGAATTCCCCTCTCTCCGCACAGCTCCTTCCTCACTGTGGGCCTTGCTGTGCTTACATGAAGTCTAACAATGCCAAACAACTCATAAGCGACCTCAAAGCTAGCCCGGAAAAATTGTGGGCTAAATTAAGAAGCAAAAAGTAATTTAAAAATCAGGCCGAAAAAACAAACAAACTTGAATCTTTTTGGCCTAAGCCAGATTTATTTTTAAACCGGTAGTTTGGCATCTCTGTTCAGATTTCATTTTAAACTGCCCAACCCTTTCTTCTCTGTAATAGATATTTGCATTACATTTGATGTTAAGCTGATTTTCTTTGACAAGCTTTAAATGACATATATCCATCGTGTCATTTCCTGCTGCGAGTCCTCTGGCCAGCTCTGATAATTGGCTCTCTGTACTTTGCGTCTCATTCCTCCGTATCGGAATGGGCATTTGTTCAATTATCAAGCTGCTTGTCAGTCAGCCTCTTAACACAAGTGCAGCTCACTTGTGCGATACTGGTGTCGGTGATGGCTGTAACAGCACACTTGGTTTGGGATGCAAAGCATATCAGAGGGATGGAAGGACCCCATTATATCGTGCTTTGTTGGACAGAATTCTAACTCCTATTGCCTACATACATACATACATAAATACATACATACATTTGTGTGTGTGTATGTATGTATGTATGTATGTGTATATATAAAGATCACAAATTTTCTACATACACAAAATACCTTTTCCATCACATATTGTTCGCACATATGTCTAAAGGTGTGTCTTAGTGAGCGTTTCTCCTTTGTTAAACTAATCCATGGAACACTGGTGACATGTCCAGAGAGTATTCTGGCCATGTCAGAAGTGGGATGGTTTCAGCTTCCAGGAATTGTATCCAGTTCCTTGCAATATGGGGCGATGCATTTTCACGCTCCAACATGAGCTGATGGTCGTGCCATCAATAAAACGTACCTGTGTTCGTCACCCACAGCATACGCCAGTTCATACCATAACACCACCGCCACCATGGGCCACTCAATCCACAATATTGACATCAGTAAACCGCTCGCCCACGTCCTGAACAGTGAAAACCGGGAGTCATCCGTGGAGACCACCTCTCCAACCTGCCACATGCAATCGAATGTGAGCATTCGCTCACTCAAGTTGGTTATGATGATGAACTGCAGCCAGGTTGAAACCCCGATGAGGCTGCAGATGAGCTTCCCTGAGATGATTTCTTACATTTGTGTGGAAATCCTTTGGCTATGCAAACCGATCGTTGCAGCAGCTGTCCGGGTGGCTGGTCTCAGACGATCTTGGAGGGGAACATGTTGGATGTGGAGGTCCTGGACTGGTGTGGTTGAATGTGGTTGGCGGTGGTGAGGCTCATTGGGTGTACTGCCAAATTGTCTGAAACGCCTTTTGAGACTTATGTCGTATGATTGAGAAATGAACATTCAATTGACCGGCATTTCCCCGGTGGACCTCGCTTTAGTCAGCATACCAATGACTTGCTCTCGCTAAACTTGGGACATTTATGGCATTATGCTGCGTGATAAAATTGCACATTTCAGAGTGGCATTTTGTTGTGGCCAGTCTAAGTCACACCTGTGCGGTGGAATTGATTATTTTAACAAAGGAGATATGCCCACTAACACAGATTTGGACAGATTTGTAAACGATATTTGATGGAAATGACATTTTGTCTATGCAGAAAAAGTTTTTGATCTTTGAGTCCAGTTAAAAAAAAGTATGAATACAAAAGTGCTACTTTTATATTTTTTGCTCAGTGTATGTGTCTATATACATATAAATGGAAATGACCTCGAGATGTAAGAATCACAATTTGAACTGTCCAATATATTGATGCGCTGTCCCATCCCAAGCCAACGTGTGTCTCTGGTGTTTACAATACTTCTGGTCCTTTTTATCAAATGGGAGGATAAAAACAAGATCATATTCATTTCATTAAACTAAATTTAACTCATGCTTATATTGGCTCTTTCTCAAAGAATACCATTTGTGTATCCCTGGCACCAAAACACAACACTTTTAGTGAAAATTACACACAAGTAATTAAAGTATATGTGAGCGTGTTCGTGTGTGTGCGCACCTGTAAGTGTCTCTGTGCACATGTGAAGCGTGCGTGCGAAGCATGAGCGTTGTGTGTGACAACCATACCCTTGGCATGGTGACGGCCTCTCCCTCTTTCAAAGCTTTTTGAATGATCAACGTGCTGAAATGAAAATATCCCTCTACCATCCAATTTGCTTAGTACCGAAAATTGGCTACTTGTGGTTTACGTCACGTATCTGTAGTTGAGCCTGCTGCGAGGCACTGACGACAATGTCACGTTATTCGTGTGTTAATGGCGTGGTGTCAAAGGGTCTGGTTTTAGGCACAAAAGCTTGAGCGTATGTTGGTGTATGCGGATGCTGTGGTGGTTTTGTACTGAATGGGTGCAAGTGCTCATTAGCATATGTATACTTTATACGCTCCAGCTGACGCTACTCCTCTGCTCCTCTTACCCCTGCGTTCCCTCCACGTGTAGCCGTCCCACACTATCCTCCTGCCAACCACACTTATCTGGAGGTGGTCATCTACTGTGTGGGCTTCTTCTTCATCGCAGTCATGGTTGCCATCGTAATTATTGTCAAGATTCGCAACTCCTCCAAGAAGAGCGACTTCAACAGTCAGCTGGCTGTGCACAAGCTGGCTAAAAGCATCCCCCTGCGCAGACAGGTAACAGAAAGTAGATAGGGGGTTCGGAACATTTTTACCTTTTCCTCCTCTCTCTCTCTCTCTCTCTCTCTCTCTCACTTTTGCTCTCACTTCTATGAGTGTTTAAACTTCAATTGTACTAAAAGCATGCTTCCATGGAGATTGTCAGGAGTCCAAGTTCTGTATCAGGTAGGTATCGTGTTCTTGAACCTCGTGGTACAATGTTATTCAACAAGCTCCGCCCAAACCCCCTCCCGTTCCCTCCCGCGACCCCTCATCCACCTGTTCTTGGCTAAATTAGTTTAGGACGTCATCTGTGTCTGTTTCACTTTGAGGGGAGTAATGTCAGGCTTCTTTATCTCAGGTGTCGGTCGACTCAAGTTCCTCCATCCACTCTGGTGTGATGTTGGTTCGACCTTCTCGCCTGTCCTCCAGCGGCTCTCCAATGTTGTCAGGGGTGTCTGAGTATGAACTGCCACAAGATCCCCGCTGGGAGCTTCCTCGAAATCGGTATGTACAGAAGATGTCATTTTAATTCTTACACGTGGCAGGCCATTAAAACTTCAAAATTTCCACATAGAAACGTGACTTAAGAAGACAGTGTGTAACGCATAGAAAGTTTTCAGGTTCCACTTTAGAATCAGAGTGGTGTGAAAGGAAAGCATACATCAAGCCTTCTTTTTACTGTCTTGCCTGCAGACTTGTTCTTGGGAAGCCCCTGGGCGAAGGCTGCTTCGGTCAGGTGGTGATGGGAGAGGCACTGGGTCTTGACAAAGAAAAGCCAAATCGTGTGACAAAGGTTGCAGTGAAAATGTTGAAGTGTAAGTAAACCCCCCCTCCCCTACCCCCACCCCCCTTTACCATTTCGTATTATTTGTAAGCGCCGATGGGGGGAATATTCAGCTGGAGACCTCCGCCTGTAAACCATAAACTAACCGTAACCAACCCTTGAAATGGCTGTGATGGGCATTGAACAAAAGTAGCATTCGATGTCTCGAATAGGAGCATGAATTGGTAGATAATGTCGAAGAGCTACAGTGCTTGGTTACATGCTCGGTTCAGGGAGTATTCGATTCTATCCAAAGCAAAATTCGGACTAATGCCCTTAATGTCATTTGTTTGTGATGCCGTCCAGCTGATGCCACAGAGAAAGACCTGTCAGACCTGATTTCAGAGATGGAAATGATGAAGATCATCGGGAAACACAAGAACATCATAAATCTGCTGGGAGCCTGCACACAGGATGGTAAGAGCCCCCGCCTCTCGCATGCGGCCGTTGCTTTGCTCTTCTGCTATTGAAAAGTATTTTGAGTAATAGTTGGCATGTACTGTATCCGTGGATGGCAGTTTTTAATCACCCTTCTTCACCTCTATGTTCTATCTTCCTGAACGTCAGTGAGGAGAATGTACGCATTGTAGATATGTGCATTCTAATGGCTCTAATTTGCAATTAATCGGGCGGATGTGTAACTCAGATGATGTCTTGGTACTGTATCTAAAAACAACAAATATTTCCAAACCACCACGATGCCTATTTCTCTGTAGGTCCTTTGTATGTGATCGTGGAGTATGCATCCAAGGGCAATTTGAGGGAGTTTTTGCATGCACGGCGCCCTCCGGGCATGGAGTACTGTTACAACCCAGACCAAGTTCCTGTCGAGAACATGTCCATCAAAGACCTGGTGTCCTGTGCCTATCAAGTGGCCCGAGGCATGGAGTACCTGGCTTCCAAAAAGGTAATACAAGCAGAAGCAAACAAAACTAAAGCAACACTTTTCCTCAAACCATTTGTTGTACAATAATGGACGACCCCCCATCACGACAGTGCATCCACAGAGACCTTGCCGCCCGTAATGTTTTGGTAACTGAAGACAGTGTGATGAAAATAGCTGATTTTGGCCTGGCAAGAGACATCCACCACATTGATTACTACAAAAAGACCACCAATGTAAGTAGTTTCATCATTTTGGAGAAATACTTTGATGAGCATGAATATCTATAAGGCCCATACTTTTTTTTTTCCCCCACAGGGTCGTTTACCAGTCAAGTGGATGGCTCCTGAAGCGCTATTTGATCGAATATACACCCACCAGAGTGATGTGTGAGTATCGTGTTTTTCGCTATTCAGTCCCGACGCAATGCGGTGAAAACGCTTGAGTTCCTGTTGCGCTTGTCTGCAGCTGGTCATTTGGCGTTCTGCTTTGGGAAATCTTTACCCTGGGAGGCTCTCCATACCCTGGCGTCCCTGTGGAAGAACTGTTTAAGCTGCTGAAGGAAGGTCACCGCATGGACAAACCCTCCACATGCACTCATGAGCTGTAAGGAAATTATGATCTCATCTGGCATTTTCCCCTGGAATGTTCGCAACAGATCCAAAAAAACTAGAGATGATTTGCTTCCTTCTCGGCTTTCCCGAGTATCGGTTTGTCGAAAACTTTTTTGAGGAATAACCACATTCATTGATGATTGCATTCGAGGTTCAAGTTGCAGATTTGCCAGAGTCAAAATGGCACTGTCCATCCACTCACCTTAGAGGAAGTGTTTTCACAAAAATGTGAACTGCTTTTTTTTTTCTTTCAAATTTTATTCTGCTCTAGCGAGGTTGTGGTGTTCATTAATTGCAATACATTGTGTTAAAACCCCTTATTATTGTTTGGAAAACATGAGTATGATTATTTTTCAATACAAAACTTCATTTTATTATTATTTTTTTATTCAATTGATGTACGTCAGATATAAACATAGAGCCAAAATGGTATTTCATAAAAGTCATGATTCAAAAATGGATTCAAAGTCATTCAAAAGAGTTTCCTTTCAGCAAACGTTATTAGTGGATGTATTTACATGACAGTCCAAGATCTCAAAGTGGACTATATGAAGTCAGTCTCTCAACTTTGACTTCATGCAGGTACATGATGATGAGGGACTGCTGGCATGCTGTGCCCTCCCAGAGGCCCACATTCAAGCAGCTTGTCGAGGATTTGGACCGCTGTCTGGCCATGACGTCCAACCAGGTCGGTCCTTTGCTCATCGAGGGGGAAAGCAGCAGCCACATGTGTCCTGGAAACAACAGTGTTTTTATTGTGCGCCTTTCCCGCATACAGGAGTATTTAGAGCTGTCGGTGCCCTTGGATCAATACACCGCCAACTACCCCGATACCCGCAGCTCCACTTGCTCTTCTGGCGAGGACTCCGTCTTCTCCCACGATGCCGGTGCTGAGGAGCCCTGCCTCCCGAAGCTCCCTCCACATTCTAACGGCGCGGCCATCAAGAAACGCTGATACCTCATCCCAGACCCAGAGTAACATTGACATTTCCTCCGCTCCCTGCCTCACGGGGTTGTGGATTCTTCCTCTACATTCCCAGAGATGAAGCTAAGAACCGCCACTGCTCTTGAGGCACGAGCTGATTGACACATCAGAGAACCTGTTGGATCTCAAGGACTGCAGAGCGCAGCCATTTCCCGATTCTTGGTGGATCGATGTTTACGGGGCACTTTCTATTATCAGGAGTGGAAGTTTGTCACGGTGTTGGAAGTGGCTCCATCGCTCCCACGCAGGACAGGACACTCAAGAACTGACTCAGATCATGTTAGGCCTTTTTTTATTCTTTCGGTTCATCGAGACCGCATTTTTGCCTTTCTGACCAAATACTACCATTGAACATGCAGGACCATGGTACACTGCAACATTCATTCACTATATCTCCTTGTAAATACTGCTAAGGGTGGGGGAAATCATATATATATATATATATATATGTATATATATATATTATATATATGTATATGTATATGTGTGTGTGTATATATATATATATATATATATATATATATATATATATATGTGTGTGTGTATGTGTGTCCTTGTTTTTTTCACCATAATAGTTAAATTTGTTTTTTTTTTGTTTTTTTTTTTGGTACAAGGATTGTTTGTTTGATCAAGTATAGTCTGTAGGGGAGATATCACGTGACTTCCCCCCCCCAAGCTTTGATTGCCCTCATTTAATAACATAACCATCAATAGAAAATATATAGGGTATTTTCTATTTTTTTAAACGTGCTTTTTCGTAGTAGACCATGCATATCAGTGTAACTCGATATTTGAGTGTGCTCTGTTCCGCACCATGATGAATATATCAGTGTGACTGAGGTTGTGCGCGGGTAAAGAAAACTGACTCTGATACATCTTGTCCAATAAGAGTTCCAACATAAAGTTCCCGCTTTTAAAAAGTACCCTAATTAGCTTCAGTCGATGTTATGCACTTCCTCTGTGCATGCATGCCGTGTGATAAAGCTTTAACATGACTCCCATCTGCTGCCAAATAACTTCTCATGATGGGTTGTGGAACACTTCCATCCTCCTAAATGGATGACATGAAATAAAATGCTTTCTAAAAATAAATGACAAAAGCTTTTACAGAACGATCTGAACTATTTCTGCAATTTTTTTATTAATTAATTTTTTTAACGAAAAAGAGAATTGTTGCCAATTTACTGTCCCGGCCATTTTCCCTCAGGTTGCTGATTAGGTATGAAAACGTGCTACTGACATCAGAAGACGTGTCGGTGATCGAGGTTGACACGGCCTGCACTAAACATGTGATTTATGGACATGTGAATGACTTGGCAGCTGCTAGTGCGACACCTCCATCCATCAAATACACCAACCTTGATACTTGTATCAGGTTCTGGCTTACTGCCATTAACTGATGCATCACCTGGCTTGCAATCTCAGTGCGGGCAGCAGTTGACCTTTTTTTTTAAAAGCCAGCTCTTAAGAGTCGGGGTCGGTGCAGGTGGTTTTTGCTGTGTGATATGTTTTAGCAGATGAGGCTGGCATGAAGGTGTGAACACTGACATCTTGAAAAACAATTCTACTTCGACCACTCATGTCACAGTACATGGGCGCAACCAGTGGACGCTATAGGAGTCAGCCAAACAAATGACATCATCGTTTTGGGGGTGAAATGTTTTCCACGCCTGGAAACGGGGAGCAATAAAAGTCCCCTGTGCGTTTTGTGGTTGAGGTGATTCTGAAGAGCTCTATATAAGAATAGGAACAACAAGAGAAATCTTGCTTTATGAGCTGCTAATGGTGCACAGGTGCTATTAGGTGAAGGGTGTTATCACTTTGGACAGATGGCACAGGAAGAATTTGGATGATCAGATATCATCCAGCACAGCAACAGTTAACCTGTCAAGTCAGTTAACTACCGTAATCCATGTATGTGTACTTTGTATTGTCATTTATTTGGAAAACATTGTGGAAGGTGCGGCGTAAAGCTTAGTGTTATCAGTGATGACCGTTGGAGATTGTGACATGAACCGTCATGCTTTCTTTCCTGGTCACACTTTTGGCCCTGCGAGACTGATTTGTTAGTGCAGTATCGCAACCTATGATATGAATATTAACATCAATGTTCGATGTTTCAGACTCTTATATAGGCAAGATCTTGATTCAGTCGTTGATAGTGTCATGTTACATTCGCCTGACTTGTGTGCGGGCAGCGTGGGATCCGTTCTCACTCCGTGACGGTGTGGATGTGAAAGGTTCTTTGTGCAGTGCGGGCTGGCGACCAGTTCAGGGTGCAGTCCGCCTTTGTCCCGAAGTCGGCTCTGATAAGCTCCAGCAGCCTCCGTGTCCCTGTTGAGGATAAGCGGTGTTGAAAATGGATGGACCTTGACTCGTGATTTGCTTATCAAACCATTTTTAAATTAGCAGACGTGTCTTATTTTGTTAAAGTGTATTACAGCTTGTGCCAGATCAAGCTTATGATGTAAATTTAACCGAAGCATGAATCTCCTAAAATGGTCATCCATTTTTTTCCACTAAGATTCGTGAATCGGATTCTATCCACTGAGGCCTGAAGGCTTTCATCCATGCCAGGTTTGGATTACTTTTTGACAAATCTCCCTTCGGTGATGATGAATGAGCCACACATTGACTCTCTCATCCATACATAAGACACTTGGTAGGTCAAAGACCATTCCTTAGCGACAGTGATGAGAGGAGGATGGCGTGCGTGTACTTGTAAACCAGTGCAACAGAAGACTTTGGCATCATTACACACTGACAAACAGGTCTCCATGCAAAAAGGGAATGTTTTAAGTCCCCAGTTTGTCATTTTTAAAATCAAGCTAAAGTCAAATCTGAGTTGCATTTGTGATTTTTGCTTTATTTTTTTTAAATACTAACCAAAGACAGCACTTTGTGTGTGTGTGTGTGTGTGTGTGTGTGTGTGTGTGTGTGTGTGTGTGTGTGTGTGTGTCTTGAAGCCCAGGCTCAGTCGCTGGCCTGCTGACTAGCAACAATTTTGATGCTTCATTGACGCATTTCGATTCTTAAGACTGATCCCTTGTGTGATGTCTTGCAGCCGAGGCGTTTTTTTTTTCTGGTGGTACCGTAGAAGGGCTGTTCATCAAACAACTTAGTGGAGTAAAACAGCGTATTGAAACAATTCATGACGTGTTTGTAATAGGCACCCGGTTTGGCAGATAACTCAACAGGTAATAATAGTGTACAGTCAGAAGAAATGATAAACACAGGGAATCAGTTGTGCTTGTTCAATGGACCTTGCTGTAATAGCAAGCTCACGGAACCTGACGTAGCACCACTTTACGGCTGCCGTATTAATAACAAACACACTGCTGGCTCTACACCAGGGGTGTTGAACTAGTTTTTTGTCGCATGTTACATCGTAATTATGGTTTCCTTCAGACGGTTGCTATGACTGTGAACCCAAATAAATGCACGATTGCATCATATTTCATGAACACAACAATTGATGAATAACTAAATGTGAATATAGAGGCCATTAAAAACCGTTTGTTCAAATATTATTACCGTACATTTACTTTAAAATCGGGATTTGTAATGAAAAAGCATGCAATATCTATACATGTTGAAACGTGAAGACAATTTATGATTTACACCGTGGCAGGCGGGATCTGGCCCCCGGGCCTTGAGTTTGACAACGGTTACCATACTGCCTCCTGCTGTCTATATATGCACACAAACATTTTAAACAATTGTGGGTGGAAAATATCCATCCATCTATCCATTAATTTTCTCATCCGCTTTTCCTCACATAGAGTCCCCCCCCTACCGCATTTCCCACTAAAAGATTAAATAGCACATTCAAAGTCATAATATGGTAAAAGGCCCTTGATGTAACTTACCTCTTCTTGAGAGAGAGCGAGCGAGCCCTGAGTCACTGGTGACGTCAACCTATTGTGCACCTTCCTTTCCTCCAAATGAAACCGTGATTCACGATGGGACAGAGGACAAATTGTTAAGCAGAAGGGATGACCACTCATACAAGTGGAGCTCCTGAATATCATCCTGGCCAGCATCCATGTACAAGGTAAAGTGTGTTCACTGTATATGTCTCCTTCCTTGGCCATCTAAATTAAGAATCCTATCGTACAAACACACAAAAATTAGATTTCACAAGTGCCCTGAAGAATTAAACTGAAATGCTATGAATATAACTTTTGGTCCATCCCTTCTGTACGATGCATTGTATTAGACATAAGTTATCATAGTTGTTCCTATATCGACTTGTTAGTTTTGATTATTTTTATTTAAAGCTAGAAAAAAGACTAAATTCACAAATCTTATGAACAGGAGGCACGATTAACCTTGAATCTTGCTTCTGTGGCACTTTTTGATGTGGCAGAGCTGCTGCTGCAGCAACAGCAAGGGAGCTCCCTCATCATGTGGACATGAAACCCTCCCTGTTATCTCTTCCACTATTGAATCTTTTGACCCTTGAGGGCCACTGTAATTCTTGCATGCATTCTGCAATGTGCAAAGTGAGCCAAAACGAGTCTGCATATTGTAGTTCGTTTTTGGTGTCAAGCATTACCAGTTCAAAAAAGTTTCTCCCAGTTGATCTCGCGAAGCTGGAATGATAACAAAACAGCGGGTTTCTTTGTTTCCTCTTTTCTCATCGCTTGCTTGTGGCGCCGTCTCCACGGACAGCCTGTTGTTTGTGGGATCGCCGTCTGTGTGACAAGGCCTCAATGCCCAGCTGCCTCTGTAGAACTGACATGACAGCGGAGGTGAGCATGGGGCACAACCCCTGTCGATCACTTGTCGACGAGATGTTCCTTCCTTCTCTTCTGCACATCATGGGGAAAATAAATGCTCAACTTATTAACGACACTGCAGACATCATGGAAGCCTCAACACTAGGTGCATTTGAGCAATTTATTAGAATACAATATTGTGCAATAGGATTTATGTATAACATGTAGTGCAGTAATCTCTTGTTTATCGCCAGGTGTTCGTTCCAAAAAGAACCCGTGATTAGTGAAATCCGTGATAGTCATCTTTATTTTTTTGTTATTACGTATACCATACAATACTGTATTGAAAGAAACCTTTTTTAGGTCCCAAACATTAAATAGACCAAAAATATAAACATTTTCTAACGAACAACCATCCTGCCTCAGTATTTCTAAAAACTGCAGTTTTTAGAAATACTGTGCAGAAAGTTTCGGCGACGTTGTGGGTTTTGTCATGGAGAAAATTTGGCAAGCTGGACAGTGATGAGGTGCAGAGACTGTTGACATTAGCCTACACTCCCTTAGACAATCAGGATTCAGAAAACAATGCACTGTTAAAAAAAAAACTGCAAGAGAAAAATCCGTGAAACAGCGAAGCCGTGAAAGATGAGCCATGTTATAGCGAGGGGTTACTGTCGTGAGGTAGAAATGCAATTTTTTGTTGTCCACCCAAAGTAATATCCAGTGGTGGGCTGTCCATTTGATACATTGGCCCGCAGCGCCTTAATCCGCCTCTAAAGAACACCACCACCACAGTGCAGTTATCCATCCATCCATTTTCTTAACCACTTATCCTCACGAGGGTCCCAGCTGTCTTCGGGCAGTAGGCAAGGTATACCTTGAACTGAGAACAAGCAAATTCCACACAGGGAGGTCGGGCCCGGATTCAAACCCACAACCTCTGCACTGTGAGGCAGATGTGCTAACCAGTCAAACACTGTGCTGCCGTGTATTCTTTTTCTCTTTTTAAAATTGATGATCATTAATGATATGTTTATTTCTGAGACCACAAATGCAGTATCAATCACAGCCTTGTGTTTTGATTTGTGCTTCCAGGTTCTTTATGTAGGACAAAAATGGGTTTGGTGTCCCTTTAAGTGGAATAACTTTCAAGATGGCCCAGGAACCTTTTCCTTCAAGGTAAAGTATGTGTCTCTGAACAACATTTCTGATTGCAGCACAACTTCACATATATTATAGTGTATTTGAAGTGTGCATGTGGTGAAATGAGGTGGTGGCTTGATGATATCCTTTTGCAGCATAATTATAAAATAAGTGTCAGGTCTGCATGCAGATACATGCCTCGTTATTCATAAGAAGAAGCTTCAAGCTGTTAGGACATTGTCTCATAGCCAGGCAAATATGGTGTTTTGGGTGGGGGGAAATATTTTTGTGGTGTTTGGTGACACAGGTGTGGTCCGTTAAATGAGATAACTTTGTTTCGTTGTCAGTGAAGCGGGGTTAGTCGTGGATTCTCCCATTGCAAGGTGTGTGTTGACAACTTTACAAAAAAAAAACCCAAAACAAAAACCAAAGTATGCCTCCAGGTATGGCTCCACCTCTTTCTCACTAGATCGACTTTCTTCAGCACAAGCCTGAGACATAGAAACCTCCTCCAGGCTCCGACATATAATCTGGCCCTGTCTGGCCCTATATCAAACAGGATCAATGGGTGTGTTGGGCCTACAGGCTCTGCAGGCAGCAGGATCCCTCCACACACATTCCTGCGACACATCCGTGCACAAGAGACATATCAGCTGTCTTTTATGGTTGTTTTGCTTGAGGCTGGAGGCAAGGGAGGGGTGGAATACACTTCCAGCTTTACATCTCCTCTGTTAGAAGAAACACGCCCTTTATTTAGGGAAGTCACCTGGAATCTTAAAATGACTTTGATGATTTATGATATTTAATCTTAGGTGGTCAAATGGTTAGGACATCTGCCTCGTAGTACAGAGGTCCAGGGTGCCATTCGGCTCTAGTCGTCCTGTGAGGAGTTTGCATGTTCTCCCCGTGCTTGTGTGGGTTTCCTCCGTGTACTCGGGTGTCCTCCTCCCTTCCCAAAAAATGCACGGTAGATTAACGGACCACTGAAAATTGCACACAGGTGTGATTGTGAGTATCAATGGTTGTTTGTCGATGCGTGCCCTGCGATTGGCTGGCAAAAAGTTCAGGGCGTAGCCCGCCTACTTTCAAAGTCAACTGGGATAGGCTCCAGCACGTCCGCGACCCTCGTGATGAGAAGCGTCTCGGATGATGGAAGCATGGTTAGTTCATCTGCAGAGGGAATGGAAATTAGTCAGTGGAATAGATGAACGCAGACTGATTATAAAACAGTGCCGTTCACCTTTGGTATTCCTGTTCGGCACGCTCATTTGAGCTCCTTCCAACCTAGAAGGCCTTGTGAGGCTGATGAGATGGAATGAATCAAATCAGGAGTTTCACTGTGCACAGGACTTAATCATATGACATCCTATCAAGCAGTATGCCTTTGTACTCTTATTAATCGAACTGAGCCTGAGATAAGATTCGCAGACATACCATCCATCCGATACCAAGAAGACCAGGTCGGAAAGCAATTCGATGCAAACGGCAAAATATACACCACCTATTCGCATACATATCCGATTTGCATACTTGCAATACTCTAATGGGCCTTGAAGTGTCGCTGAATTACACACAACATATTTTTGTTTAGCTATGCTTCGCAAGGCACACTTACCTAATTGGATTTCATGGTCATGAGTGAATCCATCTTTTGTGCTTAAAAGAAAACTTGCTACGGGCTTGTCTTCGGGTCGGCCAACTGCGTGGCGAACATTTATCACTTGGTGGCCTCATGACGTTGAGGATTTAATGCTTCTGAATCACCCTTTTATTTGTGTCCTTGGGCATGTTCTGTTCATCACTATGCATCACACTCTTGTTGTCGCCACACATGCTGCAGTCAAGTCTCCAAAACAATCAACCCTATAAAAGTGTGTGTGTGTGTGTGTGTGTGTGTACGTGTACTCAGGTGAGGTCTTGACACCTTTCTGGCTTCTGTCTGAAATGCAGTGCCCGGAGCAGATGGGATTTTCCCCGGGAAAGAACTTAGGTGAGACAGATTTAGTCTTTCTTCTAGTTTTGTTTTTCCTGTTTCCTGCACTGCAAGGAGGCCAAACCATGAATGAGAGACAGGAATGGAAACAGACAGAGACTGTCTTTTTCAGGCTCCTTGGCCCATAGTCAGAATGGGATGTGGGTTTCAACCTGAGGACCACAGAACCGGAATGAAGTTGGACTGTTGAATTTTTTATATGATCCTTTATAATTAAGAACAGTTCTTTCTAAGATTGTGAAAAGTAGGTACAAGACAGCAGAAGACGTGATGAGAGTCAGCCACAAGATCATTTCATGACGTTTGCACATCGTGCAACTCCGCTTCATATTTTCGATTGCCACAAAACCAGTGGCCAAGACTCCACCGCTCGGAAAATCTTGTGGCAGAACGCCCGCACACTGTGTGCAAGTGTGCAGTGGAGTTCCGCCGCAGTGTGTTTGTTTATCTAGAACTGTGACAACAATTGACTGAAGTTTAGGACTGGATATTTCGCAACACTTTTGAGGTCTCTGCCCACTAATATTCATCACTGCACAAATCTTACACCCACTGACACCATATTTGTTAAAAGCAAGACAAAATCAAGGGCTTTGAACCAACTCACAAATGAAAATAAACCATAGCAAAAGCTGCTTTCCAGGAAATAGTTTTCCCAAACTGCATAAGGCAACACCCATAATTTTATAACCGAGTGACTTTGGAATTCTTTCTCAGTGGAAATGAACTGTGCATTACTAGGCAGTATAATACAAGGTTGATAGATAATTACTCACATTTCAACAAGCTTTCCTATTAGCATCAAACTACAGCAAAGCAAACAGTTTACCACTAAAGCCACTGGAGACTTGCCTGCACTCAATGTTTTGGATCCTTGAACTATAATATTCTGATCACCCAAAACAAGTGCAAATGAGAAAAGTTATTTCTAGAATAAGAAAAAAAAAGAAAGAGAGAATGAAGGAAATCAGGAAAGAAAGAAAGAAAGAAGTACAAAATGAGGTACAGCTGGTAACCGTTTCATTTAAATGTGCTTGAACAATGTACAATAATATTGTTAACTATCTCATTCTTTGTGCTTGTGCTTCAGAGACAGAGGACAGAGAGTTTAGTTTTTAGCTGTTGACTGCCGGACTGATCTTGTGAGGACTCCTTGCTTGTGAATTGTGACAACAGAGTCCTTGTAAGGGGAGGTTGGTAATGCCTGGCACGGGCCATGAGTCCTTTAAAAGTCTCCTGCTGGTTCAATGGACAATTCAATGGCCATCAGCGCCCTCTTGTGTTTGTTTCTTTTATTTCAAAACTGCAGCAGAATAATCACATGTATACAGGTATACGATTGCTAAAGCTCTTTAGCACCTCTTGAAGATGAAGTCTGGACTTCCGGTGAGAGACAGGGCACCCATGGACTCATTACCTGTCAATCACATGAATGATACAAACCATTCGTGCTCATCTCACACATTTTTGGACTGGAAACGTGTAGACACTGGACGACACGGTGGTTGACTAGTTAGCACGTCAACCTCACGAGGTGCAGGGTTCGGCCTTCCTGTGTGGGGTTTGCATGTTCTCCCCGTGCCTGTGTGGGTTTTCTCTGGGTACTCCGGTTTCCTCCCACATCCCCAAAACATGCTTGGCAGGTTGATGGAAGACTCTAAATTGTCCCTCGGTGTGAGTGTGAGCGTAGATGGCTGTTTGTCTATGTGTGTCCTGTGATTGTCTGGCAACCAGTTCGGGGTGTGCCCGAAGACAGCTGGGATAGGCTCCAGCACACCCACGACCCTTGTCAGGGTAAGTGGATTAGAAAATAGATAGATGGATGAAACACGTGCACACATCCATTCAAACTACTTCTAGCTTGTCTAGACGGAAAGCACGTTCAGTGTCGGGACCACATTTATGGGCAAACCCCCCAAATTAGTTGCTGAGCCTTTCGTGTGAAGCCTTTTCGCGCCAAACTTTCTAGATTTTGGAAATATGTGTGAATCTCTTTAACTCAGAAAAACATTAACAGGAATTAAAATCAAAATAAGAGAACCTGTTGCTCATTTGCATATGGCCTCGTCACATTCTGCCCATGTACTTACTGTACACATGCATCTAACGGCAAGTGACGTGACAGCTTTCCTTGGCCTAACAATGTGTGAGAATTATTTTTCCTCTCTGCAATATGTGTTTTCAGACAACAGGGGCACGGCACTCCATAAAATGAAAGGCCCAGTGGGTTCAGCTGGCATTTGAGAGAGACATAACCTGACGAGGCATCCATCCATTTTTTAACATCTCTGTGCCTTCAAACCCCACAGAGAGCACAGCCCACTTCAGAGTCCTCCAAATATCATGAAAACCCTTCCAGAACAATTGAGCTTTTTAAAAATTGTTAATCAGAGGTACTTAAATGCTGGTAGGTGTGTACTGCTGACTCCCATTTAATATGATTTAAAAGGTTAATTCTGAATACAGTTTCATCTCCACATTTTAGAGGGTGTGCACAATTGTGCAACCCCAGTATCTCATTGAAAAATTTTTTACTTCCCCTCTCTAAAGTATATATTTTTTCAATTTATGTACAGATTAGAGGTCACCAAAACCTTTGAGCAGGGCTGTGTTTGTTTTTATATACCCAATGTATCTGGAAATATGCAACAATAAAACTTTTTTGTGCAAGCTTAAAATGACCATTTTCGATGGAATTAGGTCGAACCAAGGAGCACGTTAGCAGAATGGTTCTCACAACCGCCTCACAGTTCAGAGGTCGTGGGTTCAAATACGGCCTTGCGATGTGGAATTTGCATGTTCTCGCTGTGTTTGAGTAGGTTGTCTCCATGTGCTGCGGTTTCCTCCCACATAAAAAAAAAAAAGGAAAAAGTTTGGCTAATTGAAGGCTCTAAATTGTCCTGAGATATGAATGTGCATATGAATGCTTGTCTGTCTGTATGTGCAATGTGTGCCCTGCGATTGGCTGACAACTAGTCCAGGGCACATGCTGCCTCTTAGAACATATAAAAACTCAATTTTTGTCTACCTTTTGTGGACTCTTTGAGTGGATAGTAAATAATTCAGTCCTACTGCCTTCTGGTCCCAGTACGCGAACGCATCATTTCTCATCATTCTTGCTTCTCATTTTTGCTCACAGCATAGGACATGAATCCAAGGGAAACTACCAAGCACCCAGGAGACACATTCTCTCATTCCCCTCCCTAACCCAGCCCCTCTCTCTCAACTCGGCACTCGGCGTTAGTGCTGGGCTGTTAGACAGTGTGCTCATTGTCCCCCAACACGGCACCTGCTCTCTGCTCGCACAGCTTCACCTTCTCCTCCCGCTCAAGTATGATGGAGCTCGGATCGAGATGCCTCAGTGTGATCTACTTGCTGCTTCTGTGTCTGTCTTTCTGCCTGCCTGGAGACACAAACACAAAAAAAGTCATCAAGATACCCCGCTGTCCTGCGACCTGTTCGTGCACCAAAGATAGTGCCTTTTGTGTGGATACGAAGGCAATACCAAAAAGCTTCCCACCTGGGATCATTTCTCTGTGAGTTGAAACTACTGTCATCCTGCACTTACTTGTATGAAGTCTTAGCTGTGTACAGCACACATCAATGATGTCGCGCTGCTTTATGTCCTGAGGAGTAAAATCCATGCACTGTATGTTTTGAACAGGTGAGAAAACAGAAAGCATGCTATTTTACGAAGCAATTCCGATGTGTGCGCGTGTGCGGCATTTCTAACGTTCTTCCCATATGCTAAACTTGAACATGGCAACGGTATCTTGTTGCACTTCGCAATAGATTAACTGGATCTGCAAGTCCTCGAAGGATCACTCAACATAATGAAATGAGATTTAAGGGGAAGGGCTTGTGTTTGTTGAGAGCTTCCGCTCACGTCACCTCGACCCCACTAGACGAGGATTTCAAGAGCAAGGTGACCTGAAATGAAGTTGTGTGTCCCAGTTTTGAAAGGCTCTGACCCTCAATGACATTCAGACAACCGGGACAGATGTGTCCTGAGAAAAGAAGGTTCAACAGTTGGGAAGGAAACCTCCTTTTGACGGATTGATCTGATTGTTTGATTTGTTGAACATATAAACACAACATGAAAGACATAAACACAATCAATGAAAAAATCTAAACGTGTTAAAAAAAAAAAGTGTTGTTAAACCAAAGAACATCACACTTGTGAATTCTGCACAGGACGATGGTGAATGCAGCATTTACGACGATCCCAGAAGGAGCTTTCTCACACCTTCACGTACTCCAGTTCCTGTAAGTGTCTGACAACATCAGTGTTCTTTTTTTGCAAAGATCCGAACGCTTTCTCTCTTTAAGCCCCTCCCACACACCGAAACAATAATGCCAGGTTTGCACAGAGTTGATGTTTTTGTGGTATGTATATAGGATCATACATCTCCTCTACCTTCTAACGTGCTTTGACAATGAAACAACTCCAGCCACTTGAAATGAATTGCATTTGAAAACAGTGGTGACGTAGCAGGAACACGAATCGGTGTCATCCCAGATGACTGAGTGCCACAGTTGTGCCCTGATAAAGGCCCAATTGTCCATCACATGCAGTCATGAATGCTTTCTTATTTTTGTGTGCAAGTCCGCATTTGTTTGCTGCAACCTCTCATTTTTTATATAGACTGTTGACATTATATGTATTGTACATGTAATGTACCATTTACGTAAACAGACGCATGTTCGCTTGGCGTGAAAAAAAGGTGCATCGCCATTTGCCGGCACAAGTCTAGTTTACCGTGTTTGGGAATTTGGCACATCGCGCTTCACCTTTCTGGGCATTCAGGCAGACTGAAGATGTTTTCTACTATTTGCCCCCAGCACATCTGACAATTTGATGACGGAAAGTAGACTTAACTTTGCACCGGGTAAAAACAGGTCTAAGTTGTGGCGGAGGTGTTGTAATGCGATTTTGGTGAATTTGGTAAAGTCGCAGGCAGACAGATTCTGATATGTGTGGTGGATGGCATTGTATTTCATTGATAAATGAAATACGCTGTATTTAAAGACAATGAGAAGAGTGGCTGTCATTGGCCAGGAAGTAAGTCGGTTCTGTTCACTCTTTTCTTACTGCACCCATCTACAAACATGCCAAAAGAAAGACAACTCCACCCTTGCGCACAGGTAGACTGCACTATGCGCTAAATGCGTATGAGGCATGAAAATAGGTCCCCAGAGGACTGCGTTGCACAATATACAGGATGTCTATAAAGTCTGGGCACATTTGCAATTGATGGCAAAGTGGAGTTTTTGCATGGAGTTCATGTGTTGGTGCCTCTGTCCAAGAATTTAGGAGAGTACTGTATAATGACAATACTGTAGGTTATTACATGTTTATCCAGTGTATCAAACTACTTAGTACTGCTGTAATTTATTCTTTTACTACAGTTATCTCCTTCACAACTTTCATTGTTTCTGCAGACTTTTGAACTCGAACACATTCTCCACCATTTCGGATGACGCTTTCGCTGGTCTCCCTCATCTGCAGTACCTGTGAGCAAAATTATCATTTCTTTTAAAAGGTTGTGGTCTTTATGGCAATTTGTTGTGATTTGGTCAATGCACATAGATAATGGCATGTCACATTACGTCAGAGTTTTTAACTTGTATTATCAATATTCGACAAAACACGTAATCCCACTTTCATTTGAGACGTTTGCAAGTTCACAAGCTTGACTTATTATTCGGGTGAGCAATAAAAAAAAGAGCAGCCGATAATAAAATGAAACTGTAAATCCTGCAGTGACGGATAGTACATCATGTATGCGGCATGACAAATGTAGCATTTTATTTATTTGCCTTCAGGAAGCACTTTAGCGGATGGCTTGGTGTGTGATGATCATTGCCTCTGACTACATTTCTAAATGTCTTTTTTTTGTGCTGGCTTCTAAAAGTTGCTCTTTCTTCATTTTCCCTGCATTTATAACACATATTCTAGTCTGCCAAACATGTAACTTATTGTTTTTTTTTAATCACAGGTTCATCGAGAATAATGACGTCCAAACTCTCTCAAAATATACCTTCCGTGGACTAAAATCTCTGACTCATTTGTGAGTATGTCATCACTCCCGGCATGCCATTCTGCACTATAAACTAGCTCTTTCTGTCCTGGTACTTTGAATGGAAGCGTGTCATAAGAATATGTTGATGTGCGGCAAAAGGAGACACACTCAGTTCCCATGGCCATACTCTGTTTTTTTCTTCCATTTGTTTTATATTGATGGTTAATTGTTTTTCATCCAAACTTACTTTACCCATTACACTAGCGTAAATTTGTGACAGAACAGAGTGGGCTCCAACCTTTTGGGTAACGTCACTGCCATATGAACGGAACTCGATCGTATACCGAGGATGACCTTTAAATTGAACAACAACAACAACAACATACTCCAAGTCCAATATCTGTCGTCTCGATTTAAGATGAGCTGTGCATACACAAGTACTGTATAATTAAATCCCCAATTGACCTTTTTTCAGATCCCTCTCTAACAACAACCTGCAACAGCTGCCCAGAGATCTATTTAAACATCTGGACATCCTGACAGATTTGTAAGTGTTGATTTGTAAGCGCGTTGGAGCTGTCTGTGTTGGGTTTAATGCACTACCGACCACATTCAGCTACTCAACTGACTTAGTCAATGACTGAGTGGAGCATTGCTTAAGCCCCTGTCACACCTTGACGATTTAGCCAGCGTATGCCGACGTAGGAAAAATTTGGCAAATACGCTGGCGTACGTCGAATAAGTTATGGGTAAGTTTTGTATACGTAACAGCACGCTGAAGCACGTTGGTATACGCCGAAGTACGTCGAGGTCGTCGAGAAATTTTAAGCATGCTTAAAATTTCTCGACGTATATCAGCGTATGGCTATCGTCCGTATCGCAGGCCATAAGTAATAGGTAAGTTATGCGATCGTTGCACACGTTCAAACACGTTAAGTGTAGGTTACTCATAAGTCCAAATACGTCGAGAATACCTACTAGCTGTTCTCCAACATCCGTGCCTTTCGGAACTTGCGCTTGGACATGCTGACCAGGCTGTCACGCACGTAGTTGGCGAAGGCTGCAGTGGCTGTGATGGGATGAGCCTCTGCGAGACCTTTGATGAGCTCCCCAGACTTTTCTTTGGCATGACGCTGATGTTGTTTGGTTTATTAATGACACAAGTCATAATGGCGTTTGATTGCTGCTATAATAGCGTGAATAGCAACTCACAGTAACGATGGCAAGCCGCACCTTGCCTCTTGGGTTATACCATTTTAACTAGACCGGGGGGGGGGGGATAGTCCCCAAACAGATGTTGGTACTGCAATGTCTAGTGCAGTTATGATTTGAAACGTCGAGCGCCAGCCTTTTTATAGACTACGTCACGTGATCGTCGGCAATACGCTGCTGCACGGTACGCATAAATTAGACTATCGTTGGGCATAAATTGTGTACGCCGGCAACACGCTAGGCATTCGTTGGAATAAGTTATCTATAAGTTATCGAAACGTTCTATATAATTTACTGATGCGTTATGTATACGTCCAACCCGTTATGAATACGCTATGTATACGCCCAAAATTGAAATTTTTTTTCGATAATTCAGCGTATGCCAGCGTTTTGGGAAATTCTGAGACGTCAGCATACGCTGGCTGAATCGTCAAGGTGTGACAGGGCCTTTAGAAGTTGCATTTGTTGTTTTCAGAGACCTGCGAGGAAACTCCTTCCACTGTGACTGTAAGCTCAAATGGCTGGTTGACTGGATAACCAAGACCAACACTTCTGTTCCTCCCGCCTACTGTGCCGGTCCCTTTGAATTTCAGGGCCGTAGAATCCATGACCTCGCTCCGAGAGACTTCAGCTGCATCAGTGCAGGTTTCAACTTCTTCATCTTCGATTTGAAGAGCAATGTCATGTCGAGTTTGTAGTTTGTGATCTGCTATCCTTCTCTGTATTTTCTTTTTTTTCTTCTAGATTTTGCCATTTATGAAACGTTTCCTTTCCAGTCCGTGTCTGTGGAGTCTTACGAGTTCGGCGGTGATCAGTTTGTTGTCTTTTCTCAACCTGAATCAGGGTTCTGCACTCTTTATGTGTGGGATCATGTTGAAATGACATTTAGGACATTTCATAATATTTCCTGTAAGTTATGGCATCAAATCTGTGTGAATTGCATTCTTCTTGTTTGCTGTGCCTTTTACCTGTTCTGCTTTTATATGGTTTGTCTTGGCAGCTCGGTCAGCGCTGTACTGCAAACCAGTGGTGATAAACAACACACTTTACATGGTTGCGGCTCAACTTTTTGGTGGATCTCACATCTACAAGTAAGCTTTTCACACTGCGGTTCCCATGTAGAAACTCTCTATTTTGGTTTTAAGATCTAAACCTTTAAATAAACAAACAAAAATATTTAGATTGACCATAAGAGTTCGAAAGATTTGTTTTGAAAATCAGGTGGACTCAGGGTCAAAGATGCGTGACAATGATGTATGCCAATGGTTCCTGAAATAAGTAATAACAGAGGCATGGCACACATCACCGAGCACTTCTTAGCTGCATGTCTTTGAGGATAAAGACAGAAAGTCCGCTCTATCCAGATCTGTAGTTTTAAGTGAAGCAATGGTGGCAAAGTAGATATACTTGCACCTCCAAATTGTTCAGGAGCTGTCGATATACAGTGCATCCGGGACGTATTCATAGCGCTTCATATTACAGTAGTGTTACATGTTACCGCCTCATTTTAAAATGGAATGATTTTCTTTTCTTTTTTCGGCAGTCTTAGTGGCACCTCTGTCTGCTAGGACAAAGCCAGAAAAAAAAATCTTGTCCCCCTCATCTAATTAACCCTTTTGGCCGCTAGATTGACATGAAAACACTACAGAGATTGTTGCCTGATACAGATGCGTTTCCATCAAAAATGTATGAACTGTGACACCACGGCACCATGAAGGTTTTCTTCAAACTGCAGGTGGGAGGAGGACCCTCTTCGTTTTGTGAAGATACAAGACATTGATACTACTCGAGTGAGAAAGCCCAACTTTGTGGAGACGTTCCAACTGGATGGTGAATGCTATTTTGTAATAGTAGACAGTTCGAAGGCCGGTTCAACCAGCATTTATCGATGGAACAGCAATGGCTTTTACTCCCACCAGTCGCTCCACCCTTGGCACCGCGACACCCATGTGGAGTTCCTCGATGTCGGAGGAAAGCCTCACCTCATCCTCTCCAGCTCCACTCAACCACCGGTGATTTACCAGTGGAACCGAGGGCAGAAGCAGTTTGATTTCCTCTCCCAAATCACAGAGCAAGCCGATGTGCAGATGGTCAAACACTTCTGGGTTCGGAAGGCGCTTTACCTTTGCCTCACGCGCTTCATTGGTGACTCAAAGATACTCCGCTGGGAAGGCCAGCGTTTCATCGAGATCCAGACTCTTCCCTCTCGGGGCTCCATGGTTGTGTATCCCTTCACGGTGGGCCTTCGGCAGTATCTCACCCTTGGGAGCGATTTCTCTTTTTCCAGAGTGTACTTGTGGGATGATCTCACTCAGCGGTTTCAGCCGTTTCAGGAACTCAATTTGAGAGCCCCGAGGGCCTTCAGCTTGGTGTCGGTCGACAACAAGGACATTATGCTGGCTGCCAGCTTCAAGGGAAATTCGCTGGCCTACGAGCACCTGCTGGTCGATCTCAGTGCCAGGTAGAAATGTGACGGACAATATGACGTGCCGACAACAACAACAAAAAAGTGCAGGCATATTTTAGTGCATCTCAATATTTAAGTTGTGGAAAACTCTTAAATTATTTTGAAAATTCAAAAATAAATTTGTGTATTACTGTATATAGGTCCACTATACACACAAATATTAAAATCATGGATTTGTATAATTTTGATGATTAGAGTTTACAGATAATGGAAATCGAGAAATTGGGAAGATATAATGAATCTGGACGACTTTCACGTTTTGATTTGAACTACTGTACTGAAAGATATGAAATTTTCCACACCTGTGTGGAAGTTTTGTTATTTCACACAATGTTTTTAATGACTAACAAAAAAATTTAAATCTATTTTATGAATTATCTTTGGAAATCTTACATTCATGTTAAAATAGAGCCTCAGTGCCATGCTGATTGAAATGCCAAGTTACTCTTTCTGTACATATTGCTATTGTTGAAACGCATGTTCATTTATTGAATCAGTCACCGAATAATGCTCTTTTGTTTGATACCTGGTACTGTTATTTAAGCGTGTAAAATTTTAAAAAGCTAAAATTACACATTTTAATCAGAGATGGCTTAATGTGTCCCTCAAGTGTTTTTGACGCTGATTCAAGAAACGTTTTTTTCTTGCAGGTGAAGTTTTTTAGATATTTTCTTTATTTGTATGTGTATTTAAGTGTGACCTATAAGAGCTTGCACAATACAGATTTTGAACTGCATTGTAATATAGCTTTAATGTTTCAGGAAAAGAATCCCCGTTACTGAACCTAAACCTTAATTCAAAAATATTACTAAACCAATGATGATGATATTTTTATGTGCGAGAGAAAAAAGGGGACAGATTCTGTCTCAGTGGCAAAAAACTAAACATCTAGAAAAGTGTATTTACGTCTCTGGTTAAAATTAGTAATCAATTCTTGACCAGTGTTATCTGTGCAGTACTTTACATTTTGGAATATATTTGTATGGTATCAGATATCCCTATGCCTGTCTTCATTTTTAGGTAGAAAAGCGCCATACAAGAGACAGACCATTACCATTCCAATTGTCCATTGATAACAACATAATCATGCCAAGCACTAATGTATATTTCTGATGTCAGTCAGAAAACTTTTTTCCAGTGTTGCAATGCACATTTATTGACAGCGGATTATGAATAAATGCTCTGTAGCCCCTGAGGAAAAAAAGTGTCTTGCTTTGACTTAGTGTATATGCTGATGACCAGACAAAGAAAGGGTATTTGACACTCAGGCATTTAGTAATCCAAAATTATGTATTTGTGATTCGATACATGTACAGTCCATGCACCGTCAAATAAAATGTGATTAAAGAATTACAATCAAAACTCCTGCTACTACAAACACAACTGAAGGTGCAAGCAACTTTGAACACGCCCTCGACCTGGTTTTCATGTCAAACCTCAAAATCAAACTCTGACATCAGGCTCCACCCACATTAGATGCTAAAAGACCCATCAGAACTGTAAAAACTATTTGGTAAATACTGTAACGATCGCAAAAGGAAACCTGGTTATGGTTCTGATTGGGGATCATTCGGACAAATTCTCGAGTAGGACTCGTGATAAAAATGGTTTTGTGACGCGCTAAAATTGTGTGACGTCTCCGCAGTTGCCGTCTCCATCAAGTGACGAAATTTGTCCCTCCTCACTCCTTTGTTGTTCTCCTGGTCTATTCGATGAGGTTTCTTGCTGGGAAGCATTCAGATCTAACAGGGTGAAGGAACGAGGAGGTTGCAAGTAAATAAATAAGATTTGCGGCTGCGGCGTCGACTTCCGGAATCTCCAGCTGTCACCGGAAGAGCCGCACCAACTTCCCGCTGTCGTCATATGCGCTAGCGCTCACTGACTGCCTAACTATATTGGAACAAACATGTCAAGCGCTGACAAAACCACGCTGCCTTCCGAATGGGACGACGACGAACGAATGAATTTTCTGTTCTCTGACTTCAAAGAGAACCGCGACGTGAACACAATGGACTGGGACAGTAAAATGGACTTCTGGACGACTCTGGTCGTACAAAGCTGCAGGGACCGCCGTTCCGTGTGTGTCAATCTGCAGGACCTCAACAAAACCTTCAGGAGGAAAGAAAAATCACCTCTGGGCTTGACGACTGTCATCCAATCCATGTCTAGGTAAATACAAAATGTACTGGAGGGTGTCAATATATTTGTGAATGTTTGCACGTTCTCCTCAAGCTAAATGTGGCTTTACTCCGCATACTCCAGATTCCTCCCACCAAATATACTTACATGCATGTAAATTTAGATTAATTAATTTTTCTTAACATTCTAATGGATCCACTTAATTCCTACGGCCCATGAGCCTTTGCATGAAATAGTTGCGCGACAGTGAAACTGGGGTTTGTTTACATGGAAACTCTGTGCGCGAGTCCACCTAATAACATTTAATGTTATACAAAGTTATATTTTGGAACTGTTTTGTGGCCTAAGGAATGCCCGCGCAGTGCAAACTTATTGTAAATGAATATTTAAAAAAGCTTGAAACAATTTGAAAAGTGCTCAAGTTTTTCCAAATTTACCTTGCTGGTGCTTTTGCTTTTATGCGCCGAAGCCATAGATCACTTGATAGACTTGACCAAAAAAAAACCCCAACAACTGTATACTGTGTAATAGCATGTACAAGAGACATGTACATGCACTACATGATGGGAGCGCGTTCCAGTATACAACAGCCATAAATATGAATATGCAGATGTGACACTCCTTTTGAGCTGCATGCCTGGCGGCGATGCTTAGCTAATGTGGATCCTTTCCGTTGCCTCGTCTGGGACTATCACCCCTGCCAACATGGCTACCATGTATGTCCATGCATTGCCTTTGATGGGAAAATATCCCCACCAGCAAGGCCGCCAGGTCGGCACGTGTGTTAGTCTGGTCTAGTCTGGATACAGCAGCTCAACCCAGAAATACATGTCGCAGTTTGTTGATTGTGCCACAGTGTCAGGAAACAACAGCGCCCAATCCTGGAGCCAACAGACTATTCACAGCTACTGTATAAAGGAGTGTTTTGAGTGGACTGGACATTATTTTCATTCTGATGGTTCTGGGGCAGTTAAATCCAGGTTCTGCTGTATTTCCCTTTCACCTCATCCAGATGTGGGAAGCTTCAGAGGGAGTCTGAGTTTGCTGCCAATGTTGATTGCAGCTGGCTGTCGTGGGGTGTTGGCCTCCTGCTGGTGAAGCCTCTCAAGTGGACCTTCTCCTCACTGCTGGGAGGAAACCAAGTACCTTTGGGAGAGTCTTTTGTTGTCATTGAACTGGTGAAAGTGCGTTGCTCACTGTCATATGTGATTCTATGCAATATTTATACATATCTTGTCAGATTCCAGCTCTGTGTGCCCCTAAACAATTAACTTCAGAAGTTAGTTTTGTGATTATTGTGGTGTTTTAATTGTTTTTGCATCACCAGAGGCCCTCCATAACCTGTAGTACCCTAAACGAGATTTTATTGTGTACCCCACCACTGTATATTTTTATACACTGACAAAATAATTAGAATAACATTGTCTTTAATTTACAAGACAGTGCGTAACCCAGTTTAAATGCTTAACAAATTACACATACAAAATATGAAATAGAATATAAATTCCCTAACCATAAAATCAAATTTTTTTCTGTGATAACACAATTGATATTAATGGTCATCCAGTTTCACTGGAAGGTTTGTGTTCAACTTTGGCTCTTTTTATCTCACTGAATAGTAATACGCCATTCAAAACATTTTGGAGCGTCTTTACTTCAGCTTATCAGTTGATCAACCACAAACAAACAGAGGAGCCTGGTGTCATTTTCTCCATGTGTGCTCTTTTTATGGTAACTCCAAGCTTTGTTGTTCTTTCCAGGAGAAAGCAGCCGAAGTGCTCAGGATTTACCAAAGCAGTGAATTTGCATGTCACCCTGTCATGTCATTTCAAGAGCTTTGTACACTCACCTCCACTGTGTGTGCCGATGAAAGTACCCTGTGCATGGCACTTCTGCAGCTGCAGAGGGACAAACAAGTGGCGGTTTCCTTGCACGAGGGGGAAAAGGTAAAGAACGGAATGCATGACTCCCCAAAAGCCTTCTCATTTTTCTTTTTCCCCACCTTAGCTGTCATTTTATATTGGTTTTTTTTTGTTTGTTTTGGGTTAAATACAGATTGTTAAATTTTGCCAACCTGGGCAGAGTCGCGTCTCCACCGTCAGTGAAGTTGATATCGGAATCTACCAGTTACAGCGTAGTGAGAAACTGCTGGAGGAGCGTCTGGAGAAACTGGGCCTGGAGGCTGATAAGTACTTCCAACTAATAATAACATTAATAATAAAGAAATAAGTTTCACGAAAATCAAAACCTATTTGGTTGAATTTGGTGATTTGGCATGGAATGACCCGACGATACACCTCATTTCTTTGTTTGTTTTATTGCTTGCTCACAGCCACCCACAGAGGATTCACACGCAATTGCTGGGGACAATAATGTCTTTTAAAGCTGCTTTATATCGCTTGTGTTCAGGTGCAGGGAAGAAGCAAGAGTTCTACTTCGAGAAGGGAAAAAAACACAGGTGAATCCTTAAGATGCTCCACAATATAATTAAAGGCCACAAGGAACGACCCAAATTCGTTACTTTCGGTGTTCTGATTTATTGTGCCTTCAACAGGCACTGAGGTGTTTGAGAGGTCGGAAAAGGGTGGAAAAGAGAGCAGACAACTTGTTCGGACAGCTGGAGTCCATTAGAGGCATCCTGGATCGCATAGCCCAGTCAAAGACTGATAAAATGGTAGGCTGTCACAAAATACAAATAGACCGAAAATCAACTTTGATGCCTACGAGATTGTCCGTCAATGCTGAGATTGGGTCTCGTGAAGGTTCTACAAGCGTACCAAGTGGGAATGGCCAGCCTCAGACTTTCTCTCAAGGATGTGACGGTGGAAGGTGCCGAAAGCCTTCTTGATCAAATCCAGGAGGCAAGTTCATTTCAAAACAATTTCTTGCATACTTTTGATTTCGTTTGACCTTCAAAACAAATCCTGTGTCATTGAACCAGTTATGTGACAAACAAGATGAGGTGAGCCAAGCCATATCTGGGGCAGTGACCACGACAGGTAAGTTGCTCTCCTCTTAACATCAACTCTACTGTCATTTCTTAACTAGCGGCCAGTGGTGGTTTTATACATTCGACTGCAAAACCTATTAGATGAAGGAGCTTTCTTACTTGCAGGGTGTCCCACAATTCATAATGAATATTCTAAGGTTCACATATGTCAACACCGATCTCTCTTTTTTTCATCAGGAAAGTACAATATCAATAGTTTGTTGTGATAAAATAAACAGCGCATAGTTTTTTTTTGTAAACTGATATTTGCGTTTGCTTGAGTTTGACACACTTCTAAAGCCATATCGTTCCCCATGACATCTACGAGCTAGAGGCTCAGCAGCACTTGCCTTTCTTTATAGTGTAGACGTGTGGCGCGAGCGCTACGTCGTTACACTTCATCTCCCTTATTTAATGTGTTGTGACTGCGAATTGGGTACTTGTCTGTACTGCACAGAAAAATCGGAATATTGCATCTACAGTTCCATCCCTTGTTTTAACTCTTCTGATGCAAGCCTCTCAAAGTCATGTATTTCCAAACTAAAAACGACTTGACATGCCCTTTAAAGATTTCATCACACAAGGCAGGGTCCTCCGTTTGTGACCAAGTTCCATTCCTAAAACAGCGACACCCCTGAATTTGGACACACCTTAAGTCTATCACACTAATGCAGCAGTAAAGTCATTATTGCAGGAAATATTTGTATGAAAAACAATCAAAAGGGAAAATCTTTCAAACACCACAGAGAATTAGTTGTGGCGGGATCATCCTTTGGGCAGTTTAGTTAATAATAATAATAATAATACATTTTATTTATAAGCCTTTCAAAACACCCAAGGACATCGATCTATCTATCTATCTATCTATCTATCTATCTATCTATCTATCTATCTATCTATCTATCTATCTATCTATCTATCTATCTATCTATCTATCTATCTATCTATCTATCTATCTATCTATCTATCTATCTATCTATCTATCTATCTATCTATCTATCTATCTATCTATCTATCTAATGTATCCATCCATCCATCCATCCATCCATCCATCCATCCATCCATCCATCCATCCATCCATCCATCCATCCATCCATCCATCCATCCATCCATCCATCCATCCATCCATCCATCCATCTATCCATCTTTCAATCTATCTATTTATTTATCTATCTATCTTTCAGTCTATTTATTTATCTATCTATCTATCCATCTATCTTTCAATCTATCTATTTATTTATGTGGAACAGGGTCTTAGTCAAGGCAGAGGGAATCATGTTAAATAGAAGTGTGATCACACAACCTCTGGCTTCTGCTGGAAATAAACAAAATGACAGAAAAAGCCTACTAGAACAGCTGGACTCTATTTTGGCTGAATCAGATGCACTCACACACTGACTGAAAAAAAAAAGCCATAAGCAGCATGCTAGCGACGACTATTTGAGGATTATTATTTATTCACTTTTGTAGATGATGATGAGTTGGAGGAAGAACTGCGATCGCTGTTGGATGAATCCAGCACGGGTCCCGAGGTTCCAAGCTCGGTCCTGCCGAGTATCCCGGGTGACGACTTGCTGGATTCACTGCCTGCCGTCCCTCACACGGACCTGAATAATAGCGCCAAGCAGCTGGAAGAACAACTCAAGCAGCTGATCCTCTAAAGATTCAGGTAGGTTGTCATTTTTGTCATTTTTAATGGAATTGTAACCACAAATCTAAAAATGATGCATTGTGTTTTTCCGACACATGCAGGACTCATGCAGCGCAAGAAAAGGAGCTTTTTGCATTGCAGAGGCAAACAAAGTGACCGGGAACTTTTACTATGTAAAGCTGGGAGCTGTTAGCTAGATGCGCAATAGTAAGACTCAAGTTGTCACAAAGTAAAGACATTAGTGAAAAACAAAACAAACAAAAAAAACACTACAGTATATGTAAAAAGGTACAAAAGCACTTTACTTCATTCAGTCCAAATTCTAAATGCCCTTGCTGTGGATGCATGCCAAAGAGGAAATGTTACACTTTTCTCACATTTGAATGTGAAGCTTGTGTGAAGTCAACATTTTAATTAGTGTTTCTGAAATACTGCATCCTCTTTGGTATGCCATGCCACCACTGAGCATGCTATTACGGTAATTTAGAATGACTTTGACAAAAAAAAAAGTTTGTCCTTGAGTGTATAGTTATATTAAAGTGTTGCTTTTCCTGTCTTAATCTTGTTTGCCAAATGTTTCATATCCAACTACATGTCTCACTTGAGTATACTCATCAAGACATAAAAGTGAGTTTTACTCAATATTTTCTGCAAATAAAATATATTTTAATCATACTGATGGGTTTGGTTTTTTTGGGGGGCGGGGGTCATCTATTTGATGATGTAGTCGAGCGTTGGTGGTTGTTGTATTCTCTACACTCTTTTGCCCTCAATACGTCTTCATTTTCAGAGTTTACACGTGTTTACAACCATGACCACCAGGGGTCGCTGGTTTGCACTGCACCAAATTGAGGACTTTGACTCGACTTTGCACTTTGATTTTCTCCAATGAAAATACAAATGTAATGATATTTATAATAACTGATTATAATGTAGAATATAAGTAACAATTTGTGAAATCAAATACTGTTTTCTATGCATTTCTCCTTCCTTCACTAAACAAACGCGACCTTTTCAACATGTCAGGGGAAGATATATTTTCTCATAACGGTATGCGTTCTGTGGTGATGTTTTCCTTTACACTCTGTATCTCTGCAATGCCTTGGCAATTGAAAATGTGTGCAAATTAATGCATGTTAATTAGCACACAATTTAGTTTGCATTGTTTTGTTATAGACATCCCATAATGAGATCCCACCTAACTGTCGTGACCTCTAGCGTCCTAGTGCATAAGCATGTATGGCCATGATGAAGCGCTTTCACTAAGTCAAGTCAGACACAAAAGCTTGAAGCTCACATGCAAGTTAGTAAGACATGTTAACTCGGTTTGGTCTTGTTATTTGTGAACTCCAGAACTTCCTTCAGAACCTCCTTCAGAACCACTGCCCTTTAGAAGTTCAAAACAATAATGCTTGATGTGTGTGTGTGTGTGTGTGTGCGTGTGTGTGCGCGCGTGTGTGTGTGCCTGCTGCGCTACAGTATATCCGTCGCTCTCTCTTTTTTCACGTGTCTGAAGCGAGGTTTGGCGCACATGCTCCGTCGCGTCTGCGCAGCCACAGACAGATAAAGGAATTGACTTTCCCAGTTCCAACTAGTCCAGAGGATCATAAACACAACGACAAAGACCAACATGGTGAGACAGCACCTGATAAAAGTACCCAGAGAGTTGTATTTTTTCAGTGGGACAGTACTTGTAAAATTGAGAGCCACTTCAGTCGAAGGTTTGACCTATTGCCAGTATTGGTCGCCCTTACTATTCGTAAAGACCTTGTCAACACCGTAGATGACGGGCGCGAGCCTCTTGCGAATTTGCGGTCGAATTTTACAATGATTCTTACTGCTGTTAGCTGACATTGGAAAGCGAAATCGGGTTTATTGTTTCCCCTTGCCAATACCGGGCCCTCTGCTGGAGTTTGAGACCGAAATGTTTCTGACATGTTGATCGATATACAGTGAATAGTTTGAGCGGGAAAAGTTATCGGGGCCCTCAGAAAGTCATCCGATGTTCCCTCCCCAATCTGAAACGAAGTTTGATTTCACTGCGATCCTTTAGGTTTTGCAGGTTCTTCAGCCCCTGGCCCCGTTGGGACCAGCAGAGAGCACCCCACAAGCATCCAGACGAGACTTGCGTCTCAACTATTCCAGCGGAGTTGCCCTGATCGACAAAGCATCTTGAAACAATGAATAAAGTTGGCTTGCACGTTTTGGCAGTGTATGTAATGGGTGTTTTATTTGCAATGTATTCACGATCGCCAAGACATAGTAAGGCGTTTTAACCCGAAAAACACGACCATGTATAGTAAGGCGTTTTTAGCTGAAAAAAACGACCATGTACAGTAAGGCGTTTTTAGCTGAAAAAACGACCATGTGTAGTAAGGCGTTTTTAGCGGAAAAAAACGACCATGTATAATAAGGTGTTTTTAGACGAAAAAAACGACTATGTATAGTAAGGCGTTTTTAGACGAAAAAAAATGACCATGTATAGTAATGCGTTTTTAGACAAAAAAAACGACTAGGTATAGTAAGGCGTTTTTAGCTGAAAATAATGACCATGTATAGTAAGGCGTTTTTAGACGAAAAAAAAGACCATGTATAGTAATGCGTTTTTAGACAAAAAAAACGACTAGGTATAGTAAGGCGTTTTTAGCTGAAAATAATGACCATGTATAGTAAGGCGTTTTCAGCCGAAAAAAACGATCATGTATAGTAAGGCGTTTTTAGATGAAAAAAACGACCATGTATAGTAATGCGTTTTTAGACGAAAAAAACGACCATGTATAGTAAGGCGTTTTTAGACGAAAAAAACGACCATGTATAGTAGGCGTTTTTAGACGAAAAAAAAGACCATGTATAGTAAGGCGTTTTTAGCCGAAAAAAACGACTATGTATAGTAAGGCGTTTTTAGACGAAAAGAAAACCGACCAGGTATAGTAAGGCGTTTTAACCTGAAAAAAAGAACCATGTATAGTAAGGCGTTTTTAGCTGAAAAAAACAACCATGTATAGGAAAGCGTTTTAACCCCAAAAACGACCATGTCTAGTAAGGCGTTTTTAGACGAAAAAAACGACCATGTATAGTAGGCGTTTTTAGACGAAAAAAAAGACCATGTATAGGATAGCGTTTTAACCCGAAAAAAACGACCATGTCTAGTTAGGTGTTTTTAGACGAATAAAACGACCATGTATAGTAAGGCGTTATAGACGAAAAAACGACCATGTATAGTAATGCGTTTTTAGACGAAAAAAAAATGACCATGTATAGTAATGCATTTTTAGACGAAAAAAAAGACCATGTATAGTAATGCGTTTTTAGACAAAAAAAAAGACCATGTATAGTAATGCGTTTTTAGACAAAAAAAACGACTAGGTATAGTAAGTCGTTTTTAGCTGAAAATAATGACCATGTATAGTCAGGCGTTTTTAGCTGAAAAAAACGACCATGTATAGTAAGGCGTTTTCAGCCGAAAAAAACGATCATGTATAGTAAGGCGGTTTCAGCCGAAAAAAACGACCATGTATAGTAAGGCGTTTTAGTAATGCGACGAAAAAAAACGCCCATGTATAGTAAGGCGAAAAAAACGACCATGTATAGTAATGCGTTTTAGACGAAAAAAACGACCATGTATAGTAAGGCGTTTTTAGGCGAATGAAAATAATGACCATGTATAGTAAGGCGTTTTTAGCTGAAAATAATGACCATGTATAGTCAGGCGTTTTTAGCTGAAAAAAACGACCATGTATAGTAAGGCGTTTTCAGCCGAAAAAAACGATCATGTATAGTAAGGCGGTTTCAGCCGAAAAAAACGACCATGTATAGTAAGGCGTTTTTAGACGAAAAAAACGCCCATGTATAGTAAGGCGGTTTCAGCCGAAAAAAACGACCATGTATAGTAATGCGTTTTTAGACGAAAAAAACGACCATGTATAGTAAGGCGTTTTTAGCCGAAAAAAAAGACCATGTATAGTAAGGCGTTTTTAGCCGTAAAAAACGACTATGTATAGTAAGGCGTTTTTAGACGAAAAGAAAACCGACCAGGTATAGTAAGGCGTTTTAACCTGAAAAAAAGAACCATGTATAGTAAGGCGTTTTTAGCTGAAAAAAACAACCATGTATAGGATAGCGTTTTAACCCCAAAAACGACCATGTCTAGTAAGGCGTTTTTAGACGAAAAAAAAGACCATGTATAGTAAGGCGTTTTTAGATGAAAACAACGACCATGTATAGGATAGCGTTTTAACCCGAAAAAAACGACCATGTCTAGTAAGGTGTTTTTAGACGAAAAAACGACCATGTATAGTAAGGCGTTTTTAGCCCAAAAAAAAATGACCACGTATAGTAATGCATTTTTAGACGAAAAAAAAGACCATGTATAGTAATGCGTTTTTAGACAAAAAAAACGACTAGGTATAGTAAGGCGGTTTTAGCTGAAAATAATGACCATGTAAAGTCAGGTGTTTTCAGCCGAAAAAAACGACCATGTATAATAAGCCGTTTTTAGACGAAAAAAAAAATGACCATGTATAGTAATGCGTTTTTAGACGAAAAAAACGACCATGTATAGTAAGGCGGTTTCAGCCGAAAAAAACGACCATGTATAGTAATGCGTTTTTAGACGAAAAAAAAATGACCATGTATAGTAATGCGTTTTAGACGAAAAAAACGACCATGTATAGTAAGGCGTTTTTAGACGAAAAAAACGACCATGTATAGTAGGCGTTTTTAGACGAAAAAAAAGACCATGAATAGTAAGGCGTTTTTAGCCGAAAAAAACGACTATGTATAGTAAGGCGTTTTTAGACGAAAAGAAAACCGACCAGGTATAGTAAGGCGTTTTAACCTGAAAAAAAGAACCATGTATAGTAAGGCGTTTTTAGCTGAAAAAAACAACCATGTATAGGATAGCGTTTTAACCCCAAAAACGACCATGTCTAGTAAGGCGTTTTTAGACGAAAAAAAAGACCATGTATAGTAGGCGTTTTTAGACGAAAAAAAAGACCATGTATAGTAAGGCGTTTTTAGATGAAAAAAACGACCATGTATAGGATAGCGTTTTAACCCGAAAAAAACGACCATGTCTAGTAAGGCGTTTTTAGACGAATAAAACGACCATGTATAGTAAGGCGTTATAGACGAAAAAACGACCATGTACAAGAAAGCGTTTTTAGCTGAAAAAAACGACCATGTATAGTAAGGCGTTTTTAGACGAAAAAAACGACCATGTATAGTAAGGCGTTTTTAGAAAAAAAACGACCATGTATAGTAAGGCGTTTTTAGACGAAAAAAACGACCATGTATAGTAAGGCGTTTTTAGACGAAAAAAACGACCATGTATAGTAGGCGTTTTTAGACGAAAAAAATACCATGTATAGTAAGGCGTTTTTAGACGAAAAAAAAGACCATGTCTAGTAAGGCGTTTTTAGATGAAAAAAACGACCACGTATAGTAAGACGTTTTAACCTGGAAAAAAAAGAACCATGTATAGTATAGCGTTTTAACCCGAAAAAAACGACCATATCTAGTAAGGCGTTTTAACCCGAAAAAAACGACCATATCTAGTAAGGCGTTTTTAGACGAAATAAATACCATGTATAGTAAGGCGTTTTTAGACGAAAAAAATGACTATGTATAGTAAGGCGTTTTTAGACGAAAAAAACGACCACGTATAGTAAGACGTTTTAACCTGAAAAAAAAGAACCATGTATAGTAAGGCGTTTTTAGCTGAAAAAAACAACCATGTATAGTATAGCGTTTTAACCCGAAAAAAACGACAATATCTAGGAAGGCGTTTTTAGACGACAAAAACGACTATGTACAGTAAGGCATTATAACCCGAAAAAAAGAACCATGTACCGTAAGGCATTTTAATCCGAAAAAAAGAACCATGTATATTAAGGCGTTTTAGACGAAAAAAAATGACCATGTATAGTAATGCAACTTTAGACAAAAAAAACGACTATGTATAGTAAAGCGTTTCTAGACGAAAAAAACGACCATGTATAGTAAGGCGTTTTTAGACGAAAAAAACGACCATGTATAGTAAGGCATTTTTAGATGAAAAAAATGACCATGTATAATAGGCGTTTTTAGACGAAAAAAAAGACCATGTATAGTAAGGCGTTTTTAGATGAAAAAAACGACTATGTATAGTAAGGCGTTTTTAGAAAAAAAACGACCATGTATAGTAAGGCGTTTTTAGACGAAAAAAAACGACCATGTATAGTAAGGCGTTTTTAGACGAAAAAAACGACCATGTATAGTAAGGCGTTTTTAGACGAAAAAAACGACCATGTATAGTAAGGCGTTTTTAGACGAAAAAAACGACCACGTATAATAAGACGTTTTAACCTGGAAAAAAAAGAACCATGTATAGTATAGCGTTTTAACCCGAAAAAAACGACCATATCTAGTAAGGCGTTTTTAGACAAAAAAAAAGACTATGTATAGTAAGGCGTATTTAGACGAAATAAATACCATGTATAGTAAGGCGTTTTTAGCTGAAAAAAAACAACCATGTATAGTATAGCGTTTTAACCCGAAAAAAACGACAATGTCTAGTAAGGCGTTTTTAGATGAAAAAAACGACCATGTACAGTAAGGCATTTTAACCCGAAAAAAAGAACCATGTACAGTAAGGCGTTTTAGTCGACAAAAAAAATGACCATGTATAGTAATGCGTTTTTAGACGAAAAAATCGACTATGTATAGTAAGGCGTTTTTAGACAAAAAAAAAGACCATGTATAGTAAGGCGTTTTTAGACGAAAAAAACGACCATGTATAGTAGGCGTTTTTAGACGAAAAAAAAGACCATGTATAATAAGGCGTTTTTAGATGAAAAAACGACTATGTATAGTAAGGCGTTTTTGGACGAAAAAAACGACCAGGTATAGTAAGGCGTTTTAACCTGAAAAAAAGAACCATGCATAGTAAGGCGTTTTTAGATGAAAAAAAGAACCATGTATAGTAAGGCGTTTTTAGACGAAAAAAACGACTATGTATAGTAAGGCGTTTTTAGACGAAAAAAATGACCAGGTATAGTAAGGCGTTTTAACCTGAAAAAAAGAACCATGCATAGTAAGGCGTTTTTAGCTGAAAAAAAGAACCATGTATAGTAAGGCGTTTTTAGACGAAAAAAACGACTATGTATAGTAAGGCGTTTTTAGACGAAAAAAACGACCACGTATAGTAAGACGTTTTAACCTGAAAAAAACAACCATGTATAGTAATGCGTTTTAACCTGAAAAAAACGACCATGTCTAGTAAGGCGTTTTTAGACGAAAAAAACGTCTATGCACAGTAAGGCATTTTAACCCGAAAAAAAGAACCGTGTACAGCAAGGCATTTTAACCCGAAAAAAAGAACCATGTATAGTAAGGCGTTTTTAGACGAAAAAAAATGACCATGTATAGTAATGCGTTTTTAGACAAATAAACGACTATGTCTAGTAAGGCGTTTTTAGAGAAAAACGACCACGTATAGTAAGGCGTTTTTAGACGAAAAAAACGACCATGTATAGTAAGGCGTTTTTAGATGAAAAAACGACCATGTATAGTAAGGCGTTTTTAGCTGAAAAAAACGACCATGTATGTATAGTATACATGGTCATTTTTTGGTCAAAAACGCCTGAAGATACATGGTCGTTTTTTTCAGCTAAAACGCCTTACTATACATGGTCGTTTTTTCGCCTAAAAACGCCTTACTATACATGGTCGTTTTTTCCGCTAAAAACGCCTTTACTACATGGTCGTTTTTTCAGCTAAAAACGCCTTACTATACATGGTCGTTTTTTTGTCTAAAACGCCTTACTATACATGGTCATTTTTTTCGCCTAAAAACGCCTTACTATACATGGTCGTTTTTTCAGCTAAAAACACCTTACTATACATGGTCGTTTTTTCATCTAAAACGCCTTACTATACATGGTCGTTTTTTCGCTAAAACGCCTTACTATACATGGTCGTTTTTTCAGCTAAAACGCCTTTTATACATGGTCGTTTTTTCGTCTAAAACGCCTTACTATACATGGTCGTTTTTTAAGCTAAAACGCCTTACTATACATGGTTGGTTTTTTTCGCCTAAAATGCCTGAAGATACATGGTCGTTTTTTTTCAGCTAAAAATGCCTTACTATACATGGTCGTTTTTTCGCCTAAAACGCCTTACTATACATGGTCGTTTTTTCGCTAAAACGCCTTACTATACATGGTCGTTTTTTCAGCTAAAACGCCTTACTATACATGGTCGTTTTTTCAGCTAAAACGCCTTACTATACATGGTCGTTTTTTCGCCTAAAACGCCTTACTATACATGGTCGTTTTTTCAGCTAAAAACACCTTACTATACATGGTCGTTTTTTTGTCTAAAACGCCTGAAGATACATGGTCGTTTTTCTTCAACTAAAAAGCCTTACTATACATGGTCGTTTTTTCGTCTAAAACGCCTTACTATACATGGTCGTTTTTTCAGCTAAAAACGCCTTACTATACATGGTCGTTTTTTCATCTAAAACGCCTTACTCTACATGGTCGTTTTTTTCAGCTAAAAACACCTTACTCTACATGGTCGTTTTTTTTGTCTAAAAACGCCTGAAGATACATGGTCGTTTTTCTTCAACTAAAAACGCCTTACTATACATGGTCGTTTTTTTCGTCTAAAAACGCCTTACTATACATGGTCGTTTTTTTCCGCTAAAAACGCCTTACTATACATGGTCGTTTTTTTCAGCTAAAAACGCCTTACTATACATGGTCGTTTTTTCGCCTAAAACGCTTACTATACATGGTCGTTTTTTCGCCTAAAACGCCTTACTATACATGGTCGTTTTTTCAGCTAAAAACGCCTTACTATACATGGTCGTTTTTTCATCTAAAAACGCCTTACTATACATGGTCGTTTTTTCCGCTAAAACGCCTTACTATACATGGTCGTTTTTTCAGCTAAAACGCCTTTTATACATGGTCGTTTTTTCGCCTAAAACGCCTTACTATACATGGTCGTTTTTTAAGCTAAAAACGCCTTACTATACATGGTCGGTTTTTTCGCTAAAAATGCCTGAAGATACATGGTCGTTTTTTCAGCTAAAAACGCCTTACTATACATGGTCGTTTTTTCGCCTAAAACGCCTTACTATACATGGTCGTTTTTTCCGCTAAAAACGCCTTACTATACATGGTCGTTTTTTCAGCTAAAAACGCCTTACTATACATGGTCGTTTTTTCAGCTAAAAACGCCTTACTATACATGGTCGTTTTTTCGCTAAAAACGCCTTACTATACATGGTCGTTTTTTCAGCTAAAACACCTTACTATACATGGTCGTTTTTTGTCTAAAACGCCTGAAGATACATGGTCGTTTTTCTTCAACTAAAAAAGCCTTACTATACATGGTCGTTTTTTCGTCTTTGTAAAAACGCCTTACTATACATGGTCGTTTTTTTCAGCTAAAAACGCCTTACTATACATGGTCGTTTTTTTCATCTAAAAACGCCTTACTCTACATGATCGTTTTTTTCAGCTAAAAACACCTTACTCTACATGGTCGTTTTTTTTTTGTCTAAAAACGCCTGAAGATACATGGTCGGTTTTTTCAGCTAAAAACGCCTTACTATACATGGTCGTTTTTCCGCCTAAAACGCCTTACTATACATGGTCGTTTTTTCCGCTAAAACGCCTTACTATACATGGTCGTTTTTTCAGCTAAAACGCCTTACTATACATGGTTGTTTTTTTCGCCTAAAACGCCTGAAGATACATGGTCGTTTTTTCAGCTAAAACGCCTTACTATACATGGTCGTTTTTTTCGTCTAAAAACGCCTTACTATACATGGTCGTTTTTTTCCGCTAAAAACGCCTTACTATACATGGTCATTTTTTTCAGCTAAAAACGCCTTACTATACATGGTCGTTTTTTCGCTAAAAACGCCTTGAAGATACATGGTCGTTTTTTCAGCTAAAACGCCTTACTATACATGGTCGTTTTTTCAGCTAAAACGCCTTACTATACATGGTCGTTTTTTCCGCTAAAAACGCCTTACTATACATGGTCGTTTTTTCAGCTAAAACGGCTTACTATACATGGTCGTTTTTTTCAGCTAAAAACGCCTTACTATACATGGTCGTTTTTTTCAGTTAAAAACACCTTACTCTACATGGTCGTTTTCTTTTTGTCTAAAAACGCCTGAAGATACATGTTCGTTTTTTTTCAGCTAAAAACGCCATACTATACATGGTCGTTTTTTTCGTCTAAAAACGCCTTACTATACATGGTCGTTTTTTTCCGCTAAAAACGCCTTACTATACATGGTCGTTTTTTTCGTCTAAAAACGCCTTACTATACATGGTCGTTTTTCAGCTAAAACGCCTTACTATACATGGTCGTTTTTTCAGCTAAAAACACCTTACTATACATGGTCGTTTTTTTGTCTAAAACGCCTTACTATACATGGTCGTTTTTTCGCTAAAACGCCTTACTATACATGGTCGTTTTTTTTCAGCTAAAACGCCTTACTATACATGGTCGTTTTTTCAGCTAAAACGCCTTACTATACATGGTCGTTTTTTCGGCTAAAAACGCCTTACTATACATGGTCGTTTTTTTTCCGCTAAAAACGCCTTACTATACATGGTCGTTTTTTCAGCTAAAACGCCTTACTATACATGGTCGTTTTTTTTCAGCTAAAAACGCCTTACTATACATGGTCGTTTTTTCGCCTAAAAACGCCTTACTATACATGGTCGTTTTTTCAGCTAAAACGCCTTACTATACATGGTCGTTTTTTCATCTAAAACGCCTTACTATACATGGTCGTTTTTTCAGCTAAAAACGCCTTACTATACATGGTCGTTTTTTCGGCTAAAAACGCCTTACTATACATGGTCGTTTTTTCCGCTAAAAACGCCTTACTATACATGGTCGTTTTTTCAGCTAAAAACGCCTTACTATACATGGTTGTTTTTTTCGGCTAAAAACGCCTTACTATACATGGTCGTTTTTTTAATCTAAAAATGCCTTACTATACATGGTCGTTTTTCGCCTAAAAACGCCTTACTATACATGGTCGTTTTTTTTCACCTAAAAACGCCTTACTATACATGGTCGTTTTTTTCGTCTAAAAACTCCTTACTCTACATGGTCGGTTTTTTTTGTCTAAAACGCCTGAAGATACATGTTCGTTTTTTTTCAGCTAAAAACGCCTTACTATATACATGGTCGTTTTTTTCGTCTAAAAACTCCTTAATATACATGGTCGTTTTTTTCCGCTAAAAACGCCTTACTATACATGGGTTTTTTTCAGCTAAAAACGCCTTACTATACATGGTCGTTTTTTTCATCTAAAAACGCCTTACTATACATGGTCGTTTTTTCATCTAAAACGCCTTACTATACATGGTCGTTTTTTTCGGCTAAAAACGCCTTACTATACATGGTCGTTTTTTCAGCTAAAAACGCCTTACTATACATGGTTGTTTTTTTCGTCTAAAAACGCCTTAAGATACATGGTCGTTTTTTTCAGCTAAAAACGCCTTATTATACATGGTCGTTTTTTTCGTCTAAAAACGCCTTACTATACATGGTTGTTTTTTCCGCTAAAAACGCCTTACTATACATGGTCGTTTTTTCAGCTAAAAACGCCTTACTATACATGGTCGTTTTTTGTCTAAAACGCCTTACTATACATGGTCGTTTTTTCGCCTAAAACGCCTTACTATACATGGTCGTTTTTTCGCCTAAAACGCCTTACTATACATGGTCGTTTTTTCGGCTAAAAACGCCTTACTATACATGGTCGTTTTTTCAGCTAAAACGCCTTACTATACATGGTCGTTTTTTTTGTCTAAAACGCCTTACTATACATGGTCGTTTTTTCAGCTAAAACGCCTTACTATACATGGTCGTTTTTCAGCTAAAACGCCTTACTATACATGGTCGTTTTTTCAGCTAAAACGCCTTACTATACATGGTTTTTTTTTCGCCTAAAACGCCTTACTATACATGGTCGTTTTTTCAGCTAAAACGCCTTACTATACATGGTCGTTTTTTCAGCTAAAACGCCTTACTATACA
Organism: Hippocampus mohnikei; assembly: GCA_026261675.1. NCBI lineage: Eukaryota > Metazoa > Chordata > Actinopteri > Syngnathiformes > Syngnathidae > Hippocampus > Hippocampus mohnikei. The sequence goes on from JAKGUB010000348.1 coordinate 15,034,127, forward strand.
TGGTCGTTTTTTCAGCTAAAAACGCCTTACTATACATGGTCGTTTTTTCAGCTAAAAACGCCTTACTATACATGGTTGTTTTTTTAGTCAAAAAACGCCTTACTATACATGGTCGTTTTTTCAGCTAAAACGCCTTACTATACATGGTCGTTTTTTCAGCTAAAAACGCCTTACTATACATGGTCGTTTTTTTCAGTTAAAAACACCTTACTCTACATGGTCGTTTTCTTTTTGTCTAAAAACGCCTGAAGATACATGTTCGTTTTTTTTCAGCTAAAAACGCCTTACTATACATGGTCGTTTTTTCCGCTAAAAACGCCTTACTATACATGGTCGTTTTTTCCGCTAAAAACGCCTTACTATACATGGTCGTTTTTTCGTCGAAAAACGCCTTACTATACATGGTCGTTTTTTCAGCTAAAAACGCCTTACTATACATGGTCGTTTTTCAGCTAAAAACACCTTACTCTACATGGTCGTTTTTTTTCGTCTAAAAACGCCTTACTATACATGGTCGTTTTTTTCGTCTAAAAACGCCTTACTATACATGGTCGTTTTTTCAGCTAAAAACGCCTTACTATACATGGTCGTTTTTTCAGCTAAAAACGCCTTACTATACATGGTCGTTTTTTCGTCTAAAAACGCCTTACTATACATGGTCGTTTTTTCCGCTAAAACGCCTTACTATACATGGTCGTTTTTCAGCTAAAAACGCCTTACTATACATGGTCGTTTTTTCAGCTAAAACGCCTTACTATACATGGTCGTTTTTTCGTCTAAAACGCCTTACTCGACATAGTCGTTTTTCAGCTAAAAACGCCTTACTATACATGGTCGTTTTTTCATCTAAAACGCCTTACTCTACATGGTCGTTTTTTTCAGCTAAAAACACCTTACTCTACATGGTCGTTTTTTTTTGTCTAAAAACGCCTCAAGATACATGTTCGTTTTTTTCAGCTAAAACGCCTTACTATACATGGTCGTTTTTTCGTCTAAAAACGCCTTACTATACATGGTCGTTTTTTTCCGCTAAAAACGCCTTACTATACATGGTCGTTTTTTCAGCTAAAAACGCCTTACTATACATGGTTGTTTTTTTTCGTCTAAAAACGCCTTACTATACATGGTTGTTTTTTTTTAATCTAAAAATGCCTTACTATACATGGTCGTTTTTTTTAATCTAAAAATGCCTTACTATACATGGTCGTTTTTTTCGTCTAAAAACGCCTTACTCGACATGGTCGTTTTTTTCAGCTAAAAACGCCTTACTATACATGGTCGTTTTTTTCAGCTAAAAACGCCTTACTCTACATGGTCGTTTTTTTCAGCTAAAAACACCTTACTCTACATGGTCGTTTTTTTTTGTCTAAAAACGCCTCAAGATACATGTTCGTTTTTTTTCAGCTAAAAACGCCTTACTATACATGGTCGTTTTTTTCGTCTAAAAACGCCTTACTACACATGGTCGTTTTTTTCCGCTAAAAACGCCTTACTATACATGGTCGTTTTTTTCAGCTAAAAACGCCTTACTATACATGGTTGTTTTTTTTCGTCTAAAAACGCCTTACTATACATGGTTGTTTTTTTTCAGCTAAAAACGCCTTACTATACATGGTCGTTTTTTCGTCTAAAAACGCCTTACTCGACATGGTCGTTTTTTTCCGCTAAAAACGCCTTACTACACATGGTCGTTTTTTTCAGTTAAAAACGCCTTACTATACATGGTCGTTTTTTTTGTCTAAAAACGCCTTACTATACATGGTCGTTTTTTTCGTCTAAAAACGCCTTACTATACATGGTCGTTTTTTTCAGCTAAAAACGCCTTACTATACATGGTTGTTTTTTTTCGTCTAAAAACGCCTGAAGATACATGGTCGTTTTTTTCCGCTAAAAACGCCTTACTATACATGGTCGTTTTTTTCAGCTAAAAACGCCTTACTATACATGGTTGTTTTTTTTCGTCTAAAAACGCCTGAAGATACATGGTTGTTTTTTTTCAGCTAAAAACGCCTTACTATACATGGTCGTTTTTTTCGTCTAAAAACGCCTTACTCGACATGGTCGTTTTTTTCCGCTAAAAACGCCTTACTCGACATGGTCGTTTTTTTCCGCTAAAAACGCCTTACTATACATGGTCGTTTTTTTCCAGCTAAAAACGCCTTACTATTCATGGTCGTTTTTTTCGGCTAAAAATGCCTGACTATACATGGTCGTTTTCAGCTAAAAACGCCTTACTCGATCTACGTGGTCGTTTTTTTCAGCTAAAAACGCCTTACTATACATGTCCGTTTTTTTCGGCTAAAAGTGCCATCATGGGTGTATAACATATGGCCTGCAATGAGGTTTGATCAGGCCCGCAGGATAATTTAAAAGTGAAAAAATGCACAAGACACAACAGAATTAATATTTTTAATAAGGTGCAGTTCATGGAATATCCGCTGTTTTAATCAGAGTAAAAGACAACATTCTTTTGATCAGAGAAGATGACAACAGTAGCCTCAGTGAGACAGACCCAACACAGCAGACGCTATCAAGGACATGTGAATACTTTATTCTTTACACATATTATAGCACCCTCCTTAGTTTGTAAGGTGTAGGCAGGGATTACATTTAGATTTTATATGCATGTGTAAATTTGTTTAAAAATTCCTTTCTTCATAAATCTTGTTAATCTTAAAAGTGCATGACGATATTTTTCAAGACCAATTACGAGTTCAGGCTTTGTGCCTTTGTAGTCAGTGGGATCAGTTGCAATGCATATATGTGAATGATAAAAGTACATTGCACATTTGTCTAAGGATATCTTAGGTGCTTCATGAAATGTTTTATAAAACATATGTTCATTAAATTTCAACATTTTCCTAGTGTTCTTGTGCATCTTTAGACCAAAACAATAATTTTGGTTATTTATAGCAGAGTATGCTATCATTTTTAATGGTCCGACCCACTTGACATCTACCGAGGCCCTATGTGGCCCACAATGCGAAATACGTTTGACACCCCTGGCCAACAAAGCAAAATGACAAAACGACACGATCTCTTGTGCAACTTGTCTTCAATTGAAAACGAAGTTGGCTTTGCAAACTATCTCCTGATCTCAGGATGGCATTCTGAAGGCAGGCAGTAGGAAATACTGCCGTGGTCGATGGGTTATGGGTGAGGGTGGAGTGCCGTCACATCGCCCACGAGACACGCCAACCGTCTCACCAATTATGTTCTTTTTTTTAACCCTCAAAACCTCGTGTGGTCGGCTGCCTTTGACTACATATAAAAATTTCGAAATTCTCGCAGCAGAATGACCGAATGGTAAAAGACCTAGCGTGGTGAGGAGGCGAACCGAGCTGGCAAGAAATCTCATTTCAACAAGCCTCATTTCATTATTCAGAGTTGAAGGAAGATTGTTCTTGGGTCCTCTGTGCCACAAGAGGGAGTCACCTGCTCACCGCCAGAGTCCACCTACGAGCACAGACCTGCAGGCAACACTTTTTGCTCTTCTTCCTATTATTCGCAAGGTGCTGAAGTCAAACTTCGGGCCAGCCTGAAAAGTAGGAGACATTTACACTCGTTCAATGCACCATCATGACTACTTTTTTTACTTTTTTTTTTCTCCCCCAGGCAGCAGTAAACACAATCGGCTTCCTGCTCTCGAAAGACCCAACACAGAGTCTATCTCCCTGGTAAGTTTCATGCCCAACACATCTTTGTCTGCACAAGAAATTGACTTGCATGTAACTCACGGATGCCTTTCCTCTCAGGTCAACACACCTGTCCCACGTTCTTCTCAAGAGCTGACCACTTTGCCGCCCAGCAACAAGCAGACTGCCATCAACTTGCAACTTTTTCCTCTGCTTTTGTGATTGTCTACTCTGCAAAAGAAATAAAGCTTGATTACAAAGAACACTTCAACTCAACTTCATTTTTAAACACATCACCACAATCTAAACCACAATAATTTTGTTTTTTCTGATTTTTTGTCCAATTTCTTTTTCCAAAAATGTTTTTTCTGGATTTTTTTTTTCCAGGCAGAAAAATCCAGGAAAGTGGGTGTGGCCTGGCTGGAATGATGGCTGATGATTCGCTGATAGCTGTGAAAATGGGTGGAGCATGACGATAACATGCTGTAATTGGTAGAAAGGGGGTTGGTTAGGCAAATTCGGCGTTCTCTGATTGGTGGGCTCTTTGGGGGCGTGGCTATGCAAACCGAGCAATCTGATTGGTCAGAACTCTAAAAGCGGGCAGTGTTGTGCAGATTAGGGGTAGGGTTATGCAAATGAGGGGCCTCACCGCAATTGGTGGATGTCAAATTGGGTGTGGTTTGGGGTGGGCATTGCAGCACTTTTTCAAAGTCCCACTTAAGTCTTGAGCTCAGACTTGCACTTGGGTCACATCAGACAGTCTTTTTATTGTTCCCGTCGGTTTCACATGACCCAAAAGCTCGATTCCTGGAGTTTCAAGTCATGTGGAGACCAACGGGAACAATGAAAAGACTGTCTGATGTGACTTTGCAAAGTCATTTCTCAACTTGTCTTCCGTGAAATGTCATGCCTGTTGAATGTTGATTTACTTCATATTAAGAAACTACTGCACTAAAACATTCATTCATAAATGTATATCATATGCTTTTATTTTTCTCAGTATAAATAACACGTACCCTGACTATTCTACTCTTTGAATAAAAACACTTCATTCAAGCGTTGGGGAGTAATAATAATAATAATACGTTTTATTTGTAAGTGCCTTTCACAGCACTCAAGGACACGTTATAAGCAAGAGCAAAGATTAAAATCACAAATAAAATTATAAATAAAAGAGATAAATTAAGTAGAATATGAGAGTCTGAATAGGTGGGTTTTGAGCTGGGTTTTGAATGTAGGAAGAGAGTCAATGTTGCGAATATTGGGTGGAAGTGAGTTCCAGAGTTTGGGGGCAGAGCGGCTGAAGGCTTGGCACCCCATTGTGCTGAGACGGGCAGAGGGTATAGAGAGGTGACATGTGCAAGGGGGTTATGATGGAGGGGTGTTGCAAATCATGAGGACCTGCCAAGTGGTTTCTTGTGTTCCTTCTTTCTACCACGGCTTTCCTCTGCCCTTCATCTATGATCACGATATCTGGTTGGTTCGCCATTACCATCTTGTCAGTCTGGATCTGGAAGTCCCACAGGATCTTTGCTCTGTCATTCTCCACATGTGCAAAAAAAAGAAGGGAGGGCTCCGGGCAAGGCTGCAGCGCGAGGGTTGGAAGCAACGGGCACTACCGGCGATCATTCTTGCTAATGTCCGATCGCTACGGAATAAGACCGACGAGCTCCAGCTTAAGGTAAACAGCTGCTACCAATACAGGCGTGCTTGCATCCTGGCATTCACTGAGACCTGGCTCAGCAAGGATGACACCGACAGAGCCATGCACATCGATGGATTCGGGTCTCCCATCAGGCTGGACCGTGACGGAGACGCCACCGGTAAACAACATGGCGGGGCGTGTGCCTCTATTTCAACACTCGCTGGTGCTCCACTGTCCACGTGAGGGAGAAATTGTGCACCCCAGACATCGAGCTCCTCGCTGTGTCCTGCCGTCCTTTCTACCTGCCCAGAGAATTTCCCCAACTCTTCTTCATCATCGTTTACATCCACCCCAGAGCCAAGCCCACCACGGCGACCGAACACATAAGATGCACCCTCAACAAACTGGAGCACCTTTCCCCCGACTCTCCCAAATTCATTATGGGAGATTTCAACCACTGCAACCCAGAGAAATCCCTCAAAGGCTTCAACCAGTACATTACATGCACCACCCGCCAGGGGAAGACGCTGGACAAATGCTATGGCTCCATCCCTGATGCATACAAGCCCGCCATCCTCCCCCCCCCTTGGCTCTGCTGATCACCACACCGTCTTGCTCCTCCCTGCTTACAGACCAGCCATAAGGAGAGTAGAGAAGGTAACCAAAACCATCAAACAGTGGACGCAGGAGAGCATCACCACCCTCCAGGGTTGCCTAGAGTCCACGGATTGGTGCAACCTTCTCTCCCCCTCCGACGACATCAATGTCCAGGTGGATATAGTCTCCTCATACATTCGCTTTTGTGAGGAAACCATTATCCCCTCCAAGACTGTCACCATCTTCCCCAACAACAAACCCTGGATCAGCAAGGAACTGAAGGAGATAATCAACAGGAAGAAGCGCATCTTCTTCACGGGCACCGAGGTGGAGAAGAAGGAGATCAACAGGGAGGTCAAGAGAGCCATCAAGATCGCCAAGCTGCAATACAAGCGCAAGGTGGAGGAGAAACTCAATGGTGGTAACCTCCGTGCAGCCTGGCAGGGCCTGAAGAAAATGGCAGCTGTGAACACCACCACCAGCACCGCCCTCATCCTCATCCCTGGGAGCAGCCCAGCCTCCCTCGCCAACGACCTCAACTCCTTCTACACCAGGTTCGAGACTGATAACACCACGCAGCTCACCAACATCAGGTCCCACCTCCAGCCCGGTGACTCTCCAATAACATTCCGCACAGAGGACGTTGTGCGAGCCCTCAAGAGGACCAAGATCAACAGTGCACCAGGAGCTGACAACATCAGTGGCCGGGTGCTCAAGTTCTGCGCCGACCAGCTCGGGTGTGTTTTCCAGCTCTTATTCCAGTCCTCCATAAACACCGCCACCGTCCCAAAACTGTGGAAGCACTCCACCATCACACCCATTCCCAAAAACAATAATCCTAAGACTCTGAATGACCTCCGCCCCTGTGGCCCTCACCTCCCACGCGATGAAGGCCATGGAGAGGATCGTCAAGCAGCACATCCTCACAAAGACCAGCTCACGCCTCTACCCCCTCCAATTTGCATACAAGGCAGGCAAAGGTGTCAACGATGCCAAAGCCTTCATCATCGACACCATCCACAAACATCTCGAGCTCCCCAACACCCTGGCCAGGCTTCTGTTTGCTGACTTCTCCTCTGCCTTCAACACCCTGCAGCCGGACATACTGGCACAGAGGCTCAAGCAGAACTTCTCCCTGAACACCCAACTCATTCTCTGGATCCTGGACTTCCTCACACACAGAACACAGAGAGTCAGGATCAACAACGACCTGTCTGACCTCCTCGCCACCTCCACAGGCTCCCCACAGGGCTGCGTGCTCTCGCCACTGCTCTTCATCCTGTACACGGATGAATGCAGGTCCTCGCACCCCAACAGCCACCTGGTGAAGTTTGCTGACGATACTGTCCTAGTGTCTCTGCTCTCCGGCTCCACGCAACACCATGGTCCCGCCCTGCAGCAGTTCGTCGAGTGGTGCGACGCCTCCCGACTGGAACTGAACGTCAGTAAGACCAAGGACATGCTGATGGCCTTCTCCAGAAAACAGAGACAGCTTGCCTCGACAATCCCCACCATCATCCAGGGGGCTCCAGTGGAAACTGTATCCGAATACAAGTACCTGGGGACCATCCTGGACAACAACCTGAGGTTCTCCTCCAACACTGAGATGATCCTGAAGAAATGCCACCAAAGGATGTACCTGCTCAGGAAACTGAACTCCTTCTCCGTCAGCAAGAAAATCCTCCTGACTTTCTACCAGGCATTCATAGAGTCCGTCCTCTCGTTCTCTTTGGCCTGCTGGTTCCACTCCCAGAGTCTGCAGGAGAAGAACCGCCTCGACAGCATCAGCAGAGTGTGCTCCAAGATCATTGGACTTCCCACTCGCCCTCTGATTGCAGTGTGTCAGCAGCAGATTCGTGGTCTGGCTGCTCAGATCATGAAGGACCCCTCACATGCTCTCTTCCCCACATTCGAATGGCTGCCTTCCGGTCGCAGGCTGCGGTGCCCAGCTTGCAGGACAGCGAGGAGGAGATCCACCTTCGTCCCCCAGGCTGTTCTTCTCTTAAACTCTTAAACTCTAAGTCCAATGAATCCTCCCACCCCCACCACACAGACTCGCACACCCCATTGTGCAATATGGGTTACAGTGCAATACTTTGATGTGCAATACTGTTTTTCACAGTGCAATTTAGTTCTCACTGTGCAATACTGTCTCTACTGTGTCCTTACAGTGCAATACTTGACGTGCAATACTGTTTTTCACAGTGCAATTTAGCTTTTACTGTGTAATACTGTCTATACTGTGTCCTTACTGTGCAATCCTGTTCGATGTGCAATACTACTTTGCTGCTGGAACCACAACCTCAAGACCTCAAGTGCTAAGCTACTCTCATCCTATATTTTTCCTTTGTTCTGACTGTCTCTATAATAAGCCGCTCTAGCACAACTCTAATTGCCCCACGGGGATAAATAAAGTTTTCTGAATCTGAATCTGAATCCACCACCTTCGGAGGTGTTTCCCATTTTGACCTTGGGGTTTCCAGTCCATACTCAGCACAGATGTTTCGGTAGACTATGCCAGCCACCTGGTTATGGTGTTCCATGTAGGCTTTCCCTGCCAGCATCTTACACCCTGCAGTTATGTGTTGGATTGTCTCGGGTGATTCTTTGCACAACCTACACCTTAGGTCTTGTCTGGTGTGGTATATCTGGGCCTCAATGGCTCTGGTGCTCAGGGCCTGCTCCTGAGCAGCCAGGATGAGTGCCTCTTTGCTGTCCTTCAGGCCAGCCCTCTCTAGCCACTGATAGGACTTCTTGAGATCAGCCACTTCAGTTATGGTCTGGTGGTACATCCCGTGTAGGGGCTTGTCCTCCCATGATGGTCCCTCTTCCAGCGCCTCATCCTCTGTTCCCCATTGTCTGAGACATTCTCGGAGTGTGTCATCCGTTGGAGCCTTCTCCTTGATGTATTCATGTAGCTTGGATGTTTCATCCTGGACAGTGGCTCTCACGCTCACTAGTCCCCGGCCTCCTTCCTTTCGGCTTGCGTACAGTCTCAGGGTGCTGGATTTGGGATGGAACCCTCCATGCATGGTTAGGAGCTTTCGGGTCTTTACATCCGTGGTCTGAATCTCTTCCTTTGGCCACCTGATTATTCCTGCAGGGTATCTGATCACTGGCAGGGCATAGCTGTTTATTGCCTGGGTCTTATTCTTGCCATTGAGCTGGCTTCTTAGGACTTGCCTCACCTGCTGGAGGTATTTGGCCGTAGCTGCTTTCCTTGTTGCCAGTTCGAGGTTGCCATTGGCTTGTGGTATACCGAGGTACTTGTCGCTGTCCTCAATGTCTGCTATTGTTCCTTCAGGGAGTGAGACCCCTTCAGTGCGGACTACCTTGCCTCTCTTAGTTACCATCCGACTACATTTCTCAAGCCCGAATGACATCCCAATGTCACTGCTGTAGATCCTGGTTGTGTGGATCAGGGAGTCTATGTCCCTTTCGCTCTTAGCATACAGCTTTACGTCATCCATGTAGAGGAGGTGACTGATCGTAGCTCCATTTTTGAGGCGGTATCCGTAGCCTGTCTTGGTGATTACTTGGCTTAGGGGGTTCAGTCCTATGCAGAATAGCAGTGGGGAGAGTGCATCACCTTGGTATATGCCACATTTGATGGACACTTGGGTAAGTGGCTTGCCATTGGCTTCAAGTGTGGTTTTCCACATCCTCATTGAGTTTGCAACGAAGGCTCTTAGGGTCCTGTTCACCTTATACAACTCCAAGCATTCAGTGATCCATGTATGTGGCATTGAGTCGTAGGCTTTCTTGTAATCAATCCAGGCTGTGCACAGGTTGGTATGTCGGGACCTGCAGTCTTGTGCGACTGTTCTGTCAACCAGGAGCTGATGTTTGGCTCCTCTGGTATCTCTACCAATGCCCTTCTGCGCTTCGCTCATGTATTGATCCATGTGTCCACTTATCTTAGCCGCAATGATGCCTGACATGAGCTTCCATGTTGTGGAGAGACAGGTTATTGGCCGATAGTTGAATGGGGCTGTACCCTTTGAGGGATCCTTCATAATCAGGATCGTTCGCCCTTCGGTTAGCCATCCTGGGTGAGTCCCATCCTTCAGCAACTGGTTCATTTGTGTTGCTAGGCGCTCATGGAGTGCTGTGAGTTTCTTTAGCCAGTAGGTGTGGACCATGTCCGGGCCTGGTGCTGTCCAGTTTTTCATATCTGAGACTCTTTCCTGTATGTCTGTCACTGTTATGGTAACTGGGTCCTGCTCAGGGAGGTTGCTGTGCTCCTCTCTCAGGGTCACCAGCCATTGTGCACTGCTGTTATGTGCAACCTCCCTCTCCCATATGCCTTTCCAGTACCTTTCAGTTTCCAGTCTTGGTGGGTCAGCTCTGCTGTTAGGACCCTGCCACTGAGCATACACTTTCGCAGGTTGTGTTGCGAACAGCCTGTTTATTCGCCTGGCCTCATTCTCTTTCGTGTACCTCTTTAGGCGACTGGACAAGGCTTGGAGCCTTTGTTTGGCAGTTTCGAGTGCTTCAGGTATGGTCATCTGGGTGTACCTCTCAGGTATCGGCCTTTTCATCACACCTCTCTGGGCCTCCGTCAATTGACTCACATCTTTCCGAGCCGCCTTGATCTTAGCCTCCAACCGTCTTTTCCATGGTGGGTAACGTGTCTCATGGTTGCTCCGATAGCCAAGGATTTCCAGGATCACTGACGCTGAAGCGTATATCAGCTCATTGGTTTCCGTGATCGTTATGGTAGGGATCGCCCTCAGTGCTGCATTCACACTTTCCATGAGACTTTCAGGTGGTACTTCACATATCCGTTGTAATCGGTTTCTAGGTTGCCCAGCTTTCATCCTCGCCATGATCTTAGCTTTTAGGTCAGTTGCTGCCTCGCTCAGCATTTCATTCATTGGGGTTGGCCTCCCAATCTCTTCATCTGCATTCATTGGGGCTTGCCTCCCAATCTCTGGTATGACCTCCTCCTCTGATCTGGCAGCCTGGGGCCCTTCACCATGGAAACTGCGTTGTACCTCATCGATCTCAAGTTGTGACAGCAATTGCCGTTTGTGGATGTTGGAACACTGAGCTACTAGTTGTTTCGTGGTCAACCGTGACTGTGGGTTTCGAAGTAACCATTCAGCCTGCATTCTCTGCATGTAACCCCTCTGACTAGGGTTGCTTGAGTAGTAGCATTCCAACAGAGCCATGTTATCGCATCTCGCCCATCTCCGCTTTGTTCCAGTAGCCCATTTTCAGCTCTATTATATATATATAAATATATATATATATATATATATATATATATATATATATATATATAAATATATATATATATATATATGACACATTTTTAAACTAACTTGGTCCACTTCAAGGTTTAAAAACATATTCCAGAAGTGCTTGATGATGCTCAGGTTGTCTATGTGAAGTTGACACTGTTGTGCAGTACACAAAGCAGAAGTTTAAGTTGAGTGACAGACAGGCGGGCGGGCGCACTCACCTCTACCTTGTGGTGCAACGTGACATCAGACATCAGCTCTTCAAGCACACCACACAGCTCAGTACTCATGTGTGTCCAAATGCAGGTCGGCGTCCCTTCCGCATGTCCTCAGAGTCTGGTGGCTGCGCCTTTGGCCCAGTCATCTGACTCATCTGGTCAGGCAGAAAAACAAAACAAAAGTGGAAAGTCACACATTTGTAGGAATAGTTTGGAAACAAACCTGCCCCCGCTGATGTGAAGCCATCACACTTCCACTGCTGACAGCAGCTTTGGTGTGGAAAACATACATAATTGTATTCAAGTCAAACGCTGTTCGCGATTGCTTTTTGATTGACAGCTGAAGTCTACTTGTCGGCGGCGTTCTCGCTCGCTGCCCCCTTTGCTGACGTTGTTTTTGACGATAACTTCCAGTGACTTAGTGAGTCACAACAAAATTAGAGGAGCAACGTGTCGTAATAACGCTCCCCAAACGTCTACAACAATACACTCACAGATAATCGGCGAAGTCAGTTTATAATATTAAAATTACTCACTGAGAAGAGCTTGTGGACAGCGGGAAAACTTGCTCATTGAACCGGAAGTAGTATCGTTCTTGTGCTTGTACTTATTCTTCTTCTTGGTGAATTGGATGTCTTTAGTTCATATCGCCCCCTACTGTGCGGAAAACCACAAAGGCGCTTGGCAAACAATCTGAATCTAATTTACAATATTAGCCAAGCGTGCAAAAACACAAAACACTAAATTAGGGCATATCTTGAAAAACCACAGATTTCAAGGGCAGCTAATCCACTGAGCTGGTGGAAATACCGAGCTTCCGTCTACCCCCGTTTGATCAAAGTAATGGAGAGTAGATTGTGCATTGTAGCAACATCTGTCCCGTCAGAGAGGGTGTTCTCAAAGACTGGCCAAATTGAAGTATTCCAAGTTGAAGTATTTAGTTTTGTTGACTGCAAAATTAAAATAAAGCAAGGAGTAGCTTATGTTGGTTTTGTTCACTGCTGCTGTTGCAGTTAATACTCACCATTTTTGTTATGATGCAGCATGTTTGATTGTTGTTGACTGAAGTTTAATTTTGTTGCTTGTTTCTTGTTAATGTTCAATAAAATAAGTAAAAATCAATTTCTTTGTTTGATAATTGTTGCTATTTGCAGTCAGTAGAGTGCAATATTTAGTTCACCAAGTCATTTATCAAAATGTATGCTAAATTTGTCATAAATATTTAAAAGAAAAGCTCAAGTTAAAAGAGCCAAAATGAGAGCCAAAAAGGCCGGCTTTTTCACTGATCCGATCCAAATGAACCGGATCACCGAAAAGAGCCGAAAATCCCATCACTACTGTACTTCCGAGGCTGGAACATGCATGTCGACATCTGGAACCAAGTCGGCAACCAAAAAAAGCTTTATTGTGTGAATTTATATTATTATTCAAGGGTACGTTTTATATGAAAAGCAGGATATAAAGTGACAATAATTACTGTCTGAGGTGTTGCTGTAGTCTCTAATAAACACTAAATTAAAAAAGAAATCCTTACAAATGTACAGCCTTTATAAAGTATATTACTTCTATCACAAAGTTCAACAACAGCAGTGCTTTTCCAAATGCCCTTTTATCACAAATAACAGAGATAATGGAGATGTTTCCGTCCTTATGATTCCTCCCAGAAATACACAACTTGTAGCTCACGTTGAATTTAAGCATAAATACATGTGCAGTGACCGGCTCACCTTGATTACGCAATCTACAGTAAGAGAAGTATACTGACATTGCAAGGGGGGTGACAAGACATTCAGAGAGTATTAGCCGAATAATTGCTGCTGTCCTAAGCGGCTGCAGACATCTTGCTATATAGTTTGTTGTGACTTCCAGAGACAACTGGTCGCCATAACTACACTACGCATTGTGTGCGTGTTTGCACCAAGCAGGCACTGATGCAGATATTTGGCTGAGGATGTGTTGATTGCACCACACGGAACGAAATGATGCATGTATAATACAACACTCGATAAGGTTGTAAAGAAACATTTGGCATGCTTTGCGAGACAGTCGTCCTTTTCAAATGTGCATGAAGAAACGCCCGTTGATCCAGTGCGTCATTTTCATTTTACATTACAGTGTTTTGCGTATAAAGCAGGCTACACAGTGCTCGGGCTCCTCCCTGCCCTTGTGTGTCTCATCGGAGATATACACTACTCACAAAAATTTGGCATAGTGGGCTTTCCGATCAAATTTCAGGATGGACCAACCTAAAATGGACAATCACCTTCACAGGTGAACTTTGAATGGCTCAGTACTCTTCTGCACAATTTGCTGTTCACTAACGAGGAACTGAATAGCGGAATTGGGTGTTGGGCCCATGAAACGACCAATTTCCTGTTTCACTGAGAGCGGGTATTGAAACAATCCTCGTCATCATGCTGTTCACATTCGGACATCGCTCAACAATTGATCAACTGTGTCTTGCCATTATTGTGAGGCTTCAAACAGGATGTTCGCACAGGGAAGCGGCCACTGTGCTTTGAATGTCTGCATCATCAACTGGCTGCAACAGAGATCAAGAGCGAATGGAAGAGTCACTGAAAGGCAAAGAAATGGATGTCACTAGGTGGGAAAAAATTGCTGTTGTGAATTTGGTCTATGTTAGAGAATAGCACTATACCCCCCCCCAAAAAAAACAACAACATTGAAGTGGGAAATTTTAGAGGTCAAATTAAGTTCACACAGTGAAATCAACCCACGTTACCTGTGAGAAACTGACATCCACCCAAAAGGGTTTGCAATTGACTGAAGATGCCACAAGGCCGTAAATGGCCTCACTAAATGAAGATCCTCCACTCATAGTTGCTTGGCACGGAAAAAGTACTGAGATATTAGATATGAGTTTGGCTTGAGCCTAAAAACAGTGAATCTGTGAGTTTCAGCAAATAAGCTGTGTTTTTGGACGAACACCAAGCCCTGAATATGAGAGGGTTCACCGTAGTTCTTTTTAGGTACGGTAAGCCGAGTATCCGTAACATTTTGTGAGTAGTGCACGTGTGTGCGTATGTGCATTCATGTGCGTGTGCCACGGCTTCAAACTGTCCTGTCAGCCCCAGAACGCTTGCGCACAACCTTTTCTTCTTTCACCTGGTCCACTGCCAGAGTTTCCAGCTCTGCCTGGGGCGGGGCCAAGGGAGGGGTCCCATGGGGGATGCGGTGTGCCACCCCCACGTGAGCCCTGTACTGGCGGTCCCGAGCCGGGCTGTGACGGGGGCTGGCCGTAGCCCCCGAGGGAGTGGCGGGCGGGCGTTCCGAGGCGATAGGTGGAATGACGGCCGGTCGTTCTCGTACCACCTGCAGATCCGGAGACTCTCTACCCGCCTGCAGGAAGGGCGTCGGGTCGGGCATAGCGTCCACGGCCTCTCGCAGGACCACCCGCTTGCCGTCCGCGCCGAGCCGGTACACCTCGGTCAGCTCAGGGTGAAGCGGCTGAGAGAGGCTCTTCCTCATACGGCGGCGTGGGGTTTCAGGTTGCCTGTCTTTGACCGGAGGGGGCGTGGGCTTGAACGAGGTGACCGGGCTGACGTTGGGGCTCGCCTCTGAGGAGCTGCCCGCCAGAAGTTTCTTCTTGGTGGCGTGAAGCTGCGACGTGAGGTAAGCGATGGTGCTGGCTCGCTGCTCCAACTCTCCAGACAGAACGGCCAGCTTGTGGCTCTTCATTTTCAGCTCCTCCAGGTACTTCTTCTCCCGCTCCTTGATGGTGTTTTCCAGGACGAAGATCATGGCATTCTTCTGCTCCAGGTCCCTGAGCAGCTCTGTGTTCTCCTCCTCTTTCTTCTTCAGTTCTGCCTCCAGCTCCTCGCACCTCCTTTGCAGCTCTCGGCATCGCACCTCGCCGCTGTCTGCACGAGGCACAACAACCACTTATGACAAGGATGCAAAAACAAGACAATAGTGACATTTTTGGTCTGTTTTGGTCAAACGCTACAGTACACATCGCTGACGTCGGGCGGAATCCTCGTACCTAAAAAATCGGCACTTTTCAGGGGACCCCCAAAATGGCATGTTTGTTCAACCATTGACATTGTATTGTCAAAGAGAGCAAACCATTTTCAACTCTTAAATTGGTCAGTAATCTGTAAAACATCACAGTCGCACGTACCAATAGAATAGATCTGAGAAAAACATTTACCAAAATGTGACATCAGAGGTTCTGGCGTGACGTCAACGATATCCAGGGTAATCTAGTCCACGCTCTACATCAGCTGGAAGCAAAGTCAAGCCCATTCCAGCCCACCAAACATTGACAGCATCACCAGTCCAGTAATGATAGTTTTGACATATTTAAAGTCCTCAGTACTTTTGTCGCTAAAAAGCGCAATAAGAGTGGAAGCATGACATGTGTCATGGTTCTTGCTAAAATCTGGACCAAAATGACAATTGGTCTTTACTTTTAAGAATCCTGAGATGTTGCTAGCATTTCTTTTGTTGCCACCCCCCTTTTAAAATAGATTGAACATTCGTGAAAAGGACTGTTTGACTTCTCATTTCAATAATTGGTCCATCAATTTGTTGTGCGGCTAATATGATGAGGTGCTGGAACATTTATATGGTTTCAGTTCTAACAGCCTTCTGAGGGAATCCATAATTACAATGTGGCCAATGACAAAAATGAGTTTTTTTTTCTCAAAAAATTACAATAACAGCTGTGCCTTTACGTTTCATGTGTTCCACGAGCAACTCAAAACACAGGTATCTCAAATCAACTTTCCCCATTGAAAAGAATGTGAATGCCATTAATTCGTTGCAGCCCAGTACATTTGCGTATTTCAATGGCGTGGCAACAACTCCTGTATGCAGCTGTGAGGGGAGGACTAACGATGGCGTGCCTAACCGCACACGCATGCTTTACGGGATTATACTGCATAATCACTTGCATGTTGCGCTTCCTTGGCAGCCATAGTGGGGGCTACTTCACAGCAAAATTAGACCGGGAACTCCCTGCTCCTGTCTCACATGACACAACGAACCTTGCCCTCTGACCTTTGTTGCTTTTCAACATGGCTACACACCCACACGCAGCCACGCATCAATACCGCTTCAGTGTATAAAATTCAAATAATTGAATGAGATAGAATTATGATTATGTTTATTCCAGATTTTTAAGGTGAAAATTGTATATTGAGGTGAAATGATGACGTTTAGTAAATATTATGCAGTAGCCGTGCTATGTTTTCAGGCGTCGTGACGCTGAGCAAGCCATGCATCAGTGCTGTGACACATAATCTCATTTCCTGCACTCCAATCTCTGATGGCCCACATTGACATGATAGCGCCTCGGGTGAGGGTAAGACCTCTCATGTGTGAGCCTCTTTTGATACGCGACAAATCCGGGCTGGCCGATATTAGAAAGCCAACAACATGCTGCATGAGGCTGGAGACAAATAAAGATATAGCTTAAAAGAATGAGAGCTGCATTTGGACTGCCTCGAGCTTCCCTGGCTGTTAAGCAACTGTCCTGTTAGCCAATATCAACGCTCAAGTTGCGTGATGTCACGGCCATGGCAACATGGGGGTTGGGCACCCAATGAGCAGACATTTCGAATCAACAATGAGGAGTCCAACAATGAGATGATTTAGAGCTCGCCGCCTGCAGTCTTTTAATCCCATGTTGAAATGATCAAGGCTTAATACAGATGTAGAAATGGAGGAGCGCGCTTGGTAACGGGAGCTTACCTGAAGGATCGGAGCTTCGCACAGTGAGCTCATATGTCAGGTCTGTGAAAAATACAAGAGGGTGATCATCAGATGGCTCACAGTCACATTTCAACCAGCAGCGGCTATCATGATTACACAAGTCACTCTCTTGACTTTTTCCACGTTCTTAAACCAATATCGCCACTCGGGTCGCACAAATTTAAAGAAAGCCCACACAAGTGTGGAATGTCAGCAAAAGGTTACCTCAGGGTCAGTTTTAACCAAAAGGTATTAAGCAAAGAGAGTGATGGGTACATATTTGAAGAAAGAGGTCCCAGTGGGTGTCGTATTTGCCCTTGTGTCCAGCACCCTGCTCTGGGTGACAGAGCAGAGCCGGAGAGTCACCTGTGCATTGCTGCTGCAATCGTCGGATCTCCGCATGCAGCCCCTTCAGTGTGTTGGCGTGGTCCTGCTGGAGGAACAGCAGGTTTTTCTGTGCGCTGTGCAGCTGATTCTCCAGCGTGACGTTGGCCGATGCCATGGCTGATGACATTCACACACCCAGACACACATGCACAAAGAAAAAAAGGGGTGGAAAAATAAGTTATGTCAACAGGGATCATTTTAAGTGCATGAAAAAGACATTTCACAGCCTTCTGCCTTTGTTAATATCTGACTGATCCCTCACGATCCACCAGCAATGGAAACTAAAATTGAACACGAGACAACCTAGCTGACTATAGGACGGTCACATGTAAAACAGCAAGTATGGCGGTAAGTGAGTATGCCTTCTTGTGCTGCACGTGCTCATTGCTTTAAACAACAAAGCGTATGAGGGAAAAGTGGTTAGGATTGCACAACTGTCCATGTTTTATGTTATATGTTGTGGTTATTATTTTACTTTATGTTAACTGTTTTGTTCATCGCTTCGTTACAGCCGCAGCTGTTGTGAAAGCGCTATATAAATCAGGATGTATTTTATTGTATCATATTGCATGGTGACATTATGACATCACTGTGCAGACCAGTTCAG
Source organism: Hippocampus mohnikei (assembly GCA_026261675.1). Taxonomy (NCBI): domain Eukaryota; kingdom Metazoa; phylum Chordata; class Actinopteri; order Syngnathiformes; family Syngnathidae; genus Hippocampus; species Hippocampus mohnikei. The sequence continues at coordinate 15,052,177 of JAKGUB010000348.1, forward strand.
TGCAAGGAGTTTGTAACCTGGAAAGGTCAAATGTCTTCCAACAAGTAGGACGGTTCATAACACCTCTCAGATCTCAGCTACAAACTCGCATCAGAGTCCCATAAAGAAAGTCACAGCTGGAGTCCACTGTGACACAAGATAAAAGCATTGACAATTTCATAGCCAGATGTTGGACTCGTCGAGACAATATATCGTAATGCTGATTCAGTGCTGTTAAATCGGACAGCGTGCCGATTTTCACAATTCCTCCTGTGAAGTTAAAAAGCAGGTAGCCTTGTACCCATGAACTTGATTTGTATATGCATGCATTCAATGTCATCATCCATCCACCATATGGTCGCAGAGCCCATACAAACAGCCATTCAGACTCACATTCACACCTATTGACAATTTGGAGTCCTTAATTAAACATGAACGTTTTGGGAATGTGGGAGGTGATTTGAACCCTAAGCCTCTCTACCATGATCTAACAAGCGTTTCCAAGACATGCATACATCTGATACGTTGCTTCCCACACAGCCTTGCACTCTCCGACAATGTCACTAGACTATAAATAATATAGAGCCCTTGCCTTGACAGACACCTTTGACTGTACGGCTTAAACAGGGAAGCATTGGGAGAACCTTCAAAACACAGACAGCAAAAAAATAAAGCATTTGCATTGGTGAGCCATCAAGGCTGAATAGATGATCCATTATTGATGTGTAATGTTGAGTCCTTCCAGTAAGGCATCGCTCTCATCCCAGCCCTTTCCTAGAATAGCTTGGATCACCGCCCGCATTTTTGCTAAGGCATGACCTCAGTCGGCACTAACAAGAGTCATCATGCCATCACATCAAGGTGACTCGAGATGGAGAACCATGTAGGACAGGAAGCTTCTTGATTGCCTGCACGTGTGTGATGTGGTTCGCTGTGTGGTAATAAAAGCAAAATACAGAGCAAAGTGCGACTTTACAACCCCCCTTTAGTGATTTCAATCTGAAAATAATATAGCGAAAGCGTGCATTCAAGCAAAAGCAGTGGGAATTGCGCTGTTCGTAAACCTCCTTCTGTTGAATGTTCCAGATACATCATTAATAATCAATGAACTGCAGCAACATGAAACATTAGCCACGAGTTAACATCCTCAGCACGGCACTCCCACACAGTCAGAGATGGTGCTCAGGAGGGACACAACATTAGATACTCTCATACGAGCAAACGAGATACATACTTTGATTTGGAACATCTGAGGACATCATGTGATGCTGAAACATTTGGAAAAGCTCTGTGCGATGCAGTGCATTTCCATTGCAAATGACAACCAACACACCTGATTGAGCTTGCTGGTGAGCTGATCACTTTAATCAGGTGTGTTGAAGTAGGGGAGATCTAAAACAGGCAGGATATGGCTCTCGAGGAACCGGAGTTCCCAACTAGTGATCTAAGCTGACAACAGGTCCTGCATAAGCAAATGTTTATTAATGATTTTAAATTTACGTAATAAAAAAGAACATATTCAAGTAACGTTAAGATATCTGAAAAATCTATTCAGTACAGTAGCTCGTTCCTAACGCCCCACTGACAGGGAAAATATTTAATTCATTTTAGATCATTATATGTTTGTGCAAGTGTAGCAAATGGTTATGCGTGTGTGCGTGCGTGCGTGCGTTGGCATGTGGGGATGCTGCATACTTCGCAGTGCACTTCCACTTTCAGCACCTGCATTGCGGACAGCACCCGACGCCACACAAAGTGACGTTGCAGCCTGGCGGCACACAGCAGCCGGGCCACGCCATGCGTACTCCTGCCAAGGTCCTAAGCGACCACACGAGCATATTTATCGGTACCAATTCAAAAAATACTACCTTTTGTTTACCAGGAGAGTGGTAAACAAAAGGCCGTGCCGAGCGGCACAGCTTAACCTACATTTGCAACAGATCGCTTCCTGTTTGTTTATCAGGACATCAGCGCCGCCTACAAATGAAGCAGCTCTTAAATATTGTCTCCATCCAAATGGGTAAAAAGATATGTCCTAATCACGTGTACGACGACTAGCCATTATTGAAAAGGAATTGGGTGCAAGGTGGTTGTGTATTATGGACGATATGTGGCGACGAGCCCCACATGGACTTTTGGGACACATACCACTATCGTTTCTTCACTGATGAAGGGCATTTCTAAAACGTTAAAAAAAGCCTTTCACATTGAACACATCAAAGTTGGGAACCTGTTTGGAACAATAACAATGCTGACAATAATACGTTCGCACGTGCAGGATTCATTTCAACACAAGACGAAGGCGATAACGCCTTCTTTGAATGAAACAAGGCGTCCATCGAATGGGAAGCTCCCGTTTGACGCTTTGTGAGGATGTTAGCTTAGCCGTCTGGCTAACGACATGATAATAGAACACACCCCTCGTCTCCCATATATATGACGTCGTGTGGTTTCTTACCTTGCGGCTAAAACGAACCCCGGCCGTGGACTATTTGACCAAAGACGGGTAAATCGTGGTGAAACAAGACAAGCCACAGTGGCTTAAGTACGTTGCACCTCGCCGAGCATGTCGCTGATGCTGCCGAAGAGCGAGAGCGGAGGGCGGCTCCGTACGTCTGGATCAGGTTCCTATCATCTCCCTAAGCGACAGCACTAAATAAAGCGATGCATCATGGGAAACCGCGAGAGACCATCTCAGGTTAAAGTATTTGAGGTCACTTTGCGATGATCTTATTGAACAAAAACAACAACACTATAATTAGATAGCCCACATAAGTGTAGTCAGCTAAAGTGACAATTATTTAACTTGATATTGTGAGGGCTTCCGATTTGCATTGGTCAGCGTCATTGCCATAACAACACTGTCACGTGTTCAAAAGTGATGATAGCGCGCCACCTAGTGGTAGTATTGGGTTTTGTAAGTAAAATCAGTGGCCGGAGTTGCCCTGACGTTTACAGTACCTAATTACGAAATGTGTGTTTTAATGTCAAGCTTACGTTTCTTTATTTGCCAAATATATGGTATTCCATACATAGCGCTGCCTATATAATGAAACTGTACATTTTAAAATACTATTTGAAATGATATAAAATGGTCAATGTCTCATTAAATGGTGTATACAGTACTGTATAGCAAATTAGAGCAATCTGATCTCCAGCCGTCCGGTGCGGAATTTGCATGGCGGTAACCCGGCTTCCTGCGACATTCCAGAAACATGTATGTTCGGTTCATTAAATTCTCTAAAACAGTGGTCTCAAACTCAATTTATTACGGTAACCACTTGAGATTACTCCGGGTGTGTATGGGCCAAACCATCTATTCGACAAAATAAGGATTAAATTATTCACAAAAGCAAAACGAATCCAATTTTTATTAATAACATCTCAGAACTTTATCAGTTCTTTCGAACATGAACGATAGGTGACCCGGACCTCTCTCTCATCTCCTTGCCAGGCTACAAACTCCTCAGCAAGACGACTGTAGTTGAGAAATGACGTCAGATTTCTTGAGCGCTCCAACTTCCCTCTGTGCATGAAGACATGTCAGAGTTTTCCTGTTTGAGAAATTATATGCTCTCGTCGCCAAACTTTTTCATGGCAGGGTTGGAAAATCGCCGGCCAATTGCAGGTCACATACAATATCATAGGGAATGACAACTAGTCACAATCATATTCACACCTTTGGACATTAGCGTCGACGAACATCATAGTATGCATAAAAAATGTGTGTGAAAATATTATTGCAATTTGTGTGAGACTGAAGAACTGTACAGCTGTGTATAGTACAACTAATTATACATATTTCTTACCTGTAATGGGAATGAAAACAAAAGATGACTTGTAAAAGACAAGAAAGTATTTTTTATTACTTCACACCATGACTGACAAGAAAGTATTGTTTATTACTTCATGCAATGTTCATCAAGAAAGCATACTGTATCTACCTAACTCAAATCAAGCAGCTTACTTCCAAAGGCACAGTATTTGGCTTCGTCTTTGATTACTAAATAGAAACATATATACTGTACTGTTTATATTTAGAACATTGTCATGTCAGTCAAGTGTACAGTTAGCAGCCAATTTGTTCACCTAAATTGCAATCATGGGGCTTTCTAATGGGAGCCACGGGGGTAACCAGAAACAGTTAGGGGGATGTTGGCCTCCCATTGCCTCCCCGCGAGAACCGTCAGTGGTAGGACTCGAGCCCAGAGGATCAAATGCTGCAAATAAACAAAGGCTGCCGTTTATACGTCTCACGTCGGGTTTTTAGTGCCTTTGAGATTTCCAGTGATGTCGGGTCTGGTCTACTCATCCTTCAGTTCATGGCTCCAAATAAAACAGAAGAGGTCTGCCAAACAAAACCAAGTGCAGAATTATTTTCTACCGTGCGTGTCCAGACAAAATACAAGGAAAAACCATAACCCTGAAGTTTTTGCAGATTGGGGAAATTCCCATCAACGCATCGTCAAGGTTCAGTTTAATCTTGCAGGGGTCAGCGTGAAGGTCTTCTACCAACAGGACAGCTACCTACTCCACAGCTTCGTACTCCACAGCCTGTTTGAGCTGAGCACATTTTTTTAAATTTTCACTGCCTTGTCAACAGGGACGTGGGGACTGAGGTGGTCGAGTCCTGAGGGCCTCACGGAGGGATCCATGCTTGACTATCCTCTTTCAAAAGAAGGCTGAAGATGACCACGAAACAACACCCTGGCCCAGCTGCTTGAATGGAAACTCAACACCAGCTGTGCTCCATGAGAGTCACCCGCACAGGAAAGCCATGGATTACTCACGTCTTCTTCCTCAGCCATCCTCAGTGAGGCCGCTGACATCCTTGACTGCCAGTTGACACCAAAGACGAAGGATTTGCATTGTCTAAGAAACAAATGCACTCTTAACGTAAACTCTCCCAACTACTTTCGCTATTTTGGATATCACAGAAGTACCTCAAGCCTAAGATGCGACTGCCTCCTGATGATTCCTGCAGTGCATATTGTGCTGTTTAGTGGCAAATGGGATTGAGTTTCTTTTCAGGAAATTCTTTCCATGCTGTATTTTCATTGAGGCAAGGGCACAGCTTTGCCTTGAAATTCTACGACAAGTCCCCCCGGGTGCGCAAAGAAAAGAGCCTTTAACTGCCACTCACTCCAGCGTATTACCATGACTGACACCTTGCCAGAATGACTTCATGCTTCCATTAATCAAAAACAAGTTGTAAAGCAACATTCTCACATATTTCCGACATACTTCTAATACTCTACACTGCGCACATGTGCCTTGCTCTGACGAATGCGATGTGAAAATTGAACTTGGATTACAATGCTGCATCAAATTGGTGCAGCTGTCACAAAAACAAGACCTACCACGTAGCACGTGGCTAACTGCATGGGACATCAAGTTTGACTCCACAAAAGGTACGATTCTGTGTGCGGCATCCAGCATGTGACCGTGGTGCACGATGAAAAAAAATAAGAGCTGTCAAGGTTGACTCGCACTGACTCATTCACGCAAACTTGACAGATGAAAAAGTTGGAATTGGAGGTTGTGTAAACACGCTTGCTGTCTGCTTGTTGACCCCGCCTCAACTGCTGAGAGGGCAGCTGCTGACCTGACGGGGTGCAATGAAAAGGGCCAGAAACAACAGCCACAAACCATCATCTGCCCACAAAATAGCTAGCAAGGTCTAACTGGGAGTTGTCCAGAAATAATTGTGTGGTCGAATGATGCTGCATGGACAAAAGTATTGGGTCACCATAACATTATATGGACAAATATGGATGGTCACTAATGTTGCACAAGAGGGTCTGGACCACAATCTTTATTCAAGTTCAGCACAAAAAACACTTTGATGGGATTGAGGTCAGGGCTTTCAAGTTCTTCCACATCAAATGCACCCAAGCAAGATTTTCCAGACTTTGCTTTGTACACTGCGGCACAGTCATGCAGAAACAGAAAAGGGCCTTCTCCAAAGACAAATTCATCCTCATGAATTGATGATGACCTGAGTCCCAGGACAAAAAAAACAAAAACGGAGCAGCGGTTCATCTGTGAAGACTTGCACTAAGAAATGTGAGCTACACGCTTCATGGCCTGCTGCGGACAAAAAAAAGGCAAACTAGTTGGAGAGCTGATTTCTGACTACTGCTGAGGTGCCCTTGAGCTAGGCAGCAACACTCCCAGTCAGCACTGTTTGTGTCCCGCTTCTCACTGTCGTCTCTCCTTGCATGCCCACATGTGTGTGTTTCGATTCTCTGCGGCTTAGAGGAATGTGCAGAGGAGACTGGAAATTATACTTGATTGCATTATATCAACAATAATCCTATACGGATAAAGTCAATTATGTTTTTTTGCGGTAAACTACTGCAGATTTTCTGTCATTGTTTTAGTTGCCATATCGAAATGTGTTTTGGCATGACATTTGGGATCATTTCATTTCACAATACCAGAAGTGTAAGTTGTGGTGAAAGTTTGATTCTGCTCATCCAGTTTGTGAATGTCATTTGAAAAGTGCAAATCCAGGCACATCAAGAAAGGCGCAGTTGGAATGCAGCAAAAGGAGCAATCGGGCTTGTGCACATTCCTCTAAGCCACATCTTCTCCTGGCAGCTCGTGCCCGATAGCTCTCCCAGCTCCGTGGGCTCATGTGTTGGGTTTCTCTAAATATTTTCTAATGCCACTGAAGAATGTTCTAATGTTGTTGAAATAGCAGAGCTCTTATTTTTTTCTTTCACAGGATACTTGATGAAGAGGCTTCGGGACTGGCCTATCGTTCTTCTCCTAAACCGGTATGCAGTATTTCCCTCTGAGAATTCACCATTCAGCTTACACAAGCACACACATGCCCGAGTTAAATACAATACGTGGGGGATTGGATAGCAAGCATTAAAGTCATAAATGTCATGATTTATTTCTTTCGCTGACAGAAATATTTGCGACTGCGTGAGCTTGAATGAGTACATTTGGCTAAAAATAAAGCTGCAGTGTCAGAGTTTCTTTGGCCCGGTAGGTTTTCTTGCCATTGGACAGAGTAGGTCAACGGAGCCTCTGTGTCTGCACTCCAACCATCATATATTCCGCTATTTTTCATGCATAAATAAACAGAAGCCACTTTGTCTGGCCTCACCATGGCCCCACATTAAGGCTAGTACACCAGGGATGATTCTAGGATCAGGGGTGTAGGGGTGTTGAGGACCTACCCAGGCCCGATACGGTTCACGGTTTCGTACACTTCAACGCAAATGTACCCATCCCACACTACCTACTGCAGTACTCTTACCATACTAAACATCGAGCCTCATTGCATGTGCATTGGGTATCCCTGACACTGCTGTAGGAATACTGAAGCCTCAGTACTACCTTTGTAATTACAGACTACATTCATTCAAGTACGTTTGAAATCTTTTACGGGGGTGAGCATGGAGTATTTGATCACTGTGAATACCAAGAGTGTATCTGAGTTTGACTTGAGATAATTAACCAAAGAATCAACAGTGACACCACAATTATTTGCAATCGTCAACCATTATTGTGCTACCCCCCCCGTCCTGTAAATTGTATATGCATGTGATTTCATCTATTTGAACAAATCAAAATGCGCATATTTGTTTTTATTTTATTTTTCAACTTTTGACAAACTTTGAATCATTTTAACCCTTTCAGGTACCCTGTAACCTGGTAACATGATAAACTATCCACTGTAGTAACCGCTGTCCATGAAAGGGTTAATAAAGTCCTCCAGTTATACTTCTGTAACATACTTGTATGTCTGAGGAATGAAGACAATGACACATACCATATTCTGCCTACTTTCTATGCTTTCAAGTCCCCTTCTACATACAGTACTGCATGTTGGGGTCTTCTTGAAACACATCATCAGACAGGTTTTCCACGTTCGCACCGTACAGAGCCACCAGGGGAGGGGAGGACACATCTGCAGTATCCATGCAGACACACAGCTTGATGATTACCGCACGTGAACTCACTTATTACTGCTGAAAAAATGAAGGGCTGCGTCTGCCAACAAGAACGACAATGTATCAACATGCGCATGTCACGCTTGTGATTGACCGCATATTGAAGATCTGCAAGGACATGCAGAATGCAACCTGTAAATTGCATTCTTGGTGCATTTGAAGTAGCTTGTATGTATCAGTAGCACTTCCGTCATATTGTAATCTGAGTACAGTATTACCTGCCAGATATCTTGCTGCAAACTGGAGACCAGACACTAGCTGTGGGCTGTTTCAGGTGCAGCCTATAGCTTGGAGAGGGATATTTACCTTTCTTTCTGAAAAGAGGGAATGAGGAAACCAAAATTGCAATAAATGGCTGTTTGTTCAGCAGTTGTTTGGTCAGGTGAACAAGCCTTCTATATAATTTTCCCCCACTCCCAATTCAGGATTTCGAATGTAAGTGCTAGAAAATTAGCAGTATAGAGAAACTGTCAAATCAGGAATAAAATCGCCCTTGTCTAGCCAACATGTGTTTTACTCGGGCTTCATTTTCCAGCTTATGCCATGGTTTAGTTGATAAAAAATAATTATACGGTATATATTTTTTTAAATAAAAGACTGCCTAATGTACTTGGAGTTATAAACACTTTTAATTAACCACTACTTAAGACGTTCTCTTCCCATAATTGGGGGTTGGCAAGTTGGGCCAAGAGTCTAGCCGTGGGAGGAATTCAGCAGAAATAATAATAAAAAGATGTTTATGAATGCACGTCGATACATAACAAGCAAACGGCTACGGAACATTTTCCACACTGAATGTGAGCCAGAGAGGGAAGTCAAGTGCAAATGTGAAACAAAGCTGTGAAACTGTACTATTCATACGCGTAAAGGGCAAAACTTTGAAGAGGTTGATAGAAAACATTGTAGGGTAGCTGTGGTACCTTCTGCTTGAAAATGACAATTCAAATAATCTTGAATACATGTTGACACCGAGGCAAAGCTATTGACTTTTCTATAAATGAGACAGAGTGACTTACATTTCCTCCCTTTTTACCCTTTGGACACAGGATGCCTTGCTCCGCTTTTTATGCACATTGTCTTCGATGTATAGATCGATATAACCAAATAGACAGATAAAGAAAGAAAGCCTAGGAAAATACAGGCTTGTTCAAACATGTGCAATCTGTGTCAAACACAGGCAGTTCCCTCCCAGTTACATCAGAATCAATTTCGAGTGACTTTGTTGAAAGACTCCAGCGGCATGAGTGTAACCGTCCCCCAGTTTGACCCTAACCAGAATCCCAGACTTAATGGTGACACTTGCTGGTCTTCATCATTTGTTATATTTTGTCCTGAGAGTCTGGAATTTATCAAGGATTGACCCAGAGAGGTTTTTTTTTTTTGGGGTCTTGAAAAAAAATAACATCAACCATTACAGATTGCTGAAGTCCAAAACTAAATAAATAAAGAAACATTGTAACATTTACAAAAGTAGTCTCTGTTTGCATCATATACAGTCCCCTCTTACCCCCAAAAAAGTGAACAAAGGGTTTGAATGTGTCAATAAAGCCACAGCCGTATGAACTGCGTCAAATGGGTAGAGATGAGGTAGACACAGGAGACGGGCCATATCGCCAGTCGAGGCAGAGGGGTCATAGAAGGGCAACAACCGACCAGCAAGACCATTAGTCCAGATTATCAGAAACAGACACCACGTCTGCCATCCACAAGTAGGGCCTGCCGTGCTCGCAACTTGGCCCACGTGGCCCGATTTGCCCTTGCCAGAGAACACTACAATTGGCAGATGCTCCATTTGCTCTTGTTCTCTCCACAGATGGAAACTAGTATGCGTAAAACACAAGGCATATGAAAAGTTGTTTGAATATCTCTTCAATATCCCTGATATATCCAGCATGGGGTCCATGTACTATGCTCTTTGTTCTCACTCAGAACACAGTTCAACAGACTAGTAGAACAACTGTATCTCACTACTAATGATTTTTTTTTCTCCACCGCTGCCTCCCACTACTCTATGACATTTCTGCATACTTGTGGGACAGCTCTGACATACTGACCATCGAAAACTATTACTGAGGCAAAACTACACTAGTTGAGATCTGTAGGCTACTAGTACTACGAATGAAGCACTAGATCAGGGGTGTCAAACATACGGACTGTGGGCTGGAACCGGCCCCCAAGCAGGTTCAATCTGTTGTGAAAAAAATGCATTAAAGACACAAAATGAATATTTTTAATAAAATGCAATTCATGGAAAACCGTTTTGATCAGAGAAGAAAACAGCAGTCTCAATCTGTCACTAAGACAGACCCAACACATCAGACGGTATCAATGCGCCAATGCTTCTTGATACCAAAACAAAGGAAAGACATGATATTTCGGTTATTTATAGCAGAGTATGGTATAATGTTAATGGTCTGGCCCACTTGACATCTACCGAGTCCGTATGTGGCCCACAATGTGAAATGAGTTTGACACCCCAGCACTAGATGTTAACAAATAAAATGTTACAATGTCACTCGTTGTCCCAGACATAGCATGCAATTGTCAACTAGTGCACAGTTTTTCCTCACTGGTATATGTAATTATCCTACTACACTACAAAAGTTGTCCTATAGTGATAACAATGAGTGCACTTGTAAAGTACATGGACCCAAACTCTGAATCCAATCCTTATTAAATCAATAACTGGGCTTAGTTTGGTTCTTCAGTAATTTTTGTCTCAACTAGATCACGGTTACTTAACATTTTGCATAAGGGACTGAAGTGTTCGCTTTTTTTGTTTTCATGATCAGTAGTTGACTCGTTCAGGTTTAAAATGTGCAGGACGAAGCTGCAGGTTTCACTTTTTTGTATCTTGTCTAGAATAAAATAGTAGTGTATTGTACTAAGTCTTCCATCCCATTTACGTTGTAAAAGAAACCTTTGGCTCTGAGAAGTATTCTGTATTCATCAATGGAGAGACCTTTGACATAAAATAACACCGTGGTCCTTTCAGACACACCTAAACATACAATCACTCACACCACAGGGCTTTGGCATCAGTCGCAAAGCGTTTTTTTTTGGTGGGGGGCGTGAGTAACAGAAACCATATAGGCTGTCAACCATAAAATACAAAGAACATAAACCCAAGGATGCAAATAAGGCTATAAAATAAATTTCTGTGGTCTTGGCAGCCTTGATAGAAAGAATCTTTTGAGTCAGACAGCAGTTTCCTGAGACTAGACTGCATCCACCATTTACAAATTCAAAAATCTCCATGTATTTTTTTTGTACGCATAGTGCAAACACTCTAGGCTATTCAATTCTGATGTGTAACCACAACTAATGCACCAAACAGACGAAAATTTACGATACAGAGAATTATTGTGTGCAAACCATTGCTTACTCGAAGGGGGCGATGCCTCGGCCGCCCCTCCTTCTGAATGTTTGCACAGGTGCACTTATGATGTAGTCCGTATATCATACAGGCACTGTGTGAATGAGCACCGACCCACTTGGAGCACCGTTTGGCATTCGGGCACTGCTGTCACTTTCTTGAGACTATAAGCCAGAGCAACAAATGGCCCCTTGTCACCTTTCGCTGTGCTTTTTGATTCATTGCATGCTCCGGATATTTATATGCATCTGTTTGTATTTGAAAAGTACTGTTTCGTGTATCTATTATTATGTTGGATCCAAATATATTCCAAATGTGGTCCTGCCAGGATTTAATGAGATGTTTTGTAACGGGCACATCAGTTTTTAAAAAATGGCAGATTTTTTTTTTTCTCTAAAAAAATGAAATCTAGGTTAATGTTGCCTGGGATTGGCCTGCAACCAGTCACGGGTGAAGGCTGCTTTTTACCAAAAGTTAGTCGCGTTAGGCTCTATTTTACCCACTACCCTAATGAGGGCATACAGTGCAGAGGACGCCAACGTTTTTGAACGTGATCTACTTCTTGGGAAGTGACAACACAAAGGGCTCCCAGTTTCATATACACTCCTAATGCCGAAATAACAATGTTGCTGAAATGATTTGAAATACAGTTTTACAAGGCAAGGCAAGACAGCTTTATTTATACAGCGCATTGCATACACAAGGTAAAGCAAGCTGCTTCACACGAGCAAAGACCTAAAAATATTTACAAACACAACCATTAACGACATTCAGAAGAAGCAAAGCAACGAAAACAAGTGTTTCTATTCTATTTTGGAATGAGGCCATAACATAAACAGTGGATCAAGGGAAGCACCGTGAATATGGCTGTACTGTAACTCTTCTGCTTGTTACTGTATGTTGCTGGAAGATAGGTATATGAAAATGCAAATTTTTTTGTAAAATATCGCTTCCTCTGTCCAACTATCCATCAATTAAAAAAAAATATATATATATATATATATATATATATATATATATATATATATATATATATATATACACACACACACACACACACACACACACACACACACAAAACACCCCGGTGAGAGTTTTTTAATGAGTAAAACGTTTGCTCAGCACCAAAACAACTTCAATTACTTCTGAAATTCCATCTGGTCAAAATGCTAAGTGACTAACTCTGGGAAACCATCAGCCATAGTGCCTGGTGATGAAAATAGTTAGAAGTGTTTATCTTCCATTACAACATCCATCCATTCTCTACACCACTTCTTCTGTTCTGGGTCACGGGTGGTGGATTTCATCCCAGCTGACTTCGGGTGAAAGGCGGACTGCACCTGGATCTTGTCGCCAGTCAGTGCATGGCACATATTGAGACGGGCAAGACACTTTTACTCCGTCACTGAATGAGAACTGAACCCACACAACCAGCACTGAACGAAGTCAGCCAAACATAAAGGCAACCATTCAGATTCAATTTTCATAACATGTCATAAGAATATAAATAAACAAATACATCGTATTCACCAAAGACGCTTATTTGTAGACAAACTCCATCATCGTCTTTTGCCAGTATCACTGTTGATACACAGTTATGTGGCCACTGTAAAAGTTGCAAATAAATCCTTTACTGCCAAGCCATCCAACTACAAAGCGTTCTCCAACTTGTCCTCACAATGTCTAGGTTTTCTTTTTTTTTTTTAAAGTTCGCCTTGAAAAATAATTTTTAATCATGTGCAGTCATCCGCTTCAGACTTCATGCAATTAGATGATGACCTACTCATAAGTAATCATGCTGGGTTGCTTTCCTGAATCTGAAATATGATTGTTTCATATTCTCAAAATAAATAAATCAATCCATCGCTTCGATGTTACGGCAGTTGCAATCCTGCGATTGAGGGCCTGAGGATATTGACGCCGATCTGGCAAGACATGGAAGCTGAAATCTGGTTGGACATAAAGAATCTAATGATGATGACCCACAAACGATTTCAAGCTGTGCTGCCAAGACGCACCATATTACATGAAGACAAAAGACTGTTGGAAATACATTTATACAATACTTAATTTTATATAAATTCATATAAAGTTTTAAAAGTAGGTCAGTGCTTCTGATACTGTTCAGGCCTGCAGAGAAGACCTTGAAGGCCCTGACAGCATTGCATATACAGTATATTCGGACCAATTAAGTGAAATTAAATAATGTCCTGTTGGAAAATATTGAGAATCACAGCCATAGACGACTGTCCACCACAGTTGACGTGAACCACCTTTGTTGTGAAATACTTTTCTTTTTTTCCTACCACCCTTTGCTTTTTTGAATGATGTTCAGTTTTCATTGGCAGGACATAAAATGTATAGCCAGCGGAGAGGAGGGTTTGTCTTTTGAAGTTGATGAACATCATTTCCTCCTCTTATAAAACAAACCATATGATCTGCATGCCGAAAAGACATAACATATAACGCTGCCCTCCAAAAACAACACACATGTCCAAATCCTGCTTTATTAGTCACCCAGCTGTTCTAGTCATATTCTTCACCGGGACGTGCAGTGACAAGTGCCAGCAAGAGGATCACTGGATCCACGCACCCATCCACGCTTGCTCAGCCTGTTCTCCCCTGACACGTGTGCACCGCAACCTCATCTTGGCAAACAAACGGTTTGCAACACTTCGCTCTCTTTACTGTAACCCCCTCAGGTGTTTCACTTTCATTGCCAATTCCTATCAACTTTCTGGAAAAACTCTTTCTTGACATCACTTGAGTTTGCACAGCCAGTGATTTATTATATTTCAATTCCCCTTACTCATAAGAGTGAAAATATTAAAGATGCATTCTTGGGGAATCTGCACCATACAATATGTTGATACAGTTTGCAGACCCACGGCTTTTCCAGCAACTTCCAACCTTCCAAAGTACCTATTAAAGATCCCTGCAGTACTTACCTCCAGCCCTCTTTAAAGTTTTGGTTCTCTCGTGGCTTTTTTTCCTGCATAAAATATAATAACAGAAATCATAAAATGAAATATAATACAGATTTGACGAACAATGACCGACCTTATCACAAGCTGACCACTGCCACAAGGGGGCTCTTGTCACTTCTAGACTGGACACGTGCACAGCGGGTTCTGATCTGGGCTTTAAGACAATGCAGCAGATAGTATCACTGTTCAAGCACTGCACTCGATTGTAAAGACAGCAAATTGGTCTGCAAATATTACATATTATGGCAAGTGTTAAAATTATGAACTAAACCCTGACCCAGAGTGAGTGCTTGAGGGGGTCGAAGGTCATGGGCATTTAATGACCATTTTCAGCCTTGCTGCCAACATGCAAAGATTATTTTTATACACCAGAGATGGCGAGATTTCTAAATTCCTTGCATTTTTTGATAAACGATGTTAAACTCTTCGAGCGGTTGCTCTCGGAGTTGTTCACAAAGTGGTGAACCTTGCCCCGTCCTGCATTCTGAACGATTGGAACTTTTCAGGGATACCCCTTTAATACCCAATCACCTCATTCCCAATTAGCCCATTCACCTGTGGAAAGTTCCAAACAGGCGATTCCAATCTTTTGTAGCTCCTGCCACAGCTTTTTGTGGAACATGCCGCAGGTATCAAATTCAAAATGATTTGATATTTGCAAAAATTACATTTTGCACAAGGTCCCGACTCCCATCTTGATTGGGATTGGGGTTTGTGTATACAGCATGAAGTAAATGCAAGGCGGGAGATTGATTTTGTATGACAGATTACAGAGTTACGTATCATTGCACTGGGGAATTAAACTTATTTATATATACATAAAATGTATTGCCAGATTAGTTTCTTTCTTGATGAAACTTGTGCTTCTAGTTGCAGTGCTGCAGCTCCAAAAGTGCTGGACTGTATCTTAATAGTCTAAATTAAAGCTGTATATTTGGCAAACTTGAGAGCTGACTGGGCAAAAAAATCTGCTCTGTGCTGCCAGAGGTGGGAGTCCTACTGCTGAGAGCACAACAGCCACTGTCACTCTTGCTTTCTGGATAGAGGTCAAATGATTTGGATGCGTGCCTGTTTTCATTATCCCAAAAAGCAATAGTCTGGCAAAGTGGCATGCCTGCATGTCCAAAAACATGCGACAGTTGGGCATGAAAGAGGGTTTTGTCAGGAATTGAGATCTCCAGTTTGCTCCTTTTAACATTGTACGCGGGCGGATGGGAACACAGACCTCAGTGTGGGGCGTAGTAAAAGGGGCGTTTGGGTTGATGGTGTTAAAGAATAAGTATGGTGGGTGCAGATCAAATTTGGTTGTAAAATCTAAATGCATGACCCGATTAAAAATAAAGTCTCCCGTTACACCGTTCTCCTTGAAAAGATCCAGCTCATCATTACAATCGTGAAACATAAGTCCTTAAAATGTGTGCATTAGTGTCTCCTTTAAATAGAGCTCAGAAATAATAATTGAATCCATAATGCCGTTTTTATATGTCGCATCAGACGTGGATTCTGGATGAAAGCTTTGGGGGAAAATGATATCCAAATTTATAACTGCTTGTGAACATGGCCATTAAAAGCAGCTTTCCATGTCAACATGAAGATTTGGCCTGTGTTCAGTGAAAGGGGTCAGCTGTTAGGATCTTTGATGATTGAAGGTGCACCACAACATACGACAGTCATGAACTGGATTAGTCTTTTCGAGATGAATAAAAGACTTCAGGAATGGGCGGCACAGTGGTCGAGTGGTTAGCACGTCCGCCTCACAGTGCAAAGGTGCAGGGTTCAGTTCCGGCTTCGGTCTTCCTGTGTGGAGTTTGCATGTTCTCCACGTGCCTGGGTGTGTTTTCTCCGGGTGCTCCGATTTCCTCCCACATTCCAAAAACATGCATGGAAGGTTAATTGAGCACTCTAAATTGTCCCGAGGTGTGATTGTCAGTTTTAGCGAATGATTGATCGTCTATGTGTGCCCTGCGACTGGCTGGCAACCGGTTCAGGGTGTCCCCCGCCTACTATCCTAAGACAGCTGGGATAGGCTCCAGCACGCCTCACGACCCTTTGAGGATAAAGCAGATCAGTAGATGGATGGATGGATGGATGGCTTCAAGAATGTGTATTTTTATGAGACTAAACTGTAGGTCAGCATGTTAAACAAAATTACGTGATGGTTCCCCTCAGCCATTACACCAGTGAAACCTTTTTAATGTATAATTGCCTCATCATTTTATTCCTCAAAGGGTGTGCAACAAATGACTGTAGAACGAGTTCAGAAATCAGACGCTCGTGAAAATTGAAATCTGTTGACTCAATTTGCAATTTTGGTCCGAATTTGAGGAAGAAACATGGAGTAGACACACAATTGCTTTAAAAATGATGTGACATGCCAGATGTGGCCCCAAGCCTTGAGTTTGTTACCTGTGCTTAAGTCATCCACGGAGCTGCGCAGAAAGTGCTCCTTCCTGTCTCTTACAGGATGTGGTCCGTCCTGTCTGGCTGCTGCAAAGAAAAGGCCGTCAGCTTCAAAGGCAGGAAAACAGGGTGGGAGGTGGAGAATTAGGCAGGACATGGGCTGGAGGCACAAATAAACCTCCGCCGTGCTCAATGGCCTTTTGAGCTCTCTGGTTTGCATTTACCTGAAGCCAAACAATAATACAGTAGTTTAAACATTGCCATTTGTGCTGTGGTGCCTTTTACTCTTTTTATCGCCGTCGCCTTACAAACAAGGGTAATTCTGATTGGCCTTTGCAAATTTTGACTTTGAAAGTATGCGCAGTTGGCAGGCAAAGGGAGACTCACCCTGCTCCGGTGGCATCTGAGTCATGTTGCAGCCAGAGCCCAGTGTGCCAAGAACAAGTGGGCTGCGCTCACACACATACACACACACACACACACACACACACGCACACTCGCACGCACACATAATGCGGAGAAAAACTGTCAATAAGGGCGGAATAAATGAAGGAAGGTGCGACTCTCTTAATCTCCATGAAGTAATAGACACACGTACTTGTGGCTTTGAAAGCGTTCCAACATTTTACACTTGTCTTGAAGGCTCACTCACATGTTCGGCACATGTTGCAAGAAGCAGAGTAGGATTCAAATAATTATCACTTAAAAGACGAGCCGTCTTCACTGTAAAGCCCTCCGTGCATGTGTTTGGCATTAGCAGTCCTGTGCTCCACATTAGAATAGACATCCTATGATCATTAAGAGAGCCCGAGAGGGAGCCTCAGACATAAGAACGTCTATTTATGAAAGCAGAAAAGACCACAACAGAATAAGTGGTACATTGCATGTTAGAGCAGGAGGTGTAGCGAAAGCTGTCAACAAATTACATTTGGAACTTTTTTCCTCCCTAACCCAGTGACTGTCATGGATATTGTTTTTGATGTTCCTCATGACAAATCCCTCTGTTATGGATGTGCATGATTGAGGACCTAAGTGCAGGGAGCAGGGAAGCAAGGCAGAAGTACTCTGAAAATGGGAATTCAACCCTTTCATGCACCTTGTAACCTGATAACATGATAAGCTGTCCGCTGTAGTAACCGCTGTCCCTGAAAGGGTCCGTCTCAAAAGAACCCAAAGGCAAGCAAGGTCCGTGGATTAAACTACTCAATTAACAAAAGTCCAAAACCACAAGATTCAAAGTAACAAACAACAGGATAAGATTGGACATAACGGTGAGGTGATGACTGACAGGACTGAGACAGATAAACAATCTTCAATACTTTGGATCTTGACAAGATACATTTTGGAATATGAGAAAGCTTAATCTGTTTCTTTTCTTCCGCCGCTTGCAATCTTCAAAAGCCTGTGCATAGAATGGTATTGTGACTCTATTTATCACATTTGTATGTCTACCACTACTTTCCAACTAGTATCCCTTCGTCTTTTGCCTTGTGTCTTTGAAACTTGTGCTATTTTGATTTTTTTTCAAAGACCAACTTTGAAAGCCACATTCGTGGGCACCACAGCTGTGGGTGTGAATGCTCTTGCCTTGTTTACTTGTGTGAGAATATTCCGAATAATATACTGTAGTCAAAACACTGCTATTGTCGGCATTCCATTTGCATTTCCAGTCCTGCTTTCTAGGGAGTTGTGAGGCTTTGTCATTTCCAACCTTCCATTTTCTCGAGCGTTTGTCCTCATTGGAGTCACGGTGCGCTGTAGCCGTCCAGCTGACATTGGGTGAGAGGCAGGGCGCTCCCCAGACAATCGCAGGGCTTTGTAATTTCTGATTTCAAAACTTGCACAACTTCATGTGTGTGTTGCCATCTACTCCCATTATTTTTTTTCCATGCCTAGAAACTAATAAAAACACTTGAGAAAAAAAAATCCTGATGCAGGTTATCATTATTTGTGCATGACAGGGTTCATTAAGTTCCACAGTTGGGTAATCGTATAATTTGTGTCTATGTTCTGCATTCAATTTCATGTTCCTTATCTACAGCCTCTTACTAACATATCTTGGTAATATAAAACAAAACGAGGACATTCCATGGTTCAGCGTTATAAAAATATGCATTCAGTTTGAAAGTGGCCACAGACCACTACATTAAAACGAACTGCGCATTCCAACGAGAACTCAAAAATGTCTCACAATCAACAATTGTATTTGATTATGTACAATTGGGGAGCATAGGAATTAATGCCCTTATTCGGCTGAAAGCTCTGGGATAACTTTGTCTGTCTGTCTGTCTTCATGTGGTTTGCAGAGACTTTTCTGACTAAATATGAAATGGAGCCTTCTGACTCAGTCACAATCACACGTGTCAATAGTCGCCAATGTTGCGTGTGGTGCCACGGAAAAAAAAAAAACTTTCTTCGTTTGCTCTGCGGCTGCGAGCAAGGGGAGTCAGTATTTGTTGGAATAACAAAATGCTCCCCATGCCAGAAAGTACTCATAGATCCCGCCTGTCGGGGTGTCAACATGCCCCGCAAGAATGTGCTGAGCTGCGCCCTGGCCAAGTGTCAGTGTGTGCATGACTTGTGTGTATGTTTATTTGTGAGGCTGTGTCGATGTGTGTGAGGGGAGCTTAGAGTGAGTCAGCTGGAACAGCATGTTTATGCGAAGAAGGTGGGCGATGTGAGACGGGGTTCTCGGTTGTGGACGTCGTTTGCCGCTGAAGGTGGTCAGCTGCTAGTTAACAGGAGCCGGGTGCACTCAGACTTGGAAAAAAGACCGACTACCTGTCGGCTGCGGCTGTCACCACACGACACTTTTGAGGCCTTGTTGCCATGGCAGCAGGTGTCGTTTAGGCAAACAATGAATCACTTCGAATTCAATAAAGACATTCTAATTATATCTTAACGGCAGTTGCTCGGTCTGGAAGGACTTGGCTCGGCCATCTTGGAGGGAAAGAGCAGAAGACCCATTGTGGACCCAGCATGGAAATTGGGAGTGGTGGCTGGAGAAATGCTAGTTTGTTGTTGAGCGAGACACACCCCCTTACGTGACTATGATGCCTTTTACTCAAACTTTTCTTTATTACTGTGCGCGTGTCCATTTACAGCAATTGTGCCAACACCCACCCAGTGCAGCTGCGGTGGGTGATACCGCAACTTTAGCCACTTTGGCGGGTGCAACAGATTATCTTTGATCCGTGTGGATTACTCTCCATGCACAGTTTGGCACCAAAAAAAATATTTCAGGGTGTTTTATTTTATCTTGCTTATTTTAGTTGCGGTTTAAACATGCCTTTGTCACAGTAGAGAATGAATCCTTGCATATTACTGTGGAGGTGCCAAATGCTGGGCTAAGCTTGTAAGCAGTCGGCTAACTGATGATCAGATGGGTGCACGGGATTTGACAACCCCCATGATATGGGTTAAAACGGGTAGATTTTGCTGCTTAACTCATATTGCACAAACGCAATATTATTCAGAATGCAATGAAGGGAACGTTTTTGACTTGACTTTCTCTTCAAGCCAAAAACAAAGTGTTATTCAACACAGGATCAACATGAGCATAATTGAATCTTTTTTTTTTCCCTCTCTCGTTTTACAAAGTGCGCCTTACATTTCACCCATGTTTTTTTTCTGAAATGCTAGTGGAATTCCTTAGCTCCCACTTTGCTGGGCAGCTGTTGCAGAGCAGCAGTGGTTCACGTCTGCTGGGGGAAGCCTGAGCAGGCTGATTGGGCCCACACACACAGAGGGAATGAGAAGTGTCATGGCCGGCTTACCATACAAGCCTCCAACGGCCCATGGGGATCAGTCACTGTCTCAGTTGGGAGGGGATCAGCGCTGATCTGTGTGTGCATGCATGTATGCATACATGCGTGCGTGTGAGGAGTCCCAACTTGTTTCCTGGTTCAAGGTTTGTTCGCATACATATGGACCCATAAAGGGCTCAAAATGCTTTCATTCAGGCAGGTTTGTAATAGGAGGAAATACACCAACTGCAGTAAAGGATGCTGCTCTAAACAAAGATTCATTCACAGGCCTGGAAACATGTGTGCAACACATGCTGAGGCTTGATCACAGCCAGAGCCACAGACTGGATAGCCCGCTCAGACCAGGCTACAAACAACTGCAAACAACCACTAACGATTACACACACACACGCACACACACACACGCACGCGCACTCATATAAACATATTTACACACGCATGCACGCGCACACACACACATTTTTGCACCAAACTCCATGTTCTCCCAAATTTTCATCTACCACAGGAAGTTGATACATTCTCATGTTGCTTGCTGTTTTCAAGGTAAAACCCAGTGCTTGTGGGCTTGTGTATGTGAATGTGTGTGTGTGTGTGTGTGTGTGTGTGTGTGTGTGTTGAGTGATATCCTGTGGAGTGCCAGTGTGTGGAAGTGTCTCAGAACACCCAGAGTGCTCAGAGAGCTGATTAGAGTTAATAGCCTATGAAGCGCACAACAGCTGGAACTGCCTTGCTGCCATTCAAACATACGCATGCATGTACGAACCCACCACACACACACACACACACACACACACACACCCTGGTTTCAATGATAGTGAAATGAACACTCTCTACACCAGGCCTGTCATTCCTCTGGACCTCATCTCTTGGCAGGAACTGAAGAGCTGATATGAGCTTGTCTGACTGCTGACTGCTTTATTTCAGGGCTGGGGTTTCCCTGCTTTGCTGGCCTAGCGGTGGAATCTTAAAGATGTGCACGGACATTTCTTTCATTTCGAAAGGGAGGCAAAGTACAGCCCTCCATAGACTCGGCATCGTAAATCCTGAAAAGCATGCGCTGTGATCATCAGCGATCCTTGTTCGTCTAAAAATAAACATGTAAAAATAATTCACAGATGTCAGGTAGGCAAATTTGCGAGGACATCTTTGCCATTTGTCATGCTTGGTTGACAGAAAACAGTATTGAAGTTTTTTCAAAGTAACACCACCAGACTACTTGAGACGGTTGCTCACAATATGTGAGGCCTTACAGAGGTATCCATCCATCGATCATCTAAACCTCTTTAGGCACACAAGGATCACAGGTGTCCTGGATCCTATCCCGGCTATCTTGGGGCACCGGGCGAGGTACAACCTGAACTGGTTGCCACGCATATACAAATAACCATTTGGACAATTTAGAGTGTTTAATTATCATCACGTTTTTGGATTGTGGGAGGAAACCGGAGTAGCTGGAGAAAACCCACGCAGGCATGGACAGAACATGCAAACTCCTCAGAGGAAGGCCAGGGCCCGGAATCGAACCCTGTACCTCTGCACTGTGAGGTCAACGTGCCAGTCACCCACTGTGCCGCCTGCCTTATGGAACAATAAACTGTGGCCTTGCGACAGCGGGCGCTGTGCACCAGGATTGGCCGGGAAGAGGATCAGCCAGCGGGGATGGCACCAGCACAAACATTTTCATTTGGTCCTCCTTGACTTGCGCTTCTCCTGCGCAGGTAACTCGAAATCAACATTTATTACAGACACAGCAGTATCAGAATGTTTGTACCGGTTCCACCCGATTCCCGGTTATCGATGCCCAACCCTACTGTTCTCCCAATAGCCCCAATGATTTCATTCCTATTAGCGTCCCCCAACTCTACAAGTGCCCCCCACCCAAAAAAAAATCTCAGCATCAATTTTTCCTCAAATGACCATGATTGCTTCGAGTAACATTAGCGCTTCTGATTCACTTGTTGCCAGTAATGTACCAATAAATGTACCGAACAAGACTCCTGATCAAACGACCAAATAAGGTATTAATGATCATGTTATTAGTCGATACATTTATTAAACGACTTGATGAAATTAATTACCTGGCAACAGTCGAATGAGAGCAGCTCTTTCCACTTAAAGCACTGACCGGAAGTATTTGTTTTAAAAAAGCGCAATCTTAAATATCATGTTTGCGGCCTATATTTTGCTGACTTAACAGTGTTTGATGAATCTGCCTTGACGAAGTGGGAAGTGTCTCATCCCATGTTATCTAGACTGGCCTATTGGGTCTCTTTTTATCCATTTTAACTCTTCACGTTCGGTTGTGGTCTTATAGGCGCATTCGGTTGTAATTTTGATTTGAGGGCTGCTGCACTCAGTAAAAGAGACTTCCAGTAAGATGTCAGATGTATAACTGCAGCGGGAAATCTGGCGCCATCTTCGACGGCGGATATGAAACCCTCAGGCAGGAGGAACCGGAGAAGGATTTTGTTCTTTTTGGCATCCTAGATCCTAAATCGCCCTCAAGTTCTTATATAGTGGTGCAGGTTGACTGATGCCCTCACTAGGCACCGTCAGGAAAATGGAAACAGTGAAAAACAGTTGAATTCGATAGCTCCACAATTGAGTACGACATAGTTCTCTGTCTTTGCACCTGTCTTCAGCAATGATCTTCAATCGTGTATCATGTTTTTAGAAACAAAACTCGCATTTTGCAGGTTCTTCTAGCATGTCTGCTGGTGGCGGGAGGTTCACATAGCTTGCATTTAGGGACCGGGCATCTCTGGTTGGTAACGCTCACCTCGCTTTCAATAGCACGATAGTGGGCCATAATCACAGCTTTACAGGGTGAACCGCCACCAACAAAAACATCAGCACAGCTCCAAGCGGCAGTTTTGTGAGCAGGCTGTAGAGAAGGTGAGAGAATTAATATAAATCTTAAATTAGTGTTAAATACACAGTTTGAACTTCAATTACCTTAATCGAAAACACGTGGCGGGTCATAAACATAGAGAAGCTGTTGATTCACACGGCGTGAGATGGAGGAGGAAAAAAAAAAAAGGAAAACGTTTCTATAATAGTTTGTAAACCAAATCCAATGTCAAAGGCTCACACATTGAAAGGTAATTCCCGTGGTTTGTGGTATTTTCAAATGCCAAAGGCTGGGGCCCAAAGGTGGCCTATAAGAAAGTGTAACCACATTCGGCCTGTGCCAAGAAATCATCTATGTTATTAGGAAACCCAGTACAGTAAAATCTGGAGCGTGCAGAGTTTGAACTATCAAACAAAAGCACGACACATTTCAACAGCTCCTTTCCACTTGCCATGAACTTTTTCAATAATTGACTCAGAATTTCACTTTGCCATTATTTTGCTCACTTAACTTGTATCATGACAATTGCATTCATTCACAAGGTACCGAAAATTCTGGTAATTTCGCTCCCTTCGGTTGCAGATCGCCACGTTGCAAACTAGGCTACGATTACTGTACAGATATTGCACTTTTGCACATTTTTAGTTTTGAATGTTTTTTCGGTATGTTTTATATTCGTGTTCATATCCTAAATGTATAATTTTTGTATGATGCTTTTATTCCTGATAATACTAGAGTGGCAATAATTACAGGCTTGTGTGTTTTAATTCAAATTTTGAGCAGTCCTTTTCCTGGAGACGGGAAAGATTGTTATATTTATTTTTTGTTTGTTTGGTTGGTTGTTTGGTTTTTCTGGGATGGAGCAATGGCTCCACAGTGACTGAAACAGTAAAAAGGAAAATAAATAGCCTCAACATAATGGGGAATTCTTTTGAGTCTCATATTTCTGTTTATTTTCACGTCTGTTTGATAGTTAGCAGGCTACTTCCTTGTTCCTGATGACGGTCTTGATACTGTGCCTGGTGGATGTTAAAAATTGAAGATACGTTCCTCCAAAGTTTGTGTGTGTGTGTGTGTGTGTGTGTGTGTGTGTGTGTGTGTGTGTGTGTGTGTGTGTGATGATCGAGACTGTATCATTTGCATTGTGGTGGTGTTGGGCAGGTGCTGCTGGATTGGTGGGGCGGGTGGTGGGGGGGCAAGCAAGTAGTCAACCAACACAGAAAGCATCCAAACAGTATACTGCTGTGATGTTGTGCTTGACAGGGGCAATATTAGCGCAAGCACTGTAACACAAGGTTAAATCAGAGCGCAAGTATGGTAGCGGAATGAAAGACAGCGGCGTTGTTTACGACTCGAATAGTGGACCGAACATTGATAGTCTTGGAGGAGGATCAAAGTTGCATTTGTGTTGCTCCTTGGCGGGGCCAAAATAGGGCAAGCCATGCATGACTAATCCCGTATATGCACGGTGTATGATGGAAGACCACAAGGGTAGAGCTGCGCAGGGGCTGAAGGGGAGGAAAATGTCAGGCATGTCATCCACCGGGCTCTGTGACACTAATCAGGCAAATATCCTTGAAGTGCAGAACTTGAGATGAAACCACAGAATGTCTGGAAGGAATTGACTGCAGGGGGAAAAAGTAAGGTAAGTGAAGGTACAGCATCACATCTGAAAAGGTTAGGAGAATTTACTTTATATAAAGACACTGATTACTGTCCAGCGATGAATTAGCCTGTGTGAGTGGAACGACGCATTTCTGTGACTGGGGGGGGAAAAAAAAGAAGGATGTTGAGCTGCGGTGGATCGCCGCGTTTGTGAACGTGTCCACAAGGCCGGGGCCCTTGCTTTCCTGCCACTCTTCAACCCCTGTGAATTGTGGCCCATGGGCAGAGGAATGCTTTCTTGTTTCTGCTTGAAAACCGCAATGGAGGTACTCAAGCAATTTAAAGCATGGCTCTAATCTATTAACTCATATGTTTCCAATAAGCGTGCGCTAATTAATGGCCCTGGGGAAAATGAGAGGCCGCACAAATGAGCAGCTTAAAAAGAAAGAGGGAAATGCAGGGAGAGGATGTGACACTCCTCTATTATTTTGGTTTTAGCATAGCGTTCCAGCAATAACAAAAATCCTTTGTTCAAAAATCATTTACACTTTCACCGTGATTTGATTACAGGCAATTGGCTGTACAGTATTTGTTTGCTGAGTGGAAAAGCAAACAAGGGTGAGTTTCCCCTGTGTTTACTTTAACATGGGGGCAGAATATTTCGGTATACCACTTATAACAGCAATTTTCTCAATCCCGGGAGCATGCATGGGAATGATTAAAGGGGAAAATGTGCACCGTGGTGGCCACAGTTAATCTGGCAATCAGCAAAAGGAAAATGCTGGAGAGGTTGGTGGGGTTTTTCTTTAGTGTAGCTTTGATTGCACCTGGGCTCATCGTGCTCTCTTTGGAAATATGTTGCAGAGTGTACAGTGACCTTTTCGTAAACGTGCATTGACACATTCAAGGGAGGAACAATAGATTGCCTTTACTATATATGCCGTCGTACAGTCATCAGCCATGAAAGCGGAAGTTATACTTTCCCATACCTTGATTAAATCCGCATTTGCCGTCTGGGACAACGTTTAATCAGGCCAGTGTGCATCAGGTAGCAAAGATAAAGTCTCCTTCTGTGACTCTCATCTCCCATGCACGGTCGATCCTTCAACATCTGTTCCAAACACGCCGGAATGGAATCTGTGTTTGCACAGCTGCCTGCTTTCTCAATCTTTCTCCAGTTCTCAGACACCCACTACAGGGGAATAGTATCACAGAAGCTTCCAGGTAGTCAAGCTTCTTCTCCGTAGTGCAAGTCGCGAGTAAGCGAGCTCCTCCATGACCATCGCCTGACTTGTCGGGCGGACGTCCGTTCTCATGGTCGGACCGGACAAATCTTGTTGACAGAGGAAGCTGAGGCTGTTCTCATCGGGAGCTCAGTCAATGTTTTTTAAAATATAAAAGCAGATCAAATTCATTGAAAAGAAATGACATGGCTGCTTCCATCAGCAAGAGGGATTATTAGGCACTGGTGTTAACACTATAATACTTGGAAATGGGATTACATGAGTACTAATATTTCTTCTGCCTGCAGAATCGAATAAGATCGAAAACCAGACTTGAGTCAAGAACTTTGCCTTTCCAAAGATAATATTACTTGACACTGCCAGAGAGCTATTCATTTTATCGTATTTGTTACCGGTACTTTTGTCTTCAATCATGTGGTTGCGGTTTATATCATTTTGGGAGCTATGTTATTCGCCATATTATTATATTATTAGTTAATTTGATGAATTGATGCCATTTTTGTCTTGAGTCTCATGAATTGTGCAGGCGTATGTTGTCGTGTTGATGTTGTTGTTTTTTTGTTGTTTTCACGTCACACATTACACTGGTAAATGGCACATTTTAATCAGAGATGTATGTGTCACTAAATGTATTTTTGTTACTTATTTAAAAAATATATCTTTACTTTTTTCCTTGCACCTGAGGGTTTTGAGATATACTGTGTATATTTCCGTTGTGAAACAACTCAACGCGACTTAAAGCACACTATTGCTCTCCACCACTTTTACACCTGCTGATGTCACAATCTGCTAGAGCAGTGGTTCTTAACTTGTTAGAGGTACCAAACCCAAACAGTCCATATGCGCATCCATTGAACCCTTAGTGAAAAATAAAAATATGATTCAAGACGTGTTCCTTCAGTTTTGCCGGTGCGAGACGAGAGTTGCTCGACTTGGCATGACAAATCATGCAGCTAGGACGTCGAGTCCCATCACGATCTGTGATGGATGTGAATCCGTATTGTACATATTCGTCCGACGACTTTCTTTTTTTACTCGACATATCATGCGTTAAAACAAAACAAACAAACAAAAAAAATCACACATTGACTACTGAGCAAACTGAATTTTCTGCAGCACTGATTGGACAAGCAATGTTATGTGATCATCTGCAGTCAGTGATGGCCAAGCGGGCGTGTCATAACTAAATGACATTTTGAGTCAGGTGTGTCTCAACCTCCATGGCAGAGGCTCCGTCGAACCCCTGAGACTGATTCACCGAACCCAGGTTAAGAACCACTGTGCTCGAGTGAGTGAACATGCAATGTCGTGGTTGATGTTTGAGATCTTAGTAACTCAGGCCCCATACCAATAATTATTTCTCATCGGTGTATTTTTGGAAAAAAAAAAAAAGCAGGCCACCGATATATTATTATTATGACACCTGGGGGAAATCCTTTACATTGTGGAGGAAACAAAAAAATACATTGTGTCTCCTTTAACATTTAGATGAAGCCAAAGTATTTTAATGCCTGCCTAAGCTTTCAATCGTGTGAACATCCTCAACAACATCAATCATCTCACTGGTGTCGTTCATGAATATTAAGTGTCACAAACGAAGCGATAACGACAGTGCTGTAATAGCATTTGTGCATCTCCAGGAAAGATTTACTGCTGCACTTCTGCCACCAGTAAAGGCACATCACACACCAAATTCTTCATTGAAATGTCACACATAACACAGCAGGGGGACTCGCAGCTGGTGCACATGTGTGTAGTGTTTCTTTACAACGACAGTACTGGTGTAGGCGTGCTTTTTTTTGGTTCTCTCTGCCGGTCAGTGTGAATGATGACGTTTTTTGGTCATCTGGATGGTGAACTTCTTCTAATTGTAACAGTTACCGTTGAAGTTAAAGAGGAAGGCAACCCCAAAATGTTCTACTCAATAATATTTTCTACGTGCCACCATGAGTCTAAACGCGACAATCTGATTCATATTGCGTTTGTGGAATAGGCGTTGCGCAGCAAAAGCCACCCATTATTAGCCATCTCAGGGGGCGGACATTTTGCCGATTGCTGTCGACTGAAAATGACATCACAGTTGCTTAGGGCTCACGTAATGAACAATTAACGTCTCACCGGTTTTCTGAAGCTGAGCCATGCAATATTAATCAGAATGCCTTGTTTAGACGAGTAAAGGCGCATAGAACATATTAAGAAGGGGACCACTTCGCCTTTAAGTATGAAGGGTAGACATGCGGTATATTTGAGGCTACCACATCAATGATAAGCTCAAGATGAAACGATGTTGGAAAGATTACAGTGTAGAATTGACGATCCAGATAAAATACTTGGCATTGAGAAACTCACAGAGAGCGACAGGAGACAAGTTGGGTAACACATTGTATTTTGGGTCGGCAAGTTTAAAAACATGAAAGCATCCATCAATCATCTCCAGATACTCAACTGCTGAACAGTGGAATGTTCTTGCCAGAGCTAGCTGTTAGCACATTTGCCTAAATTTCTTGATAACAACTCTAGGATATGTAAACAAACTCACTCACTCCCTGTCTTCCGGAGTAATTAATTAATTAATTCATTCATTCATCCATCTTCCGAACCGCTTGATCCTCACTAGGGTCGCGGGGGTGCTGGAGCCTATCCCAGCTGTCTCCGGGCAGTAGGCGGGGGACACCCTGAATTGGTTGCCAGCCAATGGCAGGGCACACAGAGACGAACAACCATCCATGCCCACACTCACATCACACCTAGGGACAATTTAGAGTGCTCAATCAGCCTGCCATGCATGTCTTTGGAATGTGGGAGGAAACCAGAGCACCCGGAGAAAACCCACACAAGCCCGGGAGAACATGCAAACTCCACACAGGGAGGCCGGAGCTGAAATCGAACCTCTGCACTGTGAAGCCGACGTGCTAACCACTGGACTACCTGGCCGCCTCCGGAGTAATTCTTTGAGCTAAAAATTATTCATTGATTTTCCGAACGGCTTGATCCTCACTAGTGTCGCGGGAGGTGCTGGAGCCTATCCCATCTGTGTTCGGGCAGTAGGCGGAGGACACCCTGACCCGGTTTCCAGCCAATCGCAGGGCACACAGAAACGAACAACCATTCTCACTCACACTCACACCTAGAGACAATTTGGAGTGTTCAATGAGCCTGCCGTGCATGTTTTTGGAACGTGGGAGGAAACCGGAGTACCCGGAGAAAACCCACGCAAGCACGGGGAGAACATGCAAACTCCACACAGGGAGTCCGGAGCTGGAATTGAACCCGTTACCTCTGCCCCGTGAGGTCGACATGCTCACCACTCGACTACTGGGCCACCCAAAAATGATTCAACTAAGAACATTTCTAATATTCCTGTTGAGAAGTGAAAGGATGGCTCTTTTGTCGAAGTGTTATGTTGCAATGTTTCTTCCACTCATACCTATGTGAAAACGGCTCAACTTGTTTGCATAGATCCCAAGCACCCATGCCGATTCCGCATTCATCCCCACACAAAAACCCAGTCAAATGGAGAAGGTTGCACTCCTCGTCAATAACAATACAGCATATTTTTAGATGCGGCCACTGGTCCCCTAGTTGGTGCGGCTCCGTTTTATTTATAGACGGGCTCGATTTAGAATTCAGTTCTACATTTGACATGGCATGTTCTTCTCTTCGGCTCTGTACGTGTCAAAACTCCCCATTAGCCAGCAACAGCAGGTTGGCAGCTGCTTCGTTGCTTTGGCTGCGAGCACAGAAACGCATGTGTTTGGGAAGAAGGCGGCGGCACCGACAAGGAAGGGTGTGGCAACGAACGTCCAAAATTCAGGCTGGGCTCGGTGTTAAGTTTAGCTCAGTTGAGCCGGCAACTCCTGGGGAGAGCAGGAGCCCAGGCGACAAGAGGTGGCAAAGTGCTGTCATCCAATCTGTCAACCAGCAGCGATATATCACACTACCGAATCCCTGTCTCTTTCTCATTGCTGTTTATAAGTGGACAATGTGACTAATATGCACCCCACTCGACTGTCTAGACGGACTGGAGAAGAGCGAACTGTGCCTGCTGTGTGACTACATCTGCAAGATGAAAACAAGATGAGAAAGGCAGTTTACTACCCCATATCTACAAACGTCAAATACATACATTTGACTTCTGAACGTATTTACGTCTACTTCAGCAGGCCAAGTATTTGTAGCTCATTCATTCAGCGCCAGAACATATTGAGGCCGTGCATTCATGCATCCTCAGATACACAGTATCACTTCAGGTAATAATGATGACCTCGTGCTTGGGATGTGTTACAACATTTTTATGCTACAAATGTTTTTTTTCCCCCCAGAATGTCGGGAAGGTCAAATCAGTTCAAATATAAAAGTACTTGAGTACACATTGCATCTGGATTTATTGTTAGTAGTTGGCGTTGTCACAGCTCCACTCTCTTCCGGCACCTCTGCTTATGCAAAACAACATATCACCAGATATGACTTCAAGTACCTGATCATCCTGGGTGATATAAAATCCCTCCTCATTTAACCAGTTGCAAATTGACCTTGTACATACAACAGCTCAACATAAACGTGCAAGTATTAAAGTATACTATGTAGCAAACTACAACCTGCTTGCGGAAAAGGGGTAACAGTCTCAGTTTTGTTGTTGTTGATTATTTTATGAGCTTTTACTGATGAGGACGTGTTCTCTGACGAAAGACAAAAGTTTCCCGGCATGAATAGCAACAGCAGGGGGGGTGATAAAGTGTGAGCTTCTCTTTCTTTCGGTTTTCTTTTCGAGCCCTTTCCATCACCCTCTTAGTACTGCTGTAATCGCCCTCGCCGGCCTGACAGATTCAGCGCATGGCTTCTTTCTTTGTAGGTCGAGTTTGAAATCTAACACCGACACCAGGAGTCACCTTCCGAGCATGGTTCAAATGCCCCACCGCCATTCCAATGGCCTGCCATCACAAGAGTGAGGTGGGACAGCAGGTCGCACCTTCAAGGCAGAACTGCTGCACCGGCCCGACCCGTATGCGTGTCCTTACATAATGTAAGAGGTTCTCGGAGGGCACCGGATGGAGCAGCGGTAGCGGCACATGATCAAGACACATCAAGCTGTTTGATATGTGCCGTAGCCTGACTCATAAGGTGGTCTCACCATGACCTCCTATAAACCTCCCCCGGTCCTTTTCTGAGGATTCTGTTTCAGTAAAGTCATGCTCCGGATTCTCATAGTGCACACAGTGGCACATGAGACGTGTGTGATGAAGAGAAAAGGCATGATTGCAATGAGTGATTCTGGAAAAGGAGATGTAAAAAGATACAAATAGAGAGATGAGGCGGCTGTGAAGACGGCGCACAAGTGCTTTGGCCATTCGCGGTTGTTGTTGCAGTCACCGAGGTGATTGATGGTCAGTGGTGCCTGCGGTTTCTGCAGCAATGTTAGTTAGCCTGTGGGATGAGATAGTCTGCTGACTTAGCACATAGGCTGACTAAGGATACAGACCCTGAGGGTAGCTCAGACTACCAACGGCAGGCAGCCTGTCAAAATGGGGAACCAGAACAGATCTTTCTATGCCAATAATCCATCTACCTAAACGTCACTCATAAGGCTCCACCAAACTATGTGTGTTGTTCATTTTGTTGTCTTTTGCAGGATTCAAAACAACAGCAACAATGTATTTTCACCAGTCACGGAGGACTGTTACATATTACAATGTAACATAAATTTGATGAATGAAGGTTTTGCGCTGTACAAAGTCTCATTGACATTTTCATCAGTCACTCGTGATAGATCGGTTGTCTTTTTTTTTTTTTTTTTTTAAATCAGTTGAGAGCAGTGAACACGGCCTTAATAGAACACGGCAGTTTTATTTGTCGTTATATGTTCTAATAAAACTTGGACACTTATTCGACAGAGGATGTGATTGGAAATTGCGACAGCAGTTCTCGCCCCTTGGCCTCTAAAATATCGAAATGACTTGACATGTTTGTTTTAAACTAAAACCGTCATCACTTTCAGGAAAATTCCACTTGATTACAACTGAGCCTTTCAGTGGTGAATTTCTATTGCATGTTATTGTACATAGCGGAATAACTGCTCAGGTGGGAACTTGTCTCGCTACAGGGCAATAAGCAGAACCTGGCAAGCAGGCCAGGGGGCAAAAAATACTGCAGCGTATTCATGTAAGCAGCTGTATATGGATCGAGCACTTTACAAGCATATATACATGGTCTCTCGCTGCATGCTTAGTCACTCGTTGCATTTAATGCAAACGACACAACTTTCAATTGTGTGTACACTGAAAAATGGTGTGTTGAAATTGCTCAATTTTATTTCAAGTGGTTGCATGAGATAAAATCACCTGGATCCAGATATATTTTTAAGAAGACTTTACATCTACTTTTAAAAAAATGTAACTAAATCCAGATGATTCTATTGTGTGGAGCCACTTGACAAAATAAAACTGAGAAAACACAAAAAAAATTCTCCATTGCACAGTGCTCCTCTTCTAAGGCTTCATTTTTGCTATAGATTGAAATAATTCGGGTTTGATGTCAAAATATGAATAGGAGACACATCTTGATCTGACACACAACTTTTAAGTTCACAGCTCTTGTTTGAGAAAATTATAGGAATGTGCAACTAAGAAGCGTTTTGTCGCCCGAGTGTATTATTATGTACATTGTTTAATAGAACAATAAACAGCACTAAATGTCTGCACTCCATTTCACATTAGAGTTTGCCTTTGTGAATAACATTTACACTCGTTAGAAGTGCAATGAAAAATACAAATTATGTCAATGGGTGAAAAACAAGCAACTGAAGCTGAGAGAATGTAGCAAAAAAAGCCACTTCACCAACACAGGTCATTGCCAATAATACTGTGCTACCATTTGAAATGTCCTGAAGAATAAACAAATCACTGCTATACTAAGTAACAGATGTCGAAAGGGTAGATCATGGAAAAAAAAAAATAGCAGTGGACCATGGAAAAATGTTGATAGCTGTAAAGAAATACTCAAATACAGCTGTTTGTGACATCAGGATCAACCTCCAGAAGGCAGGAGTGAAGGTCATGAACATAAACAAAAAGGCAGAAATGACACTACAAAATGCTCACCACTCATTCGCAAGAAGAATGGGAGGGCCAAACTGGCATTTGCTCAAAGGTACTGAGACAAACTCCAAATATTCACAGTCAAGGTTTTATGGTCTGATGAGACAACGATTTACAATAACAGAGTGGTGGACAGACAGGCTCATCTATGAAAGTCGAGGTTATTTCATGACAATTCTAATTATGCTTGAAAAAGAATGTGACAGGACAACCTCTCTCACTCTGTCTCCTTAATCTAAATCTAATCTTCTAAACTCCGATGTCACCTATAAATTTGTATTGGGCAAAACATTGATGTCCGGAAGAGTTGTGCGACGATCTGCACGGCTCTACCCCAACCTTCCCCTCAATAATGTCATGTTGGTCTGAAGTAGTAGCAGTGCACTCCATTTTGGTCCAACTGCTTCAATGAAAAATCGCTAAATAAACCAGCATGCATCATCCTTATCATCAAAGTAATCTCATGCTAGGTTATCATCAGTGCTGGTGAGCAGCTGCACTAAAAATGGTGTGTTGAATCTGCTCAATTTTATTTCAAGTGGTTACATCTGGATCCAAATATATATTTTAAGCAGAAAAGTAGTCTACTTGTACGAGTTTGGATCCAGATGATCTTACTTATAATGCAACCACTTGATGAAATGAAATTGAGTAAATGCAGCACTCCTTTTTTTTGCCAGTGTGTGGTCATTTTAAGTAAAGTCACAGGTGCGGAAACATAATTCCATTCAAAATTGGTGCCCAGATGAAGCGACGACACACGTTGCAGAAACACGACTCCAAATGGACATAATTGCACTCGTGCATCCTCAATCAGTGTGAAATTGTCACCGGTATTCATGTGTCTGTGTATTATGTCTTCTGCATCTCAATCTATTAGCTTTAAGTGACCAAAGAAAATGATTTACTGTATGATGTACAGTACTTTGGGGTGAGCAAACGCAACACTACTTCATTAAATGTCACGCTTGTGAAATCTGCACTCCTCATTCACCTGACACTGAGTCAGCGTGTAAGCCAACCCGAATCAAGGGGAGTGCATTTACAGACAGCGATGCAGCGGCAAACAGAACTTCTTTTACACATGATCTCCAATGCTGCAACCTGTCTGACCCTGAAGGTGCCACTGTCACAGCAAGGGCTGCACTCACAATACTCACGGCCTGATGTAAACCCACACACGCTGCATTCTTCTTGGTAACAGAACGCAGGAGCCGGCTTCCTTGAACCCACGTGGAGTTATAAAAAGAGCAGAGTGCATGCAAAAGGGCACCCCGCCGTATCTTTCTTTGACTGTGAGCCTGTGCTGGCCTCACTTATATTCACACTTTTCCCTATAACGCAAGTTGACCACATGTGCGCTTATTGCTACTTCATATGCCGTTGGTCTTAGCAGGGCATAAGGTGGTTTGACTTCATCTGGATGTGGAATACATCACACGGGAACTCTAGAAAGTTCCCGTCAACGGTGGTACAGTCGGATTTAAGCATTTTTGGGGGGTCAAAACTGGTGATCAAAACATTTCTACTCACTATAGACACAATACCAGGAACATTCAGAATACAAATTTGAGTTTAGCATGGATTGCTAAACAGTCAGGGTGGCAACTGGGGTGGCAAGGCATTTGGTAGAGATGGCAGTTGCCACACCTTGCCACTGTGGAAAATCACCTGTGGCATGATTATATATTATTCTTCATCTTTCACACCCCAATTGCATCACAGATAAATAGCAGGTGGGTATTTAGCAAATGGGTTTGTACAACCTTTGATACAAGTAAGTCCCAATCAAGAGCTGTGCATCTTCAGTGTATTATCATGTTGTGGAGCAACATGTCAGTTCCCACTG
This sequence comes from Hippocampus mohnikei, assembly GCA_026261675.1. Lineage (NCBI taxonomy): Eukaryota > Metazoa > Chordata > Actinopteri > Syngnathiformes > Syngnathidae > Hippocampus > Hippocampus mohnikei. Next base: position 15,087,299 of record JAKGUB010000348.1, read on the forward strand.
AGGTCCACTGGGAGAGATTCAATGTAATGAACAAAGAGAAGGCCTTGAACGCCCCGACGGAATGCCACTGCTAAAACTACTTGTAACTAACCACAGATAAAAACAAACCAAATGGAGGTCAAAATGTGTTCACTTTGGTATAGACGAAGAAGTCAGACCGTGATGAGATGACAGAGTGACTGAACCCCACGTGGGTCAGGTGTTGAGGTGTTGAAATTGCCTGGTGAGTGAAAATGTGATGTATATACAGCAAATAGAATTGAGCAGCAGTCTGTCCACAGGTTACAACCATTGCTCTCCACCCCCACAGAGATTTCTCGCTACTGTGGACAGAATATTTTCCAAGACTTTTAACACTTGTGGAAAGGGGAAGGGAGTACAGTATATACTAGTCGTCAAATGCTGTCAGTCTGTTTGGATGTTTGAATCAAAATCAAGAGAATGTGTCTTTCTTCTTCAGCACCGGGTACACCATGTGGACACCTAATATCCATTTCCATTGTAAAGCAGTAAAAGGAAACCATTTATCTGAAATGCCACGTCCTTAACAAAAAAAAAAAAAAACTTATGGAAAGCCCTCACAAGGCCCACATTGTTCCTTCAGCCTGTTAAAAATGCACATGGAGACGTTGTTGAAAGGGTGGGGAAGAGGTGTGAGGGGGGGGGTTACTGTAGCTCTGAGGGTGAGACTTCAAGCTGCTGCTAGATAACATCTTAAGAAAACAACATCACCCTTTCCTGCATAAAGTATCATCCAAACCAGCATTCTATAAACCGCAGTTGTTATTTTTAAGGGGCGCCAATTAGTATGATAGTGAGTAACATTTATTACATTCGCCTTAGGCAACAGCAATGACATAAACCTGAGGCGTTTTAGGATGTTAGTTCAAAGGCATTGACATTACACTCGATGTTAGGTAAGTAACAAAACAGCATGTGAAAAGAATCCAGAAGGGGGGTTTAGCATTAACTTTGCAAGAATTGGTCACATATTTGTGCCTCAGTGTGCTCACGTGTTAAAACAGAAGGTAATGAATGCAAATGAATTTTTTTCAAACGCAATATTTTTCACTGTCGATATCGTTCAAAATCATTCAGGATCTGTTTCTGACCTGAAACCGCTGACAATGAAAACACCAATCCAGTGTGTGAATGTCGCATGTTGCGGTCATCAATACAAAGCTCATAGAAAGAAGGTGTCTGTAATGCACTGCATTTTCTACGGTCTGCGAAGTGATGGCGCTCCCACAAAAATCCAACAAATTAAAAGCCTCCATTGAGCATCAAAATAGCCTCCAGCTCTCCCTGCTTGATTGAGACATTCGGAGTTTGCGGTCTTTAATCTGACAGTTGCAGTAAAAGCAAACCCACTGGATAGCGTGACATTTGAGGATTGCACATAATTGTTGCAGGTGCAAAGTGATTATCTTGCAGGCAAAGCCCAATTGCTTCGCTTTTCTCCGGGTACTCCGGTTTCCTCCCACATTTCAAAAACATGCGCCGCAGGTTAATGGAACACTTTAAATTGTCCCTAGGTGTGATTGTGAGCACGAACGGTTGTTCGTTTAGGTGTGCCGCGCCAACTGCTCGAAGACAGCTGGGATAGGCTCCAGCACGCCCGCGACCCTTGTGAGGACAAGCGGATTCGAAAATGGATGGATAGAGTGTATTCAGTTGAACATACCGGTAAGTTGAAAAGGATGAGCTAATTATTGTATTCTGTTTGGAATTTACATTTACTTCATTTGAAGTGGAGTTTGTCATTTAAGATTCTAATTTGGATTCATGCGAGTGTGAATTGTTTTGTGCCCTGCAAGTGACTGGCAACCATTCCAGAATGTAGTCTGCCAGTGGGCTGAAGTCTCCTGTGACCTCATACATGGATAAGCAGTACAAAATAGATGGCTGGATCTTATATAGCAGATGATACAAAATGTGTGTTTTTCTGGCTGAGTGTTCTAGATTCCATGTAATATTTGATAGATTGTATTCTGATGTCAATGTAGCTGACATTGAAAACATTAATTCCACACAATAGACCAAATTCCAAATTATTTATAAAATCAATTGATGCTCCAGTCAATTAATTGTGCATTTGCACATGATGGTATTTGGGCTCTTTTTCCTGAGAACTCATCATAACATTTCAATGTTTAACCTTTGAAGCTCTTCCGGTGCTTGTTAGCTTTGTAGCATCTGCTGTGTGGCTCAGCAATCCCGCTTTTTTTCCTTTAGTAGCTTTAGTAGCTTTGCTTGATTAAGCAAGGAACCACATAAGAGTGATTTGGACGACATTCCACGATTTCTCTGCATGCCGTGAAGATGCCTAAGGCCCCCCTGCGCTCGACCATGCAAACAAAATGAGAGTTGGCGACTCACACCCACACATCGAGCGATTTGAGCTATCGATTGTATCTGTCGCACAACGTAAAACGCAACCCTATATGTGGATTTTTATATCTGTGATGTTGCAATGCCGTGCACCCGCGATTCAAATGGCAGCAAACCCCAGTGGCTGTCGTTCAGGTTCTCATGTAGTTGTGGAACCCCACACACTGTGTGAGAGTGAAGTGATAGGACATCCACCGCTAACGGAGCAACTCTGGCCCTCAAGTGGAATCCACATGAGAGGAAGAAAAGCCCAAGGACAACTTTTCAGAGGTTAACCCAACAAGTAGTTTAGCAACATATCTTTTTGGAATCAAATGGAGGCCAGCAGAAAAAAAATAGTTATACAGTACTACTAAATGTTAGATTAGTGATTTATATAGGGAGGGCGGGGGGATAATGAAGCACTTTTCTAGAAATGTTTGAGCCTGGAAAGAAAATTACAGACACATTTTAAGTTGAAATACCGTGTTAAGTTTTGGAAAAGTAATTGCGTCCCCTTTTTTAAACACAGTTATCTTTCTAAACAGCAGTAGAAGTGATCTCATATGCAAATAAGGCTATCTGACCGTAGTAAATATGCAGGCAGGGAATTGCCATGATTTTTCTTGTTGATTAGACTGCTTGCCAGCGGACCCATGGAGTGAGATTTGCCCCTCGGCAGTCCAGCTCACCAACGTTTCCCCCCATTCAGTGCATTATGGAGCAAACCCAGAAACCACAACAGCCAGGCCGCAGCGTCCCTGTGTTCCAGTTTGTTATTCTCCTGCAAAGGTTAATTACGGTTTTCCTTCAAAGGACTCGCTGGGCCATCTGCAAGGAGTTTGCGACTTGAACTTGGGAGATTCCTGTCAGGCCAAAGTAAAATATAAACAGACCAATCAATCATTGCAGTGCTAAATTACACACACCCCGCTGTGGTTTGTGGGGGGGTAATTGCAAGTTAATGTCTCACGATGAGAATGGCACCTGACTGCGAAACAGAGACTTGATAGCCGCAGAATACACTCTGCTGCACGATTCATGTGACGAGGGGACGTGGAGGCATGCCTCCATGCAGCCGCCACTGTGCTCAAATTACATGTGTCAGGTTGGAGGGAACAGGCCAAGACAAAGTGAAAAGAGGAAAAGGACAAGAAAGAGTCCAGAAAGAGGTTGTATTGAAACACGGGCACCCCTTCCATCCCACGCACAAATGTGCAAATGGTTCATTTCAAAGTTCTGTGAGGTGCGGCAATGAGTTTCATAACGTGCTGATGTCCCTGGAGACTCCGTTTGGTACTATCAATAGTCTGCTATTTGTGTTTATGCAACTGAATCCTGAACTCTTTATGACTGTTTACCAATGAGGGAGTCCTGTTAACGCCCCTCTTGAGCTACTGCGTGTCACAAATGAGAAATATCCACCGCACGGGGCCGGATCAAATAGCAATTACTTCAAAACTTACTTCTGAGAACTTTGACCTTTGAAATCAAATCTGGTCCATCAAAGATCACACAAAATTTACTGAATCGAAAGGAAAAACATACACCTCAGGTCTTGTGTCAGTGTTATCACGCTGACTGAACTGCTCTGTTTGGTCAAAATGCTGTCGTTATTAGTTAACAGAACACTAACAGAACCACACTGCACCCACTGAAAAGGTCCTCTTGTTACATGTCAAATTTCAGTTACCTGCAAAACATCCATTCATTTTTCATACCACTTGTAAGCTGTTGAGTGTCACTCAGAAGCCAGGGCCAATCTCGACTGGCTCTGAGAGGAGGTACAGGCAACCCTTGACATTCACATTCCCACCCATGGGCAATACGGAGTCTTAAAGGAAAGCCACGCAAGCACGGGGAGAACATACAAACTCCACATAGAAAGGGAGATTCGAACCAAGAACCGTCTTTGTGGATGTGGGCTATGTGCCCCCTGAAATAGCAGCAGAGTCACACACTTGAAAGCATCCCGCTTGTCGTTCTCTATGTCTCTCGTTAAACGGAGCCACATGCTGTCACGTTTTGGAGGAAACATTAGAAAGCCGTGCCTGTTTAGTTTGACACACAGCTGAGAGTCATCATGAATCTGGGACACCGACCAGTTCCATTGTGCAGGTGGGGATGGTGGCGTGTGCTCCTCAAAACGAAGCCTTCTATTCTGCTTTTTTTTACATGCTCCCGCTAACAGGTTTAGCACACAGATCATCGAACTACACCTAAATAGATTACACTTCCACTAACTCATGAAATTCAACTGTAACAGAGTCGCTGCATGGCGTACAAGATTTCCAGGCAACTAATACTCAAAATTTGAAACACCACTCAGTGTAATGCAACGCTATTTGGAGTGGCACTCTGAGAGCGGTATATATGATGGTGAGAAACTACGCTGCATAATCCCAAGAGGTGTCTGGTTCCCATATTTAGCTACGCAAATGAGAGGGACAGAATATTAGAGTACATTTTAGGCTCCCTCCACCCTGCCAAGTACAACCACAACAAGAATAGAACAGAGTAGAGCTCTTTGAGCCCAGTATAGCACAGACCAAGGCCAAAAATCGTAAATGTGTCATGTGATTAAAAAAAATAAAAATGCGGTAGACAGTGCTTCTGCAGATCACCACCCCATTTAGTCACAATCAAAGAGACTGTGATTGTGAAAAATACATGCTTCGCACCAATATGTACCAAAAGTGGGCTCTTCCATCATCGACCCACGCACCTTGAAGTGGTCACAGTCTTCAGATGCACAAAGATAATTGTCACTGTGTTTTTCCTTCTGCTTGACTTTGTTTAAATTCAGACATTAAGGGCCCGATTTTCGTGCCCAGCGCAAGTCGTGTGCCAAGCACAGTCTAACTGCGCGCACTGGTAGAGTTTTCTTATTATTATTTTGCTAGACGAGCAGCGTTTGCGCCATTGTGCACCATTGTGGGAGGTAACGCAACCGACTCCTTGCCAATCAAAGCTGCTCCCAGCTCTTCCCTTTAGTTCATCGCAGAGAGAGGTGCGCAGTCTACACAGCTGAAGGACTCGCTGGAGTCCATGCAGGAGATTGGCACACACAAGGTATATTTTTTCTGGAAAACAAACTGTAAGAAGAAAATTTAGACCTGCTTTTAGGGGCTCTAAAATCTTGTCTCCGCTTGGTCACCAAATTACCAGATGCCATGGAGCATGCAATCAAATTCACCAGAATGTCATAGCACCATGTACCAAATTCACAAACACGCTAAACTAGATGCATAGCTCTTGATTGGGACTTACTTGTATCATAGGTTGTACAAACCCATTTGCTAAATACCCACCTGCTATTATTAGGCCGAGCGAAAATAGGGCCCTAACTATTAGTAAAAGCCTTTTTGCATCATGCAGGTTGCAACAAAATGTATTGTCAAATGATCATTCACTTATATGCATTACAATCTGTGCATGCAACCATTTTCTATTCCACTTGTCCTGTTCAAGGTCACAGGGAGCTGCAGGAGCCTATTCCAGCTGACTTTGTGCAAAAGCTGGACTAAAACCTGGACAGGTCAGGATGGACAAAATCCACCATTCGTGCATTTGCACTGGAACAGAATGGGAACTAAAACCACGCTGCCTGGGTGGAAATCAGGCAAATAAAACGCTACACTATCTGTGACCTCCAATGTGCACAGTGTCCTCTACTGCAGGGGTCTCCAACCACCGGTCCGCGGACCCGTACCGGACCTCGGCCCACTTGCGACTTGGCCTTACAGAGACAGACCTGCGAGCTGTGAGCACATTTACTCCATCAGACGTGGCGGAAATTTGCGCCACTCTAGCCAATCAGAGTCCCCCTTCTAACATTGGTTTGCAAGTTGAAATAAAAGGAATCCACCAATAAATGAAAGAAGCATTAAACAGAAAGTAATAGTTACAAATTGACCAAATGTACAGCTATATGCGCAGCTGATGGGGAGCCGTGACTTCCAAAGTTGAAACTATTTTGACGAGAGAAGTTCCTCCCCGAGCGGTATCTCCAGAGTGACGTGGGGGTGGAAGCTGTTATGTGTGCTATGTTGTCAAAAACAAGACGATACAAGAAACCTGTTGAATCATTTGAACCAGTAGCACCCAAGTGATCGAGTGGAAAGCATGAAAAAGTGCAAGCAGAGTTTGTACAGCCTGCTTACATAAACATTAGCAGTTTAGTCGCTACTAACGAGCCGCAGCCACCGGATGAAAGCAGCAACCAATCATGTCTCCTTTGCAAGTAGCAATGAGGCTAACGGTAGAATCATAATTTAAAAATGTTTATGTTTACATTATAAGGCATAATTATTATTCCTGATTGGTCATTTTCTGAATAGTTCACCGTGTTTTATTCTACATTTGTTGTACAGCAGAATACCACTGTTTGAAAAAAACATCTATGCTTATAAAATGTTTAATTACTCTATTATTATCTTTGTTGTCAGTACAGGTGCTTGAAAACTGGCAATGTAAAAGCAATGCAAAAACGGCTGCTGGTCCGCAAACAACATGTACTTGTCTCAACTGGTCCGTGACACAAAAAAGGTTGGGGACGAGTGCTCCACTGTATAATCAAAGTTTGGACTTCAAGTTAAAGTTGACACATATATGCTGCGAAAATGGGGCCCACTTTGCCATCATCAATCTTGGCAAATGGAGAATGTGTGCATGTGCATGTGGGTATGGGTGTATACAAAACACTGCGTTGTCAGCCTGTTGAATGGCAGATGGAATGCGCTGCTGTCATAAACATCTCATCTCAAAACCAAGCACCAATGCACACTGTCAATCTGTCACTTAGCTGCCCGGAGCTACCTTCATGTTACAACCTACACGCAATATTTCACCAGAAGAGCATCGCCTCGGATGCACCGATTTGGATTTTTAACTACAAGTAGAACAAATATCATTAGAACACAACCTTTTTCTTTCTTTTTTTTCCAGTCGTAGACAAAAGAGGCCATCTTTCACACCAAAACACAGTTTCATTAATTAGGCGCTACGGCAGCATTTCAATAATTTAACACACACACAAAATTTAAACAGTCTTTGAACTCTGTCGGATCATTGTGTCTGTGGCATTTTGGCTTTGTGAAGGATCAAAGCAGCCTGTGTAAGAGAATAAGGGAACATGATCATCACAGAAAAAGCCAAGAGCAGCACATTCATCCCAAAATTCCAACTTGCCAAAAGAAATAGAGCCTAAGAGTCGAAAGGTAAAGGTGAGGCTTTTTATCAGTAACATGTGGCCAAATCGTCCTTTGTGGCTTATTCGCAAAGTCTCGCAGACTGAATGCAACAGCTGTGACGGTGCTGCTGGTGGCTGCTTGCTATTGCGGGTCACTCTGGGTCGGTATGGTCCGTTGGGACGGCGGCTCGGACTTGACATCAGTCCAGGACCACGCAGTTCAAGCAAACGCAGACTGAAGCAACGTTTGTCGCTCCCAAGCTGTGAGAAAACGGACCACAATAACATTGACACTTTATTAATACAATACGTAATCGTCGCCTGTCTAGACGGAGCAACAAATGGGCCAAGTTCTAACCCAACATTTCCACAATATCAGACCTGTCATTTTTTTAAACTCCTCGCACCAGATGGTTTTGTGCTGCACAAGTGATGTCAAGTATGTGAAATCGCATCCATTAATTGAGCACGCTTGACTCCAAACTGTTTATGCAATGCTCCCAAGTAAGCTTAGCCCATCTCTGGCTGATATTAGCACCAGTTCAAAAGCATGGTGTGAATATGTTGATTCCACATCAGTGGGTCTCAGTGGGCACTGTTGTCAGCAGCCGTGGGCCACACTGACCGACCCGCTTTCAGGAAAGAACTCTCAAGGCAAAGGCAAACAGGCATCTGCTTTCACGGCACTCTCTTTGGCACTGAGTGTGAAATAACACAAACTGATGGGAACCCCCCCCCCCCTCCCCACCTCACAACTAATAACCATCCATCCGTTTTCTCTTGTACTCATTAGTGTTGAGGGTGAGCTGGAAATCTATCCCAGCTGACATTTGGTGTCGATTTTACAATAGCAGACAAACCGATAAAACCATCAGAGCTGCGAACAAAGACACCCGCCGACAATAACGTAATTGAAGAAGCAATAACTTTTTTGAAAAACACTTAAGCCTTAAAGTTAGTAGACCAAAACTATTAAAAAAAAAGTTGTTTCATCAAACTTAAGCTGTATGTCATAAGTACAGCACATCCATCGTTTGCTTGAACGTGATGGCAGTTGAGATGAAACATAAATGATCAAGATTAACACCGCGTACTTGAATATCAGACGTATCAATACTGTAACATAAAGAATAATGGTGCGCTGCAATATGCCCAGTTTATTTTTATTCAATAAAATACCTCGCCATTCATTGTTGAACAACAGCCTTGAAGTACACATGCACATTCAACTTCCTTTTGGATGTCCGAATTCCTGAGATTCCCCCGATATTTTATAACATGACGAATGGTTCATTCTTAAGCTCTCTCAATACAACGATACGGATAAACGCAAATGATACACCTGGAGGCTGCAAGATGTTTCCCCGAGGGGAATGAGTGAATGAATAGTGGGTGTCAACTGGAGGCTCGGACTCTAACTGCTGCATAGGCGAGCGCGATCATATTTTACTTGGATATCTCTCAGCAGGATTCTCAAGCAGTCAGCAGCACAAAGCTTACGATTTACAGGACTGGGATTTGCTGTGGATTAAAACATGATATTTAAACTTGTACGTTGTTACTACGTAGTCTGCGACAGATGTTAGATGTTAGGAGCTGGGTGACAATATTCATTTGCATCCTTCTTTTTCTTAGGCACATGAGTGAGATTGTATGTTTACTCTGTCGAACAGGTCACGGCAAGAGTGCGTGGTGTGGCCTGGCACCTCAAGACGCACTCCCACTTTCCATGTTTGTTGCCTTTTGCGTGTCTGTGTGTGCGCATGTTGAGACGGGTATCCAAACACGGCCTGCAGAAAGTCAGAAGTGTGTCTAAGTGTGTGTGTGTGTGTGTGTGTGTGTGTGTGTGCGTGAGTCAGTCGGGGAGGCCTGAGGCTAGACAGCAGCACAACAAAACAAGAGCTGCTGTCAGCAAGACTTTGACAAATAAGTACTAAAAAACAAAAACCTCATCGACGAATGTTTTATTTTATTTTTATCATGCGAGCCAAACCATATGCACGAAGACAATAAATGACCTCATTTGCAAAGACTATATTTCTAGTTGGTTGCAATTTTTTTTTTTTTTTGTAGTGGAGCAGACAATGGAAAGGAAAAAAATGTCAGGAATTTCTCCGCTTTTCATGTTCTCACTTGGCAGGCGAGGCTTTTCCAGACAGTCCAAGATGTAAAGCAGCGCTTCGGTTTGTTGCCAGCGAGTCTTTCCTCTCCACACACACAAACATGGGCCTCCAAACGAGGTTTCAGGCTACATATAAAAGGCGACATACAAAAGCGCAGACGGACAAGCGGAAGTCTCCTATTAAGATTCCCCTTTGCCCCCCGACACACACAGGAAGGAAGAGAGCGTGCACGAGTGCAAGGAAGCATCATCCAGTGGAAAAGAGGTCCATCTGAGTGGGGTGAAAGGTTGACACGTCACGGACAAGCTAATGCTTCACTGAGATAGGAAACAGGGTGTGTGTGTGGAGAGGAGACAAAAATGAAATTGAACAAAGAGATTAAGTGGAGGAAAAAAGAAATCACGGAATCAAATGAAAGCAAGCTGCATTTCACCTCTTGTTACCTCCTCTTATTTTCAAACTGAGCCAACATGTTCCGTTCTTGTCATCACCAAAACAGTCAGCATTTTTCTGCTTCTTTTGTTTTATTTCGAATGATTGAGGATGAAAGCAAAAAATATCAAATCAGGCTTACAGCCACATTTTTACCTTTAATGCACACTCATTTTGTTAACTTTATGTCTATTGTGCATTTTAAACATGTACAAATTATGAGTGGCGGTTGTCAGAGTGCCAAGGTGGCAGGTGCCCCCTTAACTCTGTGCCTGTCCCCCGTCTACCACATTGGGTAGATACTATACATTGCCTTGATAAGGTTTGTGTTTCATTGCATCACTGCCATGAGTGTAGCACATGCACACTTAAATGTTTTGTGATGACGAAGAGGGGCACTAGGTTCAACCAGTAATACAATTAGAATAAATAAATAATTACAGTGAAGCAATGTAGACAACAGTGTGTGTGTGTGTGTGTGTGCGTACACTTGTATGCTGGGGGGTGCATGTTTAAAACAGATCCCCTGCTGCCTTAATGTTAGCCTAACACTTTTGTACAATGTTGTACTGCACTCTATACTGTACACAGCTATAGTGTGTGTGTGTGTGTGTGTGTGCGTGTGTCCATTCGTGCATGCGTGTGCGTGTGTATGCACTGGATCATCGGGAATTTGTTCATTTTTTGTCCTTTTTGGCCATTCAGCAATTTTATTTGATTTTTTATGTTCATTGAAAAGACTTGATTCAAATTCTATTCCCAGATGCCACTCTGACCTCTCATCACTGATTGAAACTGTCCAATTTAAAATTCGCCAACCTTATCCGGGATCAGTTCCCCCTCAATCTCTCATTCACAGTCACCCTGTGATTGACAATTTTATCAGTCCATGTTGTAGACTGCCTTTGGCGCCAAGTCAGACTGGATGGGCTGCAGCGAAGATAAATGGTATCGAAAGTGAACGGGTGGGTCTTTGGTTGAGGTAGGGATGCACTGTTGAGCCATATCACCGCCATGAGAAGCTTCTATGCTGGGCTCTGGAGTCAACCCATCCCAAACCCCGCCCCATCCTATATGGAGTATGTATGGTTCCCACAGTGACAGAATGAGGCCAGCAGTCGACGCATAAACACAGCATTGCCGCCCACATGCTCCTAGTCTGGTTCTGCTCCAAGTTCCTTCCAGTTAGGCCCGCCCCTTTCACCTATAGGTCGAGACTGTCCAGGCTAGATTTGTGCCCTGGGCAAACTATCCCTCGTCTTCACTTCAACCCCCACACTCTTCACCGACAAAACAAAACAAACAAAAAAAAAAGAACGTAGCCCAAAACCCTGCCACCAACACTACAATATATTATGATATACTGAATATTACTGTAGTTCATTTAATGCAATCTCGAATATTAAACCAAAACTAGAACAAAGAAAAAAAAGGATCAATAAATAAATGACAACTGCTTCCATCCAACTCATTCCTGGGAAAAGCAAAGTCAGCGGGTACTTCACTTGGTCTTCTACAAACCAGCAGCGTCTAAATTCTGTCAGTCAGAACTGAAGTGCAGTTAGCAAGATCAGCAGACAGACGCTCGTCCTCAGATTTGGTGGGATTTCTAACTGAGCCATTTCGAAAAGACAAAATGGCAAAGGCATTAGTATGTGTATTCACAGCATTTATGGTGTTTAAGGCAGGGATGGGGTGAGTCTTTCAATTACTTGCGTGTTAGGGGTGTGTTCGGAAATAACTCTGAGCGTGCCCTGGCTCAGTGAGACCGTTTGGAAATTTAGAGTGCTGCTCATTTTGTCGTTGGGCTATTCAATGTGACAAAATGTTGCAAAATGATTGACGGTGAACAATCGCTCTTTGCAGGGGTTGGGTACCAAACCCTGAAACCCAGACATAATTAGTAAAAACATGCAAGTATTTGATGTCCCCATTTATATATTTATATAACACCATACTGTATACCATTTTATATATATTTTTTTCATAGTGGATTGTTCATTATCATTATAAATTTTGGACTGATTGCCGACAAGAATAGTCGCTGATGGTGTCGGGGTACGCTGGCCTGTCTTGTGTGCAGGCAGCGTGGGATCGTTTTCCATTCAGTGGCTGCGTGAATTGTGGTTTGTCTCTATATGTGCCCTGCGACTGACTGGCAACCAGTTCGGTGTGTAGTCTGCCTTCCACCCAAAGTCAGCTGAGATAGGCTCCAGCAACGACCCTGTTCAGGATGAGTGGTGTTGAAAATGGATGGATGGACAACAGATTTTTTTGGTTTTATTTCCTAATGAGCACCAACTTAAATTACAAATATGGTTAATTGCCCATGAAGTACTACATTCTTTTTTTTTTTTAATTGATAGACAACATTTTCCCCCCCCCAAAAATGATGGCAACACGACACCAATGGTTCCAATCACAAGATGAAGATATATATAAAAAAATCATTTTTTGAATAAAGGCTTTTGGGGGTGTTTTATACAGTGTATACAAAATAAGCAAATATCACGTTCCTCGCCAAACTTTTAAAATAAAGGGAAAGTGGATTTTTAAATTTTCTTTTCCTGTTGTATGCACATCGAGAAGCACAGGAATTCCTTCAATGACATGCTGAGCAAAACAGACATGGGTGGTCCTTGCCTGCCATTACAATATCCCTGCAGGCAAGGAAGCAAACACAAAGCACCATGGGAAACCTTCCTTGATGGCAGAATGCTCGGAGGTGCTGTCAGACTGGCAGAAGTCAAGTCATGGACTGGTGAACTTGCCATGACTTCCAGTAAATATTAGAGGAAAACACACGGTGTAATGTGCATCTTCCAGCTTGAAATCAAACTGACGGGAAACCATTTTTCATGATGAAATTGAAAAGGAAATTAAAATGTCACTGTCAACTCCCTGGAGCATGTGTGAACTGATGTTAAACTATCCATCCATTTTCCGATCCACGGGGAGTGCTGGAGCCTATCCCAGCCGCCTTTGGGCAGTAGACAGGGGACACCCTGAACCGGTTGACAGCCAATCACAGAGCACACAGAGACGAACAACAATCGATGCTCACACCTGTTTATGGACCTGTTTCAGTCATCTTCAGTCAGATCACTGTGACTAGTTTTTGAAATACTGAAATATTGTCATGTACTGTACTTTTCAAAGCACATTGCCATTGTTACTACTACCACCACAATAAAAGTACAGTAATTCATCGGCCAAGCTGCACTCAGGAGTGATGCTTGTTTAGCCTCTAAAAGCACTGCGATTGAGGCAAGGTGCCCTATTTCCTCCAATGTCAATACAAACGTGTTTGAAGTGAGATGAATGGGACAAGAACCATAAACAATTCTTATCTCTCCGTCCAATACCCCCACTGTGACCTCTTCCTGCTTTCAGCTGCTTGCTCCTCTGCTCGGCCTCGCCCACCCGGTAACCACTGTGCGCATTGTTCACTCGATAAGGAACACCAAGAACGGCCACACTTACACAAAGCACAAATTGTATCTGTCAAAAGCGCTGAAACTGCTGCAGCCTGTTGTTCTCCGAACCACCCTCTTCTCGTGAGAGTGCCAGAGACTTTTATTTTCAAAGTTCGTTGTTCTTTGTGGTGTAATGTACAGACATATCCAGTCATTACAGGTAATCAAACTAACGAGAAATTGGTCTGTGGAATCATGATCCTTTTTCAGGCTGTGCTCATCTCAATCCTTTTTTTAAGGAGATGTTGATGGATGTCATGAAAGAGTAAATTATTAAGTGTTTGAGCTTTCAAGCAGTGGTTTTCAATAACAAGTGAAATGTGAAATTCATTTTTTTTCCCTCACACCATAATTTTTTATAAACAGGCGCCAGGTTGCAGAAAAGTAACCCCAGAAACTCCCCCAGACAAATGCCCAAAAGGTTTCATTTTTTTTCATACACAGAAGACCACAAGATTGCCACTTCTAAAGGGTCAGACTGGATACCAAACCTCATTCGGTTTTCGGAAGGTATTTTTTTATGGGCATGCAGAATGTTTAGTTGGGTTGTTTTTGCTACTGGTGGCCCATTTCTGGCCAGCCCGGATTATTATTATCATTTGCCTCCCTTCTCACCCAGTTTTATTATATTGAATCGTTCATTTATTTTAGTCCACTCTGCAATACTTTTCTACTGGTTGACGCTCTTACAAAATTGATTCTTTTTCCATTTCCCATTTGTCAATTGTGGTGTGAATGCCTGTCATTGAGTGTCTTGTTTAGGTGCAAATGGTGCTTGCTGTCTGATATTTTCCTATAGTGACAAAACGTAACTCAAACTGGCCTTTTTTTGTCCATTCAGCATTTTTTTTTAAATCTTTCCAAACTTACAAACATTCTCAATGAATCTTTTGTGATGTCCCACCCTTTGGCAACCTTATCTGGGATCACTTCCCCTTCAACCTACTCCTTTATATACCCATTCCATAAATGTGGAAAAAAAACACCAAAAAAAAACCCCAAAAGAGTTTGGCCTAAACAAATTCAATGGACAAATCAGTGCAGCCAAGCATATCAGTAGATAAAAAGCCTGGCATATGTCTGGGGTTTACACATTAAACAAAATCAATTTTCATGTTTGACTATCGATTGTTCACATGAAGCTATGAGGAAGTGAAATGACACGTTGGGTGTAGTGGAGGAGCTGTAGACAACATGCACGGACGCCTGCTGGGAGCACACCGGAGGTTGTATGAGCTTCACTACTTTGTGCACATTCATTTTGGGAATTACACGTTTGAAATACAGCAATAAAGTCGATGTAAGTTAATGCCATTAAGAAGAATCATTCTCCAAAGACATATAACCATGCAAAGGCCCAACTATGAACAACAACAAAATATATGAATTCTTTTATCACCCTTTAGTGAGCATGGACCACAGTTCATAAACATGGGGGGAAACTTTCCTGGACCTCTACTTCTATTGCGATCAGCAAGATTTAATAGTTGGTTGCTTGGTCTATACTCCACCCCCCAACAAAGTTTGTGGTTGATAGTTTTTCTGTAATCCTGCTGACACAGTAGCTGTTAAGCCAAAGCGGAAACATTTTATCTGTCAATTATGACGTATTTGCAGCTTCTGTGTGTACAACTTGTTCCCCCAAAAAAAGGAGGAGGGCTGTACAATAGCCAGCAACACAATTCTGACCACTTTCACAATATAATATCCAATATAGGAGCTGCACCAAATATTCTGCCGCTGCAAAAGTAATGTTGGAACTTTTTAAAAATTATTATTTTGAATGACAGTCAGCGATGTATTCATGAAACAATATGTTGAGAATTGTGGTTGTACTATAATTTGCCTTGATTTCAAACTGTACTACATCATAAAAGTGCTTCTTCATCTCTGCGCTCTTGTTTTAGTACAGTAGTTTCATAGCACAGCGACAACCAGATTGCTCATCATGGTGCCATCAGTGTCGGATGATAGATGATATCTTTACTCATTTTCACCAACCTGAAACAAGAATGAAGGAAATACTGAGGTGAGTCAAAATTGTTGAAAAAAATCTAATAAAGAGCTAAATTCATCATATTTGTTGCAAAAGGAAACATCAGCAATGATCTTTGCTGTCATGTCAAACAAAAAGTCAACCCTCTTCAAGTGGGGCTTGTGTGTTTTCTCCCGGTTTGCAGGGTGGAAGGTGTCTTCCATCCATTAAAACCAGCTGCAGAGAAACAATGTGAATTATGGATCCAACACTGAGGTCTGGACCCTCCCAGTGTGAGCCATCAAAAACAGTCTCATAATCCGAAAGCAGAGGCGTACAGCTGCATGCCGAGGCTGTCAACTAACGAGTGTCCAGCGTTGACGTGTACATTGTGTGAAAAGCAAAGTGGAGAATGTTCACCTATCTGCGAGATGTTGAGGATGATTGCCTGAGAGTCTGAAGAAGAACGTTGTGTGTGTGGAAACCACAGTTGATGTCCTTGCCGACTCAAAACAACCTTCCTGCCTGCCAGCCCCTGCCGGCCTCTCTGCGGTTTGTTTACATTGAGAGTCAGTCCAGACAGCGCATGTGTGCCTCAAAAGAGCACCTCTCTTTTGCTGAAAAAAAATAAAAAATAAGAATCTGCTTGTCTCATTCACGTTTCTGCTTGCAAATACTCCCAACTCATGACTGTGCATCTCTAACAACAAACGCGTCTGTAATGGTGAGCGAGATAGTCCAATATGAAGCACTGAAAATGAATTATCAGCAGCAACTTCTCCTTCTCCCTCAGCATGTGTCTTGTGGGGACCTCAAAGTGCTCAAGAACACAATCCAGATTGCAGAACTCCTCAATCAACTCCTACATAATGGAGGTAGACTCGTGGCCAAGTGAAAAGTGTTCATTCCGCAATATCGCATCCACAATCCATTATGGAAAAGGTCAAAGGTTTTAGTAACACTCTATTAACTAAAGAAACAAACTGGGTGAAAACAGGAGTGTCGTGATAATACTCCTCCTGGTTTCTTTTAATGAAAAGCAGTGCTATATGAATGTAGATAAATCTGGATTGAAGTAAAAATAAATAAATAAAATATATATATATTCAATTTTTTATAGACAAAACACCTCCTGCAAAAGAAATGTCTTGGTTTTGGTGTTTTGTTTTATTTATTTATTTATTTTTATAGTTGATGTTGTTGTTTCTGTCTTTTGTTGTACAGAATGCATCGATGTTGCTAATTAGAAAAAAAAAAACTGGATTGGTTTCATGGTGAAAATAATTGACACGTGCAAGTAAGTACCTACAAAATATAACATGTATAATATAGACATGTTGAATAATAAATATGTACAATATTATTATTCAATTTTTTCATTGGATGAATGGATGGATGGATGAAGCAAAATGTTATATTTTATAAGAACTAATAGAAAAAGTTGAAGGTTTGACATGCCAAAAGTGTTTCAATTAATGCCCTATAGAAAAATGAATAGCGCTCAATTATGCTGCAGATTTCCACACACATCTTTACGGTCATTCTCGAGCTCCCTTTCATCGTTCGTTCACATTGAAACTGCAATTGAGCCACCCACAGACACGCCCACTACACCCACAAACACGCACCATGTGTATCCCAGCGTCTTTTGGGTAATCTGTAGCAGATCTCAGCTTTAATTCCCTGAATGCCTCAGGATCAACATGCTGGTCACTTTAGGGTACACGTGACGCTCCCAAAATACATCTGACACCCTCTCTGTCACTTCCTGAAGCGAATAACAAACAATAACGCATGGGAGGGAATGGGAAGCCCGGTAAAAGGTTCGGTGCCATTCGGCACACGTGTAATGAGAAGTGAACAAACATCACGCATGATTTCCTGGCAATCGCGTGTTCATCACCATGGAGAGCTGCTGGACCATCACACACACAATCAAACACAGCAAGCACACAGTCGCCTCCACACAGCCAGGCTCTTATTTTCCTTCTGATTTCCTTTTTGGCAGAGCTGCTGTTTGTAAGAGCACCAACAGAGAGGCCAAACATGATGTGGAGAGAAGCGGCAACAGGCATTCGATTCTTTCTCGGTGCGTGCGTGAAAAATTTACTCATTCGGCAAGAAGTGAATGCACAGCATTCCCACCCACCTCCACCCATTCCTGAAATACACTCGAAGTTTGCTTACACACACACACACACACACACACACACGAAAAGTATCTGAACTGATCCTTCCAGTACCCCATTAACTAACATTAACTAATTATTGCATGTTTGTGTTTCTCGGGAAAACCGCACTGAGCTGCAGTGTACTAGCTTACTAGCTTTGTTATTGGCAGCTAAAAATGACAAATGTAAAACATGCAAACAACTAACATTTTGAATCACAAAGAATAGTTGCAAACGTGCGTCGAAAAGCTCTAATCGGTTGTGTTGTTGAGAGTCGCATGTTTATCTTTCCAAACAGTGCTTTGATTGTTGCAACTATGCATGTTTGTTGTTGTTTTGACTGCGTGGGTATTTATTTGATTTGATTTATTTATCCTTTTGGTACATTATCAATTGCAACCAAATGAATATTTTGGACGTGGAGCTATAAAGAAATGGCAGACAATGAATTCATACCAGACATATTGGAAAATGACTTTTTAGTTGCTGGTCAACAAGTCGTTGGATTTCAGGAGTGCCGGGCCACACATCAAGTCCAAAATTAAACAACCAGGTAAATTTTCAGTTAATTGCCTGGTTCTCAAAATGCATCTGTAAGCAACATGTAAGCGCCTACATAACCATTGCGCCACACCCACCACACCCACAGACTACTCCCATGACATGATCTCCTAGACTCAGTGACAAAGGGTTGTATTTGTGTTTGGTGATGTGGCAGTGTATCACGGCCGGGTTCTAAGAATACTGCATCACAGATATCAAGGTTTTCCCCCAGGTGTGGTGGGGTGGCCACCATTTAGCTCCGCCCCTGCGCTTATCCTCAGTAAGGTTATAATACTGTACAGTAAATTGTTGGAAATCTCTTGTTTAGTGTATGTATTGCTGCCTTCGCGAGTAAAAATACTTTCGTTACCTTTTCAGGCGCTCAATTATTTCGTCACTGCGTGGGAAAACATTTATTTTATGCAATCAGAAGGATGGGCAAACGGTGACGTTGCACATGACTTGAACTAGACAAACAACATGCTGCAACACGCTCTCTCTCTGATGGCCACGCGTGGAAGTGATCTTCATCGCACTGGAGGGACACACGCGCGCGCACATGCCCGTGCCGCGCGCGCCCGCACACACGGTGACGCGCACTCCTCGAGCGGAGTGTGAGCGGTGACGAGCCGCACAGAGGAGCTTTCCTCCAGACCTGCGTCAGACGCACGTCTACTTTGTGATTTTGCGTCGAGCGATACGTCTGACATTTCCTTAAATGTCGACGTATCTTTTGCACGGTTTAGCGTTTTAGTGGACGGCTTTCTTGGCTACTTACCGCCGCAGGTAAGAGCTCATCTTCTTAACTTTTGAGAGAATAAGTAAACGTCTAATTTAACTTCTCATCTTTTTCCAGGAGTCCCCCTTGGAAGAAACTGGCCGCGGATTAGTACATTTCGACGCAGAGGCTCGACGAGAGAAGGAGGGGAAGAACTTTTTTCCCCCCCTCAAGTGCGACTTTGCGTCTTTTCTCGCCTGCAATCGTCCCCAGAAATGGTGGGGCAGCTCCACTTGCAAGCGATGGATGAAAGTCTCAAAGGAAAGAACCGGGAAGGGCTGCTTGACAGCCCGGACTCGGGGCTGCCTCCCAGCCCCAGTCCGCCCTTCTGCTCCCTCTCTCCCACTCTCATGGAGCCGCGCTCCGGCAGCTGCACGACCCCCGTGGAGAGCAAGCAGCAAGCGGCCTGGAAGAAGGACGTCAGTCGGGAGGGCAAACTGGTAAGATACAGCCATCATCATCTGCTTATAGTAGCGGGGAGCCGTCACGGCAAGCAAGGCATCCTCTGACCTACATTTCCAACTTAATTGTTCCATGAAATTGTGGTCATTTATTGCCAACAGTCTTCAATTCGTAGATTTTTTTTTCTTGGGTGCACTGTTTCCAGTAGCTACATGCATGTGGTTCATCCAGCTATCTATGGAGAGAATCATACATACATACATATATATAGGTGAAAGTACGGTCCAGGTGTATGACATGAGAGACCAAAAATAAACTTGTTCAAAACCAGGTAAAAATTATATACTGTATGCTTTAAATCAAGCCTTCCTGCAGTGTGCTATGAATAAATAGACTTCACTTAGCCCTTTGTTTGCAAGAGATTGTTGTATGACGTGGTCAACTCCATTGTTTCATAGTGGAGCACTTGGTACCCGAGCACCAAGCACTGAGCACTCAAGTAAAACAAATCTTTTTAATTCAATTATATTTACACTTGAAGAGATTCAGTACCTTCATACAAAGATATTCAGTTGAAAACCTGGTTCAAACTACTAATTGCATGAAGAAAATTAAGCGGTCATGTTCACCTTGTTAGTTTTGAGGTATGATAGACACCATAGATCAGCATTCGTAACGCCAACAGCTGACATGCATGCTTTTTCAATTCTGCGTACTCATGATGAGGGATACAACAAGAAAATAGGTGCAAGTAGCGTGAAATAATGTATCGATTTATTGCATCACTAATAAAACTAGATCCCACACTCTACACATCTTGCTTTTACCTCATACAATTTAAAAAAGAGACTTCTTTAAAAAAAGTAACATTGGATTTTTTATGGAACAATTGAACTTACTATATTTGTTCTGGTGTAAAGTTTACATTGGTGAATTGAACGACCGTGACAGCTGGTGAGAGTATGACCCCCCGGGGAAACTTGGCTCGAACATAAAGGCGGCCTAACTGAGGAGGCAGCGGGGTTGGACAGGGGAGATGGCAAGGGGAGCGGCCGCCCTGCGGCCTGCCCGCCACCGCCGCCGGAACCGGGACGTGGACGAGGTTCGCTCTGGCAGTGGGGGGGCCCCGGGCCTGCGTGGGTTTTCTCCGGGCACTCCGGTTTCCTCCCACATTCCAAAAACATGCATGGCAGGCTGATTGAACACTCTAAATTGTCCCTAGGTGTGAATGTGAGCGTGGTTGGTTGTTCGTCTCTGTGTGCCCTGCGATTGGCTGGCAACCGATTCAGGGTGTCCCCCGCCTACTGCCCGAAGACAGCTGGGATAGGCTCCAGCACCCCCCGCGACCCTAGTGAGGATCAAGCGGTTCGGAAAATGGATGGATATATATATATAGTAGTAAATCATGGGAGCCCCCTCATGGACACATAAGGAAACAAACATCACATTTTTTTCTGGCGACCTATTATCTCACTATGGACAGCACTGGATTTGATTAAAGGCTACTTATTGCTTTGACATTCTGTCATTTTATTGGTAACAACTGTTTTCGCAACCGATACATTTTCAGGGTATGAAGAGCACTTCATTAAATGTGTCTGTTGGCATGTCATGAAGAGGAAGCGGCCGCGATGGCTACTTTACAACACTCAAAACACATTCCCACACAAGCAACATTTGATTATTGATTTTATCTCTGCAGTGTGCTTGTAATATTGTTAACTGTGTAACCCGGCGATTGATTGTAAAGCAAAGAAAATATTGACTCTCAAAGTGGGATAGCGTTTGAACATCCAGTTGGATCATACTTTCTAACTAGCTTCCAAATATGTATATATTTGTCCAATCAGATTTCAGGATCTATGTGCACAAGGAGCATTGAGATACATTTCCAATTTGCGCATGCCGGCCCTCGATTAAGTCAACATTTTAGCATCATCTGGTTGGTCAGTCAGAGCAAACCATAGAGTAGTACATCCATCCATTATCCGAACCGCTTGTCCTCATGAGGGTCGCAGGTGTGCTGTAGCCTATCCCAGCTGTCTTCGGGCAGTAGGCAGGGTACGCCCTGAACTGGTACACCCAATCACAGGGCACACATAGACGAACAACCATTCATGCTCATAAACACACCTAGGGGCAATTTAGAGTGTTCCATGAACCTGCCATCCATGTTTTTGGAATGTGGGAAGAAGCCGGAGTACCTGGAGAAAACCCACGCAGGCAGGGGAGAACATGCAAACTCAAAATAGGAAGGCTGAGGCCCGGAAACAAACCCATGACCTCTGCACTGTGAGGCCGCCGTGCTAACCAACCGCATGCCGCCTATAGTATTACCGGTAAATCAGTCTTCATTCTGAACAGCTCTAAATGACGTACGCTGCACAAGTATGTGCCGTTTTTTTTTTAATATAGTATTGATGGTTTGTATAATTGCGTGGATGAGATTATCGTCAATAATGTGACCATCTTTGATTGTCCAGTCAGAAACAGATCTGGAAGCTCTCTCCCCTGACACGTCCCCCCTCTCCTCATGTTGAAGATGCCAGTGGCTCAGGAATCCTTCGAAGTTAAATGGCCGCATGACTTACTGCATCTGACTTTACTGGTTTTATGGGGGATCCAAAGTGGGACTCAGTAACCCCCCACAGTTTCATAACGTGCTGTATCAATTACAGAAAGTGTAGCCATTGTTGCCTCCTGTCTTTTGGTGGCCACAAGCAAGACTTGCTGGCAATTGGTCAGGTCTGGCTTTGTCAGTTTGGCTCCCAGTCTTGGTGCATAAATCACTGTTGGGATATCAGAACATTTGCTTGCCCTACTGCAGAATGCCTGGGTTCACTCAGAAACAGTCATTTAGTGTGAATGGTTGGTAAACTATACCCTGGACTGGTCACTAGTTATTCGCAGGGCACATAATGTCCACCTGTTGCCCGAAGTCAGCTGGGTACATGTGATATAGAAAATGGATGGATGTAATTGTGGGCGTAACATGGTTGACTGGTTAGCATGTCGGCCTCACAGGATGGCGAGTTCGATTCCGGCTGCGGCCACTTCTCAACAGGAATATTAGAAATGTTCTTAGTTGAATCATTTTTGGGCGGCCCAGTAGTCGAGTGGTGAGCATGTCAACCTCACGGGGCAGAGGTAACGGGTTCAATTCCAGCTCCGGCCTCCCTGTGTGGAGTTTGCATGTTCTCCCCATGCTTGCGTGTGTTTTCTCCGGGTCCTCCGGTTTCCTCCCACATTCCAAAAACATGCAGGGCAGACTGATTGCACACTCCAAATTGTCCCTAGGTGTGAGCGCAGATGGTTGTTTGTTTCTGTGTGCCCTGCGATTGGCTACCGGTTCAGGGTGTCCCCCGCCTACTGCCAGAGGACAGCTGGGATAGGCTCCAGCAGCCGTGACCCTTGTCAGGATAAAGCGGATCGGAAAATGAAGGAATGAATGAAATACATATTGTTGGGTGTACAACTCTTGTCAACCAGACCAACAAAGCAACAACAGCATTTTATCAAGACATCAAAAGACCAAAGTGTCGACTGTCAAGTGTTAATCAGATTGATCTGATGGGGTTATATTTCCATTGTTACTCTGGCTTGCTATGATATGCTGTACTGTATTAACCAGTATCATCATATGTCCTCAATTATTTTTTTTATTAAAGGGGGGCGGACATTTCAGCACTCACTCCAACAGTTGAGATAATCAACAGCTAAGGATGATCTGCAAATTTGGAAATGAGGTTCACATTTTCATAGACAGCAGACCTGCTATGTGGTGCAAATGCTGACATATCCCAATTTCTAAATCAGTGCTATTCTGCAGACTCGTCTCCACCATGCTGGGCATTCCAGCGCAGCGGGAGGGGGTGTCCTTGGAGATGTGCCCGGCAGAGTGACAGTTTGGTGGCAGAACGTCAGTCTAAAATTCCGTCTGCTCAGACCACATCTAAATACTTGCGCAGCTGGTCTAGTGTGAGTTTGGAGTATTTGTTTGGGTCACAGGCAGACAGATTCTGAGCTCCGCGGACAAGCGAGGTGGATGGTAGATGTATTTCATTGATAAATACGTGAACAGCAGTGGAATAAAAATAAGCCACTTTGATAGGCCATGATTGAAGTCGACTGTGACCACTCCCACAGCGCCGCAGCTCTCCCTCACATATCCGCCAGCCTGCGCTCATCTGCAAAAATACCACCGTTGAGGTGAACCTGTCTCTGCGCAGAGATATTCCATGCGCTGTGCCAGATTTATGCTGGTCACGAAAATTGAGTCTGAGATGTTTTGCCTCACGCAGCGCAGTGTTCTCTATTTATTACTTTGAACGTCTGTCATACAGCTGAGCAGTTTGGGTTCAAGTCTCGCAAGTTTTCTTTGCCATTGGGTTTCTTCCAAGTAATCTGTTTTACTAATTAAAATCATATCCCAGCTGACTTTGTTCAAGAGGCGGTGTGGACCCTGCATTGGTCACCAGCCAATCACGATACACATAACAAGCAAGTGCATTCGCATCTAAAAACAATCTAGTCTGGAGATAACCCACACAACAGAGATGAATGCAAACTCCAGAAGAAAATCGAGATTATGAATGTTCAGTTATTTCCGTTATTTCACGGCCCTCTGAATAGGGATCGTCATTCAGCATGGAAGGATTACTCGCTATGTACTCAATCATTTATTTAATCACACAGCAGGTAATAACCTAAAAATACAACAAAAAATGATGTACTGGTACCCATCTTCATGCATCACGATGTAAATAAGGTATATAATAGACATTAATTCATTTATACCTTCATTTTAACAATCCTTTTATCAACCACAATTTTAATCATGATTTTATCACAACCCTTTGATTTTAACATGATGCATTATTATTGTCATCATTATTCCCGTAATACTTTGTACGTAATTAAATTTATAATGTCGTCAAGATTCGTAGTCTAAACATAACAAGAAACCATACAAGTGGAACCGAACAAAAGGACTACAAATCCCAGCGGTCAAACCCGAAAGCGTTGCGCCGGTACTATTACCGATCGCCGTAACGCAAAATTAGCAATCAAACTTTTCGGTGCAGCCGGGCAAACATGACATGACACGACAACACTGCAATCAAAAAGAACTAAGCATGGACACCACAGTAATTGCAAGACTTAACTTTCTACCTTTTGCCCACGTTGTTGAAACTGCCGATTGCGAACAGCAAGCAATTGTGATTGCGATGCAGCAAACATAAAGCCGCCACGCACACAAAACAAAGCAGATAAACGAAGCAAGCAAACATGACCGAATCCCCCAAAATAATTCTACACATCTGACAAAAGAAAAGCGGACACAAACATAGCTTCTTACCATTGGGGCCATGCTGACGACGAAGTGAGTGATGTTCCTCCTGAAACACGCTGCCATGCCGTTTTTGTGTGTGTCAAGTGAACGGTCGCCTGTCAGTGGCAGCCCCGCCCCTTAAAGCCCCAGGTGAATGCAACAACGAATTAGCCCCCACAACAATTTTTGAAATACAGTACATACGAATGTGAAGTTACACAATATATTCGATTTCCTGTTATAGTTGATTGATATTGAAACTTTATGGCATAACTCGAGTAGCCCGTGGGCCTCTTCGCAATGTCGATCATATGAAAATGTCAACACTGAGATTTATACAAAATAATAATAATAATAAGTGTGGCATATTGATATTAATCTGCTGCCTAATTATTGAGTCAAAGTATTATCATGATTTTTGTCTTTACATAAATAAATATTCATTATTACTCATGACGCAATACAGACGCTCCCCAGGTTACGAACGAGTTACGTTCCGGACGATTGTTCATAAGGTGAATTCGTTCGTAAGTTGCTTCAGTGCTATATTTTGTCTGGAATGTATGTTTAAGGCTTATATTGACATCCATATAACGGGAGAGCTTTTCGTCACATTCTTAATACAAAATCTAACTTTTTTTTTTTTCGACCGACCCATGAAAATGTTCGTATGTACCATTTGTTTGTAACTCGGATGTTCGTAACTCGGGGAGTGTCTGTATCATGAAATGTAGCTTGAGCAAATGCGTTATTTCAGAAATGTGTATTAAACTGGTAGCGCTTCACATTAATCAGTAGCCAAGAAGTCGCTCTCAGTTTCAAAAAGGTTAGTGACCCTGCTGTGGTGTATTCATTTTACAACCGACGCTGTGTGTGAGTGCACTGTCTCATCTCATGCCTTTCACAAAAGCAACTCATGGCGTGGTACGTTTTAAGTAAAGCAGCACTGATAAAGCTAAAGCTTTGACCCAGTGCATCCCATTACTACTTCACTGAAGTGGTCTGGATGCAAATTGAAGCTTCTCCGGCTAACTTAGCTTAGCATAGCTTGCCGCCTGTTTATCTTATCAACACATTGCTTAAAAGTGATGGAGTGTGTATGAAAAATAAACATCCAGTGCCAGCACGCCTTAGGCACAGCCACTAATGGCTGCGAGGAGGGGCACTTGTAGCAAAACAGAAATGTTACTTACTGCTTATCACTGTGGGACATTTTCCTCGACCCCCCCATACGTCAACTGGGGAATGTGCAGCTTAGGTGTTTTCGATTAAGTGATTGATTAAAAAAAGATTAGAGCAGCCGACGTGATACGACCAATAACTTTATTGTCTATTGTTTTTGCAGCAAACCAACCCAACATTCTAATCCCCCTTTTTTTTCTTGTGTGAGACACACCCCGACATATTTGATCAAAAATCATTTCCAGGTCACTCCCAGTATCTGAATGTCTGAAGAACATGTCTGAGCAGGTTGAAGTGGCCTTTGAAAGGTCTAATGGAGGCCTCAGAAATGCTGTTCTACATCCTGGGAGTGTTTTGACATTAGCCTGAGATACGCCCCACACACAGAGATCCAATAATCCTCTGGAGGTTCAAACTTGTTGAATGTCTCTGCTTTGTGGTTTCCATTTTTAAGCGGATTCCTGCTAATTTCTTGCCTCCACTTTAAAAGTGTGGACAGAATTAAAGTTTTCGATCAGAAAACATTCCCTTCTATCGGGGCCCAAGTGCATGTCTTGCAGCACAATGAGGGCGAGCCTTATGTACACTAGTGCCCATGGCCCCCCACCCCCTTTCCAAATCTATTTTGGAGTTGTTTTTGTATGCCACCTAAGAACAATTGCCAAGCTCTATTTTAAGGCGCGGGGGCTTGTTAGAGGCTGTTGCATAAGCGTTTGATGACCCCTCATTTCTAAATGCAACACAGCTAAAATGCTCAGACAGCCTGTCTGTCTGTCTGCCTGCACACCACTTGACAGGGATGCGACATGCATGTGTCCCTGCTGATGTCCACACAAATGTCTCGAGCCTGCAGGTGGGAAATGTTTGAGTTGGCTTTTCGACTCGGCAGCTCGCCGTTGTTCTTTGGACACAGCGGCTTTGTCAGCAGCACGCTGTTTTCCTGGGCATGAATGTGCTTCTTCCAAGATGGCTTGATCCTTTGTGTGCATACTGGGGCTTCTTCCTGGAGGCCTCCTAACCTCCAGTCAAGTGTTTACTTTGCACAAAATGGAGAGCGCACACACAGTAGTACAGTGAAGCCCCCATTTATCGTAGAGAATATGTTCCAGACCCACCCACCATTGGGGAAAATTCTGCCAGATAGAGACCATGTCAAAATAACTTGGTAGTTTTATCCCTCCCACATGTTTTAAACACATTCAAATGTACTCAAGCACATTTTCAGGTATTCCTTTGGGCCTGGTCTCACTCACAAACTGTCAAGAAATAGGAGACTATCACAGGACGACACTGTAACACTCCCAAGTTATCCAAATAGGAGGAGCTTCAAACTGTTAAATTTTCCCTCCCATTTGAAATTTACTGTAAAACTGATGCAAACGCATGTTAAACACCGCACATTTGAAAACTACAATGTTCAAACAAACAATTATAATTTCCAATCACAAAATTCTATTCTAGCTTAATGGTAACATCTAATGCAGAATGCCAGAGATGTGCTAACAGAAATGAGCATAGTTGTTCCGGTAATTTTCACCTTAAATGGACTTCTATTGTTTTTACAATTTGTAGCAGCATCGCACAGAGTACACAATATTACACAGTGGATTGTACCGGTATTCTCTCTGCTCTGTGGAAGCACTGTTACGGACAATTGTGGACCTTCTCTGCCTCTTCTGGTCACAGTAATCTCTGGCCACCGCCACATCTAGGGCAAGATTTTGATACCTTTGACTTTTCTGCCATTTTCACATCAGAGGAACCAAACGACATCGCTGAGAAGTCATTGTTTATCATACCATCCACAGTCACAGTGTGCCAATATTGTATACACACTCATAATACAATCAGAAACAAACTTAATTACAAAGTCATATTTAGAATTGTGAATAATTCGTGTCTGGCCACAGCACTAAAACAATTCTGGGTGCATCCCTTCATTAGACCTCAGTGCTACTTGACATGTTGTGGCACAACTACACTAAAGCTGCACAACTTGAAATTCAGACTTGTATCCTGAAAAAACATTAATAATGATAGTAATCATCATCATTTAAAAATCTGCAATGTAGTGGATGTGTGAACATTGTACCTCAACAAAGTAGAGGATCCGCTGCAGCTGTAATGATGATGATGGTTTAGTTGTTAAAATTCAAAGAAGTGTGCACATGAACATGGAACACAGCTGCTGGTTCCAAACATTCAGATCGCAGAGGAAAGACGAGCCTGATGCACTGATCTGCCGTGCCCTTGGCCTCTTCTCGCCCATTCCCCGTCCTGGCATGTGCGCTTAAGTGTGTCCAAGCCGCAGCATGTGACCGGCTCCCACTGTAATGTGAGAGGAGCGCGGGAGCCGGGGCCCGGGCAACCGCTCGCTTCACATGGTCCGACCGGGTTCACATGCAAAGGCGGCCATCGATCACAAGTTTGGCTGCAGCATCTGGAACGGCGCAGTTTGCAAGTGGATTAGAAAAACGGTCCATATTTGACAGAGTTCAAGCGGTACAGATTGTTGCACACTCATTTGGGCAGATTGCCTCTTTCCTGGCTGACAAGCATCTGCACAAAACGAGAAGCTACAAGTCCATGCACACACACACATATATATATATATATATATATATATATATATATATATATATATATATATATATATATATATATATATATATATATATATATATATATATATATATATATATATATATATATATTTATTTATTTTTTTATGAGCCATCTCTTGCAAAGGTCATCCGTGGGAAATATATGCAAGGATAGACCATGTCAGGATTGAAAGCGAAACATTTTTGAGCAAGCGCATTATTTCAAACTGAGCTTGGGTACCAAATGCTGTTAAAACAGATCATTGAAAAAAAATCATCACAGCAACAACTTGATAACAAAGATAAATGATTGTTTCAAATTCCTCCCGCATTCGCTCACATCCTACTGCGCACCAAGCGGCCACCTGTTTTCTGTTTTTCCCCACTTCCTGTCCTTTGGTTGTTGACTTTCTAAAACACGCTTGTTTGGCATACTTACCAACCATATCTACCATTTTGGTGGCTTTGAGGAGGATGATATTTGGACCTTTGTGGTTTCCATTTTAGCGTCGGCTGAGTGTTTTTGAAAGGTAACAGTGGTTCGCAATATTCATTGAAAAGAAAACAAAAAAAGAATATGTGGAATCCAATAGAGCCCAGATTTGGAGTTTAAAGTGAACATTTTTATTTGGTAAATGGTCATCTTTTAGCTCTTAAAGATTCATTCATTTGTCATTATTTCATATATTTTTACAAAATGCTCTATTTCCAAAAGTATTCGTACTGAAACAATTTTTTCGCTACATGCATATTCAATGTTCGAATGATTAGTTGATCAGAAAGCTATTTTGATCATTGTTAACTTCAGAATTGTCCAAGATCGGGAAGAGTTGAATACTTTCAATACAAAAAAACCCCCCACCAAATCAAAACCCCTGCACCTCTGCACTGTGAGGCGGACGTGCTAACCAGTTGATTTCCGTTTGGAATATTTCCAAAATTCCTCATCTTAGCTTCCCATGGAAATCTGCTGGAGATGTTCCACCCCTTTCCAACTCTAATGAAACATTAACATGGTGGGAACTGCAGTGGTTTTAATTCAGGTTTTTGTTGGCTCTGCTCAAGCCCCCAAGCATGCTGCATGTTAGCAGCACTCGGATCCGCTCAGAAAGCTTCCTGGTTTTGATACCCAATCTTTCCTCTTCCCAGCTGCCTTACCTGCTGCTCAACAACACAGGAACAGAGCCCAGGACTCGCATGTATCCTGTCTTCTATGGGGAGAGCATCGAGGTTGACCCAAAGCCGGAGAAACAAGTCAAGTAAGCAGCGTATACATGAATATAGATGACATATGTCATAAACCTCCTGTACTCAAGCGTAGCGTCTCTTGCAGGTGCACTTCGGCGGTCCGGTACGATTCGGACAAGCATTACCAAGACCGAGTGTACTGCGTCCCCGTCCCCACGGCGACTTCGTACAGCGAAACGGTGGTGGCAGTGCCCAACTGCACCTGGAGGAGCTACAAATCCCAAGTGTACCTGGAGCCGCGGCAGAAGCCCATCAACTACCAGAGCACCACCATCGTGTACCCCAAACACGCCAAGAACATTTACCGCACCACGTTCACCTACAAGGCCGCGGCTGCACGTCGCTGGTTCGTCTCCAGAGTGCGGCTGGAGTCCAGCGACGATTCAAGTCCCTGTATCATCTACACAGAGGACTTGTAGGCCCGCACACGAGCTAGTTGTTGGGTTGTTTTTTTTTTTTTCTTCGGACTTGAGGACAACAGATTAGAGGGGCAACACAAGATAACGGAAAGCTTCACCCTATTTTTTGTTCATCTCTTCTCACCCCAGAGGAAATCCGTTGTACCTCATTGGCTTGATGTCTTACTATCTAAAGAAAACTAGAGCTGACAAAAAAAAAAACCCTGCGCTCCTGCAGGATGGACCTCGGTGAAAAGAATCATTCGAGCGGGGAGAAAAATATCACAATGAAGAGCTGAGGATTGAATCATGCAAGATGGTGCAGCCTTTCAAATTACAGCTCCATTGCACTTGTTCCTGGATATGAAAAGCATCGTGTGTGTGTGTGTGTGTGTGTGTGTGTGTGTGTGTGTGTGTGTGTGTGTGTGTGTGCGCGTTTGAACTATTGGACCAAAGTCAGTCAACAGCCACACAAGCTGCACATGGGTTTACCACACCATTTCCTCACTGTATTTATAGCTGACTCAATTGTACCAAGGCAACCTATTTATTCACTTCCAATTATACACTGGAGTATTAGTGCCACAATGCAAAAGTTAAAAAAAACACACAACACGACGATCCCACTAGAATAAAGTATTTTTCACAACACCCTTGTGAGCAGTTAAATGAGTCTTGAGAGAACCACAGTTGACTGAAATCTCTTATTTAGATGGATTGATGATCTATGGGGTGTTTTCAAGAACTATTTCATATTACTTATCCATGATTGTATGGCGGGTCTGTTGAGAGAAACTGGTTGCTGTTTGTGTTGAACCTTCAATTTTATTTTATTGCCATAACAGCATGGTCTAATATTCCTTTGTACATTAAGCTAGCTTCAGGAAATGACACATTTAGAGAGCTCTAACAAATGTGTTTTTTGTTCCGATGATGAAGGCAAACTGAAAGTGAGAAGATCGGGTTAGACTCCGCGTGGACACTAAAATGTTTGTGGCATGTTGTTGACAAATCTTTTCATAGTTTCAACTGTTTTGCTTAATGCAAAAATATATATATATACATTTTTACCAAATTGTTTCTCTCCTCTTCTAATTTGCTAGCAGACCAATTCACTTAGAGCTTGATTCACGAAAATGTTCTCGTGCAAAAAAATGGGTGCAGACTTCAGTGCTAATGTGATGGCTCATCTGCCAAACGGGCAAAATTGACACCGTTTATTTTGTACACTGTGGAAGTACATGCAAATAGATGCGTTTATTATGTTGCAATTTGAGACTGTCTATTAAACCTGAGATGATTTGTGATGGCTGAGTTTGCATCTAGCTACCACCTGAAAGGCAGGTACAAATCTGTGCGTGCAGCATTGCTAGCGTAGAGCAGAATAGGTAGCAGGTGGAACTTCCAGGAGGAAAAAGTGACATTGAGAAAAGCAATTCTGGAGCTTGTGAATGATTTCAGGCCTGACTGGAGTCACAGCAAAGAGGTGCGCCACACCACTGCGACGAAACTCTTTGTGCCTGCCCATTGACAGCTGATGCTGGCCTCTACCAGTTTTTCCAGTTTGCTGTCCTGAATTTGAAATGTTATGTAGGATGGACAGATGCATGGAATTCACAGCGCGTGCAATCAGTTGGCAATTCTTTGGCCGGCTAATTGGGATTTTAATAAATCTGGCTGCAAAGGGCAAAGCTAACAATTCAGAGTCAAGCGCTTTTAACACATCTCATCTTGTGGATCTGCAAGTCAAAACCACTTGACTGAAATCGGATTTGTTTGCAATCACTGGGTGGAAGAGATTGAAATCAGCTAACGTTCTATTTCATTTTACAATGTGTCCACAACTGAGTTTTAGACCTCGATCTGTCAGTTGAGCTGCATGGAAAAAAAAAAGCCTCCAAGTTTGTGGAAGGCGTACGAGTGGTGCATGCCATGACTAACCGAGGGAACAGTATGTTGCGAAGAAAAAGATGGCAGTTTCATCAGTTACCCTGACGCCCATATGGAGCTGCGGAAATGAGTGCAAAGAATTTGAAGGAGCAGTCAGGTGTCGATGGTCAGTGAAGTGTCAGTGATGAGAAGAGCTGGTTAGATGTGAACTTGTCAAGTATTTTGTTGCTTTCATGTGAGTTCAAGTCTGTGTTTCCCCAACACTTGAGTTTGTTATTAATGTAAAATAGTTTCCTGATGTATATGTGGACTTGAGGCACTTCATAATTCTCTTTATATTTTTGTACATCAGCTGTTGTTTCTGTTCTGATCTAATTTAAAGATGTATATTGTAATTGAAATAATAAAATAAAAATCAACACTTTGGACTAAGGGTCATTTACTTTGGGATTTTGGTAACACAACATTCACAGTTTCTTTTCAGACTGCTCTGCAATTATGCACTTTGTTCTAAATACAAATTGAAAGAATTGAACGTGTGCTCATCAACATGGTGAGATTTCCATTTTTAAAATGACAAGTAATTGAAAAGTGGGGCGTGCAAAATTATTCATCCGCTTTTCTCTTATTTCAGCCACCTGTGTACAAGAATTCCCTGATAATTTCGGAATTATCCAATGTTGACCTCAATGACGAATGATGATAGAGTCCACCTGTGTGTAACCGGTAATCTAGTTTCAGTATAAATGCGCCTGGCTCCAGAATGGTCAGCAAACAGCATCATGAAGACCAAGGAACGCACAAGATAAGAGTTGGGAGAACTTTAAAGCAGGATTAGGATATTAAAGGAGGGGGAAAAAAAACAAGAACTCGCCAAGCAATGTTTGATTGATCATACTGAAATGCAGAGAGAGTACCAGACCACTACAAACCTCACAAGCTACCTCTGAAATTTCAGCCCAAACAAGGAGAGCACTGATCAGAGAGTTGCCCGTGATCACTCTGGATGAACTGCAGAGATCCCGAGATAAAGTGGGGAATCTGTACAAAGGAAAACACACGCAACAAATCTGGCGTTTATGGAAGACTGACAAGAACAAATACATTTTTCCAAGAAAACCATACATGTTTACAGGTAAAAATAACACTGCACATCGCTTTGGAAACATCACCCCTACTGTCAAACATGTTGGTGGCATCGTCATCTGCGGCTGCTTTACTTCAGAAGGGACAGGGAAGATGGATGGAGACAGTTACAGGGCCATTTTGGAAGAAAACCTGCAAAACACCTGAGGCTGGGATGGACATTTACCTTCCAACAAGACAAAGATCCTAAATACTAAAGCAACCTCTACAATGGAATGGTTCAAAACTAAACATATCCAGGTGTTGTTAGAATGGCCAAGTCAAAGTCCAGATCTGAATCAAATTGAGAATTTGTGCCAAGATCTGAACATCGGTGCTCACAAACACTTTCCATCTAATCAATTTGAGCTGGAGCTGTTTTGCAAGGAAGAATGGGCAACGTCTCTAGATGTGCACAAGTGACGAGACGTAAGCCAAAAGATTTGTTTATATTGGCCTGAATAATGTTGCACGCCCTATTTTTATTTTAAAAAAATATATATCACATGAATTTTGGTCTACTTTATGATTGTTTCCCATTTGGTGTAGATTCTTCTCATTGTAGTCTCGGTTGAATAGAACATGAGAGCCCGAACCTCAATCACAATTAGTATGAGCCAGGACATGCTAGCCAGGCCTAACATTTTGCAGACTGTGTCCCAAGGGCAGAATCTCTTGGGAGCCTCAAACAATCACCTGCCAGTGACAAGGTCGAATCATGCAAATGTAGACTTATGACCCCACCTACTGGCACATGAACGTCAATTGCAGCACTACTGTCCACTTCACACTTTCTGATAATAAAGTCACTCTGAGACCGAATGGCAATAAGCTTTTTATTTAAACATTAAGGCAGTGTCTTATTTGTTTTCCATTTGTACACTGCTATCCACAAAGCTTGCTGGTGGGCATGTAGAATTTATCCATGTGTTTTTTTTGTTGTTTTTTTTTTGTAATAACAACCTAGAAGCAAGCCACATAAATATTTACATCTATTTAGTTTTATATACAATCCTTGCTATTATACAGTGGGATATAATTACATAAAAAACGTTATAAACAAAATGTTTGAACAATGTTATCATTTCCCCATAGCCCCCGGCCCTCCCTCGCTCCCTCCAGGGACCACATCAGGTATTTTGAGATGTAAGGAAACGGTGGGTGGACAAAACTGTGTGAGCAAAGGCAAAATGACGCATGTTAAAATTCAATTTAGTACTGTATATGCTTTAAAATCAATGGATTAGTCTGTCATCTGTTAAAGCAACAGCTAGATATGGCTTAGTCTGTTTATGGTCACATTCTTAAACTTCATCGATGCAATTCATGACAAAAACCGCGGAGGGAGATATACTGTACAACATCTGGCGAAATTACATAAAGTCCACTTGTCTTCACCTGGGGACAAAACACTCCAATTCCACCTAGGAGATGGCTGAGATGAGCATTGTGCAGATGTGACATGCTTCAGCATCCAGAGGCAGGATGGAGGAGGGAGAGGAGGTAGTCCTAGAACAGTCAACACGTGGACGTCGCTGTGCTCAAATAAACTACAAGATGGAGGAAACTCCGGACTCGCAGATGGCGGCATCCAACATTGGACACTTGACACAAAGTGGATCAACTTGACACTTTTTTTGTTTGTTTTTAAATCCTTTCCCATTATTTCTAATGAACCCGACCAAATGCAGGCGCAGTGAAGTAGACTGTCACAAGTTGCCGCCAGGGGAAAAAAAAACATTGAATGCAGGACTGATTGCTTCTGTGTGTGGTTTCAAAGCTCGGCGGGTCTCGCGTGTGACTGACATACGCAGACAAAGACATTTCATTTGCTTCTCTGTTTGTACAATTCCCAGCATGGACAGTAGGACCCCTGGCAAGGGAAGGGGCAAAATAACAATTGTGCGTCACTTGGTAACTTCAGTACTGTGCGTGTAAAATAAATGGCACTTACCACTAAGAATATATTATAATGTACAAAAGACGAGAAGCTAAGGGTCTTCCTCTATGCAGTACACGGTTAATGGTCAGACTGTCACAAAAGCTCCAAGATGAGATTCTGGCAGGTCAGCTGAAGACGATGCAAAGGACTGAGGTACGCCTTGTCAATGTGAAGGGCCAGCTCGACTTCGCCTTCACTCACATGATTGTCGCTTGTGTTATTTGAAATGACTGGTGGTGAGTTTGACAGGACGGGGAGACCTTCCACCACGGGCTGCCATGCTATTCTCAGGTCCATTTTGTCACCGGATTCTCCACTCTGCCCTTCTGGACAGGCCGACAACTAAGTGCTTAATATCCCAAAAAACAGTTCAATCAACACAGATGCGGTTAATATAAAAACAGCGAGAAAGTGTCCATTGTCTGAGTGCCATCATGTGGCTAATTGTCTCACGGGACACCTGACAGCAGCAGGACTCAGCTCTTCCTCTGGACCCTCGCCAATGCATGATGACATCAGCAACAGACAGCATGTTTACCCTGTAAACCAATGATATGACCCTCCTGTGCTCAAATCCCTCCCCACCCTAAAAGCATTTGTCACTGCAGATCAAGGACCACACATACAGTATAACCATAGAACGTTCACCATTAAAACATACTTTGCGATCGCTTTCCAACCAGAAGGCTGCATTGAGTGACTTAAAAGAAGAAACAAGAAAGAAAAAAAATAACGTTTTGTCCCATCACTTGCATGCACTTGTGCATTTGCAGCAGTGTAGACACCGTAAATAAATGTGAGATGGGTCTCTTGCTTGGATGGACTGCTGCGCTTAAGGCAGGCGCAGCAGCCACCACACTTGGGAACCAACCAAAGTCGTCAAGAATCCCATCCGTCAAAGAAATCGTAAGCACTTGAGTGCGATGAAGGGTGATGCGCCCAAGTTGATAAGGCCAGTGAGGAGATGCCAACACGGTGTGAAAAAAGGGAGGAGTTGTTCAGATCATCCTGGAGTGAGCATGTGGACTGAAGAAGGAAATGCAGAGTGGAATGGTGCGGGATGTTTCGCTGACGTGCACCTGCGTGGGTGGTGGCATTGTGGCTCACTCGCTGTCAGACAGGGACTCATACTGAGACATGAGTAGCGGCTTAGGCTCCTCCTCCCAGGTGCGGCCCTGTCCCTGACCGGGCACGTGGCCGACTGGCTGACCGGACGAAGGGGAGGGAACTGAAACCGTCCCGCTGGGGAAACGCATAATCAACGGGTTGCACGGGAAGGGAGTTGGCGTTGAACCTGAAAGAAGCACAAGAGGGTGTGTTGGGCAATCTACAGTGAACCCGCAATTTTTTTGTCACTTGGCATTTGTGAATTCATCTAATTGCATATTTATTGTATTTTTATCTTCCTGTTTTTTGTTGCCGTTTTGTGCTCATGCTGAAACATTAAACGTATGACTTTGGCACTGTCTTGTGGTATTGTGAGACCAAGGAACTACGGTGCAGTGAATTGAGGACTTTCACTGAGATAAAAGTTGCACTTTGCCACCATCTTTATGGCATCTCTAGGCAATTATAATCCTTTTTGGAGGGGCATCAATTACCTGTGGAGGAAGGTCTATCCTCCCAGACTCGGTTGGTCAGTGGTGTTCTTCTGTTACAATCTCCTTCTGAGTGAACTGAGGACACTGACGATGGCCTTTCCCCCCCAGACAGGCCGGGTCCTGGAGACTTGGCCTTGCGGCCATTAGAACGACCACTGGACTTTGAGGGCTTCCCACCACCTACAAAGAGATGACGGAGCTAGAACCTGTGACAGCATTTCAAGCCATACCAGCTAAGCTTTATTTTGCGTGGAGGTTATTCTCCGGTGACCCGTTCCAGGTCCTGCCGCTTATTTCAAAAACATGCACCTTGGGTTAATTGCAGATTGCAAATTGTCCATCAGTATGAATAAAAGTGTGAATGGTTTGCTTGTCTATATGCTTTGTGATGCTGTGGCGACCAGTCCCGGCTCTACCTAGCCTTTTGACGTGTTGCTTAGTATGAAATGAAAAAGTATTAGTCGCTTTTTGTGTGCATGTGCGTGTGTGTTTAATACAACTTTTGTGATGCGCAGGCAGTCTGCTTGGTCAGTGCAATGCCCCCAAAAATACGTAGATGAAAGCAATGCATTTGCCATCAAACCACTTCAAGTCGACTGTAACTTTTTCTCTGTGTACTGTACTCAGATATCTAACAACAACAAACCCTCCCTTATCATTTTTGTCTTGCTCTATGGCGAAAGCACAACACAAAGACATAACCAAATACCATGTTATGTATAGTGTAAACACAGTAGCGCCACTGTTGCGGATTTATACACACGACCAGCAACATTTTTTTTTCCTTCCAAACTGAAGGGAACATCGCTCTGTCAGGGCAATAATGCAGTCGATACTGCAAATTTGAAGGCTCATTTAATGCAAACTTTAAGATGCCATTGCCTGCCAATCACTTGATGGGTTTTCAACATGTGTCCTTCTCTCCCTAGTATGCATCTTAAGTGAGTTTTCGCTTTGGACAATGTATCAGACATACTGATGTATGAGATGATGCTAACCGCATCTTGTACATTCTAAACCGTAAACTTGTTCGGATCGCTGACCGTGTTAGCTGGTTTTGATGTGGTTTGTACATGTTTGGAGAAACTCATCACCTTGTGAGAAACTGTCATCAGTTCGTCCATCAGTTCCGCTCAGAGAGACAGGCAGACCCGACGTGAGTGGGTTAGCAGCACTGGCTGGGGAGCGTTCCTCAGGCTGATCATTGTATTTTCCCATGAGCGCCTTTCTTATTATGGCCTCTAGACCTATGGAGCTGCCAGGTGTCTCTGGAGTTGGGTGGCTGCGGACACTCACAGATCCTGTTCAAGAGAGGGAATGGACCATTCAAAATGTGTGTTTTTTTTTTTAGGTTTAAAAAAATCAAATCAGAAAACCAAACACAACATTAAATTTAAACGGTGAACGTTTGATGAGAGAAGATGCTGACTCGTGAAAATTGTATTCCTGAAACGTATTGGATGAAGAGAAAGTAAGCAACGGGATGAAGTAAAGACACTGGAAAGTAAACCGAAATGATAACCAACATGGCATGCAGAGGTGTCAATAGGGAAAAAGTGACCTGCTGTTGTCGATGCTGGCATGTTGAAGATTTCTGTTCCAGGCTGACCTGCATCTGAAATTATAGCAATTGTATGCACACTTAGAAATTGTTATCAGGCTGCAAAAGTAACCATGCCCGAGTTAAACACTCACTGAAATCACTCTCATTTCCCACTACAGTCATCTTCTTGATCATCTCCTGCTTCTTTGATTTCACAATAGCGGAGGTGTTCTCAGTCAGCTTGCTGAAGAAAGCTGGAGGCTGAGAGGCGTTCGGAGGCGAACGGGAGCTCATTCTGTGGGATGGAAAAGTACTTGGTAAACAGAAGGCACAGCCGAACCGGCTAGAGTACTTTGGAGCTAACCGCGCTGCATAACAATGGAGGAGAACTGACGAGCCTTATGCTCAGGAAGTCTGGGGCTCATCAAACACTCAAAGGAAATATACAACTCTAACTTATATTGGAAATAGATCCATAGCAACACAGTCTTACGATTGCTCTCCTTGTTCATTAGGATAGGACACTCCTCCCTGAATTTCGGGCTCAGAATTGGCTCCGGCAGGAGATACCGGTTCAATGCAGTCATTGGAAACACTGATTGGAGAAGACTTGGATTGAGGAGGAGACCTGCAGAGCACAAACACATGAGTGACCTTTTCTACCTTCCACATACCCTCATGTGTCGATGAAACACAAGTAGTTGGAGCCTATTAATACATCTATTTGATGTCAGAAATAAAACTGAGTCATATGGAGTCATGCAGGCTTTCCTTGCACAACCGCACAGTTGATCATGTCCGCTCCTGCTTTGTAATGGCTCTTACCGGTCTCTGTGACGATCTCCCCCAAGGCCCTCAGGATAGCGGGTCACTTGGGGAGACTCTTGGGATGTGGGCTGGGACTGCGAGGCACTGAGAGGACGGGTCAAGTCCAGGATGGGTGAGCCATGATAACTTTGTTGATGCTGCTGCTGAGTCTGCCTTGTGTAATCTTTCGTGATCACCTCCTGTTGCCATAAAAAAGGTATCGACATTACGCGGTCACAGGCTACACTCAAGACGATGCAGACAGTTATGAAAATGTTAGGGTGTGGACTTACACTGATGTGCTGAGCCAGGGTGACCACCCTTTGGCTTCCTTTGACACAGGGAGAAGGTGGCTTCTGACCTGGGGACAGCCTCTCCTCAGATGGAGGACGGTACAGAACATGTGACTCCATCTTCTGGGGAGCTGGGAGTTAAAAACAAACACAGTGAGGTCATTAAAAAAACACACAAAAAGAAAGACAGACAGACAGACAGACACACACACACACAAGTAATGTGCTTTGTGTCCAATCAAAGACAACAAATGTGCTAATGAAACATGCAGGATTAAGAACAAGTCCACCCCTCACCATCTTTGGTGGATGTAACATTTAACAATGTCACATGCCATAAAATGTCTGATCAGGAAAAGTGTATCGTCCTTTATTATCCCTTCTTTTGCGCAACAATAATACAGTGTTAAAATACTAAAACATCTTGTCGGGCAAGCTTTCGATTAAAATCCAAAGTAGTTGGGACATTTTCTTACTTTTGACAAGAACTTATATGTCGAAATGAATTTTCAATTGATCCAAACAGAATTTGACGAATGAAACATGTACTGGATGAATACTGTAGATAATGTCCAACCAAGAACTAACTAGCTTTTCCAAGCAGATCATCATAAAGAAATTATTCATGAAGGTTGCCAAAAAAATGCATCTCCCTAACAATGTAAATGTAAGGAGATGATGATGCAAGCTGTTTGCGAGGGATAGCAATGATTGCATGGAATCCCTCAGAGGAGACATCCTCCAAAGGCACAGTTGTTTTGGATTCTGTTTGCGAGTAACGAATGACAAAAATGTATCGAAACAACAGCTTAAAACAGCCTCTGCCTTTCTCCCTCTAGACTTTCCTACTTGTTATTGAACTCCAATTAACAGTACCAGAAACACCAAAGATGTTGATATTCATGTGGACTTATTTTGAGCAGCCTTAATAAAAGCAGCAATTGCGCTTCATGCTTTCAGGTAGTACAGATGTTGTCATCGTGATTTTAATATGTATGTGTATCTATATGGGAAGACCTTTTTTTTTCATTTTCATTTTCGTGTTTTTTTGTGGAGCAGAACAGCTGCTTGAGCTATTAAATGAAAAGGTCAGAGAAGCTTAATATGCATAATCTTGGTGTCAAAAGGAAAATCTTAAGAGTAGTAGTTCAGTAAAAGTACTGCCATGAAGAACAAGTAACTCGACGGCTCTATTTAGACTGAAACACAATAGCAAGAGCACACTTAAGATGGAAAACACGGAAGAATTTGGATCGACTAAGCATTTGATTTGTGTGTGTGTGTTTAGGGCAAGGGGGGCGGGCGCAGAGGGATAGCTTCGGAGTAAATTATGATGCGAAAACAAGAAGCATGCAAAGACTTAGAGGGCAGGAATCAGTAGTACCCCATGTCCCTCTGAGAAGCCTCGAGCTGCCTGAGTCACATACCACGTGTAACAACAGAAGTCTGTCTGGTGGTTGGCACAGCTTTCAGCGCACCTTTCTTATGTAACTGTTACTTTGACTTGGAGTAACAGCATTTGATGATAGTGCCACTTTAATTGGGTTCTATAGTCACCCGATACATGCATCAAGTGAAATATGGTTGTTCTGGGCCTGCAGGATATCTGAGACAATCCCAATCGTGCCGAAATTTCAATTTCATTTTAGTCATGCCCATTACCACTTCGAAACAACGATGCTTCAAGTGAGTGGCCAAAAGGGAGGGAGGAGGGGTGCCTACATGTCAATTTTCCAACAAATCTCTGATGTAAAGACAATGAAGTGATTTTCTGACTTGCTGTCTGATTAGCAACCACAATTTGAAGCTGACACCTTAAAGGACACCTGGGATATTGCTCTTCCTCAGTGAATATAAAATGCCTGAAATTGAGATTGCATCAGTCTCAATCAGATTTTTCATTTCATTTTAGCCAGTGAGGTGGAATCTGGGAATGCAAGAGGTTTTTTCAGAGGGCACCCTTGGTGGTCTTTAAGTTTAGAAACATTTTATTTTAAAGAATATAGTATAACAATTACAAGAACAAAAATGTAAATGAATAGGGCTGATTCGATAATGCCAACCACCACAGCGTGCAAGAGGCCACAGACTGACGGGGGCGTGTCTGGGTGATAACGGGACCCTAGGATCAACAGCATCTTACCATCAGTGGCGCCGCTGGCAACAAGCGAGCCCGTCTCTGGCATCCCCGTTTCACAAGAAATTTGACGCATAATAATCGCGTTTATGAAGTTGGCCGCAGTCATGGTGGTCTTACCGAGTGCTCTGAGTTCTTGTTCCTGAATGGACATCGGTTTGTTTTGAGTCTTTTCCCTACTAGGCGTACCACTTTCCCCACGGCCAGGAGGGTTATCCAACTGCAGGTGTGGTGGTCGTCCGGAAATCGAGGAATAAGGACCTGGATATAATCCTCCCTGGCTGGGGTTGGAAAGCTTGGGGTCTGACTTGCTAGCAGGCCCGTGCTGGTCTTGGACTTGCTTAGGTAATCCCCTGTTTTTGCCATCACGACTCTGTTCTTTGCCGATGCTCGAGTCCAGTGCAGGTGCATAGGCCTCAGGCGGCAAGCCAGTCCTTTGAAGATGACTATGGTAACCTTGGTAGCGGGAAGCTCCTGAGGGTATGGATCTGATGAGGGGGAGATGCATGTGTGCATTTAATTCACTCTTAAAACTGATTCCATGCTGGTTTGAAACGCTGAAACACTAATCAGCATTTACCGTAACACGGAGGAACTGGAGTGTTCGGCAGAGACATTCTTGCTTCCGGTATTGTGCAGGACGCTTGGCCTTTGCTGCACATTGTCTTGGGTGCGAGGGGACACTGGGGAATGCTGGTGGCTGTATGGCTGGGAAGAAGGTCTCACACCGCTACTGCTTGCTAAGCTGTGCTCTGTACCTGAGGCACAAACAGGTAGACACACATTCAAATATCTTCTCCCCCCTCCTGGACTTTGATGGATAATAAAACGTCACACTGGGCTCCACACCTGGTCGCCAAATGGGGGCATGCTCCACGTTTGCTCCACCCTTTTCTCTGTCCCGTTCTCTGTCTCTGTCGCGATCCCTCTCTCGTTCTCTCTCCCGTTCTCGTTCCCGTTCACGCTCGCGCTCTCTCTCCCGCTCCCGGTCTCTCTCCCGATCCCTGTCTCTGTCACGATCACGTTCTCTTTCACGCTCTCGTTCTGACGAGGAAGATGCGCCTTGCATCTTATTCATGTGCGAGGAGCCAACTTTGTAGAAACAGACAGACACAGTAATTATTATATCAATAATGATTACTAGTATGACTGGTAACAATTAACGGTATGACTCGTCATACCGGGTGAGATTGGGGGAGTGGTGTAAGGCCTGCCGGGGAAGGTGGCGCTTCCCCCTGGGATGTAGGTGATACGATCCATTGGCGAGCTGGCTGTCCCTGCAGAGGGAGGGACCAGGACAGGTAAGTGCGGCACCTGAGATAGATCAATGATTCCTATAATAGAGGGGGAAAGAAGAGGAGAGCGAAAAAAGTTTTATGGGCAAATAGCCATGCGATGGTTTAAAGCAGGCGGTTCCAACTTATTTTAATCATTGGCCAAATCAGCTTTACAACTGCACTTAGAAGTTGAAGATTGACTGTCATTCCACAGATCATCTTTTATTATTTCAACTTAATATTAATATCAAGCATATTTTTTGCCACAGTTAAGGGGGCTTAGACCTACAATAAGCCATGTTGTAAGATACAATACAATACAATACATGCTGATTTATATAACACATTCGTATCAATTATTTGTTTTGCTAACGTTCGTAAATTGTGAAATTCACAGGTGAATGAGCAAAAGGTAAAACAAATTTCTCCCACATTTGTGTCAGGTACAGTAAAAGAGGCTCAGACTTAAAACAATAACACGAAGAGCAGCTTTGTAAGGATTAACCCAGAAATACTGGCCACCATTGTCATGCTCACATTCTGATGATGGAGTCTCTCTTTCGGTCAAACATAATAAATAATAAGCTTTTGTTCAAACCGAACCTTGACTTGTGTACATTTGGATTTATTAGTGTAGTAGTTGGTGGAGAAGGTGCCTTCAATCCTTTAGCCAATAAACACCAACGAAGTGATCTTACCACGAGGGGCTGCAGAGTAAGGCAGAGGAAGGGGCTGATCTCGTGGTGTAAGGCCCCTTAGCATGTCTGAGCGCTGGGCAGCCATAGCAGCTGCTGCAGGCCACTGGTGCATTTGCTGGGAAGTAATGTAGTCATTGAGCAACGTCTGACGGTTCTCGAGGGCCGCTGTGTCTGGAAAGCCCCGGATGAGGTAGGGATAGGGATGAGGGTATGCAGGGTTGGGGGCCAGATGGCGAGGCAAGTAGTAGGCTGTATTCAGGGGAGAAAAATAGGGTGATTTCGAGTAGACCCACAATAAGACCATTTCAGCTTTATAATGAGAAGATTTGATGGTGTCCCATAACTCTTTCCACAATCCCCCGCCACCCTCCTAAACTCATTCAATCATTATCAGTGTGCAAAGCAGTTAATGTGACTGTACCTGGGTCAATGGGGATGCCGCGAGGCAGAGCTGCAGGATCAAATGCCAAAGGAATTTGTCTGTAAACATCAGCTCCAAGGCCCTGCAACAGACGCTCATATGTCTGTTGGTCAGGAACCCCTGGGAGAGGGGATTTGGTAGAACTCATTTCCCTTGGGGTCGGTGTGGCTTTACGCTCCTGAGGTTCTTTCTTACTGCAGCCTGGAGAGAATAAAACAAAATGTACAAATAGAACAAAATGTTCAAACATCAATACTTCTTCATTTTGAAGACAAAAGGACAAAATTATATTATGAATCCAAAACTTTTGTTTTTGACTCAGCCCTGCAGAAGTAGCAGTAAGAAACATCAATGTCCTCACCATCATGTTGCCTTTGACTCGCCTCCCTTGAGAGAGGTGAGCAACGGTGTGATGGTCCAGGGTAGGGGTTTCTTAAGGTGCCTTTGTCCTCGTAGCCTACTGGGCTATGACGGGATTTAGCTCCCTGCTCTGAAGCAAGTGTCAGGGGAGAAGAGCGTGCTATTGGGCTAGCAGTGCTGACCACTGCACTCGGGCGTCCTTTGGGTGCCTCTTCATAGCGTCCCCTCTCAGCCCGCATCTCCAGGTGAGGGGGCGTGTTATGGTAGCGTGGTGAACTGGCTATGATGGAGCGAACATCATGTCGTTTACCTGAGCCAGCAGCTTCCTGCTTCATGGGTGTTCCCTGAAGAGACGTATTAACAGGAACATTCAATCAGGTATTGGAAGGAAAAAAACGTTTACAATAGCACTTGGATGCATCTAAATGATATGTATACCGG
Organism: Hippocampus mohnikei; assembly: GCA_026261675.1. NCBI lineage: Eukaryota > Metazoa > Chordata > Actinopteri > Syngnathiformes > Syngnathidae > Hippocampus > Hippocampus mohnikei. The sequence continues at coordinate 15,132,058 of JAKGUB010000348.1, forward strand.
TGTTATAATGCCCTCCTTGGCTGTCTGTCTGAGCTCCTCTCTGGGAATGAGGTGGATGGAGCGTCCAGCCTCCTTTACTGTGGGCACCATAGCCTCTCTACTCTTCATTGGGTCCGACAGTGACGTGGCCCCACGTGGCGGAGAGTTTTCTCTTTTCATTTGCTTTGCCTCCCTTCTCAAGTAGCTATCCTGAGGGTCCAAATGACGTGGTATACCTGTCACCATGAGAATATCAAATTTAAAGAGAGAATATATAAATAGGGCATAGAGTACAATCATTTTAGCGTCAGCTTATTTTATTTTTTTTTTTAATGAATGGGTGACACAGCCTTGCCACAGTGGTTCTCTTCTTGAGATCAAAATAACTTGGTGCTATGAATGATTGAAGTTGAGCAATCAATAGTTATTTTACCTTGGGAGATGGAACCGCGGATGTGGTGAGCATCTTTATAAGGTGTGTGGTGTGGACTGTCCCTGTCATGAGGCATGGCTCGACCAATAAGACCTGAAGTTGGACAAGTGGCAAAGCGAGTTTAATACTAAGAGTGGAAACTGAAAAATCCAAGAGCCAACAAGATCAGATTGAGCAGTTGCTACCTTCACAGTTGGAGGCAGACAGTGAATCCCTCATTGGCAGACCTCGGGAGATGCCTCCCTCCATGACATCATAAGGACGCTTTACGCCAAGAATTTCACCAGGTTGGCTTGGCCCTCTCCCCTCGTCTTTCGAGGTTTGAGAAACTGGACCTATTTGGTCCAAAGAGGAAGATGTTACAATTGTATTATATTTTCAACAGAAATATGAACAAAACACTTTTAATTTCTGCTCCCATTTTTCGTTTGCCGACTCAAAGACTTTTTCTATGAAGAGAAAAGGAATTATGTCTCTCAATCATTGTTCATAATTCTGGCCAAATCAGCTTTAATGAAGACATCTCCTTGGTTGCGATAATACATCAAGGCATATCGCGGTGGGGGTTCCGATTTTGGCAGGTGTAGCTCATGCACAACTAACAAGTGCATTTTATTGATTACATTTTGAATGCACGAGACGAAATCCTGAGGCCCATTGCTGTGTCATTCATCCATAACCATCACCTCATGTTGTAGCATGATAATGCACGCCGCCATGTTGCAAGGAGCAGTAATTTCCTGGAAGCTGAAAAAGTCCAGGCTTTTGCATGGTGTGCATACTAACTGGACATATCGGCCATTAAGTTTATTTGGATGCTTGGGACACAGTGATACAATGTATTCCATCCAGCTCCTGCCAATGTCCAGCAACTTCACACAGCCTTTAATAAAATGGACCAACATTTCACAGGCCAAAATCATCAACCTCTCGTATCTGTCAAGTCAATGTTTAGCCAGGCAAGGCAATTAAGAACAGTTTCTCATTTACAATGCCGACCTGCTGCACACTAACATCGAGTTCGACAGATTTGTGAACACTATTTGAGAGAAACAGGCTTTTTATGTACGTACAAAAAGTCTTTTGACTTTTGAATTCAGCATTATGAAAAATTGGAGCTGAAACTCAAGTGTCACATTTACATTTTTCTTCAGTGCACAAGCTGCATTCAGTATTGAGGATATCGTTTGCACAGATATTGTTGGGTTTGTACAAAACACTCACGGTCATATGTGAGGATGTGCCCACTTATTCCCTCATAGACCACATGACCTTTCGAAAAGGCGTCGTCCCGCTCCCTGTCAGCACGGCTAGCACTGTCCTCTGTGATCAGACGGGTTATAGTTCCCTTATACAGCACATCAGCCGGTGTCCCCTGAGGACACAGTGAGAAGACCCATACTCATTATTTTACCATGAAGCAGATGGTTCGACTGATGAGATGAAATTCAAATGTGTAATAATAATTTGGTTCAGTCGGCTGAACCGAATCTTGATTTTCATCTTGGGCTGAACGATTTGAAAAAATAATTAATTGCGATCCACACCGCCTGCAATATTGGGATTGCAATTTAATATGTGATGATTTTTTCCCCCCTCTTTCTTTGTATTTTTTGGGGGAAACAGCAATCAGTAAGTTTGTATTACAATAATATCAGACTTATTATACACACTGTAAATGTTGTGGTCTTACGGGTTAGCTTTACACTAAAATAAAGGCAAATGAAACATGAATGAATATGACTGATAGTCTATCTCCGTCAATTAGAGTAGTAACCTTACTAAACACTCAAAAATGAGTGTTTTGAGCGTTCACGACAACAACTTCACAAAATTCTACCAAACAAGCGCGGCCTAAACATAAGTCAGTAAATCCTAATATCCGAATACATCAACAAAGCAAACAACTCTGTGGCTTTGAAACGATATCCGCTCACGATACTGCTCACTTTTTCTTTGCTAATCTGTCTTCACAGACTGAATGAGCCAGTTGGGTATTACATTACAGTGGTTTGGTTAGAATTAATAAGTACAGACACAGCACACCATGTATTTGTTGCTAGGGTGACTACTCGTCAAGGGTTGTGGTTATGCCACAGCTGCTGGGAAATCCAGTTGCTGCTGCACTTGGTCTGCCTTATGACCTCTCTGCTGCTGTGAGAACAAACACTATGGCTGCATATTATACAGTATAGCTTCAGAAGGAATCGGGCTAAGGCCAATCAACTGTATTATTGGGATACAAAATGAATGTCTGTGTGTTGCTCCCTACAAGCTCAGATGTAACACACTTATGGCAAAACGCTATTAACCAATAAACACAAACTCATGGGAGGAAAGTGGGGGCAGTATCTTGCATAGAGCACATACAGTACTACATTCTATATACAAATTTGGTAGTTTGTCATGGTTCATATTGGTTCATTTACATATGACTTAAGCTATGATTACACTATTTTACCGATGGCAACAACAGACTGCAATATTGTGCACTGTGGAATTTTTAAAATTTCAAATTCAAGTTTTGTTATGTCTTGTTTTGGTAACCCCTGCGCGGGGTGATGGCTGCTGAGTCCCGGAGGATCAGTGTTGCACTACGGGTCATCCCGCACTCTACCATGGACACTTTTGTGTTCCATCCCGACCTGACAAGTTGTGATGGGGTCCCTCATGTTTGTTACATTCTGACATATTTTTCCAAATTAGTTCAGTCTTTCTACGGGTGAACAAGAATGCAGGGCAGCTTTGGAAAAGATTTACGCCAACGGTATAAAAAGAAAGCTTGACAACCAGAGCAATCATTGTATTTTAAAGCTACATTTACACTTTGCTCCCAGCAGCCACGGTCGCTAGTTTTAGCCCACCTTATACAAAACATGATAATCGTGAGACAATGAGGGAGGAGAGGATGTGCTAATGTGACTGGAGGCAATCGCTACAGATGCCTGAGGTGATTTGTAAGGTGTTAAAACATTTGCTGTGCAGTGATGGTGCGGATGAAAGAGATGGTCGGCCGTAGTCTGCACCGTGACAGCTGATAAATTTGACAATTTAAAGCTCTCGCTAAGCATGCTCGCCGGGTCCATTCACTTGAGCAAGGTCTCATTCATTTGGTCGCCACTCCTAGTTTCTGCCACTTGCAGCTTGTCGTCGTCACTTTGCTGTGCCGGAAGTCCTCTGGTGGTGGCTCCAAGCCACCACTCCCGAGGAAGGGGCCATGACAATCAGGCCGACGCTCTGGGCTGCAACTCAAGAACGCCCTTATCGCAGTCAAGACCAGCGAAGGTTCCACGGGATGTGCCTTGCCCTCCTTTTGGAGACCTGGAGAGCTCTCATTCATTTAAATGGAGAGCTCGCTCTTATTCAAGTTAATGGAACCGGCAAGGCGCACACAGCTATTGAAAATGTGTATCATAAGCTTTACTATTTCATTCATTGGCATATATAAACTTGTAAATATGGTTAAGCACCGCTTTAAAACACAATTAACTGTATGTATACTGTATATAGGGATCTGTATATCGGGATGGGTACCAAGCCTTGGGCTTCACTAGCCCCGGGGTTGAATTATTAAAGACCAGAGTATCAATAAGCTCCACCCATCTGTTAAAAGTCTTAGAATAAAGTTATTCAAAGTAATTGTGCATTTATTTTGGCTATATGAATGTTACTTTGCACCTTCTACCTCCCAATTTCTGTCTGATCTCATTTCCAACTAGCAATAAAATTATTCTTCTCCAAAGATGCTTTTTCACACGTGGAGGCGAGCCATCTCACCCCACAGTAGCGAGTGACATGAATGAGAAGCATCTGTGAGTCCTTTCTATGCCAGTGTAGTGCCATGCGATCATCTATTATATAAAAATGTCCAAAGTGATATACTGTACATACGTTAAAGAAAAGATGTGGGTTTAATAGTCAAATATCATCAAAATGAAAAATATAAATACCGTAAAAGCCTTTTTGTGTGTGTGTGTGTGTGTGTGATATATCACTTTCTATATACTCATCTTATTTGAAGGACCATAGACAAAACAAGAATCTCAGCTCACCTGAGTAATGGAGCCGCCTCTGAAAGAGATTGAGGAATCTGGATGCATTCTTGTCCCTGGGATACCCTTCGTGATACTACCTCCTTGAACAGCTAAAATGTAATTCAAAAAGGTAAGACCAATCTTGTTGACACAAAAAGCAGCAGAAGCGGTTTATACTTTCAACAACACTTACAATTAAAAATTCATTGCATGAACATATTTGAATTGCGTCCTCCTTTGCATGATATTTTTTATGACATCTGTGGCACGAAGCAGAAGAAAGGCTATTTTTTTTAAACTTTTGTTCTTTGCCGAGCAGTGTCCGCAACTCGCAAACTTGATGCTTGCACATGCTATTCAAAGTGTACCCTGTATGTTGTTGCACGCCGCGTGGACACTATTTGTCACGCTCTGTTCATGTTCGGCGGCTTTGAGTTCTAACGGTGGGAATGGTGGCCAATGATGGTAATGCATGTCGTCCTTGTCTTGTTTCTTTTGGCGGTAGGCAAATACTTTTGGTCCATTACCGCCACCACAAGTGAAGCAAAAAAAGTATTTGCCAAAAGCTAAAAGAAAGTCAACACTATTAAAGAACTGGAGTTTTGGGCGCCAGGCCGAGCTCTTAATTTAATATACTGTACAGTGAAACTCCTCTACAACGAAATCATGTTTGCAGGAAGAAATTTTTCACAACAGGGGGTTTTTCACTAGCAAATTTGATCTCAGATGTAAGCGCACACGCACACACACACACACACACGCACGCACGCACACACACACGTTTGTGTACACGCACACACAAATGTATGTGTACTCCATTTTTATTCGAATAGTGCATAAGTATGAGCACACACTTATTTGACACTTCATATAGTCGGTGTAGAAAGAAAAAAAAGGGAAAGAAATTGTGAAATTTACGATCAGCATTCACTTTCACTTACATAAATTTCTTGGATAATGTATTTTATTTTGTTTCCTCCATCTTTCATTTTGATCACTTTTCCCCTCTCTTCCAGCATCAGAGCTCTTCTTGCCATAGCTGCTTGACATCCAAAGGTCTGTTTTGTAGCCATTTTAGCAAAGCAACATTCATGCTGCATCTGAATCTAACAATAACAAATACTTCCTGGACCCGGTGGCTATTCTTTCCACTATCTCACTGTCTCTAACTCGCCCTCCCCTCGATCGCCACCCAAGACAGCGCTGCTCAGCTGATGTCATGCAATTAACTTTTAAGCCAGCCACGGGACGCTTCGTAGTCCTCAATGGCCATAGTTAGCGCGATGGAACTCACCTTCTCTCTAATTAGCGCTCCAGTTAGCGTATGGTTTTTAGCATGATAACAAGTAAAGCATTCCAGGAAACATTTATTTGATTGTCCGTTGAGCCATAAGCAATTTAATCTGAGCAGCTAATTGGATGCATTCCACTCTATCTTCCACAGATCTAGCTACAGTATCTACACACATAGAAAGTGAGGTCCCTCTTGGCCAATCGGAGGCCAGGATAATAATAATAATAATAATATATTTTATTTGAAAGCGCTTTTCATCATACTCAAAGACACTTTACAAGAGCTTAAAACACAGGATGATGCTCGGTAAGCCAATGGCAGAGCAGCTATGAGTATGTTGCGTTCAGGAAACTTGGAGCTGTGACTGAAATAAACATTGTTCACTATGTAAACCAGTGTGGTGGTTGCTGTTGCCGTTTCCGAACGAAGCAGTAGAAGTCGCTGTTGGATTCGACTTTGTTGTAGTGAATCTCTTCGCGAGGCAAGAGCAGAGAAAATGACTTTGTATAACGCAACATGGGGGTTTTCGGCGTATGGGGGGCAGGAGAATGGGAATGGTGTTAATGGATGAAGATTTCTTTTCACATTAGGGGGGTATTTTCGCCCATGTAGGTTTCGTTCTAGAGGAGTTTCACTGTACTTACAATTTAAGTTGGACCTGAGTATGAATCACAGGACCAGCCAAACTATGAAAATATATTGTCCAAAAAATAAGAATCGGGCTTCTTCAGAAAGGCTGGACGATTATTTTTTTTTTTTAAATGTCCAAAACATACCTCTTCCACCATCATGAGCTGTGCCTTGGGTCGATAGGTTGTCACCTTGCAAGGAAGAGCTGCGGGGGGATAACTGTTCTTGCTTGACCATGGGGAATGGACCACCTATAAAACGCACAGCAATTTAGTAAAAGCACAAAAAGAAAATTGATGGTTACCTGAAAGATGGACTTTGCTATCCATTTAGTCAGTGGCAAGAAGAAAATCTGACTTTTATTTGATTATCCCGATTATTTCACTCACCAACTTTTCTCTGATCAATCCATGACAAACTCATTTGAGGGGAAGGCATTTTTCCATGTTCGAAACCATGAGCTGGGCCGTGCAACTGTACAGGAGTCCCCTAGAAAAGCATTCACTTTATTAATAGTATCCGCAATACTTGAGTAGATATTTAAAGCAGGGGTTCCCAACCGCCGGGTTATTTAGTGCCGGGCCGCACAGAAAGAATATATAACTTGCATTCCTTACGTTTTTTCTTCTCAGAATCTGAAAGATGTTTTATTTTGAAAAATTACCAGATTCTCGGTTATATCAGTCCACAGTATGTCACTTTTGACGCAGGTGAATGCGCACTTCTCGGTCACGTGATAGGTTACGGCATAAAAAACAAACGTCTTTGAAAAGTCTTTTCGGGAAGGGGAATAGGCCCAGCCAGGAGACCGAAGAGGAGTCTACGACTTTCAAGAAAGAGAAGGCTACATTTAATAGACAGTATTTGGAGTCTTATTTCAAATACGGCTTTATCTCAACGAGAGATTCACACGCACCAAGCCAACTCTGCATAATTAGCGGCGATGGGGAGTCGTATTTTTCATGCACTTTTTATTTGCGGCGTGTCATATTTTGAAGGCACGTTTAAACGTTACCATAGTGACCAGAGAATGTTGCGGCCAGATAGGACATTCCTCGTGTCATGATTCGTGTTTATTATTATGTTTTGAAAATACCACACTTTTCATGCAAGTCATATCATATTATATTGTTGTATCTATCCGGCCTTAAAGGCTGAAAATACTGTCTGACATGAAACTGGCCTGTGGGGCAAAAAAAGTTGGGGACCTCAAGGGCCACCATCCTGCATGTTTTAGATGCTTCCTATATGTGTTGGAGAGGGGAAACCTCTAAAAGAGGCAGGGTTGTGGCCCTCAAGGTGCTGTGCTGTATCCTGATTTGAATCATTTCTACATTCCAGAGCAACCAACTGTTTTGTAATATACCTGTGTGATAGAGCCCCCTGGCTTGGTTGAGGAAATGAGAGGTGGTGGTTCTGGCATAATGAGGGGTCTCACTGCTGCCTGCCTGGCACTATCCTGTTGCAATCCAGGAAGTACTGGGTGGCCCACTTGCTGGAATGCTGACAGGCAGAAGAAATTATGAGCTGAGAACTAGCGCAATGCAATCTAATACAGTCAAACCTTGGTTTTCGAACGTCTCGGTTCTCAACCAATTTGGTTTTCAATCAAAAATTTTGATGTTTTTATGCCTCGGACGACTAACAAATTTCGGTTATCGAACGAACTGAGCGCACATGAATCACCATTTGACTCCTCTCGCCTTCCTTACACGAGGAAGTGACGCTTCCTCGGGTAGACGAGGAAGTGACGCTTTCTCGTGTTGCTTTATATTGTGAGCAGACGTGTTCAGTAAACATTTTTATTTTTAAAAGAGCGTGGTTTCAGTTTTCGAACAATTTCGGTTTTAGAACAGCCTTCTGGAACGGATTATGGACGAAAACCGAGGTTTGACTGTATATACAAAACAACGACAACATAAATTGTGCCTGAGAAGATAAAGAGGAGTCTTTACAGTTGAATTGGAGCAGGTGCTGGTCGTGACTGATCTTGGTCATGTCTCTTGGGGACATGGGAAACGGGGACAAAACTGGCCGACCCAAGTTAGTGGACCTTAGGTCATCCGGGCCCAGTGCGGGTCTCTTGACTTCACCATGTGAAGAGTAAGCCTGCGACTTTTCTACAAAAGCAAGACATGTTCTCGATCATCATGCATTTCTGCTTCTTTTTTTATTTATTTATGCTGTTTTAAGACTTTATCTTTTCTTAAAATCCAGGAATATACAGTACAACTATTATAGTTGTTCACAGCTGGCTTTCAAAGACATGCCTGGTCTGATATTCACAGCCAACAAGCTCACAGTGATCCAGTGCATGAAATAAGCCGAGAGTCACTTCTGGGTCAGGAGGGACACAATCATTTATCAGCTCTCTCTGCCATTGTCCCAGAAACACATGAGTACACGAGAGGACAAACTTGAGATCAAAGACTCAAGGTCAGTAGCCAACAAAGAAAAAGTAATTCAAACACTATTAGTTTTTTTAAATAAATAAACTGCCAAGCATCATGTATAATTCTCGGCACACCTCAGTTTTTCCTTTTCGGACATTTAAGATCTGCCAGATTTAGGACTTGAGATCTGACAACTCCAGCATGTACCATGTAAAGAAATACAGTAGAGCACAAAAAAGTATTGTGACGTGTGTTTCCTATCAATTACGTCACCAAAAATCTCACGCTGCTTAGCACCATAAGAAGTTAAACATTAATTATCCAGTCAGCAATAAAAGAGGCGTACCATCCTTGTCACCAGTGGACGGGCTGCGTGGGCGGATGCGAGGGCTGCTGCTATGGGGAGCCTCCCTGTCTCTTTCTGTTTGCTGGGAATAAAGCTGCTGTTTGCCTGGCTGGCCTGAAAGCTGCTGCGGTTGTTTGACCTCCTGAGACGACTCCCCATGAGCCATGGTGATCTGCTGCTGGTACAGTGCCAAAGCATGGGGGGGCAATACAGCCTTTGTGCCCCCACTCCACTGACTGCCTTGGACTGACGCTTCTGGTATCTACACACAGGACGGGAGAGAATTAAATGCTTTATATTATGTATGATCTTGCTAACAATGCGTAAATCCTCCATTTTTTTTTCAACATACAGTATGATTAGCAACTCTATGCAGTGTCTGATGACGATGATGTTCTACTACAAGCTACTTTTATCTCTACAAAGAGAGCACAAAATAGCACCTGCTCAAGGTTATGCAACTTTTCAAAATAATCAAATAAAAATTCAAGTCGTTTAAAGATAAAGGTTTATGCAAACATTTTATTTAGGCATTATTAAAACTAATGGATTTAGTGAGATCAGTACTTTAAATATGAGACTGAAAGACTGAAGTGAAGGAAGGCCACAGGCACGAAAGCGGAGGTTGGAGAATGAGTGACTCACAATCGGTGGTATGGCAGCAGCCCGCTGTTTGAGCTGTTTAAGGTCCATGGGCTTTTGCAGAGGGGATGAGATGACCCCATCGTGAGTGTAGTTCAGTAGGCTTGGACGGGGAGAAGTCATTCTACAAAGATATTTAGGAGAATATAAAAATATTAGCGGGGTTTCCGTTTTGTCTTAGAACTTTCTAAGAAACAAGTGACTGATGCATATTCATAGAAAACAATATTGCAACACAGAACTGTACCTGTATAACTACAATATAAACTGCAGCTGCACAATTTATATACACAGTGTTCCCTCGCTACTTCACTCTATTACATCTTTTAATTTGTGACCATAACTACATCTATTTCAGTTTTAACGTTTTTCCAGGTTCTATCGGTACTTGTCTTCCTTCTAAACTAGACGAGTCAAGAAATTTCGGTTGTTTGATGGGAAATTTGTTTCAAATTTCACTCTCACACCCATGCACTACTCTCAGTGAGTGTGCTCGGAGAGGCAGAGAGCACTCCCTTTCCATTAATTTCAGAACACAGTCTTATTTATGTTCTTAACCAATCAGCAATTCATGCTTGAACTGTTTCCATCTAGATTGCCCGACGCACTGGTGCACTGTGTCTCCAGTTGGAGTGCCTAAAGCGCCCGCTGGAACTCCATCTCTCAAGAACCGAAAAGCACATTAATTTGAATAACGCCCTGCGTTTCTGAATGGTCAAAGTGAAGCTGTGCGCGCTCAAAGCATACATCTGGGCTGCATCCTAGAATATATTATTCGTTCTCTTGTTTAAAAGAAGAATAAAAAAGATGTCAACACCAAGATGTGAACCGAGTGTGGGGGTTCGTAACGGCTTAGTAGAGGCATAAATTCCCCTCCACCACACCACGCAAAAGTCAACCTCTACTTTGCAGATTTTGCCTATTGCCGCTACCCATTTTTGGAATGCAACCCCTGCGATAAATGAGGGACTACTGTACTTAGTAAAAAGTGACAGAAAGACACAATAGAACAAGTGAAAACACACACACACACACACACGCACAAACAAACATTCTAAAAACTCGTGCATTTTCACCTGTTCTTTTCTGTATTGTCTGTCTCTTCCACTTCATCAGCACTGCAAGTGGCACTGGAGTCGCTGTCCCCATGGGAGCCTACTTTGGCCCCATGGTCCTTCTTTGAGCTCTTGGGACAGGTCTTGACATCGTCAGCCTCTGCTATAGAAGGTTTCTTGTCCGTGGCATCACCACTGGGTGATGGGTGGGTCAGCTCCTTGTTTGGCTCCCCTGTTTCTGTCTTTATCTCCTGCTTGATGGAGACTTCTGCATCTTCTTTCACGGGAGGTTTCCCATCTGCAGCCTGCTCTGCATCTGCTCCAGCTACCTCTTTCTCCCCAGTATTACCGCCAGCCTTTGACTTATTCGAACCCTCTTCCTTGGCCTTGGTATCATCAGCTGAATGTGGTGATGGTAAACTCTCTGTGTCCGAGCTGTTGTTGGCACCACCTAGTAGAAGGCAAAGCCTTGTGAGAGAGATGCTATGATACAAAATCAAGAACATTTACACTTTTTTTTCAAATTGTGGCCTCAGATGAAGGTTGTCATCCACTTGAATACATAAATGCCATAGTTCAGATAGAGGCCTCAATTTTCCCCCACAGGAAAAAAGTAACACGTAGTGCCACCCATTAAAATCTATTACCGGTAACTAAGGGGTGTTCCAATCAAGGTTTCATACTGCCGGTTCCGATATTGATCATCCACTAGTGAGATCAGCTGAAACTGATTCCAATACCGCTCACGGGGAGCAGCTGCAAATTGATGAATTACATTAGGAAAATGAATGAAGCAGATTAAGGAAAAAAAACCTTCTATCCAAATTACCATACTTAAAAAACAGGACATTATTTCAAATTGACAGTGCATAAAACTGGTATGAACGGTTTTTTGCAGTAAAAAGAAAAGAACGGCGAGGACACTACACTGCACACAGACGAGTCTCTGGTTGGGTGCAGGCTGTGAAGTACAACCTGCAGGTTTTTTGTGATCAGCAATTAAAGTCATTGATCGACATATGTTGATCATGCACTCTTCCACGGAAATCGGTTAATCACAATCAGTGGTTGTTTGATCGGAGCACTACTACCGGTAAGTATCTTAACTGTCCATCCAACCATTTTCTAATCCTCTTATCCTCGCACGGGTCACAGGAGTGTGGGAGCCCATCCCAGCTGTCTTTGGGCAGTAGGCGGGTTACACCCTGAACTGGTTGCCAGCCAATGGCATGGCACACATAGACACTCACAATCACACCTAAGGATAGTGTTCCATTAACCTGTTTTTGGAATATGGGAGGAAACAGAAATACCCAGAGGAAAAACCACACAGGCAAAGATAGAACATGCATACTCCACACAGGAAGGCCGGAGCTGGAATCGAACCCTGCACCTACCTACCTTTGTACTGTGAGGCAGACGTGCTAACCAGTCGCCCACAGTGCTGTTCTACCACCATGTGTGGCAGTGTATGTCATTACTTCAACACACATTAACTATACAGCAAACCTGGCATGATATAAGAAGTCTGCACATGTTGTCAGTGCAACGTGAGCAGCATGAGGCAAAAGCTGCTAACTGTTTCCACATTGACACAAAACAAACTGGGCATCGAGAGAACAACCTCATGTCTTCTAATAAGAAGAGTACACTTGCCTCGCTGGAGGACAAAGGGGGACAATTAAGCTTTATGAGGAATATGAAAGATTTTAGTGGATTTCGTGTGGGCAAAAAAAAAAAATAAAAATAGTGTCCAGAAAATTAAGAATGACGCAGCTCTACCCGTCTTTGAGTGACAGAGGTCATAATTCAATCTAGAATAATATACCAGTACACAGTGCCTTGAAAAAGTACTGATATCCATTAAATATTTTCACAATTTGCCACCTTATAACCACAACATTTTCTATTGAGATTTTATGTGATCAACTGACAAAAAGTGGCATATAATTTTTTTAGCATACAAAAATCAGAAAAACGTAGGATGCATTTGTATTGAGTCCCACTACATCAGTACTTTGGAGAGCAAAAGGTCGCTGCAATTACAGCTGGCACGTCCTTGGAGTTCATCTCTACCAGCTTTGTACATCTAGACACTGAAAATTGTGCCCGCTCTTCTTTGCAAAATAGCTCAAACTCGGCCAGATTGGATGGAGTGCATCTGTTCAAGTCTTACCACAGATCCTCAATGGGATTTAGGTCTTTCTAGCCATTCTAAAATGTGAATATTCTTTGATCTGAAGAAATCCATTATAGCTCCGGCTTAATGTCTGGCATCAGTGTCTTGCTTCTTCCCATTAACTCTGACCAGCTTTCTGGCCCTGCTAGAGAAAAACATCCCCACAGCAAGTTGTTGCTTCCAATATGTTTCACAGTGTGAATGAGCAGTCTTAATTTCCTGCCAGACATCGTGCTTTGCATTTAGGCAAAAAATAAATAAATACATCTTTGACTTCGTCTAGCAAAACCACCTTCTTCCGGGTGTTTACAGTGCCCCCTACATGGCTTGCGCAAATGCAAAACAGGAGTTTTCTACCTTTCTTTCACAATGGCTTTCTTCTTGTCACTCTACCATAAAGGCCACACTTGTGGAGTGCATGATTTATAGTTGTCCAGTGGACAGATTCTCCCACCTGAGCTGTGGATTTTTAGCAGCTCCTCCAGAGTGACCATGGGCTGATTCGCTGACAAGTGTTCTCATCGAATTTTCTGTCTCTCATCGCTTTTTCTGTCAGTGTAGGTAGGTAGCTGGTTATGTTTGCAGTGGATTGGGTGAAAGGCGTAGCCTAAAATTTTCAAAGTTTGATGCATTTTTTTGAAAAAGATAATCCTGCTTTAAACGTCTTTCACTTTATCCCTAACCTGTTTCGCGACTTCTTGGTCTACATGTTGCCGTTAAAATCTCAACAAAATAAATTCAAGTTTGGGATTATTAGGGATTGTGACAGTGCGCCGCGTCTGGTGTAGTGGTACACTCGCCAGACTTGTGTGTTGGCAGCGTGGGATCGGTTCCCATTCAGGGATGGTGTGGATGTGTTAATGTTTGTTTCTATATATGCCTTGCGACTAAATGGCAACCAGTCCAGGGTGTCGTCTGCCGGAAGTCAGATGGGATAGCCTCCAGCACCCCCACCCCACAACCCTCCTCCGGATAAGCAGTGTTGAAAATGGATGGATGGATGGAAAGATTGTTAAGGTCACACAATGTAAAACAGTTCAAGGGGTATGAATACTTTTTTATGGTACTGTAGTATATTAGGGATGATAATTGATTGATTGTATGAAAATAGATTGTTGATGAGTCATACTGTATCTTGAAGCAATGAAAGTAAAATCAAATGTACTACAATACTTTGCTGCAGCCAACATAGGTGCTGTTGATTCTGTCACATCTAATTTACTGTGACCAGGACCATGAAGTAAGATAATGGAAGTTGAATTCAATGCGGCCTCTGCAATGGCACAACTCCTTTGCAGAACATTATTCAGCCACCCATATATATTCTGTTCCCTTTGTCCTCACGAGGGTCACGGCTGAGCTGGAGCTGACTTTGGAAAAGAGGTGGGGGACACTCTGGATTAAAAGTCTCTCTCTCAAGTAAAATAAAAAAAATTATTAAAAAAAAGAATCAATGCCTACTGTTAACATTCACCAAAAACCAAAGCATTTTTGTGGAATTCCCGACTCAAAACAAACAAAATAGGGATGGAATGAGCACATCAAATGCCTCAAAAATCCTCCACAGCAAACACATTCACAAATAAACAATTGACTGCTGAAGTACATGACCTCTTCTACTGCCCAAATTGCTCTTCTCACCAGCCATCTTCTATTTGCACTAGTTAAGTCAAATTTTAAGGGCAAGTGTCAACATTTGAAGCATCACAGTAATTTTGACCTGTTGACATCTTGAAATTCCGGCCTGTAAGAGCAACTGGTGGATATTTTTAACTGAAACATATCAGCCAATCGGAAAAGGGGTTGCCTGAATAGAAGATGAAACTTAAAGGGTGGAGGAGAACCTTGAGAAGTGATTAACTCATTCAGTACCAGCCAATTCTAAACCAAGTCTGAAAGGACATATAAAAACGTATTTGGGAGTGAATGAGTTAACTTGGTGTTTTTGGCCCAGATTTTTTAAATCGGGGATGTCACAAAAACGTTGCCCAAAAATTCTTTAAATTCTTTGTATGTTGTACTCAGGTTGAAGTGGCCATACCACCAGACTCAACCTTTTGAAACACTGTCATTTTTGGGAAATTGTGCCACGTAGCTAGAATATCTTTAGTAGTTCTCTCAAATCAGATTATTTTTGGGAAATTGTGCCATGTAGCTAGAATATCTTTAGTAGTTCTCTCAAATCAGACTACCTTCTCCATCTTCAGGTGCCTCCTCTTCATTGCCACTAGCGCCTGAGCCTTCCAACTCTTCTTCCTCTGCAGTGAACTGGGCAGTGGTCTCTTCATTTTGAAGGGTTTTACCCCTGCGGCGAGCCTTTCGCTCCTTCTCCTATGTTAAGATCCAACACACAAAAATCAATTTCAATAACACCAAATAGGGCACAGCTTTGTGATCTCTGTGAGGAAATATCTATCAGGCTTTTTTTTTTTTTTTGCTTACCGATTTCATTTTATGTTGCTGCAAAATCTCATCCAGTTTTTGCCTCTTCTTGTAGTTGAAATAGAAATTCTTACACTGTGACACAGTTTTTGATCCCACCATCTTGGCAATGGCAGACCAGTTCCTACCATACTGAAGAAGACCTGCAACAATGACCAAGTGAAGTTTAAATTCAGGGCAACATTCTTATTATCACCCTCAATGCAATATAAAAAAAATGTATAATGTTCAAGTAGCCTTGTAAAAATTTGAATGTATGTATGGTTCACACTTGAAAGAAAAGTCTGTCAAATGATAGTTACCGGTAATTATCCGTAATAAGTGTTTCTTAATAGCTGTCCTTTCTCAACTGGAGGACAACTAGGACTTGATTCGTCAGTGTCACAGACAGCGTGGATAAGCGAAGCATTGGCAAAACCACAGAAATGGTAAGGAGAGTCGTAATATGGCAGCTCAACCACCCCTTATGTGAATGACATCACTAACTCTCCCTTCACTGAGGTCACACTGTGTTATATTCTGACTAACTTTGATGTGACCCAGTTCCAAGTAACCCTGGTCCTTTACTCAGTCAACCACATGATTGTGCCTTTTACAAGAGTTGACGTCCACCCGCCAGACAGGAGAAGGATAGAAAAAGCGGTCAAGAAGTTCGCATATCACATGTGTTCAAAGAATTGTTTTAGGGAGCGGTCAACATGTTTGTGAAAGAAAGGGCCAAAGACAGATAGTGTCGAGTTCACCGTGGTGGTTCCCCTTCAGCGTGCACTCTAAGAGGCTTAACCTACACCACCCACTTGTTTCCTGTGCCTTGCAGGGTACTCTCTCTCTCTGAGAACAAGCGTGAAGCCAACAAGAAGACACTCTTTGATATTGGGGTAATTTTCATACTTTAAAAAACATCTCATCCACTGCTCATCCAGTTACAATGCATACAATCGAAATAAATACCCGTCAATCACAGCGATTTAGAGAAGTCTATGAAAATCTAATCAGCTACATACAATGCAGTGCAACATCTAGCAAGTTTAAGAACACTAGTATGTAAGAAAAAAATAGTATGTAAGAAAAAATGAATGACAACACTGAACGAGCAACAGCAACAGTTGAAATGTCTTCATATTAAAACTGTCTGCAACCTGTTGAGCTTTAAGTGGTAAAACCATGACTGAAGACATTGCTATAAAAGCAAGAGGAACAAAACAGACGATCTGTACTCTATGTTCTCCTTCCAAAAGACAGGAAGACAAGCAGTAACGCCTTTAATGATGCCTCGTGCAAGTCAGTCACCATTTTAGACAACCTATGAAAGCATTCCATAAATTCTAAGTTTTAAGAAAGCAATTACTCAGGCTAAAAAATAATGACAAATATCAATACCTAGATTAATCCTTTTATCCGAGTGTACAAAGCGCATTCCCAAGTAGCTGCAGTTGACTCCAACCCTTCGAGGCAAGGGAGACACGTGGATCAAACATCGAATCAGCAGCAGCAAAACTGAAGCAGGTGGTTGCCTCGCATCCAATCAGGACCCTGAAAGGCCTTAAGCACCACCCAGAGAAGGCCAATCAATAGCTGGTGTAGCCATAACGTGGTTGTCACTGTGTCACATGCCTGTAACACCAGCCGTCGTCTTGTGGTCCTTCTGGATCACACGACCAGACTGTCTGATCTGTAGAGGCAGAGCCTGGAATGCTCTTCAACACTGAGCCTCCAAATCCGGAGCACAGATGAAAACAGCTCAATCTCTCCACTCTTACTTCCAGCTGGCGTGATACTTGAGCTGGGGTCAGGTTGACATGCTCCAAAACAGCACATGCTCTTGGTCTCTCCCCATCTCTCTGCTATTCCGTGTGCTTCAGTAATTGCAGCTTTGTTCCTCTGCTGAGTCTCTCTTCAATGGCGGCCGTCGAGGAAGACTTCCACAGGAAAGTGGCACGATGAGGCTGTCTCTGTGCTCGCTCGCTCTCTCTCTCTACTTCTCTCTCTCTCTCTCTCTCTCTCTCTCTCTCTCTCTCTCTCTCTCTCTCTCTCTCTCTCTCTCATCTGATCTTTCCTCTATCTCTCTCTCTTCGCCCTCCCTCTCTCTGTCAGCCTATCCCTCCCCCTACCTCACTTTGCCAGCAGGCACCATCGACCAGTGCACACACAAATGCGTGAGTACACACAAACTCGAGCCCTCTCGCTCTTTCTCCTGTTAATACTTTAACACACAGACAGAAACACACACTCAGGCAGTCCAAGTGTAAACACAGAGGGAGGAGAGAGGAAGGGGGGAAGTAAGGAGAGAGAGAGAGCGAGAGGGCGAAAGAGCGAGAGGGCGAGAGAGAGAGAGAGAGAGAGAGAGCGAGAGAGAGAGCGAGAGAGAGAGCGAGAGAGAGAGAGAGAGAGAGAGAATGGAGACTGCGCAGGGGATAAAGAAGTGGAGAGTAAGCAAAAAGAGAAAGATGGGGGGACAGGGGAGGAAACAGAGTTGATGTTGATACCATGAGAAAGCATAAAGGCTTTCACATTTTTCCTGACTGACCTGCTTTTCATCTTGAATGTGACCTCTCTAGTCTATAATAAAACAGAGTGAGGAGGGGGAGCAAGTGGGGAGAGTGGGGGGGTCCCTCACTTGCCAAATCTTCCACACCTCTTGCCAACTTGGGCTGGTGCCATCTCCCAAACCGAACAGTGGACAGGGAGAGAAGCAGAGTCCCAGCAACAGTGGAAAAGAAAGATGATATGCAGTTTTCTACCTGCAGCTCCTTTATGTGGGTTCTTACAGAAAGTGGAGCAGAGGCATTTATCCAGGTGCCTGCCTACACTCTGACAAAGCCTTACAGATTACTGCACTTACTTGAATGCTAGCCAAGAAGTGTGCACATGCAAACACACAACTTGGATCAAGATTCAAGTGATACAACCTTTACAAGACATCTAACACACCGTTCCACACAAAGAGATTGAGCTAGTGGATTTAAAAAGCAGCCAACTCTTGTCTGAACGACGGATCTTTGAGCGGGAATGAAGACAAGTTGCAATATTGTCCTGGAAAGCAGGGAAAAATGAAAATGACCTGGGACCTAAATGTCACTTTTGAGATCTATTTGAGTAAAGGAGAAGAACACTTGAAGCGTGTGGACTTATACTAAAACTCTTGAATACATACACATCAAGAACCTGTCAGAGAGAGCAGTGAGCACATTGATATCGCTGGACAATACTGGATGGGGCTGTGGGGGGGTTAAAGAAATTTGACCTATACTCTCCTGTATTTAGGAGGGTGAGCTGCTTTTCGTCAGGAGAAGGTCTGTTGGAATTTCAGAAAAATGTGCAGACTAGTCCTTCAGCTCTGGCTGGTATCGCTGGTGCTCAGTGGTTTCATAAGTACTTGATAGAAGCCCTGCGTCCACTGAACTGCCAGGCTAATCCTTTGGGATGGAACACCCCACTAATCCCACCACAGGAGAATGGAATTGAAGACATTAAGTAGGATTACTACACAGTCCTGTGTTCAAGACAAGCCGTGCCAGATATTGAAAAATAACCCCTTAACAGACAAATTATGGACAAATAAACAAACTGATTGCTTAGGCCGATGCACATGTAGCCAAGAGGCCGCAGTGGGCATATTCGGCAGGAGATAATGGCACCATTTTTACTATTATGAAAAGGAAGGATGTATTTAATTACTCAGAAGGAAAACTTAAAGACACACAAAGCCACGCATCTGATCGACATCCTCATTATGCATCAACATTTTAAAGTATGCAACACAGATTACCCATTTCAAAAAGTAATTATGTCTAGATTAAAATACACAGTCATGTCAGCAAACTTGTCAAACTGGTATTTCTGATCTGTGGGGAATCCCTTTCTAAGAGTGAAGAAATAGAAACCAGGGAGGATCATGTACTTTGCACAACACACACAGTATAAGTGTGAAGACAGTGGGCACAGTATCAGAGACCTCTGTGAATCAGCCATGAGCTGCTCGGTAATCTTCTGTCAAGAGATAATAAAGGCAGGTTAATGACTGTAGCAATTTTGCAAAGGTTAACTAAAAGGGCCAGCCTTTACAGCCACCATGATAAGAAAGGCTGCCTTGACCCAGAGAAAGGAAATTGCTCGAAAGAGCGGCAGCCACAGTCCACACTTGAGACACACAACCACAACTTCGAAGCATGTGGCAATTGCTGCCTCACTAACAAGAAGGCACATCCACATCATTTGTCTGGTGTGCTTTTAAGGCTATGCATGGCATCTCTTCAATGAACACAAATGTTGCAAACAAAGTCATGTGGGAAAGAAAGGTTTGTTGTGTGTTACCTTTTTTGGCAGTTTCCATCTCTTCTTCGGTCCAGCGGGAACTCTCATTCATCTCGAGATTGGCTGTCTCAGACACACGCACGCGCACACACACACACGCGCACACACACACACACACACACACACACACACACACACACACACACACACACACACACACACACACACAAGCAAGTAAGAAGAAGGAGGGGGAGTGGGCAGTTGCAAGTGACAAAGTCAGTTAGGGAGTGACTGACAAGAGGAAAGGAAAGACAAATTAGAGAAGAAAAAAACTATGTGGGGGCAGGGTGTTTTTGCTGCTTGTTAAAAAGGCACTGTTGCCTAGGTCTTTAGGGACTGTTTGTTTTAGATGGCGGAAGGAGGAATTCGAAGGGGAGAAGTCAGTTAATGATTATAGACAACAAGTGGCTTTTGCCTCTCTGTGCAGGTTAGTAGCCAGTGGTCCTGGCCCTTCCCAATACATAGAAAAGTTAGATCTTGTACTTTTAAGTGCTCCATATGAATCTGTGAAGGACAAAGCAGCCAGCCAAGCATTGCTCTGAAAATGGGAGGTTGTTGGGAGTCCCTGTGGCTTAACTCACTGGGGAATTCCGCGAGCCTAAACTTCGAGATAGCAAATGCAACATGCAAAATATACTCCACAAATAACAGCTGATATATTTTTAAAATGTATAACCGATAGCAATATTGATGTTGTGAGTACAACTAACTGACAATGTCCAAGGACTCCATAGGGGGACAGAGGTGGCACTTTAACTTGAGTGGGAAGAGGACTAAAGGGCCAACAGTGCACTCTGGTGGAGTACAAATGAGTCCTCATCTTGTTCAATGGCTGCCAGTGAACGTTTAGTTCAATCATGTTCTCAGTGGCTCGATTGACTACTGTATATTAATCCACTGATGTTGACATTACACATTTGGCTGTACCTTATCCTTAAGGATGTTATGGAGAAATATGAGACATTTGACATACCGGTATATATTGTAGTCAGGAAATAGACTAACATCTCTCAACAACTAGTTGACATTTATTGTTGTCCATGGGGGGACTTAGGTTGTGAACCTCCAGTTTAAAGTTCAAAGACCTTACAAATGAGCCTGATTTGAGACTGATTTGTCGTTCAACCACCAAGACTGACCGAGCTCATTGTTGACAGGCGGTGTGGTCGTCTCCTCCACCTCACTGGTCATTGAGCGGGTGATGCGGCCCTTACGGCGCCCCTGGCTGTTGGCTGTTCGTCGACCCTTGACAGCCACTGCAGGCTCTTTGTCTTCTGCATCTTCCCCAGAAGTTTCATCTCTGCAATTTAGAAATGGCATCACGTTTTCAAGCAAAATTTAAAAACACATTGTCATCCAGTATGTAATAAGCGGTATAGGGAGGGCATGAGCTCAAGGGATCATTACAATGATTGACATACAGTATGTGCTCAGTGAATTAGTTGCGTTTTCAACATCTGGGGAGTTTGTACAATGCGTTATAGTAAACCCTTATCTGACTTTGGTTTCCACCACAGGGTGTGTGCTTTGGATAGTAGTACAGTGCCATGAAAAACTATTTGCAACCTTCTATAATTCACTTTTTGTTGCAGTTTCCCCACTTTAATGTTTAAGATCACCAAGCAAATGTAAAGATCGAGGATAACGTAAGTAAACAGAAAATGCATTGTTAAATGGTCATTTTATTTATTTCGGGGGAAAAATATATTTAAAGCTTCCTTGTCCTGCTCCATTAATAAATCATGAATTTACTGTGGCTAATCACATTTTCATTGACTGCACCCAATCCTGATTACCTCCAGACCTGTTCAGTCAAGAAATCCCCTAAATAGAACCCGTCTACTAAGTCAACCAAAAGATCTCAAAAGACTGCAACAAAATGCCATGATCCAAAGAAATTCAAGAACAGCTGAGAAATAAAGTAAATGACATCCGTCATTCTGGAAAGGGTTACGATGTTTTCCTAAAGATTTAGGACTCCAATGAATCACGGTGAGAGACAGTACCCACTAATTGAGAAAGCCTATATTAAGGTCTCTGTTCAACAATGAAGAAGAGACTGGGCAAAAATGGCATCCATGGAAGAGTTACAAGGCGAAAACGACTGCTGACCAAAAAGACCACAAAGACTCGTCTTACTTTCGCAAAACACATCTGAATGATTCCAAAGACATTTGGGACAATATTCTATGGATGGACAAAATGAAAGTTGAACTTTTGGGAAGGCATGTCTTGTTACATGTGGGGCTACTTTGCTGAGGGAGAATGTTTGGCCATCATTTTGTGACCTCAAACTGAAGCACATTTGGGTTCTGCATCACGACAACAATGAAAAAGACATCTGCAAGTCAATTTCGGAATGGCTCAAAAAACAAAACGAAACGAAACAAAACAAAAACAACCAAAAAAAACCAACTAACAAGCAAATGAAGGTTTTGAAGCGGCCGAGCCAAACTTGAATTCCGAGCCATTCATGCTCGAAAAAAAACCTCCAGTGTTGCTGAATTAAAGCAATTCTGCAAGGAAGAGTGCGCCAAAATATCTCCACAGAGGTGAAAGACTGATTGCCAGTTATAGAAAAACTATTACGGTTATTTCCTCTGAGGCTGGGCAAACCAGTTTTTAGGTTCAGGGGGCAATCACTTTTTCACACAAGGAAGTGTAAGTATGGATTATTTTTTTCTCTCCCTTAAGGCCCTGTCACACCTTGACGATTCAGCCAGCGTATGCCGACGTTCAGATTTTCCCTAAAACGCTGGCATACGCTGAATTATCGACTTTTTTTTTCAATTTTGGGCGTATACATAGCGCATTCATAACGGGCTGGACGTATACATAACGTATCAGTAAATTATATAGAACGTTTCGATAACTTATAGATAACTTATTCCAACGAATGCCTAGCGTGTTGCGGCGTACACAACTTATGCCCAACGATAGTCTAATTTATGCATAGCGTGCAGCAGCGTATTGCCGGCGATCACGTGGCGTAGTCTATAAAAGGCTGGCGCTCGGCGTTTCAAGCCCCTGTCACACCTTGACGATTTAGCCAGCGTATGCCGGCGTAGGAAAAATTTGGCAAATCGCTGGCGTCGTCGAATTAAGTTATGGGTAAGTTTTGTATACGTAACAGCGCGCTGAAGCACGTTGGTATCGTCGGAAATCGTCGAGTCGTCGAGAAATTTTAAGCATGCTTAAAATTTCTCGTCGTATGTCAGCGTATGGCTATACGTCCCGTATCATGCAGGCCATAAGTAATAGGTAAGTTATGCGATCGTTGCACACGTTCAAACACGTTAAGTGTAGGTTACTCATAAGTCCAAATCGTCGAGAATACCTACTAGCTGTTCTCCAACATCCGTGCCTTCGAACTTGCGCTTGGACATGCTGACCAGGCTGTCACGCACGTAGTTGGCGAAGGCTGCAGTGGCTGTGATGGGATGAGCCTCTCGCGAGACCTTTGATGAGCTCCCCAGACTTTTCTTTGCCATGACGCTGATGTTGTTTGGTTTATTAATGACACAAGTCATAATGGCGTTTGATTGCTGCTTTAATAGCGTGAATAGCAACTCACAGTAACGATGGCAAGCCGCACCTTGCCTCTTGGGTTATACCATTTTAACTAGACCGGGGATAGTCCCAAACAGATGTTGGTACTGCAATGTCTAGTGCAGTTATGATTTGAAACGTCGGCGCCAGCCTTTTATAGACTACGTCACGTGATCGTCGGCAACGTCGGCGCCAGCCTTTTATAGACTACGTCCGTGATCGTCGGCAATACGCTGCTGCACGCTATGCAGCAGCGTATTGCAGTTCGAAAAACGCGGATGTTGGAGAACAGCTAGTAGGTATTCTCGGCGTATTTGGACTTATGAGTAACCTACACTTAACGTGTTTGAGCGTGTGCAACGATCGCATAACTTACCTATTACTTATGGCCTGCGTATACGGGACGTATAGCCATGCGCTGACATCTGACGAGAAATTTTAAGCATGCTTAAAATTTCTCGGCATTTCTCGGCGATGCCGACGTATACCAACGTGCTTCAGCGTGCTGTTACGTATACAAAACTTACCCATAACTTATTCGACGTACGCCAGCGTATTTGCCAAATTTTTCCTACGTCGGCATACGCTGGCTAAATCGTCAAGGTGTGACAGGGGCCTTAATAATGAAAACCTTCATTCAAAAATGGCATTTTGTGTTTACTTGTAGTGCCTTTGACAAATATTTAATTTTGTTTGATGATGGGGAAACAAAATTGAAATGTCACAAACATTTGAACTGAATCGGAATTAATTAAAGTGGAACACAGCATAGCAAAATATAAATGAGTGTCATTTCACATTTGTTTTGTTTTTGTGGCTATTTCCTGCATAAAGCCAGGCTTTGGTCACACAAGTGACGACAGTGAAACTCCTCTACAACGAAACCTGCATGGGCGAAAATACCCCCTAGTGTGAAAAAATATTCATGCATGAAAGCCATTCCCACTTTTCTGCTCCCCTGAAAACGAAAAATCCCCCTGTTCCGTTATGCGAAATCTTCTTTTCTGCTCTTGCCTTGCGACGAGATTCACTACAACGAAAACAAGCCTTCCACAAAAGTCTAATCCAGGGGTGGGCAAACTTTTTGGCTCGGGGGCCACATTGATTTCTAAATTTGACAGGTGGGCCGTGTCAGGACAAGATACGGTACATATAAAAAAAATGTATATGTTGACAGTCCATACCAAACATCAACAGAACAAGTAGTCCCATACCTTTTTTTTTTTTTAATGAGAACAGTGAAACAACTATGGTATATGTCCTGTATGAAGGTTCAAGTATGTGAGCAACATACATCTGACAACACAAGCAACAAAGTGCAACAATATATTGGCCAAAAAATGCAGCAAGCAGTACAGGTATATGACAAAATATAACAAAGTTAGGACTATTTGCTACAAAATGAGTGTAAGAGACCTGGTGGCTTTTCTTTCGACTCACTCATTGTCTCTGACTTGACCTCCCCTCGATCACCACACATGACAGCGTTGCTCAGCTGATGTCGCGCAGCAAACTTTTGAAGCCAGACACGGGACGCTTCGAAGTCTTCTATGCTCATAGTTAGCGCTCTAGGGCTCGCTTCCTCTCTTTTTAGCGGTCCAGTTTGCGGAAAGTTTTTAGCACGATAGCAGTCAAACCATTCCAGGAAACGTTTATTTACTCGACTGTCCGTCGAGCATAAGCAATTCACTCTGGGCATGGAAATAGCCAGAATCGGACTGAGCACAAATCACTTTCGTTTTCAAAGTCTTGGAGATTTGAGTCTTGCAGACTCAAGCGTCTCCTGATTGTTTCGTATTTTGTAACTCGCCGTTTAATAAGATACACTTCACTTTCTCTTCCGTGGCCATTACTGTACCTTTCGTTGATCATGCCATGATCGACAGGGCGTGAAAATGTTCGCAATTGCAGTAAAACTCACTGCAACAAAGAGTCACTTGCATGTCGCTGTTTTGGATCCAATGAAAGAAAATAGCGGCGCGGACACACTTATTCCGTCGTATCGGCGGGAGTTGCTTGAGTTGGCGCTACTGCTGGCTTCGTGTCGTCTCCCCTCCCTCCTGTGCTCTGCAACTTCAAGTAACTGCGCCACCTGGCGTTGAAATGCCTGTCATTACAAGTCCAAATGAAATGAATGCAATCATTTATATCGAACCTTAATTGTGCTGTGTAGCAACCTTCGGCGGGCCGGATTAAAAAGCCCAACGGGCCGGATCCGGCCCGCGGGCCGTAGTTTGCCCACCTCTGGTCTAATCCAACCTCAGCCAACAGCGACCTCTGCTGCTTCGCGCCGACACTGCAACAGCAACCACCACACTGGTTTACACACGCGCAGTAGTCCAGGAAGTATTTCGTTGCATTGCTAAAATGGCTACAAAACGGACCTTTTGATGCCAAGTAGCTAAAACAAGAAGAGCTCTGACGCTGGAAGAGAGGGTAAAAGTGATCAAAACGAAAGATGGAATTATCCAAGAAATTGATGTAAGTGAAAGTGAATGCTGATTGTAAATTTTGCAATTTATTTCCCTTTTTTTCCCTCTTTGTGCACAACTGTACATTGGCTATACAGAACTGTACAGTTCTGTATAAACTGTATAAACCGAACTCAGTTTTGGTCATGCTGCCTATTTTAAAAAATACGCTAGCGTGCATGCATGCTACCATATTTTTTAAGCTAGTGTAAGTTGTACCATGCTTGCATCTAATATTACAATAATATACAATGTGTCTTGTGTATGTGTTAAATACAGAAAGAGCACCCATAACTGACACTGTGACTCGTAATACAGTGTGCAGTATGGTTGTGAAATTACAGGAGTGAAAAATGTGACAGAACAGAGAATGTAGTTTAACAGGCTTCAAAACTGACATACGAAAAAAAAAATACTACACACAGAAATGTGAATGTGAATGCAAATACTGCTGTGTTACTTAATCAGGAGTTAGCACCGTAGCAAGCCAAGGCTAGATGAGGAGCACCCCACAACAAAATCTCAATTCATTTTTTCTCAGCTCCATTAATGTTAATGTGGGGTACAGATGCTAGTGAGCCTGTTGAACAAAGGTCGGCTCGGAATCACCTAGCTATGTTTCAGGTCTAGGCAGAAAGGAGGTAATGCTTCATCAGCATCTTCAAGTGGAACACAAATGCTCAATAATGTTCAATGCATCTACAGTACAAAGTGCAACCTCAGATTAGATAATAGGGTGCCTGCATACACAGATCGGGTGCATTCAACTCTTGATTTCCAAGGAGAACAGAAAGAGTGGTATTCCATCTGTGTTTTCTTTATATCCATTGCTGTTTGACAGTATTGCACAAAGCCATCCACCCACACATAAACAGACATAATCAGTTTACACTGTCAATAGGAAAAACCACAGAACAGAAGAACTCATCGATGGTGTTTCCAAGGAAAACAGCTGTTTTAATAAGGTGAATGAATTCCAACTTGGTGTCGGTGGAAAATCTGGCTAGAGGTGAGATATTAGTCCTTAAATTCAAAGAGCAAAAGGATTTCCAGATGAATTTTCTCTCTCTAAAACACAGGTGTCAAACTCAAGGTCCGGGGGCCAAATCCGGCCTGCCACATCATTTTATGTGGCCCGCGAAAACAAATCAAACATGTCAACTTCTATGATGATGACTGCTAAAATCTGTTCCAAGATTTCAACTTCTCATAATAAATAAGTGAGAAAGTGTAAGCATTTTCTTCTTACCAAATCCCTCATTACACTAACTTAACAGTCATTCAATGAACCATTATTCTTGACTTCTTTATGTTTTCACAGTCCAAACGGCCATCCAAGGGAAACCGTCACTACAATGTGGCCCGCAACAAAAATAAGTTTGACACCCCTTCTCTCAAATATACTCTAATACAAGGTTGGGAGGGTGCTTTAAAAACCTGCTCCAATACAGTTATTAGTAACTTGTTTAAAAAAAAACAACAACAACAACAACAACATAGCTAGTAATGAAATTGAATCATCATATTATTAAAGTAATGCCACTCTATTACTTTTGGATTATCCCAATACCAAATACAATAATGATGACTCAGAATATAGTACGTCACTATCATCCTATGTTTTTCCTTTGTTCTGACTGTCTCTATAAGAAGCCGCTCTAGCACAACTCTGATTGCCCGACGGGGATAAATAAAGTTTTCTGAATCTGAATCTGAATTATGACTTTTCAGTCCTATGAATTTTTTAATAATATGCATGGTTTTGGAAAAAAAATGAAAATGAACGAATATGGGAAAAAATGAAGGACTAAACCAAGGCACTCAAAATTATTTTGCAAACAAGAAATTTTAGGCAGTCATGCTATCCACATTCATGGTGCTGTCTGTGGATGGATGGATGGATGGATATACACTGTACTTTTATTGAAACTGAGGAAAATTAGATTTTAGACACTTTTACTGTTAATATGCTTTTAAATAATAAATCTTTTGGTGGATTGTGACGCAGGTGAAATTTATGTGAAGTGCACCGTGCTCGCAGTGAGCTCTGTCATAGAAGGACACAGCTTCACTCTGACAGCTCACACTTTTCTTTGTATGTTTGAGAAAAATCAGGACTTCAACATCTTTGTCCGAGTGAATAGCGGTCACCACTTCCTCCTTTCCCTCCATGTTGCTTTCAAACTAGCCATGTGTGTCTGGCAGCCACGACATTTCCTGTTCCCTCGCCTCCTCCTGATTGTACACCGTCTCAGTAACAAGTTTTTTTTTCGTCCCCCGAATACGTAATGCCTGTACATGTATTCCGTTACTCCCCAAGCCTGCTCCTCCAATATCTCACTCTTTGCTGTTTGACACAGAATGCAAGGCATGAAAGTAACTATCTGAAGTAAAGATCTGAATAAATACCTAGTGTACACTACAAAGACTTGCCTTTTATAACATAATTTCAAAAGTTTTTCAAAGACTGCGATCAAGATGACACAGCATCAAAATCCAATTGCGAATGCAATTCTCTCTGATAAATTAGTGGTTTGGACTTACTTAATTCCATCCTCCTTGTCTTCAGCCTCTGGTTTATCCTCCTCCCTCTCTCCTTCCTTGTCTTTCTCCTCCTTTTCTTTGTCTTCCTGGCTGTTTCGATTGACTTGTTGCTGCTGCTGCTGTTGCTGCTGCTGTTGCTGCTGCTGTTGCTGCTGCTGCTGCTGTTGCTGGCCATGCTGCATATTATGAAACAGGAACAAGAAGGCATCCTATTACAAACATGCACCCAGATGATGTACTGATGGAGAACCAACGTCAGAGTTGTTGATTTACGAGAATGAATATCAGAGTTGTCATTTTAAGCTTCTGCGTACAAGTTTGTTATAAGTGAAAGGGCAACTGCCCTTCCAAGCTAAGCAATTTGCAAGAATCACTCATGCCAATTTTTACATATTTCTAAATCATTTCAATGAACATATTTTCTCTCGTCTCTCTGTTTTTCCCCGACACCATTTTTCGTGTTGAAATACTCTGAAACTGACCTGCTACAAAACAACAAAAGAAACAAAATATACTTTTTTGGAACAGCAACAAATGGCATGCAAACAGATCGATTCGACAACACTGCCCGTATCTTGTTTATATAACACAAAGTAATCTGGTTTCACAGAATTTCACGTAACTAAAAAGAATGCCCGTAAAGGCAAAACAAAACAGGATACGAAAGTTCAAAAACCGCAGAATAAACTGTTCTGCTGTATAACTTTTGGTTTTTGAGCAAACAGTACCACTTCCTCACAAATGCCTGTCTGGGCTTGAGGGTGAGAGTTCAGATGAGTACACACATCCAGGCTGACAACTCTTCTTGCACAAATGACACCTACTGCTACTTGTGATGTATTTGACATTGCTGCCTTAGGCCAAAGCAACACGTTCATTTGATGATGATGGTCTCAATACACTATCTTCAATATGTGACACGGACTGACAAAAAGAGTGGCAGGCTGCCAGGAAATATATGGTACGGTTAAAGAGATGATCAAGAGCAGGGATGAGCAACTTTGATGAGGGGGCCAACAATGTTTTATCCATACCTAGAGGGCCAGACTTTGAGCATGCACCCCCCTCCATTCATAGGGAACCTATGACTGTCTTTTTAATAAAAGGCAAAGATATGCTAGAAACGATTGATAATTATCAACTGAGATATACCACTTCACTTTCATCTACAAGTGTGCAACGCCTCTATTCAACTATTAACTTGAATGAACAGAATTTCCATATCGTTTTATTTAAAGCGTCATCTGTATTGAGGACACTAATTCTAATAAATCATCAGCAAAAGCTCTTCTAAATGCCGGATGTGTAGCTGGCTCCCTTAATATTATCATGTTTTGAAGTCAGAGGCAATAACATCTTGACAGATCTTGGGAATTTGACCGATTTATGTATCGATACCAGACACACTGACAGCTGCGATAAACCAATAGAGCCATGCCAGTGACAGTGTTATAACGGTTCACTTTGTACCACTCTCAAATTAAGCACATATGAACAAGTTCTGTTCTGCTCCAAGTTTCATCATCTTAAAATGTTATGTTTAAAAAGAAAACAAGACGATTGCAACATTCATAAGGAAAGTAGAGGAGAGGTGAGCATAGCTTATTCCTGTTTGACTTGTTTCAGGTTCTGGCATTTTGCCTAGTACATGACTGCTACAGCCTCCGGAACTGTAATCAGCTAAAAGTGATATTATCATTGAGAGAGCACGCATTATTTAAAGACATCCTAAAACATGATTAGGTGCTTTCAATCTTGAAAGCTGACAATACCTGGCTTCTTCCTCGCCGTCTGTAGTTTCTCCGCACTATGTTTTTATAGTTCTCATTCTTTTTGGTCAAATAATAAAAGAGCACGCATTCTGCCACCGTCTGAAAAATGAAAGAAAAAAGAAATTTGCCAGGAAATGTTATTTCGGAGAAGACCGGACAACTGAGTCAAACACAAAAGTCATACCTTTCTTTCTAGAAAAGATGCAATTAGACCAAAATTTTTCGGGTGTTGGATGAATCTGTGGAAGCAGAACATAAAAAAATATGAACAACCTGAAGATATTTTGAATAACACTTGCATGAAGGAGTAAGCTGTGAAACCTCTTAGAGTATCACAAAACGACTAAATGAGAGGTTTGTTTCAGAAATAGAGTACAGTGGGTATTCAACTCAATCAGGCTACTCTTAATTAGACGAATTAAATTATTGCATGGCTTAAAGTAAGAAAATTTCAATGCCTAAAATGTGTTCTTGACAAGTGGGGTGCTTTCACCACGAAGTTCATTAATTATATATATACACACACACACACACACATATATATAGATAGATATAATTAATATAATATATATATATATATATATATATATATAGATATAGATATAGATATAGATATAGATATAGATATATCTATATATATAGATATCTCCACCCCTGGGGCAGGGCAAAGGTGGTGGACGAGATCCGCCCGGAGTTCCTCAAGGCTCTGGATGTTGTGGGGCTGTCCTGGTTGACACGCCTCTGCAACATCGCGTGGTCAGCGGGGAGAGTGCCTCTGGATTGGCAGACCGGGCTGGTGGTCCCTCTTTTTAAAAAGGGGGACCGGAGGGTGTGTTCCAACTACAGAGGGATCACACTCCTCAGCCTCCCTGGTAAGGTCTATTCAGGGGAGCTGGAAGGGAGGGTCCGTCGGGAAGTCGAGCCTCGGATTGAGGAGGAGCAGTGTGGTTTTCGTCCCGGCCGTGGAACAGTGGACCAGCTCTACACCCTTAGCAGGGTCCTCGAGGGTATGTGGGAATTCGCCCAACCAGTCTACATGTGTTTTGTGGACTTGGAGAAGGCATTTGACCGTGTCCCTCGGGGAGTTCTGTGGGGGGTGCTTCGTTGGTATGGGGTACCGAACCCCCTGATACGGGCTGTTCGGTCGCCATACCACCGATGTCAGAGTTTGGTTCGCATTGCCGGCAGTAAGTCGGAATCGTTTCCGGTGAGAGTGGGACTACGCCAAGGCTGCCCTTTGTCGCCGATTCTGTTCATAACTTTTATGGACAGAATTTCTAGGTGCAGCTGAAGCGTTGACGGGGTCCGTTTTGGTGACCTCAGTATTGCATCTCTGCTTTTTGCAGATGATGTGGTACTGCTGGCTCCTTCAAGCAGGGCTCTCCAGCTCTCACTGGAGCGTTTCGCAGCCGAGTGTGAAGCGGTCGGGATGAGGATCAGCACCTCCAAATCTGAAACCATGGTTCTCAGTCGGAAAAGGGTGGAGTGCCCTCTCCGGGTCGGGGAGGAGATCTTGCCCCAAGTGGAGGAGTTTAAGTATCTTGGGGTCTTGTTCACGAGTGAGGGCAGAAGGGAGCGAGAGATCGACAGGCGGATCGGTGCAGCGTCTGCTGTGATGCGGACGTTGTATCGGTCTGTCGTGGTAAAGAAGGAGCTCAGCCAAATGGCGAAGCTCTCAATTTACCGGTCAATCTACGTTCCAGCCCTCATCTATGGTCACGAGCTATGGGTCGTGACCGAAAGAACAAGATCCCGGATACAAACGGCCGAAATGAGTTTTCTCCGCAGGGTGTCCGGGCTCTCCCTTAGAGATAAGGTGAGAAGCTCGGTCATCCGGGAGGGGCTCAAAGTAGAGCCGCTTCTCCTCCACATCGAGAGGAGCCAGATGAGGTGGCTGGGGCATCTGATTCGGATGCCTCCTGAGCGCCTCCCTAGTGAGGTGTTCCGGGCATGTCCCACCGGGCGGAGACCCCGAGGACGACCCAGGACACGCTGGAGAGACTATGTCACCCAGCTGGCCTGGGAACGCCTCGGGATCCCCCGGGGAGAGCTGGAAGAAGTAGCTAGGGAGAGGGAAGTCTGGGCTTTCCTGCTTAAGCTGCTGCCCCCGCGACCCGACCCCAGATGGATGGATGGATGGAGATATATATATATATATATATATATATATATATATATATATATACACACACATATATATATATATATATATATATATATATATATATATATATATATATATATATACACATACATATATATATACATACACAAACACACATATATATACATATACACATATATATATATACACACACACACACACACACACACACACACGCATTGCATGTTTTTATTGGACTTTCAGTCAGTGTTCCTGTGTGGTTGTGCTTCAAATGTCATCCCTCATTTGTCACAAAAAGATTCACTTCCTTTCCTACAACTACCCGACCCCTTTATTGTCCACATAATAAACATTTTGTATTATCTCGTTCAATCTTGTTAACATTTAGCATAACTGGAAGTTATTGGTTTGACCACGAGTGCCCTCGGGGACACTGTTGCGCAAGACACTAAAAACCTTGTTTGCACCTGATGTGATGGCTGGGAGTTTACACCGACCTCCGCAATCAGTTGACGAGTGTGTGTATGAGAGGCAATGCAATAATGTCAAGCATTTCACATAAATATGTGAAATAAAGGCGCGCCATTTACCACCCTAACTTTACTGAAGAGTTGACCTTACTTCTCTCTGAAAGTGTCCTTCTCTTGCTCGCTCCACATGTTCATGACCTGCCGGTCCTTGTACACCTTCATGGGGTCATCCATCAATCCATTCATGTTGATGAACTTGATACGTTGCTGC